>OY821755.1:44043889-44643889 GCA_963682095.1 Potentilla sterilis | reverse complement strand
GCCTAAGTATTATTTTTTATTAATTTTTTCCAAAAAATAGTTTTATATCATCTTAAACGACGGGTATATCAATGTCTGTCACCTAAGATACACATAAGCGACGTTCTTTGTTCATTGTTAGTCGCGTAAGATATATCTAGGCGACAGATGTTTATATGCCTGTCGCCTAAACATAATTTATTTATTTAATTTTTTCTAAAAAATAGTTTTAAATTGATTTTAAACGACGGCCAGATATATGTTTGTCACCTAACTTTGACCTAGGCGACGCACTTTACTCTATATTCGTCGCTTACAAGGAATCCAGGCGACGCATTTTGTATTTGTCTGTCGCCTAAACATAATTTATTTATTTAATTTTTCTAAAAAATAGTTTTCACTTGATTTTAAACGACGGGCATATATATGTGTGTCACCTAATTGTTGACCTAGGCGACGGATTTTGGTTAATATTAGTCGCTTAAGACGTTCTAGGCGACGCATTTTACTATGTTTGTCGCCTAACCATAATTTATTTATTTAATTTATTTTAAGATTAACCTAGGCGACGGACTTTTTCTCGCCGCGTCACTTAGGAGGTATCTAGGCGACGTATATTTTCTATGTGTGTCACCTAAACATAAGTTATTTTTTAATGCTGTCCAAAAATTATTTTATTTTTATCTTAAGCGACAGACCTTGGTGTTTCCGTGTCGCTTAAGACGCACCTAGGCGACAGATTTACCAATGTCCGTCGCTTAAGTGATGTTACAGAACTCAATCCAGAAGCTGCTTCTATATGTTGCCCTTTTACAAAACGAACAACAAAACCTGCACAGCCCAAACCAACACATTCTACAATTTGAAAACAAAACATTCATTCCAAAATCAATTGTTCTATTACATAAACTGTTCTTTAAGTACTAACAAAAGACAATAAACATAGTCTCCTCACTACCATCATACAACGGAGTCTGAGCTTCTAATAAAAGCCTGTTATACTTCTCATAAGCATCTCTGGCAATAGGGTCTAAATCATTTACATCATTTCCATCATTTAAACCATCAACATTCTCTGCCTCATAAAATCTATCAATATATGGAAAAACATCATACAGAATGTCCATAACGGGGTTTATTTGAGGACCCACACTACCACTAGAAGATGCCATCTGCTCAAGGTATTTTTGCCTCTGCTCGTACAATGAAGGACCGCTTGCAACCTCACCGTGATGTATCCATGTAGTGTAATCAGACATCATACCGTTTTCCCTCAAGTGCGTAAACATCTCATCGACTCTAAGCCTCCGCTTGTGCAACCGACAACGCTTGCACGGGCACTTGTGCACTTCCGTGTCACTACTGCTATTTTGAAGAACAAACGCACAAAATTCAATTATCCCCTGAATGAACTTCGGATCACCTCTAGATAAGCCGATCCAACTCTTGTCTATGTTTCCTGTCATAACATAAACATACAATATGCATAAGGTTAGCACACAACATTTATGATACAATCAAAACCTGTCCCAACACTTCTTCTCCTTATGCCTCCGGGTTGGGTCCTATCCCCTTCAGGCGAACACGAGTTTGTTGATCCTTTTGGTATTCATGTGGTTTCAGCTACAGTTTTGGAAAATTTCGCCAGCATCTCCCTACAGTCCCTCAAGTGCACAAAAATCTAAACAACCTAATTTGCACTCGAGGAACATTGTAGAGAGATACTGTCGAAACTATATCCCAAAACTGTAGCTGAAACCATATGAATAACAAAAGTATCAACAAAGTCGTGTTCGTCTAAAGTGTCCAAAAATGGGACAATTCGAGAATCAACAAGTCATCTCGATCAACTAGATGACTTGTTGATTCTCAAACGGGAGTTCTAAGCTAATAAACACCACAATTATATATAATATGAAACCATAAATTTACACATGGCACCACGCTCTCTCACTAAGCCACTCGCATGTTTCAGAAACCCTAACTACCACAATCCACACACAACACAAACCAATTACATCATTAATTAAATTTTTTTAACATAATCTACCATAAAATTTTAATTTCACTAAATTTCACTATTTCACTAAAATTTAATTTCACTAAATTTCACAATTTCACTAAAATTCAATTTCACAAAATGTCACAAATTAACCTAATTACAATTGTCACCAAAATCAACACTAACTCCATCATATATTCAAACACCCAACACTAAAAACAACACAAAACACATTATAAACCAAATCCAACTCAAGATTTCAAACACTAAATTCAACCAATCAAACCCAAATATGGTGATTACAATGAAGAGAAGAGATTATACTAACCTAGAAAGCAATTGGAAGAGAAGACCCAAGCTTTTAGACCCCGAAATTGACGAAATCAGCAGTTTTGGAGATTTTTCGCATCTGCTACAGTGTTTTCTGCGGTTTCTTCTTCTTCTGTGTTCTGTCTAAGCAAAGGGCTTTATAATAGATGTAAAAACTTTAAGCGACGAACATATTATTTGTGTGTCGCTTAAAACAGAGTCTTAAGCGACTAGCAAAAAATACGTCGCATAAGAGGTCCTTAGGCGACAGACACTAACCAGAGCATAGATTGTGTCGCATAAGAGGTTTTTAAGCGACTCACAATAGTTGTCGCATAGGTGCCGTCGCATAAGAGGTTCTTAAGCGACTCATATAAGATGTCGCATATGTACCGTCGCATAAGATCTCTTAGGCGACAAACCTAGTTTTTTAGGCGACATAAATTGTGTTCGTGGTATTAGCTCATTTTAGGCGACAGACCTATTCAAAGTCTGTCGCTTAAAATGATATATGGCGTAGTGTCTCTCGCCTGCAAGTTCCAGCCAAGGCGCGTGACTCCCTGGTAAACAAAATACTGCTAGAAGTCTATAACGCTACTCCTTTTGATGGCAAGGCGAAGGTGACTATGGCGGTGGTCATATATATCAAGGTAGCGCAGAGCCAACGTACCAGATTTTAGGGAGTTGCATTCGTGCATGGTGAGGACGTACGTGCTACCGCCCCCAAGTTGTATGAGCTCTGGTCGGTTTAGAAGATTGTGGTCTTGTTTATTTATTTTGTTTGATTTCAATTTTCAACTTCATTGATTTTAAATTTTAATTTTTTTTTCGTACTTTAATTCATTAACAAACTACAAAAAAGTGCATGACAATAATTTGTTTAACAAATAGATCACATACATATTGAATTTAACAAATTAGGACAAAAATTTACAAATCAATACCATGTGCATGACAAGCTGCCACATGTTATCAACCAATTTACTCTTTTACCCTTAATATTTACAAGCATGCATTTAGTCCCAGTTGCTGCTACTGTCTATTGCAAAACTAGCTGCTACTGTCTATTACAAAGCTAACTGCTATTGTCTATCGTGAATGTAGTTGCTACTGCCAACTATATAGCTGCTACTATCGATTGGGAAGTCGTTGCTATTGTTGACTGGGAAGCTTCTGCTATTGCCGACTATACAGCTGTTACTGTCGATTGGGAAGTCGTTGTTACTGTTGACTGGGAATCTTCTGCTACTGCTGATTGAGAAGACGCTGCTACTATTGATTATGAAGTTACTGCTACTGTCGTGTGGGAAGTGGCATGGCTGCTACTAGTGACTGCGACTGAGAAGTTGTTGATACTATTGTTTTCATCTCTGCTACTGCTACTATTTATAAATGTGTTTAGTCATCTCCTTACAACCTTACCAATCATAAGACTGCTACTAGATAGAGAAGCCAACTGCTACTGTGGATAGATAAACTAGTTGCTACTGTCGATAAAGAAACTAAATACTACTGTCGATAGAGAACCTAGATGCTACTGTCGACCGTGAAGTTAGATATCGTTGTCGACCGTGAAGTTAGAGGTCGTTGCCGACCTAAAAATTGCTGCTACTGTCAACCCTGAGGCAAGCTGCTACTGTCAACCCTACTAACCTGCTATTGTAGCTCGTGGTGGTTGAAATTCGAAATTTCAAAGTTTCTCAAAATATATGCAACACTGTACTCAAATGAAAGCCCATGAGATAAACAACAATTTTGTAGTTTGAATCTTCTCCAAATTGTTAACGGAAAACTTGAAATTGCCGGAAATAACTAAAAAAGGAGGAGAGAAAAACTTGTCAGTAAGTAGAGTGGCATCATGGTAATTTTAGTGAAATCAGTGGCATTTTAGGCATTTCAGCCTATATTGGTCCACTCAATTTTGGGCCAGGCTTATATCCTTTTTTGTTTAAAAATTATTGGAAGTGAGTTATTTGTATTTGTAAATTTGATCGGGTGCTACTGTGTAATTTACAATTAACTCATTATCAAATCAATGAGCACTACCAGAAAAGGCATCATAGTCGACGAATTTAAGTCGTCGGCTATAATGGTTATAGCCGACGATATCGCCGGCTATAATAATTATAGCCGACGATATCGTCGGCTATAACCATTACCCTACGACATATCGTCGGTTATAACATCGTCGGAAATTGATAGGAGCACAATGTGCGACGATATTACATGTTTATACCCTCGTTTATGCTTTGTTTAACCCTTATTTGTCTAAGATAGAGTCGTAATGTAGTTAGTGTCCATTTGGTAGAGTTTTGGTGAAAAATGGTTAAGAATCCGAAAAATGACTAAGTTTGAGAAATCTGGAAAATAATGCAAAATATGTCTTTTTCGTGATTTTGAGATAAATGAAACTGTGATCTATCCTTGTCCAAATTCTATGAAATTTGTTGTGCTTAATATTCATATGCTGAGGAATGTTGTGTTAAAATTTCAGATTAATCGGAGTTCGGGAAGTTACCCAAAAGTTGGCTGCAAAACGGCAGTCCGAGCATTCCAATCCAAGGACTTCCAGGATTTTCCTGGGACTTTGTCCCAACTTCGAAAAATCATTCCCGACGACTCACAAGGAATTTGATTGAACTGTTTTATGGGGAGATGGCCATATGTGTCTAGTTTACGTGAGACTTGGAATCGCATCAATCGGAGCTCCACGGAGGGAGTTATGCCGGAATTACTGCGACAAGGTCAAAGCTGCCGATTCCAGGAACCTACTGCCCCCTTTTTGTATTTTCTGTTTTTGATGGACCAAATGGTGTACAAATGCATATGTGAAGATGGTCCAAGCTTTATGAAGGGAAGAGGAAGACACTAGGCCATGACATTGAAGAAAAACATGAAGAAATCAAGTCTCCTAGTCACACTAGGAGAAGCTGCCGATTTGAGGCAGATCGGATGCAACTTCATGCTGCCGGCAATTGGGGTATTTTTCGATGGACCAAGACATGTCAAATGAAGTCCAAGACCACATAAGAAGTCCATGAAGATGTGAAGCCCAAGCCTTGAAGAAAAATTCAGAAAAGAAAACCTAATTGGATTAAGAAAGGAAGGTTGCAAAACCTTAATGAACTAGGTTTTCTGAATCCCTTTTGGCTTAAGGGACTGCCGGCAGCCTCTCTCCCTATCCTCTATATATACCCTCACTTTTTCATTCTGAAAATCATCTCATCTCAAGCATAATACACTAGCCTAAAGCTCTACCAAGTCCTTTCAAACACCAACACATAAATACCTAGCCGAACCATCACCACCACAACCATATTGCCGAATCCCTTCCACCTTTGTTTCTGCCGATTTCTGTTCTTGCCGAACACCAAGGAGCAGCAGCCGAGCCACCTTGTCACCTTTGAGGAATCTTCAAGGTTTTTAAAGTGTGATCCATTCCCCTATGGCTTTTGTATTTATTTATGTTTGGTTGTTTTGTACGAATTTGTTTCGATTCTTGGTTTTTCTTGAAACTTTGTATGAACCGAATATTGTATGTTATGCATTGTTTTTCTGAAATTTAACTTATGGATTTTGTATGTTGGATAATTAGGGCAGTGGTATTAGAAGCATGTTTAGGATTTAATTTGGTTAGTAATCTATGAGTGTGCCTTATAAACCGAAGCATTAGTATTGGCTGGAAGCATGTAAATCTAGATGTTAGGTTTCATTTAACCGAGTAATACGAATAAGTCATACGCTGGAGTAGTTTGTTTTGTGTTGCTCACCTAGGGTAAAAACCTTAGATTACTTGCATGTTAAATAAGATGATTGACAACCTTGCTTGTTTACATGTCTTCGATTTAGACTCACATGCTTAAATGTTAAAACGCGTAAAACCGGATTAGCATCACCTTAGAAGTCATACGCTGGAGTAGTTTCTAAGAATTTAAGAAGTCTAACAATTGGAAAACTGCTGGAGGCTCTAGTTGTGTCGAAACTAATTTAGGTCTTGAACATGCTAAATACTTGATCCTTACCTTCTTGCATGCAAATCTATGTGTTAAAGAGTCTTTTGTGTGAACCGTTTTATGTGAAAGATGATGATCACTTGTATATAATAGCTTAGGTTTATTTTTCTGTTTTTATTTTCGTGTCTAGTATTAGAGGGCAGCCCTAGGGCTGCCGAACCATCTTATACCCCCATATGTGTGTGACGATTTTGTATATGTGTGAATATGTTTGAGTCTAACAATTTCATATCTCAGGTACCCTTAATCCCCGGCCTAGAACGATCCCTACTTGCTCATACTACTAACGATATTTTTGTAGGGTTTATTATTGCATGCGAGCTTTGGCTTCCATCAATTTTTGGCGCCGTTGCCGGGGATTATAAAAGCTTGTTTTATGTTATTGTTGTGTATATAATGTTGCTGGAAATTTTTGTTGTGAAGTTGTAAAGTTGTAAATTTTAAGTTTATTTTGGGATTTTGTAAAGTAGAAATATGCTTCGGCATGTAGAGTTTAAATTTCGAAAGTTGCATGATGTATAATGATGTATGTTGGTAATCACTTAGTTTAATTTCTAGGAAGTCGATATGTTGTGTATGTTTGAGTTTATTGTAGTTTCTAAAGTGTAACATGTAGGTGAAGCCTCTTTTGTTGATCATAACCAAAACCCTTCATGTGAATGGTGCTATGTCGGAGGGCGTTTCTATGTAGATTGGGAAACGCGGGATACTTCCCCCCCACGCATATAAGCGTTTCTTCGGTAATAGTATTACTTCTATGAGGTTGAGGGCGGTTTTAATCAACACTTGAGACCGCTAGGGATCCGTGTTTGTTTTACAAAGTATGGGGAAGTTATTATCATAGATATGGTTCTCAGGTTTGTTTAACTGGATCTCAAGGCCCATAGACTGATGTTCATTCTCGGTGAGTGAGTCGATAGGGGGTTTGCCCTCCGTGGTGTCCAACAACGAGTCCTGCCTGGTTCCTGTAGGGGGTTCGCCCTCCGTGATTGTAATGACCTTTGAAACGTAAAATCCGCACGATCTAGTCGACAGCTTGTGCCGAAGCATCACCTCACTTTAGACGCTAGAACATAACTTGACATATGTGGCCTATTTTCTTCAAAGATAAAACATGTTGTGTGGTTCAAATTCTTGAGGTATATCGGATTAAGCATGATACTACCGGGGGCTGTATCAGTCCATTGCACCGTTATCTCCTCTGCTCCACGTACTTCGAGAGTTAGAACAAATTTAAAAGAAATTAGACTTAGCGATTACATGCTCATGAACTTGTCAAATTTTCTTCTCTTGTGCCGATTGTATATGTATGCTTTGCCGAAATGTTCGTTGCTATGCCGTGTACTATATGTGTTGCCGAATGTGCATATGTGTACCACTGTTGAAATTTGTTGTGTAATCGCCAATGCCGTGGCTTGTAATGATGTATATTCTTGCTTTCTATTTCTTTACGATGTTCTAACTTGTTTAAATGTTGCAAATTTCAGAAATAGTGCATGTCCGAATCTAGTATTTGGACAAGAGATCCTCAAGGCCGTTTGCAACGTTTAGACCAAGAACTCGCTATTGCTCGTTTTGTGCCATTACCGCCATCGTCACCAACCAGTTCATCTGTATCATCATCCTTGCCGAGTTCACCTATTGTGCCGTCAGTATCAGATAGTGTGCCGAGCTCACCATCGTTTGTTTCGTCGTCGTGTGATCTTCAGAACCCAGAATTTGAGGCCTTTGCCGAATTAGAAGAAGAAGAAGAGATCATGGCATCAATCAGATCACAGAATGGTCATGTTGCTGGAGCTGGAGTTGCTCCTTCTAATATTACTTATCCTCCCTTGGAAGCTGAAAAGACTGGAGAGATTGAATTGAGGAGTGGATTCCTCCATAAGCTGAAGTCATTTTATGGGATGCCGAGTGAGGACCCTAACAAGCATCTACAGTGGTTTAACTTCACCACGGAGTCTATGTGCCCAAGAGGGACCGATTTGCAACACTTCAAAATGAAGGCATTTCCGTTTTCTTTAGAAGATCAAGCAAAGGAGTGGTTGTTTGAGGTGCCTAGTGGTCGCATTGTTTCGTGGAGTACTATGATGGATGAGTTTTTGCTCAAGTACTTTCCTGCTTCACGTATCACTGATCTGAGGAAGCAAATTACAAGTGTGAAGCAAGCCGGGGATGAGACTTTCTTCGACTACTACAAGAGGTTCAAGTCCCTAGTTTCTTTGTGTCCATCGCATGGCATTAGCGATGGGCTCTTGCTACAATATTTTTATGAGGGATTGCGCGTCATGGAGAGAGAATTTCTTGACTCGGCCGCGGGAGGTAGCTTTTTGGAGTTGAATGTCGGTGCGGCGAGAAGTTTGTTGGAAGTTCGTGCTTTGAACAACCAACAATTTGGCATGGCACGAGGCAATATGCAAAGGAATGAGAAAGTGCATGAGACGTCTTCGAGCTCAAAGTTAGAGGATAAAGTGGACAAGCTCACCGACTTGGTGAGTAATTTGATGAAGAAGCGTGCTAGTGTTTGTGGAATTTGCACCGAGGGCCATGAGACAGAACAATGTCCTCAATTTGGAGTTAATGAGGGAGTTGAGGAGTGCAATGCAATTGGTTTTCAAGGAGGCCAACGATTTGGCAATTTCAATCCAAGGTTCAATGATCATCCGAACTTTCGATGGGCGAACAATGACAACGTGCTTAGGGCACCTATGCAACCGAGAGAGGGAGGAGCGTCGTTTGCACCGAGGCCACCATTTGTGCCTCGGCAACCTTATCAGCCGAACCAAGGAGTTTATGGGGCAGTGCCGAATCAACAACAAGCCATGCCGAGCCAAGGCCAAGGCCAAACCGCGCCTAGCAACCCTAATTACGATGCTTTGATTCAATCTTTGTCAAGTGCTACTCAAGCATTACTCGCGGGACAACAAAATCATCAAAAGGACATTGGTGAGCTCAAGACTCAAATGGGGCAAGTTGTGGATTTTATGGGAAGATTTAATGAGCAAGGGAAGTTGCCAAGCAATACTATTCCAAATCCGAGGAACGAGCAAGCCAAAGTGATTCAAACTCGAAGCGGAAGAGAGTTGGTTCCTCCAACAAGTCCAAAGAAGAAGCGAGTAACTTTCAAAGGCATTGGGGATGAAGAGAGGGCTGCCGGCCATAATAATGTCGGCAGCCATATGCATGAAATAGAGAGGGAGACTGCCGGCCATAATGAAACCGGAAACAATGCTGCCAAGAAGGGGAGCCAGGCTGCCGTGCATGGTAGTGATGCCGGCCATGATATACAAGACAAGGGGCTGCGTAACGAGCTTGAGTACGATCCCGCCACATCAAAGAATGAGGTATTGCCGAACCAAGCAAGCAAGGGAGGGGTGTCATCATCTAGTGCCCCATTCCCTTCACGCTTTGCTAGAACAAAGAAGGACAAGTCCGATGAGGAGGTGTTGGAGATTTTCCGGAAAGTGCAAGTCAACATCCCTTTGTTGGAATGCATTAAGCAAGTACCGAAGTATGCTAAGTTTTTGAAGGAGCTTTGCACGGCAAGGAGGCATACTAGAGAGACTCGTGTGGTAACAATGAGCGAGACGGTGTCGGCCGTTATTCAAAGGAAGTTGCCACCAAAGATGAAGGATCCGGGGAGCTTCAATGTGCCTTGTGTCATAGGCAATACACGGTTTGATGATGTTATGTTGGATTTGGGAGCATCGATCAATGTCATGCCACTCAATGTGTATCAAACGTTGAGTATAGGGCCTCTCAAGAAGGATAATATCATCATTCAACTTGCGGATCGCTCAAGCAAATATCCGGAAGGCTATGTAGAGGATGTGTTGGTGCAAGTCAACCAATTGATATTCTCCGCCGATTTTTATGTGGTTGAGATGGAGGATTCGCCGGTCAACAACACTCAATTGCTTTTAGGGCGACCATTCATGAGGACCGCACGCACAAAGATAGATGTGGCCGAGGGCAACCTAACTATGGAATTTGATGGTGAGATGATAAAGTTCAATGTGTTTGATGCCATGAAGTTCCCTAATGTTGATTTCAAGGAGGGTTGTGCCATTGATGTTTTGGAGGAGGTCGAGCAAGTTATGTCGACCTCGCTCGACGCATAGCAATTAGCGATTGAGCAAGGGGTCGGATTTGACAAGAGGGGAGAACGAATCGTGCATAAGGATGAGAAAGAAGGACCGGCCAAGCCAAGAAGTGCCGAGCAAGGCATCATTGCCGAGCCATTCATGATAGAGCCGAGTATGAGGAAAGTTGCTGCCGAGCTAGAGGCTCGACCCTATGCCCCACCCTATAATTCGTTCTTGTCAATTCCAAGTGCCACAACAAAATTTCTACCAAGTGTGGAAGAGGCCCCAAAGTTAGAACTTAAAGAACTCCCTAGTCACTTAAAGTATGTTTATCTTGGAGAAGAAGATACACTTCCGGTTATTGTATCTTCAATGCTTAGTGAGAAGCAAGAGGAGGATTTGATATGTGTGCTTAAGAAGTACAAGACCGCCATAGGTTGGACCTTAGCGGATATCAAGGGAATAAGCCCTACTACTTGTGTTCATCGTATTTTGTTGGAAGAAGGAGCTAAGCCGACAAAGGAAGCTCAACGTCGACTTCACCCTCCAATGATGAAGGTTGTGAAAGAAGAGATTATCAAGTTGCTTGATTGTGGGGTGATCTACCCAATTTCGGATAGTAAGTGGATATCTCCAGTGCAAGTAGTGCCGAAGAAGAGTGGTGTAACGGTTGTCAAGAATGAGAAGAATGAACTTGTGCCACAAAGACTTGTAACCGGTCATCGGATGTGTATCGATTATAGGAAGCTCAACGCTACAACGAGGAAGGATCACATGCCTTTGCCGTTTATGGATCAATTGCTAGAGAGGTTGGCCGGTCATTCTTACTATTGCTTTCTTGATGGATATAGTGGCTACAATCAAATCATGATACACCCGGACGATCAAGAGAAGACCACTTTTACTTGTCCATTTGGCACGTTTGCTTATCGGCGGATGCCATTCGGACTTTGCAACGCACCCGGCACTTTTCAAAGATGTATGTATGCTATCTTCTCGGATTTTATTGAAGACATTATCGAAGTATTTATGGATGACTTTAGTGTGTATGGAAGCACCTTCGATGCATGTTTGGGGAACTTGGAGAAGATACTTAAGAGGTGTGTAGAGACAAACCTTGTGCTCAATTGGGAGAAGTGTCACTTCATGGTCACGCAAGGCATTGTTCTAGGGCACATAATTTCGGCAAGAGGTTTAGAGGTTGACAAAGCCAAGGTGGAGCTAATTCAAGCATTGCCAAGCCCTAGATGTGTAAAAGATGTGAGAAGTTTTCTTGGCCATGCGGGGTTTTATCGACGATTCATCAAAGACTTCTCTTCAATTGCCAAGCCATTAAGCAACTTGTTACAAAAGGAGGTGACGTTTGAGTGGACAATGGCATGTGAGGAGGCATTTTGCCGTTTGAAGATGTTACTATGCACGACACCTATACTTGTGTCCCCTAATTGGGATGAGCCGTTTGAGTTGATGTGTGATGCTAGTGATTATGCACTTGGAGCGGTACTTGGACAACGAATTGAGAAGAAGCCATGCGCCATTTACTATGCTTCAAGGACTCTCAACGATGCACAACTCAACTACACAACAACGGAGAAGGAACTCTTAGCGGTAATCTTTGCTTTGGAAAAGTTTCGATCATATCTTTTGAATTCCAAGGTTATTGTTTATAGTGATCATGCCGCTTTAAGATATCTTATGACAAAGAAGGATGCTAAGCCGAGGCTTATTCGATGGATTCTTTTGCTTCAAGAGTTCGATATTGAGATTAAGGATAAGAAAGGAGTAGAGAATGTTGTGGCCGATCATTTGAGTCGCCTTGTTCATGAAGAAGATCGGCTGCCCCTTTTAGAAACCTTTCCGGATGAGCAACTTTTTCGACTTGAAGTACATGAGCCTTGGTATGCCGACATTGCCAATTTTCTAGCCACAAACCGATTCCCTAAGGAATTGCCGAGCCACCACCAAAGAAGAATAAGGAAGCAAGCTCGACACTTCTTGTGGGATGATCCGTACTTATGGAAGCAATGTGGTGATCAAGTTATTAGAAGATGTGTGCCGGAGAATGAGCATCGATCCATCCTTGCTTTTTGTCATAGTGAAGCTTGTGGTGGGCATTTTGGACCTAAGAAGACGGCATTGAAGGTACTCATGTGTGGTTTCTTTTGGCCTACAATTTTCAAAGATGCATTTATGTTTTGTAAGGCTTGTGATCGGTGCCAACGTGTGGGGAAGATTAGTGGGCGTGATCAAATGCCGCTCACACCTATCCTAGTGGTGGAAATTTTTGATGTTTGGGGGATTGACTTCATGGGACCGTTTCCTTCAAGTAAGGGCTTTCTCTACATATTGCTTGCGGTTGATTATGTGTCAAAGTGGATCGAAGCAAAGGCTACACGCACCAACGATGCCAAGGTGGTAGCCAAGTTTCTCAAGACCAACATCTTTTCACGTTTTGGAGTTCCAAGGGTCTTGATTAGCGATGGAGGATCCCATTTTTGTAACCGCACTATTGAAGCCTTATTGAGAAGGTATGGAGTCACGCATAAAGTTTCTACACCATATCACCCCCAAACAAGTGGAATGGCCGAGGTGAGTAATCGAGAGATCAAGAACATTTTGGAGAAATCGGTTGGACCTTCAAGGAAGGATTGGAGTGATCGTCTCGATGATGCTTTGTGGGCTTATAGGACTGCGTACAAGACACCGATAGGTATGTCTCCTTTTCGGTTGATTTATGGCAAAGCATGTCACTTACCGGTTGAGTTAGAAAACAAAGCATGGTGGGCCGTTAAAAAGTTCAACATGAGCATAGATGATGCCGGTCTTCATAGAAAGCTTCAACTCAATGAACTTGAAGAAATTCGCAATGAAGCTTATGATGCCGCTTGGATCTATAAGGAGAAGACAAGAGCGTACCATGACAAAATAATTCGGGGGAAGAAGTTTGAAGTTGGGCAAAAAGTTCTCTTGTTTAATACACGGCTTCAACTCTTTCCGGGAAAGTTACACTCTCGTTGGCTTGGGCCATTCATTGTTCTTCAAGTGTTTCCTCATGGAGCCATAGAAATTCGGAATGAAGTTACGGGAAACACATTCAAGGTAAATGGCCATCGCCTCAAGCCTTACTATTCTCCCTTTCAAGAACACACGGTGGATGAAGCCGCCGTCTTCCCCGCCCCACTATCATCACCACAAGCCGAGTTGCCTTCACATTCACATGATGCAGCCATGCCACCACCTCCTGCCGGACCTGCCATTGCCGGCAGGGTTGACACAAGGCCACAAGAGGCCGGACACCCACTAGATACGCCGGATACGCCGGCAGAAGAGGCCGATACGCCACCTGAACAGGATACGCCAAACAGCACCGGATCGGATACACAGTGCAATACACTTCTTCTTGAACTTCTTCTTGCCGATTTGGAATGCTTTGGAGCACGATGAACACATGAAAAACACGGTGAAAAGTCTAGGCTATGGACTATAAACACAAAGCGCTACTTGGGAGGCAACCCATGTCGATCAAAGAAAAGTGAAGGAGCCATCACCGAGAGTTTGAAATTTCTTAACCCTTCTCTCTTTCTTTGATTTGTGATGATATGTTGGAATATGTTAGTCGATTGCATGCTTAGGAATTTCATTGATATTGTTTTGTGCTTACATTGAGGGCAATGTAATTTTCTAAGTGTGGGGTGGGATAACGTATTCCGTTTTCGTTTTTTTGAATTTTTGTGTGCTTAGTTTAGAAAAGAAAAATTCAGAAAATTGTTCCACAAAAATAGAGTGTTTAAATTTGTTTGTTTCGAGTCTTAGGATGCCCCTAATATGTCAATGATGTTTTTCTCCTCTTTGTATACATGGATGATAGTTGTGCATACAATTAAAATTGTAAGTTTCATGGATTTTGTGCATTGGTAGGAACATGTAGGACTTGTTGATTATGAAGCATGCATGTTTGAGCTAATTTATTTCGAACATAACCTATGTGAGCTTTTGTGCCAATTTGCTTTCTTCTTGAGCGATAAAAAGATAAAATTCGATAGATTTGTAGGAAGCATGAAACCTCATAATTCTTTGCATATTCGATGACTATGTGCCATAGCTTTTAATGAACTCTAGTATGCTAGAACTTACTCTTGTTGATTTTCAAAACGTTTATATCATAAGATACCTTCATTTTGAATGTGATTGAATAAAGATCATTTAGGTTTACCACCATTGCCAAATAAAGCATGTGCCTATTTGTGCCCGTCGTGGGACACCTTAGTAAACCCCTTTGAGCCGATATTGAGCCTTTTCTTTCATCACCCTTAAACACTTTCCATGAATTTAGTATAGTGATGCCTTTACTGTGTGTTCCGGCAAAGCTTGATTTTTGAGAGCGTTTTCGCGTGTGTGATGAAGAAGAACAAGTGTGGGGTAGACTTAGCCATGAATCTATATGTGAAGTATGTATGCCGTGCCTTAGAAAATTAAAAAAAAATGTGCTCGGACCAAAAGAAAAAAAAAAAAAATAAATAAAATATAGTGGTTCACCGTGCCATCGGAGGGCACGGCTACGTCCACTTGGAATTCACTATAGCCGGCTAATAAGCCATCGGTGGTACAAGGGTGGAATGCCCTGGAACCAAGATCAAAGAGATCAAAGGTCAAAGTCCTTAACACTAAGGGGGAAGCCTCCTATTTATAGGGAAGGAAGGCTTCCTCCTTTACAACTTCTCCAATGTGGGACACAAACCCACATTACTACACATTTCCCTACCCACGAAGCTACTTCGGGAGCCCGGTGGCACGCCCTCCGGGTGCGGCACCGGTGATCTCTGACATTGGGAACGTAGCCGGGGTTGCGGTCTACCCGCCGGATGCCGGAACTAAGACCCATGACGCCGGTTGCACGGCCCACGAGGTCGCCGAACATGCTTGGCGGTGTACCATATATGCCACCAACAGGGATCATCTCGGTTTCATCACGCAATGCAATTGTAGAATGATATGTGGTCAGGGGGCTTACTGGTCTTTGAAAGAAAAAGGAAAAAAAAAATTTCCAATTGTGCAATATGTTTCTGTTACTTGGACACAATTCGTACGCAATTGATTCCAGTCACCTCTATCACCCTATTATGAAATAGTTTTTGGCTCAAGTCGCTTATTACTTGTTGCAAAATCATAATGCCCGTCATTTTGCAACCGGCACTTGATCTTTGACAAATATAAACTTGGTGATCATGAGCATTGAGCACCATCACCAGTTCACGACCACTTCATAGACTGCTCACCTACTACCCGTCTCGAGTCAAACAGAAACAAATCACAGAGACAAGTTTGGAGAATTTTCTGATATTTTATTTTCTCCCAATAGTGTGATATATATACAAAGTATTCTAGCAACCTATTAGGAAAGAGATCCCTATTTGCACCGCAATATTCTACAATTCTAATTACATACAATTGCTATAATAAAAGAATATAATTAAGAATGTAATCTGGACTGAATCAAGGGTGACTCACGCCAACACTCCCTCTCAAGTTAGAGCGTACAGATCACGTATGTCCAACTTGTCAAGTGAGTCACAAAAGCTCTTGCTAGAAACTGCCTTTGTAAGAATATCCGCAAACTGTTCTTCTGTTGGCACAAATGGAAAGGAGATGATTTGCAGTTCCAACTTTTCTTTAATGAAATGTCGATCCACCTCCACATGTTTGGTTCTGTCATGCTGAACAAGGTTATGAGCAATCTCAACTGCAGGTTTATTATCACAAAACAACGGCATAGTCTTTTTTGGCTTAAAACCTAAGTCTCTCAACAGGTTCTTTAACCACAATAATTCACACACTCCTCGAGCCATGTCTCTATACTCTGCTTCAGCACTTGAACAAGACACAACCTTCTGCTTCTTACTTTTTCAAGTAACTAAATTTCCACCAACAAATGTAAAATAGCCTGAAGTAGACCTCCTGTCAGTTACACAACCTGCTCATTCTGCATCTGTATACCCTAACACATCAGAGATGTTGATGTTTAGAGAACACCAACCCTCTACCTAGTGCATACTTAAGATACTTCAAAATTCGAAACACAACCTCCATATGTGCTGCACTAGGATTATGCATAAACGGACTCACAACACTTACTGCATAAGCTAAATCTGGTCTGGTGTGTGACAAGTATATCAATCTCCCGACTAACCTTTGATACCTGCGCTTGTTTGCTGGTACTTGATTTGGATACTCAGCTAGCTGATGATTTTGCTCCATAGGGGTATCAGTTGGTCTACAATCCAACATCCTTGTTTCTGCCAACAAATCAAGAACATATTTACGCTGACTCAACATGATACAGTCTTTACTCCGAGCAACCTCAATGCCCAAGAAATATTTTAGATTTCTCAGGTCCTTCATTTCAAATTCGGTAGACAACTCTCTATGTAGCTTCCCTATCTCCTCCAGATTATTACCAGTGACCACCATGTCATCCACATAAATAATGAGTGCGGTGACACTACCTTTTTGATGCTTCAGGAAGAGGGTGTGATCAGAATTACTTTGTCTGTACCCAACTCTTCTCATAAACATTGTAAACC
Organism: Potentilla sterilis; assembly: GCA_963682095.1. Taxonomy (NCBI): domain Eukaryota; kingdom Viridiplantae; phylum Streptophyta; class Magnoliopsida; order Rosales; family Rosaceae; genus Potentilla; species Potentilla sterilis. Next base: position 44,626,923 of record OY821755.1, on the reverse strand, counting down.
GACCAAACCAGGCTCGTGGTGACTGCTTAAGACCATACAACGACTTTCTCAAACGACATACTACATGTTCTCCAGTGGCAGTGCAGTATCCTGGAGGCATATCCATGTAAAATTATTCATTCAAATCTCCTTGCAAGAAAGCATTTTTAACATCGAACTGTTTGAGAGGCCAATCCAAATTGGCTGCTAGTGACAAGAGCACTCTAATAGTGTTGATTTTCGCAACTGGAGCAAAGGTTTCATCATAATCCACACCATACTTCTGGGTGTATCCTTTTGCTACTAACCTGGCCTTATACCTGTCTACCAAACCATCAGAGTTGTGCTTAACCGTATACACCCATCTACAACCAACTGTTTTCTTCCCAAGAGGTAGCTGCACAAGCTCCCAAGTACAATTCTTTTCAAGTGCATCTATCTCAACAACCATTGCTTTCGCCCACTTCTCATCCTTCATAGCATCCTGTACTTTACTGAGAAGTGATACAGAGGATAATTGATTCACGAAGAACGCATATGGTTTAGACAATCTATGGGTAGACACATAATTTCCTATAGGATACCTAGCCTTAGCACTCAATAAAGGTTCAAATTGCTTTGGTGCTTGACCATGAGTAGTTCATTCTGGCAAGACTTGTGTTTGAACTTGTAAATGATTAACTAAAGGCACACTACTATTAGACAAATGAGGATTAGAAGACAAAGACAAAGTGGGTACCTCGAGTGAAGATGGGGCAAAAGAGACCTTTAGTGGAGAGAGAGAGAGAGACTGGAGAATCTTCAAGAGGCAAATTTTCTGATTTTGATTTTGGACGGAATGATTGATTGCTTTATACCTGGTGATTTATCGTTGAGGCATCCGTAGCCACTGGTTCTTTTTCCTTTGCCAACGATCGATCCCTGCTATCCTGGCGATCGATCCTTAACTCACTGGACTGTTCGGGCCCTTTTGACAATCGATCGTTGAGCACGTGACGATCAATCGTTTCTGTTTCTGAAGTTCCTGGAGTCTGTAGTGATCAATTGTTAGAGGTCGAGCGATCGATCGTTTCTGTTTCTGAAGTCCCTAGAGTGTGCAGCGATCGATCGTTAGAGGACAAGCGATCGATCATCTCTCTGCCAGAGGTTTATATATCGCTAGGTGATCAATCGTTCAGGTGGGAACGATCGATCGTTAGACCTGCTTGATAGCAATCTTCAAAGTACTCTCCCCCTTGCTCCCTCTGAATAGGGATCGTAGATGGCGAGAAATAACGTACATGTCTCTTCACTGAATGTGACATCCATAGTGACATAGAACCTTTGGGAAGAAGGATGGTAACACTTGTATCCTTTCTGACTAGTCTCATACCCCACAAAGACACACTTGAGAGCCCTCTGATCTAGTTTTGAACGTTGGTTCTTATACAAGTGAACGTAGGCAACATATCCAAAGGCACGGGCAGGAAGAGTGTTTAGGGATAGAATAGGAACACACTTTGACAATACCTGAAAGGGTATACGACCTTGAAGAGTAGAAGATGGAAGAAGATTGATGAGATGAGAGGCACACAATATGGCTTCTCCCCATAGATACTTTGGCACATTAGCACTAAGAAGAAGAGCTCTACCCATGTCTAAAATGCCTGTTTTTCCGTTTAGAGACCCAATTCTGTTATGGAATCTATGGACAAGTCGTTTGATGAATTATTCCATGAGATTGGAAATAATCACGAAACAAATGATTGACAAATTCCCCCCCATTATCAGACCTGAAAAATCTTAATACGAGCATCATATTGGGTACGAACAAGATTAATAAAAGCTGTAAAAGCAGAAAATACAACATCTTTTGTTTTGAGTAAAACAACTCATGTCAATTTAGTGAAATCATCAATAAACAAAACAAAGTAACGCATTCTCGAAAGGGAGGAATGTTTGGAAGCTCCCCATAAATTGGAACGAATTATTTCAAAAGGCATTGTACTAGATTGAAAACTAGAAGGATAGCTAGATCTATGACTCTTAGCTAAGGCACATGTCTCACAATGCAAACTAGACTCTTTTATTCCCAAAAATAAGGATGACATTGATTTCTTCATGACCCCAAAGGATGGATGACCCAACCGGCGATGCCATTACCATAATTCGCTCAACCAATCAGAACTCAATGTCAGGACAACATGAGCTTGATTGCTTGGAGACGCTTGTATTTGTCCTGCGTACATGCAATCCAAATGAAACAGTCTCTCCCTCAGGTCCCCTTTGCCGATTATCACCCGAGTGCACAAGTCCTGAAAGATCAAGTACATAGGAAAGAAGGTTACAGAGCATTTGTTTTGTGAGTTTAATTGATACACAGATAAGAGGTGATGAGACAAAGCTGGGACAAACAAAACATTATAGAGAATGATTGAAGGTGTAACCTGAACCAATCCAATTCCTAACACTGGAAAAGACTCACCATTAGCATTAGACACATGAGTTATGGGTGGAGAAGACAACTCAACAAACAATGACTTATCATAGGTCATGTGGTCAGACGCACCAGAATCAATTATCCAAGTATTACTACCAGTAAAGCCTGAGACATGTAAAGCAACACCAATTTTACCTCGTTTCTCTTGAGTCACAAAAGCATTACCCTTAGTGAGGTCTTGTCCCTCCACTCCATAGAAGTCAGTCTCTTGCTCTTGAACCAACTGAAACGCAGCCTTACCTTTGTGTTTACTGTTACCATCTTTCCATCCAGGGTTGTTTGAGTTGCGTCTCATAAGTTGAGGACATTGACTCTTGTAGTGACCAAGATTCTTACAATAGTGACAAATCACTTGATTGTTAAATGAATCTCCCCGGCTATAGATCTGACCAAAATGATTGCCTTGTGTTTCAGGCCGATACACTTGATTCCCACCCTGTGGAATTTGAGGCAGTAAAGGAGATGATCTTGCTTGGAATGTCAAACCAGAACTGAGAGCCAATTGTCCATCCATTATTCTTGTTTCAATAAACAAATTTTTTCTGACAAAGTGCACAAATTTGTGGCTAACAAACAAGGGTGTAACTAGGGTTTAATTTCAAACAAAGAGGACAAAACGAATTTGAGAACAAAGACAAAGGTCAAAGGACAAACAAACGAAGACAAATTTGCAGCGGAAACAAAATGAGACAGAGTCCAAGAGGATCTCTGCTCTGATATCAAGTCAAACAAAAACAAATCACAGAAACAAGTTTGGGGAATTTTCTGATATTTTATCTTCTCCCAATAGTGGGATATATATACAAAGTATTCTAACAACCTATTAGGAAAGAGATCCCTATTTACACTGCAATATTCTACAATCCTAATTACATACTGTTGACAGTAGCCGCAGAGAGGCTACAGCAGGCCCACAGACCCGCAGTAAGTGCACCAGGGCCCGGCCCGAGGGTCGGGACCGGATCACCAGCACCCGGCCTCGGGGCCTAGCACTCTATCCTGCCTCCAGGGACCCTGGGGCCGGGGGGCGCCAGCCTGCCAAAGAGGGCACCAGAAGGTACAAACAGAAGGGAACCAGTCCCACATCGAAGGGTAAGACCAGCCCTTACCCCCAACCACCTATATAAGGGCCCCAACTACCCTCTTTATTAGGTAACTTATCTCTCTCCCTGCTTACATACGTGCCTTGGTTATATATATTCCAACTATACTAACTTAGGCATCGGAGAGGAGAAGACCGGCCCGCCCGGTATTCCCCTTAGTGAGCAGGATTGCAGGAGATCAAGTTGGATTCATCAAGTATCTACTAGGCCCCCGGGTTTAGGCAGAAACAATTGGCGCCGTCTGTGGGAAGGCTTGAACGAAAAGCCGTGTAAGCGACACCGTTGGGAAAAAATTCGGAAATGAGTCGAGAGAAAGGTACCGCCGAGGAGGGACGTCTTGCAGTAGTGCAGACGCTCACCTCCACCCCAGCCGTCACGCGGGAGCCGCGCGGCGACCGGGGCAACGGTCAGGATGGAGGGAGCTGTGGGGGACCATCCGGCATGCCGGATCCCCACCACGACAGCTCGCGCGGGAAAGGCCCGGCAGGGGAGGAAGACAGTCCAGAGCGACGGGGCTTCTCCTTGACGTTCTCAGATGATCCAAGCGATCGATCTGAGAGCCCGGACCGGGACCCTACGTACAGCCCCGGCCATAGCAGTATGGCGGGAGAGCTACGGGCAATGGCCGCAGAGGTCAGTCGTCTAAGAGAGGAGAGCGACAGGGACATAGCTAAGTCCAACGCCCGATACGAAGAGATGGAGGCGGTGAATACTGCCCTAGTGGCCGCCCTGGAGAGGGGACAGCAGCGTAATAACGCCATGGCCGAGGCACAGGCGACACTCCCACCGATCCAACCTCAGAACGCCGAAGCAGAGCAATCTTCGGGCGGTCGGCCCGGGGACCCCGTGCGCGAAAAGTCGCCAGCCGGCGCAGGCCCGTCGAAGAGCACGACAACCTACCACCAGCCCGGCGCTTCGTCAGTAGATGAAGTTGGGACTCCTACCGCACGAGCGCTACAAATGCTAGCCAACACCGTGTCGGACCTAAAGGCCCAAATGGAGGCCAACGAGAGAAGAGCCGCGCGGCCGATGGAGGGCGCCCGGTTTAATGAGCGCATGGGCCCTTTCTCGCACCGGGTCATAGAGTCGGGAAGATCTGGCAACCAGAAGTCCCTCAAGCTCACCTACTCAGGGTCCGGCTGCCCGTACCAGCACCTGGACAGTTTCCGGTCCCAAACCTGCGCCAAGGGATACTCCGATGCAGTCTGCTGCAACATCTTCCAGGAGACTTTGTCTGGAGAAGCGCTCAGCTGGTTCTACGAGCTTCCGGCGAACTCGATCGAGGCGTTCGAGCAGTTAGCCGACCGGCTCGTAGGCCGCTTCATTCTCCGAGTCGAGGGAGCTCGGACGTCGACCATCCTCTTCAACTGCATACAAGCCCCCGGAGAGGAGCTGAGAACCTTTGTCAACCGCTGGCAGACGGCCACGGCAGGAGTTCGGAACCTGGACAAAGGCATCGCCGAGATGGCGTTCAAGCAAGGGCTCCGAGCGGGCAAGTTTTCCTACGCCGTCCGGGTAGAGCTCCCGCAGGGGTATGACGAATTGATGGCTATGGCCATCCGGCATGCCCAGGCCGATCATGAGATCTACGGGCACCACCTACTGAAGAGGAAGCGGGATGAGCAGCAGGAAGACCATCCCCGGGAAGAGAACCCCCCGCCCGGCCAGGAAGCCAAGCCCAGTCAGCGGACTGAGAACCGCACCGCTCGACCCGGCCGGAACGCCAACAACAGAAACTGGCCACAGCGGCAGCAGAGGCCCTATTCTGATAGACCCCAGGCCGAGCACAAGCCGGCGCCGTACCACCAAGAGCACCCCTAGCAATCATGCCAGCACCACCACCGGCCGGTCAAGAAGTCTTCACCGCTCTCACCACTTCCTACGAGGATATCCTACTTGAGAACGGGAGCGTCATTCCCCCACCGCCCAAGAGAAAGTACCTGAACGAGAAACTTACAACGGCGCAAACGGGCAAGTACTGCTCTTATCATGATGAGGCCACTCACCGAACAAATCAGTGCTGCGCTCTCAAGGCAGCGGTGCAGGGTTTGATCGATAACGGCCAGCTCCAGCGATACGTAGGGGAAAGAAGAACAGAACCCGACAGGGAACGTGACCAGGCCTGGTAAACCCGCTACCCCGAGCGGTTAGTTTGGCATAGTTCGCGGTTCAACCGTTGTAAGAACATATATATATGCGAACTACTTTTGAGAAAATTTCACCGGCTCTGCCAGTTCCAGTATATTCATATTCAAGCAAGTATACAAGCAGTAACCGATCCGGAAAGATTACAAGGAAAGGGCAAGAAAAATCCTAAGAAGCCACGACTCCGCCTTCAGCAGGCAATCCGCCAGCCTCTCCTGCGGTACCCTCGTCGTCGACATCAGTTCCGGTGTTGACCCTGGCTCGGGGAGACTCGGCACCGTTGGTAAAAGAATCCAAGTCCGAGCGAAGCGCTTCTTCCGGCTGCCCCTCCGCCGCCTCCTGATGGATGTTCGACTGCTCATGGATATCTCCTTCAGCAGCAGTCGGCATCAGGAAAGTGTCTAACCATCCCTTCCCCGCCCATTCGGTGTACGCATCCGAGATGCCCTCCTCCCTGGCCTTCACCAGAAACTCCAGGAACTGATCGCTCTCACGGTATTTGAGAACGACCCGCTAGTAGAGTTCCGGGTCATCTTCCCCGGTCGGAGCAGCAGAAGCGGCGCGCAGAGCGGCAGCTCCCACTTGGAGCTCGTCCACCTTGGCTTCTAGTTCGGCCCTCTCCTTCTCCAGGCTCCGGTTCTGCTCCTCCAGCTTCTTGGCCCTCTCCTCCGATCTGGCCTTCTCCCGGTTCGAGCGAGACTTCTCCACCTCCAGGCGCTATCGGGTCTTCGATAAAGCAGTTATCTGTCTCTTCAGCTCCGACAGCTCCTCGCTCGCGTCCGGTTGGTACAGACTGTACAGCAACTGCACAACATCAAGGACAGTTAGTCAAGCCGCAAACAAAAACAAGCTACAAGCAGTGTAGTGATACCGTGCGGTACTTACCCGAAGGACGGATTCCTTGCATTTTGGGCGATTCCCGCCCGCCAGGGCTCCAGCAACCCCGGGTCTGTCCAGCCCAAGACCAGCCAAGTCTGCCGCCACTTGCCGGGTGAGCGCACTATCCGGGCTTCCCCTTGGCGCCTCAGCAGGCGCGGGACTACTCTGCCGACCAGCAGCAGCGGCCTTTTCTCCGGCAGGGTTAGCCTGCGCGCCGCCGGATATCCTGAACCGTTTGGCCAGGTTCTCCCGTGCCGACCCACCAGTGAGTGTCACCAGCGCGGAGGAAGGAATGTCCCCGCCCTTCCGTTTCTCTCCCCGGCCTTTCGGAGAAGAAGATCGTGCGCTTACCGGGGCAACGCGAGCCACGTGCGGCACAGACACCGGCCGGTTGGGGATCCTGTTCATCCCACCGGGAACCCTCACTGCCCCCCCGGTACTCTTGCCCTTTCCAGGCGCCATAAGGCCCGCAGCATGATGGGTCTTCACCCGCTTCAGGACATAGGCGTCGTCATCAACGTCCATGGCCCTCGGCTCCGCATGAGTCGTGAGCCGGCCGGACTCCTCTTCCACCGACGTCCGTGAGACGGTCTCGCCTTTCTCCTTCAGCTTGTTGAGGAGGTCTTCCCCGTCCATTGAAAGAGTGGTTTCGGGCTTGATAACCGCCCGGGAAGATGCACCTGCAAGGAAGGCAAACAGTTAGCACTTTGCAAAACTAGCACAAGGTATCACCGCTAAAGGGCCTGCTACGCACCGGGACCCGCCCGAGTTGGCAATATTCTAGCACTTCCCGCCGAATGAAGTTGAAAGAACTCCGTTCCAGGTCGTCCAAGCATCCGAGTATGGTCGAGATCCTCTCATCCTCCAAGTCGGATAGCTCGAACGACTGGTCGCCAATGGGTTGGAAGGCGCTAGGAACCCAGTACATTTTACTCCTCGCCTGCCACCTCCCGCCCACCATCACCACCTTCTTCCTCCAACTATTGTCTACCCATGAAGGCATATTGGTGACGACCGGTGGAGGTTTCCGGGCATTGAAGGACAGGCAACCCCGGGACCCCTGCTTCATGGAGTACGACAGCCTATACAAGGCCCTGAACTCGTTTACCGTTGGTATATTCATCCCGGAAAACTCGTACAAGCAGCCGAGGCTCAGTAGTCGCCTCCACTGGAGCCCAGGAAGCTGCGCGGGCGACACTTGCAGCGCACTAAGCATATACTGCACGAAGTTTGGCAGCGGGAGCGAGAGTCCATGCCGGAACTGGTCCTGATGCGCAGCAACCCAACCTGCTTCCGGGTTGCAGGCCGACTCTCCAGGATTCAGGGGCCGCAGCAGAACTTCATCCGGGATACCCCACGTTTCCCGGAACGCTGCAATCTCTCCAAGGGTCATGCTCCCCTCCGGTTCCTCACACACCACAACATACTTCCCTCTGCCAATGGTGTAGCTCGCGGCCGGAACATCTGCAAGGCGCACCCCGTGCAGTATTTCAGTCTCCGAGGATTTAGCCCCGGAAGACGAAGACGAGGACGGAGAAGAAACCCTGCTCCCGGAGCAGTCGGCGACTTCGGTCTCCGGGGATTCCGAACCGAGCCAGTCCTCCAGTCTCTCCTCATCGTCCTCGATAGGACCTCTGGCAGCCGATTCGGAAGCCCGGTCAGAACCTGAAGATGACATCTTAACCTAGGGGAAGAAAACAAAACCCTAGCGCTCGTCAGCAACAGGCTACAACACCGCCTTCTACGGCCTCTCCCCAAGTTCGCCACAGAGCAGTTCCGTCAGCGACAGAGATCCCTGCCCCCCCCACCGTAAAACAACAAAGCCAAAAACATGAACAACACCGGGGCAAAGAAATCAACAAACTTACCGATTAGTATGCTCAACCGAGGACAATCCGCCTTGCGAAAGCAGCGAGCAATGGTAGGAAGAGAGTAGGGAGCGCTCAAGAAAACGGATCTCGTGGGGCAAAGTGATCGCACCAGCTGCGGCAAACGGGGGCTGCACGGCGAGCCTTGTCACCTCAACGCCACCCCCCTACCGGGAATCCACCCGGTCCCATGGCATTTCACTGGGGGACTCATCTCGATATGGCAGGACGCCCGGTCGAGTTCCGCCCGGTACCATGGCTGACCCCGGTCGAGAACATTCGACCGGCGGGCTTTATACACCCGGGCGAGTTTGCATCTAACCCATGTACGCTTGTCCAGCAGGATAAAAACCCTGCATCGCATTGAACCGCGATCAACATGGGGCTGCACGGCGAGCCTTGTCACCTCAATGCCACCCCCCTTACCTCAACGCTTATTCAACACAAGCTGAGAAGAACTAGCAAGTGTTCACCGGTGCTTCAAACAGCCCGCAACACGGGGGAATCTCCCTGCAGCCTAGCAATATGGGACTCGTCTCGATATGGCAGAACGCCCGGTCGAGTTCCCATACTCCTGGACCCGTCTCGATATGGCAGAACGCCCGGTCGAGGTCTCATGAACTTCATCCCATCCGTTTTGGCAGGTCGCCCGGTAGAGGCTCAGTGAACTCCGCTTTGGCAGATCGCCCGGTAGAGGCTCAGTAAACTCCGCTCCGTTCCGATTTGGCAGATCGCCTAGTTGAGACCCAGTGAAGCTCCGCTTCGTACCGATAGGACAGAGTGCCCGGCCGAAATTCCGTGCACATCTCTTGCATGGCGGATTTCAACGCCTCATTATCATCCCATGCACAAATCTCTTGCATGGCGGATTTCAACGCCTCATTATCATTCCATGCACACATCTATTGCATGGCATCATGGCATCATCTCATACACTCTCCGGGTTCCACTCGGCTCCATGCTAATAACACCACAACACTTAAGCACATTACTGCTTATATTATAAGCGTACTTTTCAACTATTGCTTCCCATCGGTAACAGGTACTCACCTCGGTCACGCCCAATCTTTAACGCGGACTTGGGGGACTGGGCACCGGTAGGTTGGTAGCCCTGCGGGTCTGCGGGACAAGAGCAAGACAGATTTAAGTCCCCATTCAAGATTGCACTTGACCGGGAACTTGGGGGACTTGTTGACAGTAGCCGCAGAGAGGCTACAGCAGGCCCACAGACCCACAGCAAGTGCACCAGGGCCCGGCCCGAGGGTCGGGACCGGATCACCAGCACCCGGCCTCGGGGCCTAGCACTCTATCCTGCCTCCAGGGACCCTGGGGCCGGGGGCGCCAGCCTACCAAAGAGGGCACCAGAAGGTACAAACAGAAGGGAACCAGTCCCACATCGAAGGGTAAGGCCAGCCCTTACCCCCAACCACCTATATAAGGGCCCCAACTACCCTCTTTATTAGGTAACTTATCTCTCTCCCTGCTTACATACGTGTCTTGGTTATATATATTCCAACTATACTAACTTAGGCATCGGAGAGGAGAAGACCGGCCCGCCCGGTATTCCCCTTAGTGAGCAGGATTGCAGGAGATCAAGTTGGATTCATCAAGTATCTACTAGGCCCCCGGGTTTAGGCAGAAACACATACAATTGTTACAATAAAAGAATATAATTAGGAATGTAATCTGGAGTGAATCAAGGGTGACTCACGCCAACATCTCTGTAAATTGTCCATTCAAAACAAGGATTCTGAAAACCACTCATTCCTGTCTTATCTTCACTCATTCTTGATAAAATGCGTATTTGAGGACCTGATTGGGAATTGTACGTAGTGTATATTTCGTTTACTTTTTGTTTCTCTGGTTGGCAAAAGCGTACTATGAAGAACTCTAATTGGATTAACTAACTATGATGTTCCCATAAAAAATTATGTATGGGAATTTTCTGCAGAGTCCTAGTAAACTTAGGAAGTAGCTAGACAAGTGCATATATACATGTACTATGATCTGGTATGTGAAGACATGATTACATTATTGATTTGCCTCATCTTGATGAAGATCCTAGCTATTACATTGTTTCTTCCCACTCAGAGAATATGATGATCTTAAAATGAAAGTTTCTGTAAATTATAGGTACAATATTTTGTTTAATTCGTTAGTGCACAGATTGGACCGCTATCGCTAGTTTCATTGCAATGGGAATCAAACTAGAGACTTACCATGCATTCCTCGCATGCACCCAATCGAATAACCTATGCTACTTGAGCTAACTGCTCATACACAAAAGGCGAGTGATCTTTCCCTGATGATCATACATTAGCAAATAACTTGTAAGTACTAGCATCCAGGCTAATTTGTCTTACAGCTGCAATTGCTGCTAAAACCCCCATGATTGAAAAAACCACAGCAATTATGGTGTTCAACCAGAAAACAAGGCTTCGTTTTGATGGTTTAAAGGTCAAGTTGAAGAAGACTACAGGCAAGATGAAATCGAGGGGCATGAAACCAAAAGCCCCTATAACTGCATTGATGTCCCCAAAAAATGGAAGCATTGCTGCTATGGTTGTTGCTGTGATGACAGAGAGTGACCGAGAGATCATCCTTGGGATCACATTTCGAGCAGAAAATTCTTTACTTGCTGGGTCTGCAAATGCTCTCTCTAGTACTTCATTCGTGGGTTGCAAATAAACCTGCACAACAAAATAACAATGCTGAGTTATTTTAGAGTGGGGTATGGTTAACTACATGACTAGAAATTAAAAGAGCTTTTCCGATGGTGCTGCAGATTAATTTGCTTACCACACCAACAGCTGAAAGTTGGAGTATGGTGAAAATGTTCGTCATGAAAATAAACCACTTTGGCACCAAAGGGTTGCCATCGGACAAGAAGTTGCTAAGGATAAGGCCTTCAGATTGGTTACCAAATGCCCAATAGCCGGATATCGCAACGCTGAAGAAAGTCATTGTGACTATTGTGTAGCACATACACAATCCCTTGAACATCTTCCCCTTCACTGGTGGTGCAATTGTTGCCTATATACGGAAAATAATATACTTCAACAAATATTCATAAAAAATAACAAGAACTCTAATAGTAAAGTCTGCAGGTCGCGTGTTTTGACAGTGCCAAAATCGTTTTTAGACAACTAAAAAAGAGGTATGCAAGAAATGCTCCGAGGTTTTAGTGAATGTTTTGTACTAAATGCGCGACAAAACTTTGCTTAAATTTATTGTCAAGGAAAATTGGAGTACTTCAGACCTGAATTTCTGGAATGATACCATTGCCGTATGTTGTAGCAATGATGGCATTGGCATTAAAGATTCCAAATATCTGATTCTGAGTATTGCCCTTCAAGGAATAGTCCTTGGGTGGCCCTTTTGAAGAATTTCCTGAGAAAACATGCACGTAGGAGTATTGAAATCTTTATGTTTAGAGCACTGTGTGTGCTTTATGTAGGAGTATTGAAATTTTACCAATATAGATGCAAGCAGCAGTAGCACACACACTATAAGCCAGGCAAAGGATCATAGAGACAAGGTTGATGTGCCTGAGCGAGTGAAATGATGGGATTTGGGCCAAGATCAGCATGAAGCATCCAAATATAATCACAAACTCAAACAATTTCATGCTCCCATTTGGGTTTGTCAGCATGTAAACTGCCTGCAAAAGAAAATCATGAATTCAATACCAAAAAAAGAAACAATACAAAGGAATGAAATATTGTATTGGAGATCGAAAGCATAAATGATGTACGTTACCATACCTTCATGCATTGCCCTCCCAAAAGAGTACAAGCCACAACAGCACCATAGCATACCAAGAACTGAATTGGGCCAACAAAATAGCGACCCCATTTGGGTCCTGTAGAATCCAATTTGTTGATATGATGTTAGCAACAATACAACAAGAGGAAAAAGTTCTAGAAAATTATAGAAATATAGCTCTTTTAGATGGTACATTTACAAAGGCCCTTCAAATTAAACTTGTTCTTTTCTCTTTATATCAAAGGCCCTTCCTTGTAAATTGTAATGGTAGACAGGCAGTGAGCCACGATCCTTTTCTTTTAGCTGACAAATGACAACTACCTAATTTATATTATTTGAGTGGACATTATTGGTCCTAAAGTTTAATCCAAAACTAGGATTGATTATACCCTTTTCCTTTTCTCAAGTGTCTAATCCTGATGAATCGTCTTCCATTATATTATTCTTCACAATGAATCACAATGAATACAAAAATTATTGGTCATCCCACTAGTCCAAACCAACGAGATAGACAGGCAGAGAGCGAGAGAGAAAGTATCTGAATATACACATGTTCGCGTCGGTTTTAACACCTGTCGAACTGTCAACACGTGGGGGTGGCAGACGTAGATTTCAGTCCTGGTGCGAGCGTGCCAATACCTTTGGGTTAGGTACAACCTTGGTGGCGGACGACGTCTGGCGAACGAATCACCCTTGGCGAACGGATGACTCTGGCAAACGTACTCGTCTGCTCCCTTCTACCTGACTTTTCGATCAAGCGACTGTTACGCGGGCGTTGACAGGCCGGCGTAAAAGGCTCGAACAAGACCTAAGTAAACGATTACTAGGATTTTCTACTCAACCTTTTGTAAATTGAGATAATCTTACTTCGATCCTGGGATGCAAAGCAGAGCTTTTAAATCAAGACCGCAGAATGAGTTTCGTCCAACCTCTTGCAGATTGGGAAAGACTGTTACCGGGGTAACGACTCGATTTGTCACAAGACATGACGACTAGACTCGATATGCCTCAGCGATGCTTTGACACGAACGCAAGACACTTTCGACAACAGCGGCAGGCGTACGGCGACCGATGGTGGGCGTAGGTGTGCGGCTAGGTTGGAAGAGTGGTCGTTTGCAGTTGGTGGAAGGCAGTTCGGGAGAGATTGCTCCGGAGAGGCTTGCAAGATTTGCGAGGCAAAAGCTTGTTGTTAGATGGTTGTGAATCCTTTCTACGTTGTCCTAGAGTTCTTTATATAGTGATCTCAAAACCCCCAAATACTTGTGTATCAAGCATAATTGATTCTGATATCGAATAGGATTGTATTACCTTAAACCACCTCCAATTCGGATTCCTAAAAGGACTCCAAATCTACTCCTAGAAGGAATGTGATCTAAAATATATCGGATTATCCTTTAATGGATAACCCCTTGGGCTTCGGCCCATAGTCTCGGGTAAATGTTAATTTAGGCCCAAACAACACCTCTACTTAAAATTGGCTCGAGCACAATTACTTAGAATGTCATCAATAAAAACTTCTACAATTGTCTTTCAGGTTTCAAGTCCGACGACAGAAACTTATAAACATGGTTTCAGTGTTTTAGTGAGCTAGGTAATTATTAGTTTGTGTTTCGCCCCCTTAAGCTACATTTGTTGGAAAAAAGGGTTAAAAGACCCTTTATAAAATTAAATTTTAATAGGTCAATTAAAGTGTGTTACACTTCTAATTAATGATAAATGAACTTGGATTTGTATTCTCCATTGTGAGGACTACAAGATTATGTGTTCATATGCCTAATTTGGTTTTGGGATGAATGAAAAATTGTCATCCAAAGTTGGCTATTTCAAATGGGAAAACAAATTGTGTGTGCCCGCGTGACCTGCGGACACGAATGTAACACCGATTTGGGCTCCTTTTGCACCCAACCCGGATTCTTTTTTGAACTCTTCAGGTACTGGAAAAATGGTTTTCTTTTTGAATTCTTCAGCTAGCTGTTACTGAACATTATGATCAGATATAATGTCAGTATTATGACCATTCAGTATGTGCTTTAAACATCAGCTCTTATGGCTTGTTTTATGACCATTTAGTAGGTGATTAACTCAGCTGTTATGGTCATTGAAATTCCCTATTCATTTCTGAGTTTAATAGCCAAGGCCAACCTCACACTATAAAAAGGGCCTCCTATTCCTCATTCAAAACACACCAACAAAAAGCATCATCTCTTCTCCTCAAAGTCTCTCTTCTACTCTTGTGTTATCGTTCCTATTTTGGTGATAGAAAGAGGTACAACCTCCAGTTCGTAGACTTTCTTGGAGCAGTGCAACTCCAAGAATTTGATAGTCATTGTATCCTGGGAGACGAGCGCCGACAAACCTTGTGCACCCGTAGAGGCGGCGTAGTTGTCTTAAGGAGAGTGTGTGGTACACACGACTTGACTTCTTATAATCCATCTTGATACTCGTTCGGTATTGGTTGAATTGTTCTTCATATTTTCTTATTTATCTTCTGGTATTTTAATTTATAAATTCAAGTTAATATCTATCTTAATTTATATATGCAATATCACCATTCTATTTTTACAATATTTGTGTACATTTAGTTCATTTTCTACAATATATGCATGCAAAAATTGAACCAATATTGGTAGACTAACTGAAGCTGTATATTTGTATTACGTACGTAGACCAGCTCTCCTTAATCTATCACAGTTACGAGCTGTGCTACCTAGCCTTTAATTTGCCTAGGTGATCGTCTACTAATACATTGTTACTAATTTACCTAGCCTTTTGCATAGGTGATTGTCTACTAATGCATTGTTACCAAAAGGGACATGCATGTAAACGAGTTCGAAATACTTTGGTAACAATATCCTTCTTAGCTTAGAAATAAAAATTTAAATACGAAAAAATGAAAAGCTTGTGGAAGTAGGAAGTAGGAGAGAAACAAGAGGAAGATCGAGGTACCTAGAATGTCACGAGCCATGTCTCTGAATCGAAGATGGCGATGACCCAATTGAGCATAGTGCTCCAACACCAAAGAGATCAAGTTGTATGAGTAGAATGTTACTAATGCTCCGACGACCAAGCAAATAATTCCGCCCGTCCATCCCAGAAACGTGAAAGCGTAAGGCAGACTCAGCAGTGGCGGAGCTACTATTGAAGTGGTCAAATGATAACCACAGTGCACCCATGATCCTACATTGTTCAACAATTCAATTATTGAATAAAATCTGACTTTTCTTCTTCCTAGCTAACTCTTTTTTCTTTCTTCCACTTATATTATATATAATTTGGTTAATTAGTAGCTTGGATATTCAAGATATCTGATTAATATATCTATGATATATCTGAATCTTGACCATGTGATTTACATGTATGTGCATTTTTATATACTTAAGGAATCACTGTGAATAGAAGCAAATGATAAGAAGAAGCAAATATTAAAAGTTAGCGGAGAAAAAGAGGACATGCAAAGACATTAAAGAAGAAGAAGATGACGACGACATCTATGAGTGACGATGGATGTTGAAAAGTGAAAACAATGAAAACAGAAATGAATGCAGAAGATCGAGGAGAAATCGGAGAAGAGAAAGACGAAGAAGAAACTGAGAAACGGAAGCAAGCAATTTACCTTTGGATTTAAGAACAAACTTAGCACCAGCATCGAGTTGTTCATCAGCATCATGACCAACCTTGGCATGGTTACCATCTACCACCTGATCTTCATTACGATCGAGTGCGTCTGTTGCTATGGAGTTTGGTGCCAGCGTCCCCATCTCTCTCTTTCTCTCTCTCTCTCTGAAGAGTATGCAAGATCAGGGAACTAGATGAATCAGAATCAGAATCAGAATATCTGAGAATCAGAGGAGCCTAAACATGGATATAATATATAGTAGCTAATTAAGCTAGCCGACTTGGAGTAGAATCAACTGGGGTGGCGTTGATGACGCACAGCTTCAATTCTTTATAATATTCAAAGGAAGACGAAGAAGACAGCTACTGAGCGAGTGAGGTTATCAAAATGGCTACCCCTACTTAACATTCATTCACACGATCTCTTGCGTACAAGCTAATTAAACGTTCACACCCACACAGAGAGTCGATAGTGAGAGAGAGCGGATAAGACGATCGATCCACATTTAGGGGTGGACACGGGTCACTTCGGTTCGGGTTTGGACAAAACCCATGGCCCAACCCAAATTTAAAATTCGGTTCGGTTCGGTTCGGTTTTTTAATTTTTGAGTCAGTGACCCATAACCCGACCCAATCCGCACGGTTCGGTTCGGTTCGGTTTTTTTTTTTTTCTGTTTTACCCACTTTTCAAGTTCGAATAAAAAATATAAATTTCATAGTTTATAAGTCAAAAATTTCAAAGTACAAAGTTCAGCTTGAGTCCATACTCCATAATTCAGCAATTTCAAGTCCATCAAAATAAAGTCAAAGTCCAAAGTTTAATATTTAAACATAGCTAAATAAGGAAGAGAAAAATAGAACAATATGAGAGTCCATGACATGATTGGCAATTTGGCATCATCACAATTCTCAACTCTCCCTCAAGCTCACATGAATGAGTTTGATCTTGGAGGTAGCATACCACTTGATCCACTCTCGGCACGATCGTCTCTAATGCCATGCTGCAAGCTCTTCACCAACTCATCTACATGCATAGTTGCATACAATTAGAAAAATAGAAATAAAATATAATCATGCATAACACAAAACCAAAACACATTAAGCAATTCATATGTTCAATAAGAAAAAAACAAAACTATTACCTATTTCCGCATCTTCACAAATCTCCATCTCCTCAATAGTAGGCACATGGTGCAAAGCAATATGTTCACCCCTAAGCCAACTTTGAGTACATATCAATGCTTCCACCATTTTAGGACTTAGAGAGCTACGATGTGGATTAATTACCCTCCCACTAGTGCTAAAACAAGACTCGGAAGATATAGTTGAAACCGGAATAGCTAGAATGTCTCTTACAATGCGGGCCAATGTAGGGTATTTAGACATCCCAAACACTCTCCACCAAGTCAACAATTCAAACCTTCCATGAGTTCCATCATCTCCTTCAACGGGATCACTAATATATCTATTCACATCATTATAAATCACCTCGGCCTTCTTTGCCTTTCTCTTCAACTTCCTTTGAAACTCGGTAATGCCTTTTTCCAAAGGGACCACTTCAATAGTTTGATTAGAATATTGAGAAACACTAACACTTTGCCCCAAATTTGCCTCTTCCACATACACCTTAAAGAGATCATACAATAAAACGACGTCGTTTTGAATTCGGGTCAGTTTGGGTCAGTTCGGTTTGGTTCGGGTTTTGCCAGACTGAAACTGAAACCCAACCCGAACTACTTCGGTTCGGTTCGGTTTTTTTTTTTCGGTTCGGTTTTCGGTTTTTTCGGTTACGGTTCGGTTTCGGGCTAGGTTTTTTTCGGTTTTCGGGTCCGCGTGTCCACCCCTATCCACATTCATTGAAAGGATCTTAATTATAAGGGACCATATATATATAAGAGAGTCTCAGAAAGTCAGAAGTGATCCATAGGAAGGATTTCAAAGGCCTAATTTTGAATGCGGCGAAGGAATTAGACTATTTATTTTTTTGGCAAGTTTTTTTTTTTTTTTTTTTTTTTACCGGTATGTATATAGGACTTTTATTGATCAATGATTAGGTAGAGGGGTACGTAGACTATTACCTTGAGCATTATTATAATAGAAAATGTTCATTTAGTACTAATTATTTATCCCCTTTATTATCCATTCTAATGACTATCTTACTTTCTTTAACATTTTAGAAAAAAAGGCTATCTACCTTTGAAAATTATAAAAAAAGCCCATTCTTTTTCACTTTATAAATAAGGACATGGTTTTAATATGTTGATCATAAAAAACTCCATTCAATTTCACTAAATAATAAAAAGGGGTTGTTTTTCACTTTCAAAGTGACGATTTTACCATTCCCTAACAAACTTTCCTTTTTTTCCCGTTCTGTTACTTTCCCTCCTTTCTCTGTTAATTGCTATCTTCGTTTTCTTTTTCTTCGTTTCAGTGCCGTCTCTCTCTCTCTCTCTCTCTCTCTCTCTCTCTCTCTCTCTCTCACTGGCGATCTGCAATTCTAATTTGCCTCTTTCGCTGCCGATTTACAATTCTGATTTGTCTCTGAAGCTTTGCATCTGCAATTCCTCAATTTTGATTTACTGAAATAAGGTATGTTAAGTTTTTGCAGTTGTTCATATGTCATTTTTAGCTTTTGAATCAATTCGTGTTGATTTTGATGTTATAGGTCTTCAGTTTCTTTTTTTAAATCTGAATTGTTAAATCTGAATTGTTAAAAATTATTAGGCAATTTTCCGCTGTACGAACTGACAGTCAAATTTGACTTATAATTCTCCTTAATCCACCTTATAGATTGAACTTCATCTTCAGTAAGAGCCTCTTCTACCATCTGCAATTTGGTGCTGGTGTTCTTGTTGCAGTCTATTTTATACATGCATCCTTGCTCCAGCATGTCATCCGATTGATCAAGCACAGTTTTCATCCACAAATTAATCATTGTAACCTATTAATAGCATAGTTAGTCAGATAGTTACAAAAAATAATAGTTATTCAGATAGTTACTTTCATAGTTAGTTAGATAGCTCGCAAAAATTGATAGTTACAAAGATAGTTACTAACATAGCTACACAGATAGCTAGGTTTCAAAATTGATAGTTACTAAGATAGTTACTTTCATAGTTAGTCAGATAAGTTTCAAAATTGATAGGTACTAAGATAGTTACTAACATAGTTACACAGATAGGTTTCAAAATTGATAGTTACTAAGATAGTTACTAACATAGTTACACAGATAAGTTTCAAAATTGATAGTTACTAAGATAGTTACTAACATAGTTACACAGATAGTTTTAGTTACTAAGATAGTTACTAACATAGTTACACAGATAGGTTTCAAAATTGATAGTTAGTAAGATAGTTACTAACATAGTTACACAGATAGTTTTCAAAAAATTTCACTCTTGTTTTTTTGTCCTGTATTTGTTTGATTTTTCATAGTTACTTTGCTAGTTACTTGAGCTACTTCTTTGTAGCTGATTGTTTTGTTTTTTGTTGTCGTCAAATTTGATAGTTAAAATCATAGTTACCTGATAGATTGTGTATAGTTACAGTCACATGGATTTGCTAATTGATGCTTATGATGATTTTCTCTTGTAGGTGCAATGGACAGTTGTTATATTGCAAAACTTGTCTATTCTGGTGAAGGAGGAGCACTTTCCTTTGGTCATAATTGTACTTTTTTTTATTTTTGTCATCGGATACGTGATCGTTTTCCAGAGTTGGAAGGATTTGTTTTCAAACTCAAGTATAATGTTTATCCGGATCCTACTGTTTACCATCTTGGAAATGAGGTTAATATGAGCATGATGTTTAGAGTTTTGGGACGGTATAAATCTGATTTTGTTGATGTGGATGTTCATTGTTTGGATGTTAGTTCTTCTGTTTCGGAAAGTGTAGTTAGTAATAATGTTAGCGAGGATACTAGTGTTTTGGTTGAAGAGAATGAATTTTTGGGTTGTTATAGGCGTGAGGATGCGAAAATGTATCTTTCTAAAGGATGAAAGTCTCTTATTCACTCTAAGGGTCAGATGTTTGAGGGTGAAGTAAAAGAGTTTAGGTTGAAGTTGTGGATTTATGCCGTGGAGGTTGGTTTTGAATATGATTTTGAGAGAAATAAGCTAGAACGTGTTGTTGCTTTCTGCAAGAAAAAACATTCTGAAGATTGTAATTGGTGTATGAAGGCATCTTTATGCAGGTATAGTTACATTAGCTGTTACACAATTTTTGTATAATTACATTTTTTTTGTTCATGTTTATTTCGGCAGCGTTCCACTGCCGTGGTGCTGTGCAGCGGCACGCTGCATTGTGTCCTGCATTTGTTATCATGGTAGTTACTTGTATAGTTATCATGATAGTTACTTAGATAGTTACTCTTGTAGTTCTAGTTTTTGAACTCACTGGAAATGTTAATTGCATAGTTACTCAGATAGTTACTTTGATAGTTACTTGGATATTTAGTAGTTATTTTGATAGTTACTAGTTACATTGATAGTTACTATGGTAGTTACTAGTTACTTTGATAGTTAGTATGGAAAAGTATATATGCTGATTGATTTTTGCCCCTATTATTCAGGTATAATGGTTTCTTTGTGATTACTGAATTGGTGAACGAACATAGATGTCGTTGTGTCATCCGGCTTCAAAAGAGTAAGATGATGTGCAACAAGATTATAAGGGAGATGATGCTTGACAAAGTTCGTGAGATTCTCAATAAGAAAGCTATTGATATACTGCAAGACATAAAGCTAAACTACGGATTAAATATCCCTTATCATACTGCTTGGTATGGCAAAGAGCGCGCGAGGGAATCTGTGCTTGGTGTTGAGTCTGAGTCTTACCAGAATTTATCATGGTTTTGCGAGCGCACATATGAATCCAACCCATATTCTAGGCTAGCTATACAGTATGAATCTGAAACAAGAAGGTTCCAGCGTATGTTTGTTACTTATGGTGTTTGGATGAATGGTTTTCAGTCTTGCAGACTAGTTCTCTGTATTGATGCTACATTCATCACGAACAAATACAAAAGGCATGCTTCTTTCTGCTTCAGCAAAAGACGCAAATTGTGGTACATTGCTTTCTTCGTTTTTGTTGTTATTTCATTTTTTGTTGTTAATTATTGTCATTTCTTTTTTCTTGTTTTTCAATTTCATTTACATGACTTCCAGACCAAACAGTTACTTGGACAGATACTAGTGTAGTTACTTATATAGTTACATGAACTTCCAGACCATATAGTTACTTTGATAGATACTAGTGGAAATACTTTTATAGTTTCAGGAACTTCTAGACCAAATAGTTACTTCGATAGATACTAGTGCAGATACTTTTAAATAGTTGATGGTTACAAAGTTGATAGTTACTAAGGTAGTTACATAGATAGTTTCAAAAATTGATAGTTACTAAGATAGTTAGTGAAATAGTTACACATATAGTTACATAATTGATCGTTACTAAGATAGTTATTGAAATAGTTACAAAGAATAGTTTATTCAGATGATAGTTACTAAGATAGTTACTAAGGTAGTTATTAATATAGTTACATGAACCTGATATTATTATTTTTTTCTTTTTTTAGGATTATATCCAGTTGCTTATGCTATTGTTGATTCTGAAAATGAGAGCAATTGGTCCTTCTTTCTCAAGCTTTTGTCCGAAGAGCTGTCGAGATATTCTACAAGGCAAATTACTTTCATATCTGATCGTAATATTAGGCTTCTAAATGCAGTTCGTGCAGTTTTTCCGAATAGTCCACATGGATTTTGTTATAGGCATCTTCAGGCTAATCTCAGCAGCAAGTTTCCAAATGGTTCTTACCTGAGCAAAAGGATTTCATCGTTGTTTATGCGTTGTGCTTATTCTCGGACCTGTGAATATTTTAACCTTAATTTCCAGAAGTTGAAGCATGAAGGTGGTGAGGTTGTTGATCTGTTTTTGAAGGATCCTCTGTTGGAAACATTGGCTTCGTCTTTTTTTAGTGGTGAAAGGTTTGGGGAAATGACCAATAATTTGGCTGAGTGTTTTAACAATTGGGTGAAGGATTTGAAGAGCCTTCCCATTATTGAATTTAACGAAGTCATTCATCTTAAGTCTATGGCTTTAATTACTTCTCGGAAGGAAGACTCAGCTGGATGGGTTACTGAGCTGTGTCCGAATTTGAAAAAGAAGTTGGTTGAACTTGGAGTTGGGAAGACACTGGTTAGTTAGCAGATCTGATACATACATTTATGAAGTTCAATGCCAAAAGTATTCTGTTATGGCGAACTTGGAAGAATCCTACTGTTCATGTGGAGAATGGTAAGTTCACGGATTCCCTTGCTCGCCTGCACTTGTCGTGATTCAGAAACACGGTTCTGATGTGTACTCATATATCAACCCAATTTTCAAGGTGCAGTACTTCTCCTAAATCTATCATTAATTAGACAGTTATCCCGGTAGTTACTTAGATAGTTACTTCAGATTAAATAGTTAAATTGATAGATAATAGTGAAGTTACTTGTATAGTTACATTAACCTGACATTATAACCTTATTTTTTATTCTTTTTATTCCTGTTACAGGTGGATAAATATCGCGAAACATATTCTTTCTCAATCAACCCGGTTCCTACTATTTCAAAGCCGGTGGATCTAGCTCAGCCTGCATTGTTGGTGCAACCACCTTTAACAAAAAGACCACCTGGAAGGCCAAAATTACAGAGGTATACAAGTAAAAATGAAGTTAAAAGGACTGTCAAGTGCAGCAGGTGTAACAAATATGCTGGTCACAACAGAACAAGTTGTAAAGAAACTATATAGTTCCGTAGATAGCTATTCAGGCAGTTACAACAATAGCTACTTTCTGTTTTTTTTCGGTGTAGCAGCATATATAGCTGTTTTTTTACAATTACCATGATGGTTAGTTAAGAATGTTTTTTGAAAGTTAAATTGAAACTTATATTGAAATTTACATTGATTGTTTCTTGGTTTTACTGTTATTGAATGGTTGCATTTTTAATTTTGTTCATGTTTATTTCTGCAGCGGAACGCTACCGTGGTGCGATGCAGCGGCACGCTGCATTGTTTTATGCAGATAGTTATCAAGATAGTTACTAAGTTAGTTATACAGATAGTTACAAAATTGATAGTTACTAAGGTTGTTACTAACATAGTTACACAGATAGCTTTCAAAATTGATAATTACTAAAGTAGTTACACAGATAGCTTTCAAAATTGATAGTTACTATGATAGTTACTAAGGTTGTTACTAACATAGTTACACAGATAGCTTTCAAAATTGATAATTACTAAGGTAGTTACACAGATAGCTTTCAAAATTGATAGTTACTATGATAGTTACTAAGGTAGTTACACAAAATAAGTACAATGATGATAGTTACTAAGATAGTCACACATATAGTTACGAAATTGATAGTTACTGAGATAGTTAGTAAAATAGTAATACAGATAGTTACAAAACTGATAGTTACTAAGGTAGTTACTAACATAGTTACACATATAGCTTTCAAAGTTGATAGTTACTAAGGTAGTTACACAGATAACTTTCAAAATTGATAGTTACTATGATAGTTACTAAGGTACATGGATGATATTTACTAAGATAGTTACTTTGTCATTTAATTTATAGTTACTTGATAGTTACTGGGCTAGTTACTAAAACTGTTCCTTGAATAGTAACTTTGATAGTTACTCATAAACAATATGCTTAACTTTTCATGAAACAATCTGTTCAAATAAAACAAAAAATTTCCTATACTTTAAACTTCCTAAATTTTCCTAACAATCTATTCAATCGATCTAACAGTCTCTCCAACTATGCCGATTGTCCGCAAAACGCTTCAGAATGTAAGCCCTAAACTTGTCAGCCTCTTTCTTCCCAAGCTTCTTGTTGAAATTGCCTTGTGACATGTGTTTCTGCACAAACCCTGGGCCCTGGTAGAGACAGGTGAATCTTCGTGCTATCTCCTGCAAACCTGCTTACTAAGGAGAATACCGGGCGGGCCGGTCTTCTCCTCTCCGATGCCTAAGTTAGTATAGTTGGAATAGATATAACTTAAGCACGTATATAAGCGGTAGGAAGGATCAGTTACCTATTAATGAGGGTAGTTGGGGCCCTTATATAGGTGGCCAGGAGTGAGGTCTGGCCTTACCCTTCGATGTGGGACTCGTTCCCTTCTGTTTGCACACCAAAGGGCAGCTTTGGTGGCCTCTTTGGTAGGCAGGCGCCCCCGGTCCCCGGGCCCCTGGTGGCAGGATAGACTGCTGGACCCCGAGGCCGGGTGCTGGTGATCCGGTCCCGGGCCTTGGGTCGGCCCCTGGTACACTAGCGGCGGGTCTGTGGGCCTGCTGTAGCCCCTCTGTGGCTACTGTCAACAAGTCCCCCAAGTTCCCGGTCAAGTGCAATCTTGAATGGGGACTTAATCTGTCTTGCTCTTGTCCCGCAGACCCGCAGGGTTACCAACCCGACGGTGCCCAGTCCCCCAAGTCCGTATTGAAGATTAGGCGTGACCGGGCGTTGTGCTATATCGGTACGAGTCGGAGTGCATGGGACCTCGACCGGGCGTTCTGCCATATCGGTACGAGTCGGAGAGTGCTAGCCTATGGGAAGGCCTGTTGGTGCGTGGAATGAGCCAACAGGTGCCCCCGGTGTTGCGGTCATTCCGAAGCACCGGTCAACACTTGCTAGCTCTCAGCTTTTGTTGGAATAAGTGAGGTAAATGTGCAGGTTTGTTAGCCTGCGGGGAGACTTGTTCTGTGTTAGAGAAAAAATCTGCCCGGTGGGGTGGCGTTGAGATAACGAGTCTTGCCAAGTATCCCCAAATGTATCACAGTTCAGTGTGATGTAGGGTTTTTATCCTGCTGGACAAGAGTACATGTGTTAGATGTAAACTCACCTGGGTTTATAAAGCCCATGCGTTTGGAAGCCTTGAGTTGTTGCTGGCTCGTTCCTGCCCGTAGGCGAAGGAAAGTGACAACTGGTGGAATGCTTTGGAGTCGGTTGAATGTCACATGCCCGGTGGAATGTCATGGGACCGGGTGGATCTCGCCCGGGCGTTCTGCCATATCGAGACGAGTCCCCCAGTGAGATGCCATGCAGCCGGTTGAATGATACCTAACCGGTGAACTGCCATGGTACCGGATGGATGACTCATACCCGGAACAATGCTCTCGAGGCGGTTCAAACCGGTTGAAAGATCATAACCGGTGACTTGTCTTCAAGCCGGTTGGATACTTCATAACCGGTGAGGTGGTGCGGAGCCGGTTGGATGCTTCATAACCGGTGAGATGCTGCTCCTTGGTTCAAGGTTGACTTCTTGGGGAAGTGAAGGGAGTGGACGCCTCGTTCTGCGTCCTATCTCCCCTAACTGCCGCTTGTAAGTGGGACAGGTGGCAGACATGCGATGAAGGGGAGAGTCCATCAGTCCCATCAATTATGATGGCATGGGAACCTTTATCGATGCTGGGACACGTGTCGGTAAGGAACGGTCTGAGATGAAGGGAATCTGCGGCTGGGGTTGCCTCTCTTTTATGGTTGCCCTATTTATCAGTTCTTCTGCTCTCCTTCTGCCGTATCTTGCTGCTCCTTGCCCTTTGCCTACCGTTTGTCTATGTTGCTATTTTGCTACAGCGCTAGCTTCCGTTATTCAGGCTTTATGGCATCTGGGAGATTAGCGAATCCTGTCGGTTCTGACCGTGCGTTGAGGTATGAGCTACTGGATGGCGATAGGGTGATTTTCTGCGACGAGCCAACCAGAAGCATGTCTGAGAGAGAGATAAGGGACTTTCGGGCGAAGTGGGACATTAATTCCTCCATTAAGCTTCGAGGCCTGTATCCCGGGGAACTGGCCTGCAACCCAGAGCCGGGTTGGGTTGCCGTTTTTGATGATCAATTTCGGCACGGACTATCTCTGCCGCTGCCGAAGTTTGTCAAGTTTATGCTGAGCAGTATAAATCTGTCCCCAGCTAAGCTGCCTAGCAACCAGTGGAGGCAGTTGCTTGGCCTCGGGTGCCTATTCAGCCTGAGCAATATGGACTGGCCCACGGTGAATGAGTTCCGGGCGCTGTACAAGGTTCTCTACTCTAAAAAGACCCAGGCCTGCGGTTGTGTTAATTTGCCGCGCGTGACTTCGATCCTGCCATAACTCACCTGCCGTCTTCGGTTTCGAATGCATGGAGGAGGTCGGTTGTGATGGCCGGGGGCAGGTGGCAGCGTAGTTCAAGGAACTTTCAGGTGCCCGGGGCTTATCAATCGATCGGGGATCAGTCGTACCGGTTGGTGGACTTACAGAGACAACGGCTAGCCCGACTTTTTGTGTGCTGGGACGTTCTGGGCCGGAGCTCCTACAATTTCATCCGGTGGAATGTGCTGGAGATATGCGAGATGGGGAGAAAACCTGGTAAGGTACCTTGCACTTGTTTTGCAGGGTCGCTTTTATTCTGACCGCTCGGTTTATCGCTTTGCAGCTAATGCCCCCCGGCTCGCTGTTCGGAGCAAGGAGACTGTCGAACCGGATGAGGAGCTTGTGGCCCCGAGGTTGATGGAGATGGGGGAGATGGCTTCGAAAACCGTTGTAGATCCGGTCACCCTAGAGTGCACGGTGCATAACAGGCCTGTGCCGCTGGTGTTTCCGGACTCCCACTACGGCACGCGGCTGGGCGGTGAGGATAATGTCCCACTCGTTATCCGGGAAGTAAGGTCGGTGGGCCTACCGGGTTCGGAACATCTAGCATGGCCGATGGGGGTACAGACCGCGCGGGAGAAAGAGGCAGCGGAGATGCCTGGGCACCGCAGAAGCGATCGTGGTGAAGCCCCGGCGAAGAGGGCAAGGACGTTTGATGCCGGGGCGTCAAGCTCGGCTGGTGGGGGGTCAGCATTAGTTCCGGTCGGGGAGACCGGCAGCCGAAGGAGTCGGGGGCCGGAAGCCGATCGTAGTTCCGGTGGTGGTGGTTTTGGTAGGTTCGTGGCATCTACCATTGAAACCTTGGGACTTGATCGGGAGGGCCCTGGAACTGGGCAGCCAGACGAGAGCAGGACGAAGCCCGTGGAATTAGCTCTTCGGGTAAGTGTGTTTTTTGGGCGTACGAGCTAATGTTCCTTTTGTGTATCTGTGCCAGCTGGTTCATAGTCTTTACGTCGCCGAGCCTAGAGGGGAGGCTGCGGTTTTGGAGAAGCAAGTGGAGGAGCTTACTGTGCGGCTATCCTTGGCGGAAACTAAGCTTGCGCGAGAGAGAGAGGAGGTTGGTCGGCTGACAACTGAGCTTGCGCAGGAGAAAGAGGAAACCGGTCGGTTGACCACTGATCGCTGGCACAGGAGCGGGAGGAAGCCGGTCGGTTGACCACTGAGCTGGCGCAGGAGCGGGAGGAAGCCGACCGTCAGGCAACCGCTCGGGAAGTGAAGAATGCGGAGCTGGAGGCGAAGGTTTTGGAGCTGCAGACCCAAATGACAGCAGTCGTCAAAGGAGGGGAGAAGCTTGTGGAATTCCGGCTTGCTGAAGTGGCTGATAAAGCTGTCGACGACTTCCGGGAGTCGGTGGAGTTTGAAGAGATGCTGGATGACGCCCGTGCGAAGGGCATAAATGATGCCTATCTGGAGTGGAGGGAGAAAGGGTGGCTTGATGCTGAGCGGATGGCGGCTGATGTAGCCCTGGCTGAGATGGCGGAGCAAGAGCAGTCTCCCAAAGGTGGCGGGTCCGGGATTGGTGGCTCCGGCGGTGCTGGCTAACAGTTTTTTGTACATACCTTGCAACCAGCTGTAGTTTATTCTAAATACATTAACTGTGCTTTGCAGTGTTGGCGCCAAATACATTATTGTCCCTTTATGACCGATTTCATTTAGGGTAGAAACGCAGGTGCTAGATATATTCCACGGGCGGGTGGAATAGATGCCTTCGGCGTCTATGATGTGGAATGTTCCCCGGCCCGCAGCTGCGGTGATTTGGTAGGGCCCTTCCCACGTTGGCTCCAAGGCCAGCGGTTTTTTCTGAACTTTCTTCATGACCCAGTCCCCCACTTGAAACTTCCTTTCCCGGACCCTTCTATCATAGTACCGAGCGACCCGTTGCTTGTAGGTTTGGTTTCGCATATGCGCCTGGTCGCGCCGCTCTTCTATGAGATCCAGGTTGAGCCGTATGCCCTCGGCATTTGTTTCGGCATCGTAATTCTCCACCCTGTCGCTGGGCATATTGGTCTCTACAGGGAGTACCGCTTCGCTCCCAAACGCTATGCAGAACGGGGTCTCCCCTGTTGCCTCGGCTGCTGTCGTCCGGATGGCCCATAGAACCGCGAGGAGTTCTTCGGCCCAACATCCCTTCTTGGCATCCATCTTTTTCTTGAGGAGGGTTTTGATAATCTTGTTCACCGCTTCCACCTGGCCGTTGGTCTGCGGGTGTGCCACTGAGGCAAACAACATCCGGGTCCCCATGGAGGCCGTGTATTGGATAAGATCAGCATTGTTGAACTGTGTCCCATTATCCGTGACTATAGTCTGCGGCACCCCGAACCTGCAGTAGATGTTCTTCCACAAGAACTTTCTTACCCGCTCCTCGGTGATCTTTACCAGGGGTTCCGCCTCGACCCACTTAGTCTGATAGTCCACAGCTACAATGACGTATTTATATTGTCCCACAGCTATTGGGAAAGGGCCAATGATGTCTAGTCCCCATTGTGCGAAAGGCCATGGCGCTAACATAATTGATAACGCGATTGTCGGGGCATGGGGTGTAGAGGCGTACATGTGGCACTTGTGGCAGCCACCTGATATTCTTCTTGATGCTGCTGCCATGTCTGGCCAAAAATACCCCGCCCGGAGCGACTTGTGAGACAAGGACCGGGCGCCAGAGTGATTACCGCATACTCCCTCGTGGATTTCTTGCAAGATAGCCTCTCCTGCCTCCTTAGTGACACACTTCAGCTGGGGGAAGCTGTGCCCTCTTCGGTACAACTTGCCGTTGAGAAGGCTGTACCTGGCGCACCGGAGGTGTAGCCTCCTAGCCCCCACCGCATCCTGGGGGCCGGTTTTGTCAGCCAAGTATCTAACTATCAGATCCATCCAGCTCGGTGGTGCCTCTTCTACCGCAAATATCTCGGAGATGGTCTTGCTTATACTCGGTTTCTGGAGGGTTTCAATTTTAGCTCTTCGGTACTCCAGAGGGTAGTTTCTGGTTGCCAACCTTGCGAGGGCGTCTGCATGCCTATTTGCCTCTCGGGGTATATGCTGGATCGTGGCACCCTGGAATGGCTCGATCAGGGCCTTGGCCAGAGCTTGGTAGGAGGCTAGCTGGGGTTCCTTGACTTCGAACAGCCCGTTCATCTGGTTCACCACTAGGCTCGAGTCGCTGTATATGTCCAGGGATGGGATTCCCATTTCCTTGGCTATGGGCCTCATATTCAGCGGCGTTATTGGAAGTGTTGAAGAGGAACCGTAGGGCATACTCGTACGATTGGCCATCGGGCGAGGTTAGCATGACGCCGGCTCCGCTCCGCTTACTCGTTACGGAGCCATCTGCGTAAAGCTTCAAACCGTTGGGGAGGCCTAGTTCGATCTTTACGGCCTGAACTGCCTCCTTGCCCTCGTACCGGCCGGGGTGCGCTTCTGCCACCTTTGGGGTGAGTTCACATATGAAATCCGCAGCTGCCTGTCCCTTGATAGCCGTTCGCGGAGCATAAGTGATGTTGAACTCTCCCAATTCAACTGCCCACCGTACGGGCCTGCCGCTGGTGTCCGGTTTTTGTAGGATCTGCCGCAAAGGGTGATTGGTATATAGGGTGATGGAATGAGCCTGGAAATAGTGTCTGAGCTTTCTGGCACTAATGATCAGGGCCAGAGCCAACCTCTCAATGTCGGAGTACCGGCCCTCGGCTCCGGTAAGTCCTTTCCCTGCATAATATACCGGGAGATCGAGCGTGCCCTCCTTCCTGACGAGAGCCGCGGAGACGGCCGCTTCGGATGCAGCTATGTAGAGGTATATCATCTCGCCCGGCACTGGTTTGGATAGGAGAGGTACTGTAGACAGATACGTCTTGATGGACTGGAATGCAGCTTCATGCTCCGCCGCCCAGTGGATTTTCTTGAACTGTTGTGCTTTGAGCAGTTTAAAGAATGGGGCGCACTTATCTGTCAGGCGGGAGATGAATCTAGCCAGGGCGGCCAGCCGGCCGGTCAGCATTTGGACCTGGTTTCTTTCCCCTGGTGTTTCCATGTCTAGGATTGCCTGGACCTTCAGTGGGTTAGCTTCTATCCCTCGCTGGCTGATGATGTGGCCTAGGAACAAGCCCTCTGAAATCCCAAAAATGTACTTCTTCGGGTTCAAGCGCATTCCAAACTTGAGCATCTTACCGATGACTACCGCCAAATCTCAGACGTGGGCCCCTGCAGTCAAGCTCTTGACCATCATGTCATCTACATATACTTCCACCGTTTTACCCATTTCTTGCTCCAGCATGCGATTCACCATCCGCTGGTAGGTGGCTCCGACATTCTTTAGACCGTACGGCATCCTCTTATAACAGTAGGTACCTCGGTCAGTTGTGAATGATGTGTGCTCTTCGTCGTCCGGGTTCATCCTTATCTGATTATACCCGGCGTAGGCTTCCATGAAGCTGAGCAGCTTAAAGCCGGACGTGGAATCTATAAGCTGATCTATCCGGGGGAGCGGGAAGCTGTCTTTTGGGCACGCCCGGTTTAGATTGGTGAAATCCACGCACATGCGCCACCGGTCGGTTCCCTTCTTTGGTACCATAACCACATTAGCAAGCCACCGGGGGTACTGGACTTCCCGGATGAAACCTATGCCCCTTAGCTTCTGTACTTCTTCTCTGATTGCTTCATACTTCGCCGGACTGAAGGACCTCCTTTTTTGCCTCACCGGGGGAACGTTGGGCAACGAATTTAGCTTGTGGATGGCTATCTCCGGGGATATGCCTGGCATGTCCTCGTAGGACCATGCGAAGACCGAACTATTGTCTCGGAGGAAGGTGATGAGCTCTTTCCTGACAGCCGGAGCGAGCTTCGTCCCTACCACCACTTTTCGCTCCAGGTGGTCCTCCGAAATGGAGACTGTTTCGGTTTCTTCCACGGCCGAGGGTCGCTTTAGCTTCTCGTCGTCAGAATCGGTGTCATCACGGGGGTCAAGACTCAGATCCGGCACCGGCGCTTGTTGAGTGGCCGTGAAGACCTCAGTTCGCTTCCTCCCGTGGGTCAGGGCCTCCGCATAATACCTGTGAGCGATCCTCTGGTCCCCGCGTATGGTAATGACCCCGGCCGGTGAAGGCATCTTTAGCATCAGCATATGGCCGGCTATAAATGTTTTCAGCTTCCATAACCCTGGCCGACCGATTATGCCATTGTACGATGACAGGCAGTCCACGACGATGAACTCCAGGTACTCCCTCTTCGTCCTGTCTCCCTCGCCAAAGATTAGCGGTAGGTAATCCGATCCCAAAGGCTGGACCACCTCACCGGAGAAGCTTATCAGCGGCTCGTTATCCTGGGATAACTTATTCTTTCCTCTCTGCAGCCCTTTGTATGCGTCTCAGAACATCACGTTGACAGAAGCTCCGGTATCGATCAGCATATGGCTAGTTATCCAGTGGTCTATTTGGACCGTAATGAGGAATGGGTCGTTGTGCGGTTGAATCAGATCCTCCGGCTTTTCTTCCTCGTAGAAAGTAACCGAGTTCCATCCTGTTTTAGCGGCCTGGCCACTTCCTCCTCCAAAGGCATATACCTCCTTTCCCCGGATCGCTCTTAAGCACCGCTTCTTTGAACTCCGGGTGAGTCGATCTATATGGTCCCCACCATGTATCATGTTTATGCTCCCGTGCACCTCTATCCCCCCGGGGACTCGGGTGCTTATGGTCCCTACTTGCCGAGCTGCCTGCCGGTCCCTTTGCGGGTCATCCGGACGGACTCGGCCGTCCACCACCGTCCTCTGGGGTCTTTGGCTGCTACTCCGAACGGCTGGATCTTCGGGCTTTTTTGCCTGCATAATGGCTAGAGCCCGCGGAGGTCGCCCCTGTGGCGCAGGTGCCAGGGGCCGTGCCAGTTGCACAAGTGGTGGTCTTCTAGCTGTCCGTGAACTGTTGTCACTGCTCCGTCGGGGTCGCCAATCCTCCCGTACTTCGGCTTTCTTGCTAGTCGCAGGTTTATGGTTGCGATCTTGCCGCCCGGTCTTGCTTTCACGGGGAGACGGCGGTAGCGGGTCATCCGGACTCCGCTTGGGCATCTTGTCCCCATACGTCTCGTGCTCCGCCTGGGCGTGCCTAACGGCTACGACCATCAATTCATCGTACCCTAATGGCTCCTTTACTCGCAAGTTGTACGAGAGTTCTCCAGGTTTTAACCCCTGCTTGAATGCTGTTGACAGTAGCCGCAGAGGCTACAGCAGGCCCACAGACCCGCAGCAAGTGCCCCAGCACCCGGCCCAAGGCTCGGGACCGGATCACCAGCACCCGGCCTCAGGGTCCAGCACTCTATCCTGCCTCCAGGGACCCTGGGGTCGGGGGCGCCAGCCTGCCAAAGAGGGCATAAGAAGTTACAAACAGAAGGGAACCAGTCCCACATCGAAGAGTAAGGCCAGCCCTTACCCCCAACCACCTATATATGGGCCCTAACTACCCTCTTTATTAGGTAACTTATCTCTCTCCCTGCTCACATACGTGCCTTAGTTATATATATTCCAACTATACTAACTTAGGCATCGGAGAGGAGAAGACCGGCCCGCCCGGTATTCCCCTTAGTGAGCAGGATTGCAGGAAATCGAGTTGGATTCATCAAGTATCAACTAGACCCCCGGGTTTAGGCAGAAACAATTGGCGCCGTCTGTGGGAATTCGTACGAAAAGTTGTGTTGCTCTATTAATCCTTCGGAGAGGTAGCTACATCCTTCAGTCCGGAAGCTATGGAAGGAAGAAAGATAAAAGCCAGCACGAAAAAACCGAAAGCGCGAATTCAGTTCCCCGACCCGGCCCGTAACATAAAGGCTGAGGTCGGTGCGAGGTTCGCCCTTTCTTCCATCCGAGACGGAGCTCATAATCGGCGGGAACCAGAAAACACCGACCAGAAGGGTCCGGAAGAAATAAAAAAGATGAAGGCAAAGGTCGAGCGCTTGCGGGAAGAGGGCGATCAAGATCGACTAAGGGTGGAGGCCCGATGCCAAGAATTGAAGACAGTAAACGTTGCCCTATTAGCGGCCCTGGAGCGAGAGGGGCAGCAGAGCACTCCTCAAACAGCGCCGCGGTCAGCAGGCAAAGCTAGCGAATTCCCGCACCTTGAAGTAGGGCAGGCTACGGGAAGAAGAAAGACCGTGCATGTGGCCACGCCACTCTTTTCGGAAGCTCTAAAAAACTCCGGCCCGGCCGAGCTCCCGTACCGCACGGGCCAGGCGTCAACCGAACAGGAAAGCTCTATCGCTCGGACACTCGAGGCGCTCTCCGCCTCGGTGGCGGACATAAAGGGCCGCATGGAAACCAGCGAGAGGATGGCAGGGCGACCACAAGGTGGCGCGCGGTTCGACGAGCGTATTGGACCTTTCCCGCGCCGAATTAGGGAATCGGGAAGATCCGGAAGCCAAAGGCCTCTAAGGTTGACCTATTCAGGGGCGGGCTGCCCGTACCAGCACCTGGACAGTTTCAAGTCACAAGCGGGGGCGAGGGGCTACTCGGACGCCATGTGCTGCAACGTATTCCAAGAAACGCTCTCGGGAGAGGCGTTGAATTGGTTCTACGAGCTACCGGTAAATTCAGTCGAAATCTTCGAGCGGTTGGCAGATCAGTTCGTCGGCCGGTTCATTCTCAGAGCCAGGACAGCCCAGGCATCCACAATCCTTTTCGATTGCATGCAAACTGACGACGAGCCGCTACGCGCCTTCGTTAATCGGTGGCAAATTGCCACGGCCGGGGTCAGGAACCTAGACAAGCAGATCGCAGGGATGGCCTTCAAGCAGGGTTTAAGACCCGGGGAACTTTCGTACGACTTACTAGTACAAGAGCCGCTGGGGTACGACGAGCTGATGACCGTGGCCGTCAGGCACGCTCAGGCAGAGCACGAGACATATGGGGACAAGGCGCCCGAGCGGATAGCGGACGACCTACCACCATCCCGTGGAGGAAAAACCAGGTGGCTAGATCGCAGCCGAGCTCCTGTAGCCACCAGGAAAGCAGAGATGCGGGAGCAGTGGCAACCCCGGCGAAGCGATGGCGACGGTTCCCGACGAGGGAGAAGACCGCCATTTGTGCGTTCGGCGCAGCCTCTGGCAGCTACGCCAGCAGAGCGACCACCGCGGGCCTTAGCTATTTCGCCAGCAGGAAAGCCCAAAGATCTAGCCCTTCGGACTGATGACCGAAAACCCCAAATAGCGGTCGTGAACGACCAGGCCCGCCCAAAGGACCCCAACAACGAGCGACCGCGACCTCGGTAGGTGGGAACTATAAGCACCCGCACTCCCGGGGGGATCGAGGTACACGAGAGCATTAACATGATACACGGCGGGGACCGTATAGATCGGCTTACCCGGAGCTCAAAGAAGCGGTGCCTAAGGTCGATCCGAGGGAAGGAGGTGTACGCCTTCGGCGAAAGAAGCGGCCAAGCCGCTAAAACCGGATGGAAATCGATCACCTTTTGCGAGGAGGAAGAGCCGGAGGATTTGATCCAACCGCACAACGACCCCTTCCTCATTACGGTCCAAATAGACCACTGGATAACCAGTCGTATGCTGATCGATACCGGAGCCTCAGTCAACGTAATGTTCCGAGACGCATACAAAGGGTTGCAGAGAGGAAGGAACAAGTTATCCCAGGATAACGAGCCGCTCATAAGCTTCTCCGGTGAGGTCGTCCAGCCTCTGGGATCGGATTACCTACCGATCATCTTCAGCGAGGGAGATAGAACGAAAAAGGAGCATTTGGAGTTCATCATTGTCGACTGTCTATCATCGTACAATGGCATAATCGGTCGGCCAGGGTTATGGAGGCTTAAAACGTTTATAGCCGGCCATATGTTAATGCTGAAGATGCCTTCACCAGCCGGAGTTATTACCATACGTGGGGACTAAAGGATCGCCCTTAAGTATTACACAGAAGCCCTGACCCACGGGAGGAAGCGGACCGAGGTCTTCACAACCGCTCAGCAGGCGCCCGCGCCGGATCTGAACATTGACCCACGTGATGACGTCAAGTCAAAAAGAGTTGGGCGGTTCATCGAAAAACTGGAGCCACCTTCGGCCGTGGAAGAAACCGAAGCAATCTGCATTTCGGTAGACCACCCGGAGCGAACTGTCGTAATAGGGACGCGGCTCGATCCGGTTGTCAGGCAAGAGCTCATAGCCTTCCTCTAGGACAACAGTTCGGTCTTCGCACGGTCCTATGAGGACATGCCAGGCATATCCCCAGAGATAGCCGTACATAAGCTAAATTTATTACCCAATGTTCCCCCGGTAAGGCAGAAGAGGAGGTCCTTCAGTCCGGCAAAGTATGAGGCAATCAGACAGGAGATACAGAAATTGAGGGGTATAGGTTTCATCCGGGAAGTCCAGTACCCTCGCTGGCTCGCTAACGTGGTCATGGTGCCGAAGAAGGGAACCGGCCAGTGGCGTATGTGCGTGGACTTCACTAACCTGAACCGGGCGTGTCCAAAAGACAGCTTCCCGCTCCCCCGGATTGACCAGCTTATAGATTCTACGTCCGGTTTTAAGATGCTCAGCTTCATGGACGCTTACGCCGGGTACAATCAGATTAGGATGCACCCGGATGATGAGGAGCACACGTCATTCACAACCGACCGAGGTACCTACTGTTATAAGAGGATGCCGTACGGTCTAAAGAATGCCGGGGCCACCTACCAGCGAACAGTGAACCGAATGCTGGAGCAAGAAATGGGCAAAACCGTAGAGGTTTATGTTGATGACATGCTGGTCAAGAGCTTGACTGCAGGGGCCCACGTCCGGGATTTGGCCGTAGTCATCGGCAAGATGCTCAAATTCGGAATGCGCTTAAACCCAAAGAAGTGTATTTTCGGAATTTCAGAGGGCCTGTTCCTAGGCCACATCATCAGCCAGCGAGGGATAGAAGCCAACCCGCTGAAGGTCCAGGCGATTTTAGATATGGAAGCGCCAGGGGAGAGAAACCAGGTCCAGATGTTGACCGGCCGGTTAGCCGCCCTTGCCAGATTCATCTCCCGCCTAACCGACAAATGCACCCCATTCTTCAAGCTGCTCAAGGCACAACAGACCAGGAAAATCCATTGGGCAGCGGAGCATGAAGCGGCATTCCAGTCTATCAAGGCATATCTGTCGGTAGTGCCCCTCTTATCCAAGCCAGTGCCGGGCGAAATGTTATACCTCTACATAGCTGCATCCGCAACGGCCGTCTCCGCGGCTCTCGTTAGGAAGGAAGACACGCTCGAACTCCCAGTATACTATACGGGAAAGGGACTCACTGGAGCAGAGGGCCGGTACCCCGACATAGAGAGATTGGCTTTGGCCCTGATTATTAGTGCCAGGAAGCTCCGGCATTATTTCCAGGCTCATTCCATCACCTTATATACCAATCACCCTCTGCGACAGATTCTGCAAAAACCAGAGACCAGCGGTAGGCTCGTACGGTGGGCAGTTGAACTGGGAGAATTCGACATCACTTACGCCCCGCGAACGGCCATCAAGGGACAGGCAGCTGCGGACTTCATATGTGAGCTCACCCCAATGGCGGTAGAGGCGCACCCCGCCCGGTGCGAGGACACCGACGTAGTGCGAACCATAAAGACCGAATCAGGCCTCCCCACCGGTTGGAAACTTTACGTGGACGGCTCCGTAACGACCAGGCGGAGCGGCGCCGGTGTCATGATAACCTCGCCCGATGGCCAGTCATACGAGTATGCCTTGCGGTTCCTTTTTAGCACCTCCAACAACGCTGCCGAGTATGAGGCCCTCATAGCCGGTCTGCAATTGGCCAAGGAGTTAGGAATCTCGTCCATAGAGATATACAGCGACTCTAGCCTAGTGGTGAACCAGATGAACGGGGTGTTTGAGGTCAAGGACCCCCAGCTGTCCTCTTACCAGGCTTTGGCTAAAACCCTGATCGAGCCGTTCGAGGGCGCCACGATCCAGCACATTCCCCGAGAGGAAAATAGACATGCGGATGCCCTCGCAAGGCTGGCAACAGGAAACTACCCTCCAGAGTACCGGAAAGCAAAAATTGAAACTCTCCAGAAGCCGAGCATCAGCAAAACCATCTCCGAGATATTTGCGGTAGAAGAAGCGCCACCAAGCTGGATGGACCCAATAGTCAAGTATTTAACTGACAAAACCAGCCCCCAGGATGCCGTGGCGGCCAGGAGGCTACACCTCCGGTGCGCCCGGTACGGTCTCCTCAACGGCCAGTTATACCGAAGGGGGCACAGCTTCCTCCAGCTGAGGTGTGTGACAAAAGAGGCAGGAGAGGCTATCATGCAAGAGATCCACGAGGGAGTATGCGGTAATCACTCCGGCGCAAGATCGTTATCCCACAAATCGCTCCGAGCGGGGTATTTCTGGCCAGACATGGCGGCAATGTCAAGAAAAATATCAGGCGGCTGCCACAAGTGCCACATGTACGCCTCTACACCTCATGCCCCAGCAATCGCGTTATCAATCCTGTTGGCACCGTGGCCATTTGCACAATGGGGATTGGACATCATCGGCCCTTTCCCAACAGTTGTGAGACAATACAAGTATGCCATCGTGGCAGTAGACTATCAGACTAAGTGGGTCGAGGCAGAACCCATGATAAAGATCACTGAGGAACGGGTTAAAAAGTTCCTATGGAAGAACATCTACTGCCGATTCGGGGTACCACAGACTATTGTCACGGATAATGGGACACAGTTCAATAATGCTGATCTTATCCAGTACACAGCCTCTATGGGGACCCGGATGTTGTTCGCCTCAGTAGCACACCCACAGACCAACGACCAGGTAGAAGCGGTCAACAAGATTATCAAGACCCTTCTCAAAAAGAAGCTGGATGCCAAGAAGGGATGTTGGGCCGAAGAACTCCCCACGGTGCTATGGGCCATCCGGACAACAACAGCAGAGGCAACAGGAGAGACCCCGTTCTGCATGGCATTCGGGAGCGAGGCGGTACTCCCTGTAGAAACTGGTATACCCAGCGGCAGGGTCGAGAATTACGACGCTGAAACAAACGCCGAGGGGCTACTGCTCAACCTGGACCTCATTGAGGAGCGCCGCGACCAAGCGCAACCAAACCTACAAGCAGCGGATCGCCCGGTACTATGACAGAAGGGTCCGGGAGAGAAAGCTACAAATCGGGGACTGGGTCATGAAAAAGGTCCAGAAAAAACCGTTGGCCCTAGAACCAACATGGGAAGTGCCCTACCAGATCACTGCGGCCGTGGGACCGGCAATATTCCACATTATAGACACCGAGGGCATCTATTCCACCCGGCCGTGGAATATCCAGCACCTACGGTTCTACCCTAAGTAATAGCGGTCACAGAGCGACAACAGTGTATTTAACGTTAGTATTGCAATACGCAGTTACGGCGTTAACAAATAAACTACAGCAGTTGCAAGATGTGCATGTACAAGGTAAACAGCTAGCTACCACCCCCGGAGCCCCCAATCCCCGGCCCGCCACCTTTTAGCGCTTGCTCCTGCTCCACCATCTCAGTCAAGGCTATATCAGCCTCCATCTGCTCGGCATCAAGCCATCCTTTCTCCCTCCACTCCAGATAAGCGTCGCTAATGCCCTTCTCCCGGGCCGCGTCCAGCATCTCTTCAAACTCCACCGACTCCCGGAAGTCGTCGACAGCCTTATCGGCCACTTCAGCAAGCTGGGATTCCGTGAGCTTCTCCCTTCCTTGGGCGACTGCTGTAAACTGACTCTGGAGCTCCAAAACCCTTGCCTCCAGCTCTGCGATTCTCCCTTCCCGGGCAACAGCCTGGGTTTGCAGCTCCAAAACCCTCGCCTCCAGCTCTTCGACCCTCCCTTCCCGAGTAGCAGCTTGCCGATCGGCCTTTTCCCGCTCCTGCTGCAGGTCATGGCACAACCGACCGGTTAGTTCTTTCTCTCGCGCGAGCTCGGTGCCCAGCCGACCAACTTCCTCTCTTTCCTCCGCAAGCTTGGCTTCCGCCACGTCCGCCCGCACGCTCAGCTCCTCCACCCGCTTCTCCAAACCCGCAGCAACCTCCCCCCTGAGCTCCGCGGCATAAAGGTTATGAACCAGCTGCCAGGCGTAAACTAACGAACATTAGCTTGTGTCGCTCCAAGAGAAAGGGAAGCACAAAAACACTTACCCGAACGGCTAGTTCCACGGGTTTCACCCTGTTGTCGCCCGATCGACCAGTCCCAGGGTTCTCCCGGTCAAGCCCCAAGGTTTCGATGGTAGCAACCAGGAACCTGCCAATTCCATCACCAGAGCTGCGACTGGCTTCCGGCACCTGAGTCCTTCGACCAACCACCTCCACGACCGGAGCCACCGCCCGCTCGATTGGCCCAGCCGAACTTGACGCCCCAGCATCAAAGGTCCTCGCCCTCTTTGCCAGAGCTTCACCATGGCCGCTTCGACGGTGCCCGAACACTTCTGCCGTTTCTCTCTCCCGCGAGGTCCGAACAACCATCGGTCGCGCCACAGGTCCTGGACCAGGAGGTCCCGCAGACCGCCCTTCCCGAATAAAGAGCGGGGAGTTATTCCCACCGCCCGGTAGCCTTCCATAATAAGCATCCGGAAACACAAGCGGCACTGGCTTGTCATGATCCCTGCGTCTCTTGGTAGCCGTATCAATGACGGTCTTCGCGGCCACCTCCCCCGTCTCCGCCAATCTTGAGACTACAAGTTCTTCATCCGGTTCGATAGTATCCTCAAC
The DNA here is from genome assembly GCA_963682095.1 of Potentilla sterilis. NCBI lineage: Eukaryota > Viridiplantae > Streptophyta > Magnoliopsida > Rosales > Rosaceae > Potentilla > Potentilla sterilis. Next base: position 44,587,240 of record OY821755.1, on the reverse strand, counting down.
TTTAAGCGTGAGCCGGGGGCATTAGCTGCAAACCGATAAGTCGAGCGGTCAGAACACAAGCGACCATGCAAAAGGATGAAATTGTGCAAGGCACCTTACCAGGTTTTCTCCCCATCTCGCATATCTCCAGCACGTTCCATCGGATGAAATTGTAGGAGCTCCGACTCAGCTGGTCCCAGCCATAGAACAACCGGAATATACGTTGCTTCTCCAAGTCCTCCAGCTGGAACGACTGGTCCCCGATCGGCTGATAGGCCCCGGGCCCTTGATAGCCCCTCCAGTTACGCTGCCACCTGCCACCGGCCAGCACCACTGACTTCCTCCACACATCTGAAACCGATGACGGCAGATGCGTGATGGCAGCAGCATGGTTCCGCGCGGCAAAATTCACACAACCGCTACACTGGGCCTTTTTGTAGTAAGAAATCTTGTACAGCGCCCGAAATTCATTAACCGTGGGCCAGTTCATGTGGCTCAGGCTAAACAGGCACCCAAGCCCAAGCAACTGCCTCCACTGATTGCTCGGAAGCTGGGCCGGGGAAAGATTTAGTGAGCTCAGCATATACTGAACAAATTCCGGCAGCGGCAGCGATAGTCCGTGTCGGAATTGATCGTCGAAAATGGCAACCCAGCCCGGTTCCGGGTTACAGGCCAGTTCCCCAGGACGCAGGCCTCGAAGTTTAACAGAAGAATCGATGTCCCACTTCGCTCGAAACTCCCTGATCTCTCTTTCATCCATGCTTCTGACTGGCTCGTCACAGAGAATCACTCTGTCACCATCCAGCAGCTCGTGCCTTCTGGGCCCGCGGTTTGCGCCGCCATGATGTGCAGATCTCCCAGACGCCATAATCCTAACACAAAGTAATTCAGACCTGCAGCAAGGTGGACGAGGAGAACAGAAGGCAAAAAGTTTAGGCAAACTGTGGTAGGAGGCGAGCAGAGTGGACAATAAATAGGGCAACAAGAAAAGCAAGGCAACCCCAGCCGTGGATTCCCTCCATCTCAGACCGCTCCCTGTCGACACGTGTCACAGCATGGATAAGGGATCCCATCTATCATAACTGATGGGACTGATGGCTCTCCCCTTCATCGCATGTCCGCCACCTGTCCTACTTACCAGCAGCATTTAGGGAGATAGGAGCGAATAACGAGGCGTCCACTCCCCTCGTTCCCCCAGAAAGTCAACTCCGAGTCAATCCGGCACCATGGCGGTTCACGAGTATGATCATTCAACCGGTTGCATGGCTTCTTCATTGTATATCTTGAAGACCTCTCACCGCTTGTGATTTTTCCAACCGCTTCGAGAGCATCTATCCAGGTATGCACCCTCCTTTTAACACCATCTTCGTTGCATATCACTGGGGGACTCGTCTCGATATGGCATGTCGCCCGGTCGAGATCCACCCAGCACTATGACATTCCACCGGCCCTGGGACATTTAACCCACTCCAAGGCATTCTACCGGTTGTCACCTTCCTTCGCCTACGGGCAGGAACGAGCCAACAACAAAGGCTTCTAAACACATGGGCTTTATAAACCCGGGCGAGCTTACATCTAACCCATGTACTCTTGTCCAGCAGGATAAAAACCCTGCATCACACTGAACTGTGATACATTTGGGGATACATGGCGAGACTCATTATCTCAACGCCACTCCACTGGGCAGATTGTTTCTCTAACACAGAACAAGTCTCCCCGCAGGATAACAAACCTGCACATTACCTCAACGCTTAACCAACAAAAGCTGAGAAGAACTAGCAAGTGTTAACCGATGCCTCGGTACGGCCGTAACACTCTCCGGGATGCCTGTTGGCCTAGTCCACGCACCAACAGGCCCTCCCGTAGGCTAGCATCTCCGGGACTCGTCTCGATATGGCATGTCGCCCGGTCGAGCTCCCGAGAACTCCGCCTCGCACCGATATGGCAGAACGCCCGGGCGAGGTCCAGTCTGCAAGTTCATCCGGGACTCGTCTCGATATGGCATGTCGCCCGGTCGAGCTCCCGAGAACTCCGCCTCGCACCGATATGGCAGAACGCCCGGGCGAGGTCCAGTCTGCAAGTTCATCCGGGACTCATCTCGATATGGCAAGACGCCCGGTCGAGCTCCCGAGAACTCCAGTACTATCTATATTATAAACGTACTCACCTCGGTCACGCCCAATCTTTAACGCGGACTTGGGGGACTGGGCACTGGTAGGTTGGTAACCCTGCGGGTCTGCAGGGCAAGAGCAAGACAGAGTTAAGTCCCCATTCAAGATTGCACTTGACCGGGAACTTGGGGGACTTGTTGACAGTAGCCGCAGAGGCTACAGCAGGCCCACAGACCCGCAGCAAGTGCCCCAGCACCCGGCCCAAGGCTCGGGACCGGATCACCAGCACCCGGCCTCGGGGTCCAGCACTCTATCCTGCCTCCAGGGACCCTGGGGTCGGGGGCGCCAGCCTGCCAAAGAGGGCATCAGAAGTTACAAACAGAAGGGAACCAGTCCCACATCGAAGAGTAAGGCCAGCCCTTACCCCCAACCACCTATATATGGGCCCCAACTACCCTCTTTATTAGGTAACTTATCTATCTCCCTGCTTACATACGTGCCTTAGTTATATATATTCCAACTATACTAACTTAGGCATCGGAGAGGAGAAGACTGGCCCGCCCGGTATTCCCCTTAGTGAGCAGGATTGCAGGAGATCGAGTTGGATTCATCAAGTATCTACTAGACCCCCGGGTTTAGGCAGAAACAAATGCCATCCCCGCTATCCTTTTATCCAAGTTTCTGACCCCTGCTGTGGCGATATGCCACCTGCTAACGAAAGCGCGTAGCGGTTCGTGGTCAGCCTGCATGCAATCGAAAAGGATCGTTGATGTTTGGGCCGTCTTGGCTCTAAGGGCTAACCGGCCGACAAACTTATCAGCTAGCTGTTCGAAAGTTTCTACTGAGTTCACTGGCAACTCGTAAAACAAACTCAACGCCTCCCCCGAGAGCGTCTCTTGGAATATGTTGCAGTACGTGGCATCTGAATAGCCCCTTGTGCCCGTCTGCGACTTAAAGCTATCCAGGTGCTAGTACGGGCAGCTCGTTCCTGAGTACGTCAGTTTCAGGGGCCTTTGGCTACCAGATCTTCCCGACTCCCTAATCCGGCGTGGAAAAGGTCCAGTGCGTTCGCTGAATCGTGCGCTGTCCCGCGGTCGCCCCGCTTTTCTCTCGCTGACCTCTAGGCGGTCCTTCATGTCCGACACTGAGGCGGAGAGCGCCTCGAGGGTCCTTGCGGTGGGGCTGTCCTGCTCGCTCGATGCCAGGCTTGTGCGGTACGGGGGTTCAACCGGGCCGGAGTTTTTTAAAGCTTCCGGAAAGAGAGGTGTGGGCACATGCGCGGTCATTCTCCTTCCCGTAGGCTGTCCCACCTCTAGGTGCGGGAATTCGTTGGCATTGCTCGCGGGCCGCGATGCCGCCTGAGAAGTGCCCTGCTGGCCCCCTTTCTCCAAGGCCGCCACTAAGACGACGTTCACTGCTTCCAATTCTTGGCACCGGGCATCCGCCCTTAGCCGGTCCCGATCGCCCTCTTCTCGCAACCGCGCGACTTCTGCCTTCATCTTTTTTATTTCCTCCCCCGCATCATACCGGTCGGGGTTCTCTGAGTCTTGGCGATCGTGGGTTCTGTCTTGGTCGGGAGAAAGGGCGAACCTCGCACCGACCTCAGCCCTTATGTTTTGGGCCCGGTCGGGGATCTGAATTTGCTCTTTCAACCTTCCCGCGTCAGTTTTTATCTCCCTTCCTTCCATGGCCTCCGGATTGCGAATCTAACTGCTTTCCAAAGGATCGATCGGGTTCTATTCTCTGGTAGAGCAACGCTTACTTTTCTCGCGGATCAAAACCGTTCCCACAGACGGCGCCAATTGTTTCTGCACAAACCCTGGGGCCTGGTAGAGACAGGTGAATCTTCGTGCTATCTCCTGCAAACCTGCTTACTAAGGGGAATACCAGGCGGGCCGGTCTTCTCCTCTCCGATGCCAAAGTTAGTATAGTTGGAATAGATATAACTTAAGCACGTATATAAGCGGTAGGAAGGATCAGTTACCTATTAATGAGGGTAGTTGGGGCCCTTATATAGGTGGCTAGGAGTGAGGTCTGGCCTTACCCTTCGATGTGGGACTGGTTCTCTTCTATTTGCACACCAAAGAGCAGCTTTGGTGACCTCTTTGGTAGGCAGGCGCCCCCGGTCCCCGGGCCCCTGGTGGCAGGATAGACTGCTGGACCCCGAGGCCGGGTGCTGGTGATCCGGTCCCGGGCCTTGGGTCGGCTCCTGGTACACTAGCGGCGGGTCTGTGGGCCTGCTGTAGCCCCTCTGTGGCTACTGTCAACAACATGATAACGCTCATGAAGTACATGACATATATCTCACAGTCAACGTTGTTTTGTCACAATAAATAGATTAATAAAAGTCAGACAGTTATAAAGATGATAGTTAGTGATATAGTTACAAACATAGTTGCACATATACTTACAAATATGATATTTACTGAGATAGTTACTAAAATAAAAACACACAGTTACAAGATGATTGTTACTAAGATGCTGGGATAAGAACTTACGAATCAGATTGTTGTTGAGACAATTTTCCGCTATACGAACTGACAGTCAAATTTGACTTATAATTCTGCTTAATCCACCTTATAGATTGAACTTCATCTTCAGTAAGAGCCTCTTCTACCATCTGCGATTCGGTACTGGTGCTCTTGTTGCAGTCTATTTTGTACATGCATCCTTGCTCCAGCATGTCATCCGATTGATCAAGCACAGCTTTCATCCATAAATTAATCATTGTAACCTATTAATTGCATATTTAGTCAGATAGTTACAAAAAATGATAGTTATTCAGATAGTTACTTTCATAGTTAGTCAGATAGCTCGTAAAAATTAATAGTTACAAAGATAGTTACTAACATAGTTACACATATAGGTTTCAAAATTGATAGTTACTAACATAGTTACTAACATAGTTAAACAGATAGATTTTAAAATTGATAGTTACTAAGATAGTTACTCACATAGTTACACAGATAGTTTTCATAATTGATAGTTACTAACATAGTTACACAGATAGGTTTCGAAATTGTTAGTTACTAAGATAGTTACACAGATAGTTTTCAAAATTGATAGTTACTAATATTATAGTTACTAACATACCATTTTTTCAGCATCTTTAAAACTTTGCCCTGTTTCTTTTCTTGTTGCTCTCATGGAATCAAAGTGGGCAAATCTGCACGCTTCCTTGTCAAACACGAGTAGAGTATGGTGGAAGTTCCGCTTATGTGTAAGGGGTATCATAATGGCATCCGCTTTAGCTAGCTTCTCATACAGAGGTTCACAGAGGAACTGATGAATTGGTTTTGCTTCGAGGTCTTCCGTCGACATCTGTTTTTCAAACCAAACCTATGATTAGTTATCTCATAATTTTTTACAAAAATATAATTCTCCTGTTAATTAGTATCTTACCCAGGAGTGAGTGAGCAGAATTTCTATTTTTGGTGCAACTGGATCGTTGATGTCCTTCATTTCGCTATATAACAAAGATGCAAATGCATCAATCATGTTGTTTGCGACTTCAACTCCAAACACGACTTGTTCAATTTAATGCTTTGAAATTTATGTTCCCACCTCTTTTCCTTCCCAGAAGAACACTTTGCACACATGATAGTAAATCATATGATAGTTACTAAGACAGTTACAGTCAGATTATAGATACTGAGATAGTTACTAAAATAGTCACACAGGTAGTTAGTCAGACAGTTATTCAGAATGATAGTTACTGAGACAGATAGTTAGAAAGATAGATACTAAGATGATAGTTATTGAGATAGTTACTTAAGAAATTATCTAGACATATACCAGGACAGATTGTAGGACAGACAGTTAATAAGATATATACCAAGACAGATAGCAGGACAGGTTGTAGGACAAATAAATATTATGCTTACCCGCTTGGCACCTTGTTCCAGTATTCTCTAAACCTTTGCTTCGTGTTTTCGTCCATATCATCTTTGTAAACTGTGTGGTCATCCCAGTCCATCACCTCTCGTTGGCTTGATTGATAAGGTTCCTCTGAATCACTAACAAGGTATATTGGTTCACCTTCCTCTGTCACCCCAGCCACATCGTCAAATGACGTCTGAACAGCAGTTACTGATTCAACCTTTTCTGGTTGCACCACCTTTCTCAAACTTTCCTCCTCTTTCTTTTTCCGCCTCTCTTCTTTAAACTTTTTTCTGTTCTCTTCTTGCCTCTTTCTTTTGATTTCCCTTTTAGCTTTGACTTCACCCTACCAGTATATGTTTTCCTTTCTTGACGCCCTTTTTCTGTTTTTTATGCGCACAACATATGAATATATTCCCAACGATTCTGCTGAACTCCCGGAGTGCATTTCGTCAAGCGAAAAATTCGTCACATTTTGGTTTGATCTGAAATGCACTTTTTTCTTTTTTTTACCTCAGATTGGTTGAAAACAGGCATGGGAACCGGTGACTCTATGATCTGGAACTTGTGAGGTTCAGCTATCATGTCACCCAGAGTTAGCTTTCTGGCTTGTGGAGTAGGTGGAGTCCTCAGATTTGCTGTTGAGATTTCTTTTGGTTGCTTTTGTGAGTACATCTGCAAGTTGCTCTTCTGAATGAACAAAAGGAAAGCTAATAATCTTAGTATCTAACTTTTCTTTTATAAAGTGACGATCAACCTCCACATGTTTAGTACGATCATCCTGAACTGGATTCTGTGATATATCAATAGCTGTTTTGTTAACGCAATATAACCGCATCACATTTGACAACTTAACACCCAAATCACGTAGCAGATTTCTCAACCACAATAATTCACACACTCCATGAGTCATACCTCTATACTCAGCCTCAGCACTAGATTGAGCCACAACCTTCTGCTTCTTACTCTTCCATGTAACTAAATTACCTCCCACAAAGGTAAAATAACCTGATGTCGACCTCTTATCAGTAATATTTCCAGCCCAATCTGCATCTGTGAAACCACTAACCTCAAGAATGTTGTTGTGTTTAGAGAACATTACTCCTCTTCCTGGAGCTGACTTCAAGTATCTCAAAATTCTCACAACAGAATTCATGTGATCCACACTTGGATTATGCATGAACTGACTCACTACATTTACTGCATATGCAGCATCTGGTCTGGTATGTGCCAAATAAATCAAGCGTCCCACTAACCTCTGATAACGAGTCTTGTCGGTAGGCACTTGATCAGGATACTCTGCTAATCGATGATTCTGCTCAATAGGAGTGTCGATAGGTGTGCAATCTAACATACATGTCTCTATCAACAGATCAAGAATATACTTCATCTGGCACAAGTAGATTTCTTCTCTCCCCCTTGCTACCTCAATCTCTAAGAAGTACTTGAGGTCACCTAAGTCCTTTATCTCGAACTCAGAAGCAAGCTGTCTCTGCAGTCTATCAATCCCTATAGTATCATTACCGGTAATCACCATATCATCAACATAGATAATTAGGACTACTACCTTTCCTTGTTGATGCTTGAGAAACAAGGTATGATCAGAATTATTCTGTCTGTAACCAATCTTTCGCATGAATTGTGAGAACCTCCCAAACCAGGCACAGGGTGACTGTTTGAGACCATACAGTGACTTTCTTAATTTACATACAAAATCACCAGTAGAAGTAGTTACATACCCAGGAGGAACACTCATATACACATCTTCGGCTAATTCTCCATGAAGAAATGCATTCTTGACATCAAATTGTCGGAGTGGCCAGTTCAAACTAGCAGCAAACGAAAGAAGAACCCTGATAGTATTCATATTTGCAACGGGAGCAAAAGTCTCATCATAATCAATACCATATGTTTGGGTAAATCCCTTTACAACAAGGCGTGCTTTATACCGGCTCACTGATTCATCTGTGTTGTGCTTCATAGTAACCACCCAACGACATCCCACAGCCTTCTTTCCATGTGGTGGAGATACAAGTTCTCAAGTATCATTCTTCTGCAGTGCCTCCATCTCTTCCTCCATTGCTTTACTCCACTTTGGATCTCCCAACGCATCCTGCACTTTGTTAGGTACTGATACAGCAGATATTTGATTCACAAATGATTTATATGACTTTGATAATCTCCTAGTGAACATATAGTTGGCTACTGGATATTTTGATTTGGCTTGTAAACTAGGTTCATATCTTTTGGGGGGATGACCTCTAGTAGACCTGTTAGGTAACACATATTGTTCACTATTAGGCTCACTACTACTAGGAATAGTGGAAGGACATACCTCAAATGATTGATCTTCTACAGCAGGGAGTTGTGGATCAGGGGTATGAGTGATGGCAGGAGGCGCATATTGATCTTCTACAGCAGTTGTGCTCTCAGCTATTAGTTCAATTCCTGGAACACGGATGTCTGAGGCTTCTACCTCTGGTTGAGCTTTTGTTACTTCTGGTACTGCTGGTACTGAGGCTTCTACCTCTGGTTGAGTTTCTGTCACTTCTAGTACTGCTGGTACAGAGGCTTCTACTGTTGATTCCTCCCCCTCGCCATGATACAACTCTTCAAAGTATGAATGCTCCCCCTGAAGGGCTGGATCATCTGAGGTAAAATAGCTCATGTCCTCAAAAAAAGTAACATCCATAGTGACATAGTACTTTCTGGTAGGTGGATGATAACACGTGTATCCCTTCTTATGGCTTTCATAACCAACAAACACACACTTGATCGCCCGGGGATCTAATTTAGACGATATTTGGCTCTTAGGAACATGAACAAATGCCATACAACCAAAGACTCGGGCAGGTATATTATGATATGAAGGAAGAGAGACATGAGATGCAAGAACCTGAAATGGAAATTTTCCTTGAAGAACACTAGATGGAAGACGATTGATAAGATAAGCAGAAGCTGCGACAGCATCACCCCCAAAGATTCTTAGGCATATGGGCACTAAAAAGGATGGAACGAGCCATTTCAAAAAGATGCCAGTTTTTTCTTTCAGACACCCCATTCTGCTCTGGTGTTTGTGGACAGGTTGTTTGATGAACAATCCCATGAGTTTTGAAAAACTGGTGAAAAACACGATTGACATACTCCCCTCCATTATCAAAACGAAGAAATTTAATAGTGTCATTATATTGTGTTTGGACTTGAGAATGAAAGGATTGAAAGGCAGGGAATGCTTCATCTTTGGTTTGAAGAAGAACAATCCATACCTTGTGCAATCATTAATAAACGACACATAATACCTCATACCCGTGACTGTAGGCTCTTTAGAAGGCCCCAAACATCAGAATGAATCAATTCAAAAGGGATACTACTCTTGGAGAAACTCGGAGAATAGGTAGAACAATGGCTCTTAGCAAGAACACATGTTTTACAGCGCAAGGAGGACTCTTCCACACCAATAAACAGAGACGGCATGGATTTTTTCATAACATGGAAAGATGGATGCCCTAATCGACGATGTCATAACCAAATTTCACTTAGCTGATTCGAACTTGCAGTCAAAGCAGTGCGTGACAGTGCGTGACAGTGCTCCTGGTTTCTCTCCCGCATATGTCTGATCCAGGTGAAACAATCTGCCCCTCAAGTCCCCCCGACCAATTATCTCCCTGGTGAGAAGATCCTGAAAAATCACTTACATGGGATAAAAGGTTACAGAGCATCGAGACTCAGTATTTAACTGGGGAACAGATATCAAATGGTGTGATAGGTCAGGTACATATAGAACATTGTGAAGGATTAAAACAGGGGTTACACGGACTAACCCTACCCCTAACACAGGAAAAACTATGACACGGGTAGAGAGGACAAATCAGTAATATAATGAGAATTATCATAAGTCATATGATCCGAGACACCAGAATCAATAATCCAAATATCAGAACCAACAAAGCTAGAAACTTTTAAAGCCATACCGATCTTACCACCTGCTGGAGTCTTATTAGTTATGAGAATATTACCATGGTTGCAGTATTGACCAACCGCATGTATAGACTTATGTGAGAACTCAACTCTCCAGCCATTTTGCCATCTAACTCATAAACGACATTCTCTGCATCTTTACTATGCACAAAATCAATGAATGTATAACCTGGTGGCCTTCTTGCAACCCATATTCTTCTGATAATTCCGAAGCCGCGAAACTCATTTTCGAGTTCTCCTTCTGAAATCCAAGAACCCAAATTTCCAATATACACACGAGACATTCTTCCAGAGCTCAACTCTCCAGCCATTTTGCCATCTAACTCATAAACGACATTCTCTGCATCTTTACTATGCACAAAATCAATGAATGTATAACTGGTGGCCTTCTTGCAACCCATATTCTTCTGATAATTCCGAAGCCGCGAAACTCATTTTCGAGTTCTCCTTCTGAAATCCAAGAACCCAAATTTCCAATATACACACGAGACATTCTTCCAGAGCGGGTCGGAACCCGGTCGGACCGAAGCAGGAACCAAGTCAGACCGAGCGGAATCGGGTCGGCAGAAATCTGGGTCGAGTCGGGAGGAAATCCGGGTCAGGCTGAATTTCTGTGGAGATTGCGCGGAGAGGAGAGATTGATGCCGAGAGCAGAGGAGACCCGGAGAGATTGACGCTGGATCGGAGACGCCTGGAGATGTGGGTTGAGCGGCCGGACGAGACGCCAGAGATGACTAGAGGTTGCGGGCCGTGCAGATGAGGCGCCGAAGGACGAGCTCCTGATCAGAGAGAGACGTCGAACGCCTGATCGAAGAGAAACGACGAGCGCCTGGGGAAAGACGCCCCTGATCGGGAGAAGAGCAAGCAGAAACAGTTGACCCGTAAAGCAGAAGCAAGGGGGGCCGACGAGGTGTCCTGTAGTTAGTCCGAAAACAATCTTTAAAAACAAAAATGTCAAAAACGCGTCCAGTACTACCATATGAAATTACAAAAAACAATAAAAATGTATTCGGCTGTACTGTTTCTGAAATCTCGTTTTTTCAATAATTGAGGGAGATTCATGGTGACGGAATTGAGATCAACAAAAGAAGAAACTGAGTAGGGATGAGAGAATGACATGAGAGAAGAGCGATACATTGAGAAGAGAATGACATGAGAGAAAAGCGATACATTGAGAAGCTAAAAGAGAGAGCATGTATTGTTCTTGTACAAGTGTTTACTTCTTCTTTTTAATCGGCATAAGTCCTTGTTTTGAAAAATGTTTTTCCGTATTTTCTTTAAAAAATGAAAATTAAAATGTGAAAACGCCAATTTGGCGTTTTTCCATTTTACGTATAAAATAAAAAAAAATCATTTTAGCAAACTGTTTTCTGCATTTTTAGAATTAAGCTAACGAACACTTTTTTTTTTATCATTTTCATATTACAAAATGAAAAAGTTGGCTTGAAAACATTACCGAACGTCACCTAATTATCTAACAATTTTCACTGCATCAAGTACAATGGGAGAAAGTAGGGATGGGCATTTGGTCCCGAAATCCTGATCCCGTCCCGATCCCGTCCGGGACGAGACGGGATTCATGTTTGAAAAATAAAGATCCCGTCCCGTCCCGTCACGTTTAAAATCTCAAGGGACAAGACCGGGATCAGCATCCTGAATCCCGTCCCGTCCCGTTTAATAAATAAAATTAAAATAATTATATTATATATATATTAACTTGATCTCATCCGTTGAATTAAAAACAAAAAAACAATCCACTGTTAGATTTAATTAAACCGATCCCACCCTATCTAACTCTCAGTTCCTCCCTCGATCACTTCCTCAACAGACTCTCAGTTCCTCCCTCAGCAGATAGCCGCTCAGCTCACCTCCGTCGTCTTCGATCCCGTCTCCTCGTCTCCTCAACCAGCCCTCGTCATTTCCTCCATCGTCTCCGATCCCGTCTTCCTCTCCCGTCAAGTCCTCTGACTCTCCGTCGTCTCTGAGCCCAAATCCTCTTCCTCTCCCGGTCAGCGCTCGCCATCTTCTCTCCTCAAATCGGCTCTGCATCACCTCCGGCTCCCCGATACCAGTTGCTCCCGCCGGGAATCCTCCACAGCACACGCAGGCCGGAGCCCCAAATCAGCCTCTCCACTTCTCTCCTCAAACGCCTCCGCATCACCTCTGGCTCCCCGGTATGAAATTCCATCTACTCTTTGTCTTTTTCATCCTGGAGTTAGTAATTGAGTTTAGATAGTATCAAATTTTTGTGCCCTGTTACAGTTGCAGTTTTCATTAGTGCTATTAGGAAATGTTGAACTTTGAGTGCTTACATGAGTTTCTTTTTTTATTATGATTTAATTTATATTTACCTCTGCGCTCTTGGAAGTCGATTAGACGATTACATTTGTCTTGTGTGCTAAGTGAAGTTTTGGTGGGTTGAAACTCTTGAATTCACGTTATTCTTCAGTTACGTATGAGAGCATTTAGAGAGCTGTGATCACCAACAGAGGACACACTCTTGAGGATAGAAATTCTTGCAAAAAAGATCAGCAACAAAGTTTAATTAATAGTTGTTCGATTTGAGAGCATTTAGAGAGCTGTGATCCCTCCCTCCACTCCATATTACAAAATATTTTTTCCTGTGTTAGTTCTAAAACTGTTAATGCAGCTAAGAAGGATCCTGTGTTAGTTTTAGAGTATTAAAACAGTTTCCTGTGTTAGTTTGGTGCTAGGAAGGATCCTGTGTTACTTTGTACTAACAGTTTACAAAACTTCAAACTGTATTATTTTGTAATGCAGTTTACAAAAAACAGTGTATTTTTTCATGTATTATTTTTTCCTGTGTTAGTTCTAAAACTGTTGGTGAACTAACAATCCCATTATATACTCTAAAACTTCAAACTGTAAAACTGTTAATGCAATTTACAAAATATACTTTGTAAACTGCAGTTTTCTTTCAAATGCTATAAAATTGCGGATAAAGACCTAACATTTGTTCAACTTTTTCAATTTGGTGCTAATACACTGCAATTTCCTAGTTTTGAAAATATTCATTCATATGACTGATATTTGGTTGTAGTATCACTTGACTGAATTATTATTTGTATGAAAATAGAAAGGTTGTTGCTCATGTTACGGTTTTGTTGCAAGCTAAAGAGTAGATGGAATTTCATAAAAAGTGGTTAACTTGTTATTATGTACTGGACTACTGGATGTTAAATCAATACAATATGTAATTCATTATGTAATTCAATACAGCTTGATTGGTGAATTTACAGCTTGTGTAAGCCTTCATGTAATTCTGGTTTGGACATCACGGGATCCCGTTTTAGTCCCGGTCCCGTCGGGATCCCGGGCCTGGCGGGATCACTTTTAAAAAAGTGTAATCCCGTCCTGTCCCGTCCAGTTTAAAATCTCACGGGACAGGACCGGGATCAAGTGAATCCCGGCCCGTCCCGTCCCGTCCCATGCCCACCCCTAGGACAAAGAGAAGATCTCTAACAATTTCCGTAGCATTAAATACCATGGGAGAAAGAGAATAACTTTACAATTTCCGCAACATCAAGGTGCCGTAATGCGGGAGTAAGAGACGGTAAAACAGCTAAGGTAAAACAGTAAAACAGTTAAAATGAAAACAGTAAAACAATAACTATCTGTCATGGGTAGAACCGTACTTTCCCATAGCAGTAAAAAGGTAAAATAGTAACATTAAGACGGTAAAACCAGGGATTTTCACCCTTTGCAAATCTGATCGTAATCCGGCGCCTATTCAAGCTCCGATCAACAACGAAACTCACAAGCAAAGGCAAGACGAGAATCCAAACAACACAGAAAGTGCAAAACTATAGAAAGAGAAGTGAAAGAGGTAGGATTACTAACTCGTCGGGTTCTGGAACCAAGATCAAAGGCGCTGATCTACTCCTCGTCTCGTTCACGAGCTGCAGCGCTGCTCCAACGTCAATTCAGGTCCTCTAAGGCCTACGATCATAGCGTCACTTGTTACCTCAAAATCGAAACCATCGCTTGAAAAATTGAATTAAGCAAAATCCAAAAGAATCAAGAGTCTGTGTGATTTGAATTCTGTACAGATTGTTGTTGAATTGATAAAAGAATCAACAATGGAATTTTACCTTGCAACAGTGAAGCGAGCGACAGAGAACAAAGCCGGTAGTGCTCGGTGGAGAACAACGGTGGTGGTTGGCAAGAGAGAAAAACCCAAATTCAAAACTGTATGAGAGAGATTCTATTCTGTAACGGCCGACTTCTACAAATATATAAAGCTTTTTTTTTTTTGACTGCTGGGCGGCGCCCAACACGCAGACCAATTGAAGTGAAACGACACTAGAAGAACTTAAAAATAAAAAATATATATATAAATAATAAAAGCCCGAAACGTTGGAAGTTTCAGAAACCCTACGAACGAAACGCCAGGTTTCGATACACACACTCGAATCTGCCGCGTTAAAAAAACAAAACAAAAGGTCTCTCATGATTTCAGGTAAACTAGTATACTAACCCTTCATTTTCCTCTCTTTAGACTTCAGCAAACAACTTTCATTGCTATCTAATAGAAATACTGGATTTTGTTCTAGCATCAATGTCTGGGTTATGTTTTATTTAGTTCAACAGTGATCGAAAACCCAAGTGGCGCCTGCTGCTTGCAATATTTGCATTCCACTGATATTGTTGTACATTAATTACCTACGTGTTTCAACTGCTAACTGGTGAACGTACTACTAGTTGAGAAAATGAGTGATTAACAAGAAGCAGTTTTAGCTTGGCAGAACTAGTTCAGGGTGCTTTGTTGAAATAATATTTGAGGCTACCAGAAGCCTTCATTCATCGGTAGCTCAAAATTATATGTATTCATGTATAATTAAGAAGAGTGGAAGTAGTAGTTGAACTTGTTGTTATCCCAGTTCATAACGTGTGTGTGTGTGTTTTTTTTTTTTTCATTCATGTTTCCAATTTTGGCTATTATTCAACTCTGTCATTACACATATTCGGATGGCGTCACATAGCATTAAACATAGTTAAATTGGGGTACACGGAATTTAGATGACACTACGCCATTTGTTATGTTAAGCAACGGACATTCACTACGTCCGTCGCTGTAAGAGTAACTAAAGCGACGGACAAATGTTCGGTCGCACAAAAAATATATCTGTCGCTTAAGAGACTTTTATGCGACGTAGAGTATGCGACGAAGTATGTCAGTCGCTGAAGATCCTCTAATCCGACGCATAGGTCGCGACGGTTAATGTCTGTCGCTTAAAAGTTTAAGATCTGCTATAAAGCCCTTGACTTAGACATAACACAGAAGAAGAAGAAAACGGGAAAAAACACTGTAGCAGCGGCGAAAAATAGGGGTGGACATTCGAAACTGAAAATCGAAAAAAACCGAGTCGAAATCTGAACCGAAACCGAAAAAAATCGAACCGAAAGGAAAAAACCGAACCGAACCGAATCAATTCGGTTTGGTTTTTGGTTTTACCTTGTGAAAACCCGAACCGAACCAAAAAACCGAATTCTCATTAAAAAGATGTCGTTTTGTATTTTATTATTAAATATTTGATTTGATTAATGTGATTTTAGGTTTTATGATTATATATTTTACTTTTTTATTAATATTTTATATTTTATTTTATTTTTGTGTGAGGTTGTGTGCATGTCAAAATATTCAAAATGTCTGTGTAGGACTCTAGGTAAAATATTAAGAGTGTTATGTTGCCTAAAAAAATCCAAGGCCATATTTTTTTAATTTAAAAATATTAAATTATGATGTCATAGTTTGAATTTTTAAGAGTTAAGACTTTGGTGGTTACAATTTTTGTAGATTGATGATTTGTTGTCATAAATATTACCAATAGATTGTATGCGTACGTATGCTTATAAAAATAAGGAACTATCAGGAACAAAAAAAAACTCAACTACTTGAATTGTCGAATTAGCGAATTTTGAATTTTTCACAAAGTTTTTTTTAAATACAAATATTTAATATTACATTTTTTGCAAAAAAAAAAAAACCGAAAAAAACTGAACCGAACCGAACTGAAATTTTAGTTCAGTTTGGTTCTCGGTTTTGGTCAAAAACCGAATCGAATGGAACCAAATCCACCCCTAGCGAAAAATCTCCAAAACTGCTGATTTCGTCAATTTCGGGATTCAAAAGCTTGGGTTTTCTCTTCCAATTGCTTTGTAGGTTAGTATAATCTCTGATCTTCATTGTAATCACCATATTTCGGTTTGATTGGTTGAATTTAGTGTTTGATATCTTGAGTTGGATTTTGTTTATAATGTGTTTTGTGCTGTTTTTAGTGTTGGGTGTTTGAATATATGATGGAGTTTGTGTTGATTTTGGTGAAATTGAGATTATTTAGTTTAGTTTGTGAAATTGTGAAATTTAGTGAAATTGAATTTTAGTGAAATTTAGTGCAATTGAATTTTAGTGTAATTTAGTGAAATTTAGTGAAATTGAATTTTAATGTAATTTGGTGAAATTTAGTGAAAATGAAATTTAGTGAAAATGAAATTTTGTGAAATAGTAAAATTTAGTGAAATTTTGTGAATTTTATGGTAGATTAGGTTGAAATTATTAATTAATGATATAATTGGTTTGTGTTGTGTGTGGATTGTGGTAGTTAGGGTTTCTAAAACATGCGAGTGACTTAGTGAGTGAGTGTGGTGCCGTGTGTAAATTTATTGTTTTGTATTATATATAATTGTGGTGTTTATCAGCTTAGAACTCCCGTTTGAGAATCAACAACGCATCTAGTTGATCGAGATGGGTTGTTGATTCTCGAATTGTCCCATTTTTGGACACTTTAGGCGAACACGAGTTTGTTGATCCTTTTGCTATTCATGTGGTTTCAGTTTAAGTTTTGGGATATAGTTTCGACAGTGTCTCTCTACAATGTTCCTCGAGTGCAAATTAGGTTGTTTTGATTTTTGTGCACTTGAGGAACTGTATGGAGATGCTGCCAAAATTTCCTAAAACTGTAGTTGAAACTACATGAATAGCAAAATGATTAACAAACTCGTGTTCACCTGAAGGGGATAGGACCCAACCCGGAGGCATAAGGAGAAGAAGTGTTGGGACAGGTTTTGATTGTATCATAAATGTTGTGTGCTAACCTTATGCATATTGTATGTTTATGTTATGACAAGAAACATGGACAAGAGTAGAGGTGATTCGAAGTTCATTCAGGGGATAATTGAATTTTGTGCGTTTGTTCTTCAAAATAGCAGTAGTGACACGGAAGTGTACAAGTGCCCGTGCAAGCGTTGTCGGTTGCACAAGCGGAGGCTTAAAGTGGATGAGATGTTTACGCACTTGAGGGAAAACGGTATGATGTCTGATTACACTACATGGATACATCACGGTGAGGTTGCAAGCGGTCCTTCATTGTATGAGCAGAGGGAACAATACCTTCGGCAGAAAGCCTCTTCTAGTGGTAGCGCGGGTCCTCAAATAAACCCCAGTATGGACATTCTGTATGATGCTTTCCCATATATGGATAGATTTTATGAGCCAGAGAATGATGGTGGTTTAAATGATTTTTATGATGTAAATGATTTAGATTCTATTGCCAGAGATGCTTATGAGAAGTATAGCAGGCTTTTATTAGAAAGCCAGACTCCGTTGTATGATGGTAGTGAGGAGACTGTTTTAACCATCATCCTTCAAACAATTAAGATAAAAACGGGAAATAGATGGTCAGACAAAAGTTTTGATGAGAACATAAAGTTGATCAAGAGAGCGCTTCCTCCAGGAAACAAGTGTCCTGATTCATACCAAACTGTAAGAAAGATCCTAAAGAACATGGGTCTGGGTTATGAGATCATTCACGTATGCGAGTGTGGTTGTGCGTTGTTTTACAAAGAGAATGCAGAACTAGACAACTGTCTCAAATGCCATGAGTCAAGATAGATATATTCTGCACAGGGTATAAAAGTTCCTGTAAGAAAGGTTCGTTATTTCCCTCTAACACCCAAGTTGCAATGCCTATATATGTCGCCGCACACAGCAAAGAAAATGCAGTGGCACAGGGAAAGGATTTCAGATATAGATTTTCTTAAACACCCGACAGATGGGGAAGCATGGCAAGAGTTTGATAAGGACTTTCCAGATTTTGCCAACGACATTAGGAACGTGTGCCTCGGACTAGCTACCGACGAGTTCAATCCTTATGGGGCATCCTCCAGTCCTCACAGCTCTTGGCCTGTTGTGGCGATGCCTTACAATTTGTCTCCTTCAATGTGTATGAAAAAAGAGTTTAACATGCTTGTATTGTTAATATCTGGTCCAAAGTCTCCTGGAAAGTGTTTGAATGTGTTTATGAGACCAGTGATCGATGAACTAAAGATGTTGTGGACTATTGGAGTTCAGACTTATGACCGACACGAGCAAAAGTCATTCATAATGAGAGCAGCAGTGATGTGGACCATTAGCGACTTTCCCGGATTAGGGATGTTGGGAGGCATCCAGACAAAAGGCTACAAAGCATGTCCCATTTGTTTGGAAGATATTGATTCAAGCAAATTGACAAGGAGAATGGCATACCAGGGCCACCGCAGATGGCTAGACTGGAGTCATCCATGGTGTCGAGCAGCAGATAAGTTTAATGGGAATGTTGAGTTAAGGGGAGAACCACGCTCTTGGTTTGGGGATGAGATTTATAGCAGTATCCTCTCTCATGACTACCCTGAACTGAGTTTGCATCCCAAGTTCAAGCCCAAAGAAACTAGAGAGAAACTGGGTTGGATTCACGTGAGTATATTTTGGGAGCTGCCTTACTGGACCTCATCGAAAATAAGGTATACCTTAGATGTCATGCACATTGAGAAGAATGTGTGCGACAACATCAGTGGAACCATTTTCGGTCTGGAAGGAAAGACCAAGGACGATCCAAAAGCTCGTGAAGATCTGGAACAACTAGGGATACGGAAGAGGCTGTGGAAGAAAACGAAAACCGGGTCATGTAAAAATAAAGAGAAAGTGTTCAAGCACCGTATACAGTTCTTCTTGAGGCAAAGAGCGAGATTTTCGAATGGATTAAAGATGCACAGTTTCCTTATGGTTATGCGGGAAGTTTGAAGAATAAGGTCAATCTGAACGATAAAAAGTTTTATGGATTGAAGACGCATGACTGCCATGTACTCCTCCAACGTCTTCTTCCAGTGGTTATCCGACCATATCTGCCATATTACGTCGTTGAGCCGTTAATAGCGTTGTCCAGATGGTTTCAGAAACTATGTGCTAGAGAGTTGAAGAAGGAGGACGTCCGTGACATGAAGCAAGAAATAGTCATGATTCTTTGTGAATGGTACGATACCATATTCAGATAGATCACGGTCTTTTATCAGTGGACACATCTACCAGCTGGTTTGAGGATAAACCATTTATTCTTGCCGCCACGGTAAGACAAGTGTTTTATCTAGATGACCCGAAGGCTGGTGAACCTTGGAAAGTGGTTAATGTGATGTCACACAGAGTTACGTACAGTGCTAGCACACTTGCTAGGGATGAAACTAACAGACTTCCTAGGAGGAATGAAGTTGATGAACCCTATCAAGAACCTACTGCGGACTCGATCCCAACTTACACTCTAATATCTGGTTTCACCATGGACTTCGATTCTCTTCCACACATAGATGTTCCTATTCAATGTTACAATGATGAAGAGGACGAGGATGATGACGAAATCTATCAAGGCGAAAGTGAGGAAGATGAAGGCCGAAGTGATAGAGAGGATGATTATGCTGATTATGAGGAAGATCTATCTGATGAAAATTGATCGTTTCATTAGGTGTTTTATGTAAAATATAATTTAATTACAAAATAATAATTTAAAAAAATATATATATATTAAAAGCGACGGAGTTAGTTTTTTTTAGTCCCTTCAGAGCCTTAAAGGGACTGAGTTGTTCAATATTCGTCGCTATAAGGGGTTGTTTTGAAATATAATCTAATTGCAAAATGTCATTTTAAAAAACAGCTTGTATTGTAAAAGCGACGGAGTTAGTTTATGTTAGTCCTTTCAGATCCTTCAAGCGACGGAGTTGATCAATATCTGTCGCTATAAGTGGTTGGTTTGAAATATAATATAATTGCAAAATTTCCTTTTAAAAAACAGCTTGTATTTTAAAAGCGACGGACTTAGGTTTGGTTAGTCCCTTAAGAGCCTTAAAGCGACTGAGTTGTTCAATATCCGTCGCTATCACAGTTCTATTTAAAAAATTAGATCGCACGAAAATGCTATTAGGTACCTTTAGATGACCTCGTTTCGTCGACTCTTCTAAACATAAAACTCTTAAATAGATGAGATCTAATCAGCCATATCAAAATTCAGAAACGTTTACCTCCCGGTACTATGGCTCCCCATAGACAGAGATAAGTATAAATAACATTGACCGCATCGATCGGGGCTCTAACTTTGTTGGATCAAAGTGATTTTTTTACCACCGTTGTACTTCATCATAACGATCAAATGCTATTTCACTGTGTTTTTCAAAATTTGAATTTTTTTATACACTTTCTTAGAAAAGTTGTACACTTGAGTATAATCTAATAATGAAGTTATACCGCTTTAGTAAGCATGTTGTCATTGTAATGGCTCAATTTACAAAATAAAAATTTTGGCCGTCTGATGTGATCGTTATAGTTAAATATGAGGACAGTAAAAAAATCAACTTCTTTCGTGAACGTTCGATGCTCGATCGAACCGGTTAACCATATTTTCTACTAATAAGATCGTACGAAAACGCTATTAGGTACCTTTAGATGACCTCGTTTCATCGACTCTTCCAAACATAAAACTCTCAAATAGATGAGATCTAATCAGCCATATCAAAATTTGAAAACGTTTACCTCCCGGTACTATGGCTCCCCATAGACAGAGATAAGTATAAATAACGTTGACCGCATCGATCGGGGCTATTATATAGTAAGATAATCATTTTAGACTAACTGACCGTTGGATGTTAAATGTATGTATATTATGGTACATGGTTAAAAATCGAGACGTAATAGACATCGTTTCGCCGTTCGATCGTCAGAATAACGAAACCAGTAGGTTTTGATGCGACACACTAGTATATGTGTCGCCGAACTGTTCTAAAGCGACGGATATCTAAGTTTGCGTCGCTTAATTTGTTTGGGAAATGGCGCGTGTCCTTGCACCAAAATTTTGCCGAAAAATTTTAAACTTCTTAAGCGACGGGGTTAGTCCGTCGCTTAAGAATAGATATATAAGCCGAAAATCTTCAGAAATCAGAAATCCCTAATTCGATCTAATTTCTAATCCCTAACCGAGAATCCCCCGAATCGCCACCACCACCACCTATGTTGTCTCCGGTCTGCACCACGGCCACCACCCTGTCTGATCCCTCACTCCGGCCCAAATCCTGAATCCTCCTCTCTCCACCCTCTGCAAAACCCGGCCCCGAATCCCTAATTCCTCTCGATCTCTCCCCTATCACCACCACCATTGTCTCTGTTCTGCACCACCACCGGTCACCACCCTTTCCCTCAATCCAAATCCCTAATTCCCCGATTCCCTCGCTCTCTCTCTCTCTCTCTCTCTCTCTCTCTCTCTCTCTCTCTCTCTCTCTCTCTCTCTCTCTCTCTCCTCTCCGGTAGCCCTAAAAAGCAACACGACGCCCCGTTTCGTGCCTCTGTCCTCTCCCTCCCGACTCCGCCGCAGTCCACGCCTCTGTCTCCGCCACTGTTGACAGTAGCCGCAGAGGGGCTACAACAGGCCCACAGACCCGCAGCAAGCGCACCAGGGCCCGGCCTGAGGCCCGGGACCGGATCACCAGCACCCTGCCTCGGGGTCCAGCACTCTATCCTGCCTCCAGGGACCCTGGGACCGGGGGCGTCTGCCTGCCAAAGAGGGCACCAGAATGTACAAACAGAAGGGAACCAGTCCCACATCGAAGGGTGAGGCCAGCCCTCACCCCCAACCACCTATATAAGGGCCCCAACTACCCTCTTTAATAGGTAACTTATCTCTCTCACCGCTTACATACGTGCTCAAGTTATATATACTCCAACTATACTAACTTAGGCATCGGAGAGGAGAAGGTCGGCCCGCCCGGTATTCCCCTTAGTGAGCAGGTTTGCAGGAGATCAAGTTGGATTCATCTGTATCTACCAGGCCCCCGGGTTTAGGCAGAAACAATTGGCGCCGTTTGTGGGAAGCTTGAACAAAAAAGCCGTGTAAGCAACACCGTTGGAAGAGAATTCGGAAATGAGTCAAGAGAGAGGTACCACCGAGGAGGGACGTGTTGCATTAGTACAAACGCTCACCTCCACCCCGGCCGTCACGCGGGAGCCGCACGGCGACCGGGGCAACGACCAGGAAGGAGGGAGCTGTGGGGGACTGTCCGGCATGCTGGGGCCCCACCACGACAGCTCACGCGGGAAAGACCCGGCAGGGGATGAAGACAGTCCGGAACACCGGGGCTTCTCCTTAACGTTCTCAGATGATCCGAGCGATCGATTTGAGAGCCCGGACCGGGACCCTACGTACAGCCCCGGCCATAGCAGTATGGCGGGAAAGATACGGGCAATGGCCGCAGAGGTCAATCGTCTAAGATAGGAGAGTGACAGGGACAGAGCTAAGTCCAACGCCCGGTACAAAGAGATGGAAGCGGTGAATGCTGCCCTAGTAGCCGCCCTGGAGAGGGGACAGCAGCGTAGTGACGCCATGGGCGAGGGCGCAGGCGCCACTCCCACCGGTCCAACCTCAACACACCGAGGCAGGGCAGTCTTCGGGCGGTCGGCCCAGTGATCCCATGCGAGAAAAGTCGCCCGCAGGCGCAGGCCCGCCGAAGCGCACGCCAACCTCCCGCCAGCTCCGCGCTTCGTCTGTGGATGAAGTTGAGACTCCGACCGCACGGGCGCTGCAGATGTTAGCCAACACCGTGTCGGACTTAAAGGCCCAAATGGAGGCCAACGAGAGAAGAGCGGCGCGGCCGATGGAGGGCGCCCGGTTTAATGAGCGCATGGGCCCTTTCTCGCACCGGGTCATAGAGTCGGGGAGATCTGGCAACCAGAAGTCCCTCAAACTCACCTATTCATGGTCCGGTTGCCCGTATCAGCACCTGGACAGTTTTCGGTCCCAAACCTGCGCCAAGGGCTACTCCGATGTAGTCTGCTGTAACATCTTCCAGGAGACTTTGTCTGGAGAAGCGCTCAGCTAGTTCTACGAGCTTCTAGCGAACTCGATCGAGGCGTTCGAGCAGTTAGCCGACCGGTTCGTAGGCCGCTTCATTCTCCGAGTCGAGGGAGCCCGGACGTCGACCATCCTCTTCAACTGCATACAAGCCCCCGGAGAGGAGCTGAGAACCTTTGTCAACCGCTGGCAGACGGCTACGGCCGGGGTTCGGAACCTGGACAAAGGCATCGCCGAGATGGCGTTTAAGCAGGGGCTCCGAGCGGGTAAGTTTTCCTACGCCGTCCGGGTAGAGCTCCCGCA
Organism: Potentilla sterilis; assembly: GCA_963682095.1. Classification (NCBI taxonomy): domain Eukaryota; kingdom Viridiplantae; phylum Streptophyta; class Magnoliopsida; order Rosales; family Rosaceae; genus Potentilla; species Potentilla sterilis. The sequence continues at coordinate 44,563,830 of OY821755.1, read as the reverse complement.
GGGGTATGACGAGTTGATGGCTATGGCCATCCGGCATGCCCAGGCCGATCATGAGACCTATGGGCACCACTTACTGAAGAGGAAGCGGGATGAGCAGCAGGAAGACCATCCCCGGGAAGAGAACCCTCCGCCCAGCCAGGAAGCCAAGCCCAGTCAGCGGACCGAGAACCGCACCGCTCGACCCAGCCGGAACGCCAACAACAGAAACTGGCCACAGCGGCAGCAGAGGCCCTATTCTGATAAACCCCAGAACGAGCACAAGCCAGCGCCGTACCGCCAAGAGCGCCCCCTGGCAATCATGCTAGCACCACCGGCCGGTCAAGAAGTCTTCACCGCTCTCACCACTTCCTACGAGGATATTTTACTTGAGAACGGGAGCGTCATTCCCCCACCGCCCAAGAGAAAGTACCCGAAGGGGAAACTTACAACGGCACAGACGGGCAAGTACTACTCTTATCATGATGAGGCTACTCATCGAACAAATCAGTACTGCGCTCTCAAGACAGCGGTGCAGGGTTTGATCGATAACGGCCAGCTCCAACGGTACGTAGGGGAAAGAAGAACAGACCCCGACCGAGAACGTGACCAGGCCTGGTAAACCCGCTAACTCCGAGCGGTTAGTTTGACATGTCTCCGGTTCAACCGTTGTAACCCCACAAGAAATGTATGCGAACTACTTTTGAGAAAATTTCACCGGCTCCGCCAGTTCAAATATATTCATAATCAAGCAAGTATACAAGCAGTAACCGTTCCGGAAAGATTACAAGGAGAAGAGCAAGGAAAATCCTAAGGAGCCACGACTCCGCCCTCAGCAGGCAATCCGCCAGCCTCTCCTGCGGTACCCTCGTCGTTGACCTCAGTTCCGGCGTTGACTCTGGCTCGGGGAGACTTGGCACCGTTGGTAAAAGAATCCAGGTCCGAGCGAATCACTTCTTCCGGCTGCCCCTCCACCGCCTCCTGATGGATGTCCGACTGCTCATGGATATCTCCTTCAGCAGCAATCGGCATCAGGGAAGTGTCTAACCATCCCTTCCCCGCCCATTCCGTGTACGCATCTGAGATGCCCTCTTCCCTGGCCTTCTCCAGAAACTCCAGGAACTGATCGCTCTCGCGGTACTTGAGAACAACCCGCTCGTAGAGTTCCGGGTCGTCTTCCCCGGTCGCAGCAGCAGTGGCGGCACGCAGAGCGGCAGCTCCCACTTGGAGCTCGTCCACCTTGGCTTCCAGTTTGGCCCTCTCCTTCTCCAGGCTCCGGTTCTGCTCCTCCAGCTTCTTGGCCCTCTCCTCCGATCTGGCCTTCTCCCGATCCGAGCGGGACTTCTCCACCTCCAGGCGCTGTCGGGCCTCCGATAAAGCAGCTATCTGTCTCTTCAGCTCCGACAGTTCCTCGCTCGGGTCCGGTTGGTACAGACTGTACAGCAGCTGCACAACAACAGAAACAGTTAATCGGGCAGTAAGACACACAACCTACAAGCAGTGTAGTGGCACCAGTTAGTGCTTTCCCGGAGAACGGATTCCTTGTATTTTAGGCGGTTCCCGCCCGCCAGGGCCCCAGCAACCCCAGGTCTGTCCAGACCAAGGCCGGCCAAGTCCGCCGCCACTTGCCGGACGAGTGCACTGTCCGAGCTTCCCCTCGGTGCCTTCGCAGGCGCGGGACTACTCTGCCGGGCGGCAGCAGCCTTCTCCCCGGCGGAGTTAGGTTGAGCACCGCTGGTTGCCCTGAACCGTTTGGCCAGGTTCTCCCGTGACGACCCGCCAGTAAGCGTCACCAGCGCGGAGGAAGGAATGTCCCCGCCTTTCCGTTTCTCTCCCCGGCCTTCCGGAGAAGAAGATCGTGCGCCTACCCGGGCGACACGAGCCACGTGCGGCACAGACACCGGCCGGTTGGGGATCCTGCTCACCCCATCGGGAATCCTCACTGGCCCCCCGGTAGTCTTGCCCTTTCCAGGCACCGCATGGGGCGCAGCAGGATGGGTCTTCACCCGCCTCAAGATGTAGGCGCTGTCATCAACATCCATGGCCCTCGGCTCCGGGTGAGTCGTGAGCCGGCCGGACTCCTCGTCTACCGATGTCCGCGAGACGGTCTTGCCTTTCTCCTTCAGCTTGTTAAGGAGGTCTTCCCCGTCCATTGAGAGAGTGGTTTCGGGCTTGATGACCGCCCGGGAAGATGCACCTGCAAGGAAAGCGAACAGTTAGCATTTTGCCAGAACTAGCACAAAGTATCACCGCTAAAGGGCCTGCTACGCACCGGGACCCCGCCCGAGTTGGCAGTAGTCCAGCACTTCTCGCCGGATAAAGTTGAAGGAACTCCGTTCCAGATTGTCGCAACATCCGAGTATGGTCGAGATCCTCTCATGCTCCAGATCGAATAGCTCGAACGATTGGTCGCCAATGGGTTGGAAGGCGCCAGGAACCCGGTACATTTTACTCCTCTTCTGCCACCTCCCGCCCACAATCACCACCTTCTTTCTCCAGCTGTTGTCTACCCATGTAGGCATATTGGTGATGATTGGTTGATGGTTCCGGGCGTTGAAGGACAGGCAACCCCGGGACCCTTGCTTCCTTGAGTACGACAGCCTATACAAGGACCAGAACTCGTTTACCGTTGGCATACTCATTCCGGAAAACTCGTACAGGCAGCCGAGGCTCAGTAGTCGCCTCCACTGAAGCCCAGGAAGCTGCGCGGGCGACACTTGCAGCGCACTGAGCATATACTGCACGAAATTTGGCAGCGGGAGCGAGAGTCCATGCCGGAACTGGTCCTGATGCACGGCAACCCAACCTGCCTCCGGGTTGCAGGCTGACTCTCCAGGATTCAGGGGCCGCAGCAGAACCTCATCCGGGATACCCCACGTTTCCCGGAACGCTGCAATCTCTCCAGGGGTCATGCTACCCTCTGGTTCATCACACACCACAGCATCCTTCCCTCTGCCAATGGTGTAGCTCACTGCCGGAGCACCCGCAAGGCGCACCCCGTGCGGTATTTCAGTCTCCGAGGATTCAGCCCCGAAAGACGAAGACAAAGACGGAGACGAAGCCCTGCTCCCGGAGCGGTTAGCGACTTCGGTCTCCGGGGATTCCGAACCGAGCCAGTCCTCCAACCTCTCCGCATCATCCACGATGGGACCCCTGGCAGCCGATTCGGAAGCCCGGTCAGAACTTGAAGAAGACATCTTAACCTAGGGGAAGAAAACAAAACCCTAGCGCTCATCAGCAACAGGCTACAACAACGCCTTCTACGGCCTCTCCCCAAGTTTGCCGCAGAGCAGTTCAGTCAGCAACAGAGATCCCTCCCCCACCCCCCCCCCCCCCCCCCCGCCGCAAAACAAGAACAACACCGGGGCAAAGAAATCAACAAACTTACCGATTAATATGCTCAACCGAGGACAGTCCGCCCTGCGAAAGCAGCGAGCAATGGTAGGAAGAGAGTAGGGAGCGCTCGAGAAAACGGATCTCGTGGGGCAAAAGGCTCAGAGTTTTCGCCGGATTTCTCTCTTTTTCTTAGTTTCTCCAAAGCAAGAAGCAACAGCAGAAAGAAGAGCAGAAGAGGCCTTTTTATAGAGGGGACCGGTGCCCTAGGCAATTGAAATCCCTCCAAAAACAAGTAATCAGAGCAACTCAAATGCCTGCGAATCCAGGCCCTTCATCTCAAGACCGCCCCCTGCTGGCACGTGTCCCAGCATTGGTAAACTGCCTATGCCATCATAACTGACAGGACTGATGGACTTCCTCCTTAAATGCATGTCAGCCACTTGTCCCACACGCTGGCGACAGGAAGGTAGGAGCGGGAACCGAGGCATCAGGCCCTCCCACACTTCCCCAGGCTCCACGGTTGCACGCCATCGTCATTACAGGTCAACCGGTTGCAACCGCTTCGAGAGCATCTATCCGGGTATGAGCCATCCGCCCGGCACCATGGCAGTTCGCGGTTATTATCTTTCAACCGGCTGCATGGCTTCTTCGCTGTATATCTCGAAGACCTCTCACCGGTGGTGATCATCCAACCGCTTCGAGAGCATCTATCCGGGTATGAGCCATCCGCCCGGCACCATGGCAGTTCGCGGTTATGATCTTTCAACCGGCTGCATGGCTTCTTCGCTGTATATCTCGAAGACCTCTCACCGGTGGTGATCATTCAACCGCTTCGAGAGCATCTATCCGGGTATGAGCAATATGGACTCGTCTCGATATGGCAGGATGCCCGGTCGAGTCCCGCCCGGCTTCATAACAGTTCACGGTTAGATATCATTCAACCGGCTGCATGGCATTTCACTGGGGGCCTCGTCTCGATATGGCAGAACGCCCGGTCGAGGTCCACCCAGCTACATCTCACTTGGGGGACTCGTCTCAATATGGCAGAACGCCCGGTCGAGATCCGCCCACCGGTTACGACGCATCCAACCGGCTCGAGAGCATATTCCGGGAACAGGATCCACCCGGCCCCATGGCATTTCACTGGGGGACTCGTCTCGATATGGCAGGAAGCCCGGTCGTGTCCCGCCCGGTACCATGGCTTGACCCCGGTCATGAGAACATTCGACTAGCATGGGCTTTATACACCCGGGTGAGTTTACATCTAACCCATGTACGCTTGTCCAGCAGGATAAAAACCTTGCATCGCACCAGCTGCGGCAAACGGGGGCTGCACGGCGAGCCTTGTCACCTCAACGCCACCCCCCCCCCCCCTACCTCAACGCTTATTCAACACAAGCTGAGAAGAACTAGTAAGTGTTCACCGGTGCTTTAAACAGCCCGCAACACCGGGGTAATCTCCCCGCAGCCTAGCAATATGGGACTCGTCTCGATATGGCAGAACGCCCGGTCGAGGTCCAGTACTTAAGTTCACCTGGGACTCGTCTCGATATGGCAGAACGCCCGGTCGAGGTCCCATGAACTCCGCCCCATTATCATCCCATGCACAAATCTCTTGCATGGTGGATTTCAACGCCCCATTATCATCCCATGCACAAATCTCTTGCATGGCGGATTTCAACGCCTCATTATCATTCCATGCACACGTCTATTGCATAGCATCATGGCATCATCTCATACACTCTCCGGGTTCCACCCCACTCCATGCTCATAGCACCACAACACTTGAGCACAATACTACTTATATTACAAACGTACTTATAAACTATTACTTACCATCGGTAACAGGTACTCACCTCGGTCACGCCCAATCTTCAACGCGGACTTGGGGGACTGGGCACCGTTAGGTTGGTAACCCTGCGGGTCTGCAGGACAAGAGCAAGACAGATTTAAGTCCCCATTCAAGATTGCACTTGACCGGGAACTTGGGGGACTTGTTGACAGTAGCCGCAGAGGGGCTACAGCAGGCCCACAGACCCGCAGCAAGCGCACCAGGGCCCGGCCCGAGGCCCGGGACCGGATCACCAGCACCCGGCCTCGGGGTCCAGCACTCTATCCTGCCTCCAGGGACCCTGGGACCGGGAGCGCCTGCCTGCCAAAGAGGGCACCAAAATGTACAAACAGAAGGGAACCAGTCCCACATCGAAGGGTGAGGCCAGCCCTCACCCCCAACCACCTATATAAGGGCCCCAACTACCCTCTTTAATAGGTAACTTATCTCTCTCACCGCTTACATACGTGCTCAAGTTATATATACTCCAACTATACTAACTTAGGCATCGGAGAGGAGAAGGCCGGCCCGCCTGGTATTCCCCTTAGTGAGCAGGTTTGCAGGAGATCAAGTTGGATTCATCTGTATCTACCAGGCCTCCGGGTTTAGGCAGAAACAGCCACCCTCGACGACTCCCTCCGTGAAGGTACCTCTCTCTCTCCCCCATTTCGTATTGATGGTATTGGTTGTTTTAGCTTCAATGCATGTACATTTGGATAATTTTAGTAGTCTTGTACCTGATTGTGGTGTTTGATTAATTGTTACATAACACAATTTCTGCAATGCATGTAGAAATTCTGTCATTTGGAACAACTATATGATGAGAGTGAGATTTAAAGAGAGTAATGCTGGGAGGAAGGAACATTTAAAGAGAGGCTAACTTTCTGATAGTAGGGGTGATTCATTGTAATGCAGCTTAATTCTTGTTTCACCGTTCAGAAGAAATAGAAACCATATTGAGCTGTCAAAGCATTAATATTTGAGTACATGGAGGTATCTCCACGAGTGTGTTTGCAAAGTTTTTAAGTTATGAGAAGTATATATTTTGTGCACTGATCAACGATCCACAACTTGGGACGATTTCTATTTTTTCTTGGGACAATCATGTGTGGTATACTGATCAACGATCCACAACTAAGTTATTGGGTGATCTTTGTTGTATGATCTAAAGCTGAAAAGTGGGAATATCATCATCATTATAAACTGTATAGTGCCTATGTTAAGAAGCTTTACATTTGTCTTGGTTTATAACATGTTTTTTTTTTATATATAATCTATTTTTTTTAATATACCTCTTATATCAGCAATGCCTCTAAAACCTCGATATTCAAAGACGAAGAAGATGGTCGAGCTTGAGGACTGTGATCTTCGACAGGACTTGATGAGACGATCACTACGAGCACCACCACTATCGACGCCACATGTTGATTCTTCTGGGCTCTCACCTTCTTCTTTTGTTGGTCCTTCAACTCCATCTCTTCCTCCTTCAGCTCCTTGTCCTGCTCTTTCAGCTCTTGCTCCAGTTCCTGCTGTAGCACCTGCTCCTGCTTCTTTAGCTGCATCACCGGGCTTGCTGCTAAGCGCTCCCCCACTCCCAGCAATGGCGCCAGTGACGTCTAGCGGCCCCAGTACCGGTTCTGCATCTACCAGGTCTTCGACGACTGCACGCAACATTCGTTGCAAGAACTTGGAGACGACAGGTATATTTCGGTTATGGTGTTTCATTTCATTAAGGATAGATATAGATGATATGAAAGCTTAGAATATCTCCGGTAATTAAGGATTTAATGGTTATAAGCTTCTTTCTCTTTTTCTGTGTAGATACACCACCAACAAGGAGGAGAGGTGTGGTGTTTGGATTAAAGACCCAGGAGCTGGTCCGGACCACGGAGAGGGGGGGGGGGAAATCGTAGTGGAGTACGATGAGTACCACAAAGGCCCGAAGGATCCCAAGGTCCGAAGCCTCATTTGTAGGGACATTGGAAGTTGTATCAAGGACAGTGTCCCCACGATAAAGCCCACCTACAAGGAATTGAGTGTCGAGGACCGAGGGATCGTGTCTGACTACCTCTCGGTAAGTTTGTTGTTTAATATGTTTTTTACTTTTCTTACTAATTTTATTTTTGTTATGCTTTGTTACTAATGTGGGTCAATTGTGTCTATGTAGCCACACTACGAGCTCCCCCCAAATCATCATGGCTTGTGGCATTATGTTCAGACAACGGCAGCCGATCGGTATAAGGATTGGAAATCTGATTGCCGACAACATTGGCTGCAGTGGGGGGATGACGTTCCTCTTGAGTTCCTGCATCGTCTGGCGCAGTGGCAGTGGTTGGTGGTGCACTTCAAGGACCCTAGTCATGCTGTAATCAATCTCTCTCTCTCTCTCGTCTCTACCAATATGTTAATACTCTATTGGTAGGCTTTTTAATCTCTACATGTAATGCTTGTAAATGATGTGGTACAGGCCTTATGTGCGAGAATGAAGAAGATCCGATCGCGTCCAAAAAAGATGAACCACCACTCCGGGACAACTGCCTTCAGTTACCGGGCGAAGGTGCATCAGGATCAAGGACATCCAGCCTCGTTCGTTCATGCATTCAAGGATGCATATGCAAAAGACCGTGTGGGCGGTCCACACGTGGTGAGACTTCCGCTGTTTTTGTTCCATTTCTTGTTTTACAATTGCGTAATTATGTATTTTTTATTAACATTGGTTATGTGTGTTATTGTAGGAGGCGAGGAAAGAACATGTGGACAGACTAGTAGGGGAAAGGAGGACCCTACACCCGGATATTGCCCCCGAAGTACCTCTCCCCGTTGAGGAACAAATCGAAGTGATATCCGCTCGACTTGGGGTCAAGAGAGGCACCGACGTCCGAGGGGTGGGACGGTGCATGCAGCGGTCGCCGAAGAAGAGGGGAGGGGCCCGGCATGTGGAGGTTGATAGCATCGTGAAGGAACGAGTTCGTGAAGTTAAAGAACATTTGATGGCGCAAATGGAAGAGTGTGACCGCCAAAGAGATGCAGCCCAAGATGAGCGCATGCGTCAAATGGAAGCCATGATTGCAATGCTCATGGCGCAACACAAGTTAGGGGCTGCGGGTGCAGGTAGTTCTTCTCAGAACCCATGACTTCACGACATGGAGGCTCTCCACCACTGCTACATATGTTTAGTATATATAGTTTGTACTTAAAAAACAGTTTTATGTACTAGCACAATTGAGTTTGGATTGAATGTGTTGGTTTCGGATATTTGAATGAATGTGTTGGTTTCGGATATGTGAATAGAATGTGTTGTTTGGTATGTTTTGGCTGTGCAGGTTTGATTTGTTTGGTTTTGTAAAAGAGCAACATACAGAAGCAGCTTTTGTGCTGAATGCAGAAACCTCACTTAAGCGACGGATAAAGACCAAATTCAGTCGCTTTAGTGGTAATCATAGTGACAGATTAAGACCAAATTCAGTCGCTTTAGTGGAACTTAAGCGACAAACTATCATATATAGGTCGCTTAAGCATAAACATATCCGTCGCTTACGATTAAAATAAAAACCATGATATGTGTCAGTCGCTTAAGATCATATTTAGGCGACGGACAAAAATAAAATGTTAGTCACTTAAGGTGAAAATAAACAATATTCAAGATAATATATGTTAGTCGCTTAAGAGTCTAGCGACTATGTAAAAGTGCGTCGCTTAAGAATGGACGTGTTTAACCGGCCGACGCCAAGTCAGTCGCTAAAAAAACCACTTCAGCCACGAGGATTGAAAAGTCCGTCGCTGAAAGGCATAAGCGACGAGACTTAAACGACTGTGGAGGTGCGACGGTATGTCCGTCTCTTTAAGGATTTAGCGACAGACTTTACCTCTGAAGCAACGGTACTTGTTCGTCGCTTTAAGACATAAATGGCGTAGTGTGAAATGGGAAACTGGTAGTAGCAGAAGCTATTCTACGTTCTTATAGGAGTAGGTGCGTACAATTGTTGCAATTTTCATTCTGTAGGACTCTGATATATATTGGTTATTGATTGTAAGGTTTGGGGGGTTTACATTCTACCTCTTAGAGTTGGGTTTGAAGCAATGAAAAAGGTCAAGGACAGGCAGGTGGAAAAGTAAATGAGCTAAAGCTGACTTTAACCAGTTTGCTCACCTTCATGAAACACTGAAGTGTCGAGTATAGATATTCCTAATCATGATCAGAAAAATCTGGCTTTCTCTCTTTGTAGAGTAAACAACCAGGTGGTTTAATATCCTGAGCAGCTATCATCTAGGACATCGTGGAAGGTGGTTATTTGTAGAGTAATGCATCTCATTACTAGCACTGCATTCTTATTTGACAACATTCAGAAAATATTACAGTTAATAGTATCCAAACATAAGTATTTGGATGGTATTTTATGCCCTTGATGACTGGCATAATTAACCTTTATTGTTATTCCATTGTAAATTTGTCATGACATATATAAATTGCAAGATAGAAGGAGTCAATACTGAAAATGTTCACATTTGTTCTCTTTCTCATATCTCCAAGCATATCATCCACCGTGGTGATAAAATAAGTTTGGCTTCTCTGTTCTTTCCCTCAATGACAGGTGATATGCAGTTGTCACCAACCAAGCTTGAAAGAATGTCGTCAGAATCTGAGAAGTGGGGGTGGCAGCATGTTAGCATATTTGGTAGCTAGGTTTGACAAAGGAAGTGGTACCAAAAGGTGGAAATGCAACCACTGCAAAAACCTACGGTACAATGGATCTTATTCACGTGTTAGAGCCCACCTGCTACTTGGGTTTAGTGGTGTTGAAATTAAAAGCTGCCCAGCAATAGACGGGTCTTTAAGAGAAGCATTTCATATCTTAGATGAAGAACGCTCAACTGGTAGGAGGAAATTAACTTCTGGATGTGCAAAGCCTAGCAAGCGCATTCGGGTACTGCGTTCAACTGTTCCCTACACCACTAAAGATAATATGGATGAAATAGTAGCTAGATTTTTCTATGTTCATGCACTGAATGTCAATGCTGCCAACTCTCCGTACTTTCATGACATGGTAAAAGCAATTGGTAGTTTTGGTCCTGGATATGAACCCCCATCATTAGATGAGCTTTCTGATTCTTTCTTAAGCAGAGAGAAAGGAAGAATAGAGAAATCTTTGGCTCTTGTACGTTAGGGAATCTTGGCCTCACACCGGATGCACAATACTGTGTGTTTGTTGCTTAGAAAGCATGCTGGGTTGCTTCCACGTACATCAATATATTCATCTCCAGTCCAAGATCAAGGACTTATGTATCTAAAAGCAGTAGATATAGATGATATTGATGGAGCTGACAATGTATTTGCATGTGTTCTTGGTGATACTATCATAAAATTTGGGCCCAGAAATGTGCTGCAAATAATCTCTCATTTAGGTGATGCTAGTAAATTATCTAGTCCGCTTATGCTGTCAGGTTTTCCTCATATATTTTGGTCTCCTTGCACTTCAAACGCTGTCTGCATGTTGATGGAAGAAATAGCAGATATGGATATGTTTAAACCTGTTGTCCTATGTGCCAAGGAAATTGAGCATTGTGTTACTATATACCAGCAGTTTTCTCCTTGTATTAGTTTTAATCAAAATATGGAAGGAAGCTCTGATCGACTGTCTGTGAAGTTTGCACCTTCCTTCTGCACTGTCCAGAGGATATTTGAGCTCAAGCAATTGCTTCAAGAGTTAGTTTGCTGATGCAATTGTTTGAGCCATTTGTAAGATTGATTGCTACACTTAATGTTGACAAACTTGTCATGGGTGATTTTTGTCATTGGCGTATTCAGGCTCTTGAAGCTGTAAGGAATAAGGGTATTAATGAAAGCTCAGTCAAACAGTTGGAAGAGCTGATAGAGAACAGATGGGATGTGTTATTTCTCCACCTCATGCAGCTGGTTACTTACTGAATCCTCAGTACTATGGAAAAGGTCAAACCAAAGATAAAATTGTGATGAGGGGTTGGAAAGCCACCTTAGAAACATGAGTCTGAAAGTGCAAACAGGCGGGTCTTAGAGAGCAGCTCATCAGCTCTTACTGCTGGCGGCTGGAGGGATCCTTGGGAGATGAAGATGCTGTCGATTGTAGGGATAAAATGGACCCAGTTGTATGGTGGGAGAACTTTGGTTTCGAAACACCTCAGTTACAGACACTAGCTATCAAAGTTTTGAGTCAGGTTTCAAGCATTGCAATGTGTCGAGAGGTCTGTCAAGAATATGACTTTTCTGGTCCAGAAACATCCAATAGAATGGGAGTGGATAGAGTGGATGATCTTGTCTTTGTCAGAAACAACCTCAGACTAAATAGTCAAAGAAATTATATCTCAAACTTCTTTTCTGGTGGAAAAAGTTCTAGTTTATGCTGTCCCTCTGATGCCAAGACATGGGATGCCTCTCATCTTGATCAGCCGAAGTTTCATGCCAAACTGTGCTAGTTTCGCCAGTTCATATGATTGCTACATTGGGGCCCAATTGTGATTGGAGTAACATTCTGCAAACTTCAGCTTGTATGAGGTATTTTACATCTCTTATTCTAGATAAAGAACGTGAATAACAAGAGTATATCGGTCTATGGTGATGATAATTGTTTATAGTGTTTGGATGCTGCTTATTGAGAAAAGGACCTGGTGTTATATGACCGATTAATTGGGAAATATGTATGCAGTCCCAGAAAGTCATCATGTATTGCACTTCGTTTGTTAGTGTGTGAAAATCATCATGACATATTGTGCTTGGAGTGCAGAAGAATTTTTAGGGAGTGTGCCGACTACTTTCTCCTCCTTTTTTCTCATGAAAAGAAGTACCTTCTAATGTAGTATTGGAGTATATTATATGGATCAATGGTCTAATGCCAATATGCCATCCAACTTTTAGCTTCGCCAGGTCAGGATTTTTTGTTGGGGGGTGCTAATAGGTCATGCTTAGGATTTCCTACTTTTCTGGTTATTTATAGACAAGTTTCTACTTTCTAGGTAGAAGGAAAACAGATATCCCTTACATCATATGAGATAATTACAATTTCTCGACTCCCCACAGACGGTAGTTATATTTTTATTATATCTTGTTTGTTATGGAAATATAACTCGATAAGAACTGTTTTTCTTTTTTTCTTTTTTGTGGTTGAATTTGCAGACCTTTTTGACTGCATATACAGATAGTTAGAAACTAATAAGCTAGCATACCATTACCTATAACTATGCGGATACCAAAACATTTGAATCAGCTATATGTTGTTAATGTGTAGTGGTCATAGTCATTCTTGTGTGCGTACACAATTGTCAGCCTTTTGTTGCAAGTGCTATATTAGCCATTGATGTGAGTACTATCATATGATGAAATTCACATTTGGGGGGTGGGGAGAAAAACAATTGTGATGATCATATGATTTTATATTTGTCTATCATTCAATAATCAATATTGCTCAGTTTTGCAGTTCATGTGCTTCTGGTCATGAATAATTAGAAATTTAAAATATTAAAAAAAGCACCTGAATTTAAGTAATGGAAATTTTTGACTTCCATCTTAGATCAGGGAGTGTCCGTGTTAGTTATTACATGTAAATATGAACACAAGAAATAAAACTCTTTAAATTATGGAAAGAATTTTCTGAAAATAGCATGATGAATATTCTAGCTTTGATGTGTCATATATACACAACAGAGATGAATTAAAGTAAGTAATTTGCGTACACAATACTAGCTACTAGAAGTCATAGTTACCAGCTGTTATCAGCAAGGAATCTCTTTAATTAGTTGCTTATCATCAGGATTCAGGTCTTTCACCTCATGATGAAATAATGGACTTGTACTGTGAGCCAAATAAGTGAATCATAAAATTGTTAAGTGGGCTGCTTCATTCAACACAAGTACAGTATTAGAAACAGCAAATCCGGACTCTCTTCTCTGACAATATCTCTGCATTAATGTATGACTTATAGTTTCTAAGTTTCATACATAGCTCTACTATTGTATTCCCCTTTCATACTTAGCTATAGGTTAATCTGTACTACTACAAATATCCTCCAATTGGAAAAGAATGCATCTGAGAATTATACCATACCTATTTTAAGATGGAATCAGAGCAATTCTGCTCTTGAGACCGATACTCATACCCCATATTCCGCTGCCAAAAGTTACCAAGAGAAGAACTCTGGTCTTCATCTTATCAAATACCCAGAAAAACCAGTACCCTACCTAAGAAGAACTCTGCTTCTTCACATTACCCAGTATCCAGATCGTACCAAACTCCAGCTTAATATCAAGCACGAGTTCATACCCATATCAATTCTCATTACCCATTACCCATAACCAATTTTTCTTTGCTCAAGATTGAGCAGAAGCCAATACCAAAGAACACAATTTGTTCTTTCCCGTAACCATTTTGAGCTAGTCGAAACAAAACCAAAGCACAGGAATCTTACCTGGAGTTGCTCCTGTACCCAGCAAAATCTGCTACACTAGCAAAATCTGCTCTACCACTGAGCCCCGCACCACCACCGAATCTCATCAAACTCAACCAGATCGAAGCACTGTGATTTGACTGTCCCAGATCAAACGTCCTCCTCGACGCTCTCTCCCACCACTCCGACGTCCTCCACGCCATCCCATCCATCGCCGATCCCGACACCGCGCAGAGCAAGCTCGACCCATCCATCGCCGATCCCGACACCCACCACCGAGGACCTCTGCAGCCTCTTTGGTATCAGACAGAGAAAGAAGGAGAGAATACAGATAAACAAAAAAAAAAAGGTTGTAAGTTGTTTATAAAACTGTAGTGCTCCACCCGCTCGGCCTAGTAGTGCTCCACCTGCTCGGCCCGGTCCAAAGCTGTAAGTTGTTTTTTTTTTTTTTTTTTAAAAAAAATATTAGATATTTTATCCTTGTAACGTCGAGCATACGCGTTCAAAATAACTACGCTCATCTGATTAATGTGATGTCTAGGCGAAGGATCGAATAAGAGAAAGGTAACCGAAAGGTTGAAAAGTGAGCATTGCTCCACTAAAATCTTAACCCTCCTGTTTGACCTGGTCACATTGAAAGGAGTTACCGAAAGTTTGCGCGATAGGCAACACCCAAGGATCGAATTTCTCCTCTCTTTACTTAGTAAATACTGAATCATGGTTCTCGATAAATTACCCACCGATTCATCACACACATCAGCAACCAACTCAGAATCTTCTTCTCATCATAAAGGGCGATCATCATCCAACGATAATGGCCCCATTGCTCCAGAAAAGTTGGATAGCACCAACTTTATTTCTTGGTCTAAATACACCAAGTTGAACATCACAGGTCGAGGTAAACTTGGCTATCTCACCGGCAAGAAAAAAGCACCATCAGAAGAAGATGATGAGGAGGGTTATGAAACTTGGGTTGAAGAAGACAACCTTGTTCAGGCATGGCTCCTCAATTCCATGCACAAGGATGTCAGGGGAAATTACGAAACCCTAGAGACAGCTAAAGAAATTTGGGATGCTGTCAACACTACTTTTTCAGTAGCCCAAGATGATACTAGAAATTATGAGCTTCAAATTGCTTATTGTTCGTACCTAAAACCCGTAAACCTGGTAGAGACAGATGAATCCAAGCATGATCTCCTGTAAACCTGCTTACTAAGGGGAATACCGGGCGGGCCGGTCTTCTCCTCTCTGATGCCTAAGTTAGTACAGTTGGGATGAATAGATAACTTAAGCACGTATGATAAGCGGGTGGAGAGATCAGTTACCTATTAATGAGGGTAGTTGAGGCCCTTATATAGGTGGCCGGGCGTGAGGTCTGGCCTCACCCTTCGATGTGGGACTGGTTTCCTTCTGTTTGCACACCAAAGGGCAGCTCTGGTGACCTCTTTGGCAGGCTGGCGCCCCCGGTCCCCGGGCCCCTGGTCGTAAGGTGGACTGCTGGACCCCGGGTCCGGGTGCTGATGATCCGGTCCCGGGCCCGGGGCCGGCCCCGGGTACACTGGTTGCGGGTCTGTGGGCCTGTTGTAGCCCCTCTGTGGCTACTGTCAACACTTATGTTTCCACTAAACAGAATGGAGCTCCTCTTCATGGCTATTACAGCAATATGAAGAAAATTTGGCAGGAGCTCGATATATTGGATCCTCTCCGACTCAAGGATGCAGATTCTATTACCTACATGGCTAATAGAGTCACCAAGCACCGCGTCTACTTCTTTTTGGCTGGACTAGACCCTCACCTTGATAGGGTTCGGAGTAGAATTTTAAACACTAAGCCATTACCTTCCATTGAAGAAGCTTATTCTCAAGTTAGTGCTGAGCATAACAGACTCCAAAAGATGATGTCTGACACCAAGCACGAAGGATCTGCCATGATTGCTCAATATCAACCACCACATGCCCGTAGCTCTCAGCCTTCTTCATCTACATCATCTTGGAAAAGACCACCTCCAAAGCCTATGAGATGCACTCATTGCAATTCCACAAGACATATGGTGGAGACTTGTTTTTACTTAATTGGCTTTCCAGACTAGTGGGATGGTCACATTGTTGCTCGCAAAGAAGCACAATCAAATGAAGTACAAGAGAAAGCAAAATCAATTCAGCCCCATGGCAATAAGAACTTGAAGAGCTATCGGCCCAAAAGCAGACCTCAAGCCTACTTGCAAGTTGCTTCACAAGACCAGAGTTAGAATATAGTTTCTGAGAAACCTGCTCATGGTGATTACTCTGGTAACCCCAATTTTGCCTTCATGGGTACATCTT
Source organism: Potentilla sterilis (assembly GCA_963682095.1). Classification (NCBI taxonomy): domain Eukaryota; kingdom Viridiplantae; phylum Streptophyta; class Magnoliopsida; order Rosales; family Rosaceae; genus Potentilla; species Potentilla sterilis. The sequence goes on along the minus strand of OY821755.1, from coordinate 44,547,952 downwards.
GCTCTTTACTCTCGAATAATGCTGCCTTTAATTGGAAAGATATGTGGATAATTGATTCAGGTGCCACTGATCATATGACTAATAATTTTCACAATATTCACCATTTAACTCCAGTTCGCCAGTCTGGCGTAACTAATGCCAGTGGCGATTCTTACCCCATTACTGGTGCTGGGTATGTCACTCTTTCAGACATAATTACCCTTGTCTCATAATCTCTTGTCTGTCAAACAAATAACCAAACAACTTTATTGTTATGTGATTTTTTACCCCTGTTGTTGTATATTTCAGGAAATCCGAACAGGGAAAACCATTGAACGAGGTATTGACAAGGGGGGATTGTACTACATGGAAATAACCTCTGCTGGTAATCGCCGTATTAGTGAAGTGCATCAGATTCAGAAGAAATCATCAACTAATGAAGAACAAATCTGGTTATGGCATAAGTGGTTGGGACATCCATCATTTGGCTATCTCCAAACTCTCTTCCCTTTATTATTTCAGCATTGCAGACCATTAGACTTTAAATGCAACACTTGCATTTTGGGCAAGAGTCACCGTGTGAGCTATCCTTTGAGCTCAACTAAAAGTAGTGCCCCATTTGATCTTGTTCACTCTGATGTTTGGGGGCCTGGTCCACCAACGCACATAGGAATGAAATGGTTTGTCTTATTTGTTGATGATTGCACCCGAATGAGTTGGATCTACTTGCTACGAAATAAGAGTGATGTTTTTTCAGTATTTCAGACTTTTCACACCATGATTCGAACTCAGTTCCAAAAGCCCATCAAAGTCCTTCGTACTGATAATGGTGGAGAATATGTAAACAATCTCTTTCACCAATATCTAGTTACTCATGGCATCATTCATCAAACCACATGTCATCGTACCCCTCAACAAAATGGTGTGGCGGAACGAAAGAATCGTCACATTCTTGAAACTGCTCGCTCCATGTTGATCGGAGCTCATATGCCTGAATATTTATGAGGTGATGCAATCCTAACTACCGCATACCTCATCAACAGACTTCCTACACAAGCCCTTCAGTCCATATATATCCAAAGAAAACTCTCCACCACAAAAAACATCAATTCAAGCTCTTGCAAGCTATTTGCCTTTACCACCTGTCAATGCCCTTGATCCAAAGATTTTTGGTTGTGTAGCATATGTGCATATCCATCGAACCCAGAGAACTAAGTTGGATGCTTGTGCTGAAAGGTGTGTCTTCATCGGTTATGCTTCCACTCAGAAAGGATACCAGTGTTATAACCCCATTACGAAACGTTCCTATGTTTCAATGGATGTTACATTTGATTTATATTTTTTCCCGAAGACTCCTCTTCAGGGGGAGAGCAATATTGAGGAAGAGCAATCTTTAGGGGATTTCTTGGGTCCCTCAGGTCCCGTGGATGACCAAGTACAAGGAAATATTAAGGCGACAAGAATTGAACATGAAGTTACTAAAATGAGTGGCCAGCTACCAACAACAGAAACAGATACAGATCAGCTGCCAACTCTAGAATTAGCAGAGACGAATGATTTTCCCCTTTCTACTACCCCATCAACACCAATGCTCCCTGAGGATGATCCAGAAGTAATTAATAACCCTGTGTCTGAATTTCATGATAACATAAATTTTGAGCCCAACTCTGAAACAGAACCTCATTTGGTCCCTAAATTGCCATTTCGGAAAAATCGAGGTCAACCAAAAGTTCAGTATGAGCCAGATCCTAAAGCCAAGGTCAAATATCTCATAAACAATTACATGTCCTCCCATAGGTTATCCAAGTCATATGCGTCTTTTGTACTTCAGTTATCTGCTATTGTCATTCCAAATAAAGTGCAGGAAGCTCTATCAGATCCAAACTGGACAAAAGCTATGGATGATGAAATGGAAGCCTTGCAAAAGAATCAGACATGGGAACTAATGCCAAAACCAGCAGGGAAGAGAACAGTCGGGTGTAAATGGATCTATACATTGAAGTACGCGGTTGATGGTACACTGGATAGATACAAAGCCAGGCTAGTCGCTAAAGGATATACTCAGACATATGGTATTCACTATGAGGAGACCTTTTCACCAGTAGCAAAGATGAATACTATTCGAGTACAGTTGTCATTAGCAGCCAACCTAGATTGGTCTCTAAAGCAGTTTGATGTGAAGAATGCTTTTCTACATGGAGACTTGAAGGAAGAAGTCTACATGGATCTACCTCCTGGTTATTCCCTACCTTCGCAGGTAGGAATGGTGTACAAGTTGAATAAGTCTCTTTATAGACTAAAGCAGTCCCCCAGGGCGTGGTTTGGAAGATTCAGCCAATCTATGAAACAGTTTGGTTACAAACAAAGCAACTCTGACCATACGTTGTTTCTGAAGCGCTGGAAAGATAAATTTACTGCACTTATCATTTATGTTGATGATATGATTGTGACAGGTAATGACCCGGAAGAAGTAAAAAGACTCCAAGAACATTTATCATCTGCTTTTGAGATGAAAGATCTTGGAGGATTGAAATACTTCTTGGGTATTGAGGTGGCTAGATCAAATGAAGGCATTTCCTTATCTCAGAGGAAGTATGTGGTTGACTTACTCATGGAGACTGGTTTGCTAGCTTGTAAATCTGCAGATACACCAATAGAGCAAAACCACAAATTAGCAGAATATCCTGACCAAGTGCCTACTAACAAAGAAAGATATCAGAGGTTAGTCGGCAAGCTCATTTATCTCTCACATACTCGACCTGATATTGCATATACTGTAAGCGTTGTAAGTCAATTCATGCACGCACCAAGTGAAGATCACATGGATGCAGTGCACAGAATTTTGTGTTACTTGAAGGCCAATCTAGGTAAAGGGATCATGTTTTCAAAGAATGGCCACACGGATATAGCTGGATATACAGATGCAGATTGGGCCGGTTCTATTACTGATAGAAGGTCTACTTCAGGTTACTTTACTTTTGTGGGAGGTAACTTGGTCACATGGAGAAGTAAGAAGCAAAAAGTGGTTGCTAGATCCAGTGCAGAAGCCGAGTATAGAGGAATGGCTCATGGATTATGTGAAATGTTGTGGCTTCGTCATCTGATGAAGGACTTGGGATTCAAACCCGAGTATGCTATGAATTTGTATTGTGATAATAAAGCAGTCATCGAAATAGCACACAATCCAGTTCAACATGACAGAACAAAACATGTTGAAGTTGATCGACATTTCATCAAGGAGAAATTGGAGACAGAAATCATCAACATGCCACATGTACGCACTTAAGATCAACTTGCATATATTCTTACCAAAACTGTTTCTGCAAAAGTATTTCACGGCTCACTAGACAAGTTGGGTATGGGAGACATCTACTCCCCAACTTGAGGGGGAGTGTTAAGTGAGCTGCTTCATTCAACACAAGTACAGTATTAGAAGCAGCAAATCTGGACTCTCTTCCCTAACAATATCTCTGCATTAATGTAGTTGTATTGTATGACTTATAGTTTTGTAAGTTTCATACATAGCTCTACTATTGTATTCTCCTTTCATACTTAGCTATAGATTAATCTGTACTATTATAAATATCCTCCAGATTGCAGAAGAATGCATCTGAGAATTATACCATACCTATTTTAAGAAAAATTTACTTAGATAGAGTGGATCTCCTTGTTTCCAGTGATCATAAATCATTATGTCCTCCGGTATTGTTGACAGCTCATGGGTTTTCATAGGTGAGGACGCAATGTTCGGATTGTCAAATTACTATTGTCATATTTCAGTTATAGGAATTAATAGGTATGTTACTCTTTATCACATAATTGTTGGAACAATGTGTAGCAATGACTATGGTTCGAAGTTTCATTATTAGATGCTTTTATTTTCTAGGTCTTATAGCTTCTCTCTGATGAACATAGCTTGTTCAGCAAGTTGCTTTGCTTCATCTGGAATGAGGCTGTAAACGAAGTACACATTTTTGTTTGCAACTGTAGATTTGGATTGTTATGATCAATTGTACTATGCTGGGATTTTTAAATTTTCAGGTATTTGTGTGGCTACTCTCTGGGCTACTTCTGGACTTCGGCTCTATAGATGCTTTGTATGTTTTTTTTTTTAAAAAGGAGCTCTGTAATAACTTCACGAACCTATTGATTTTCCCTGACGCTGCATTTAGCTCACCATATTACTGTGCACAGAGATGGTACGTGCATCTGTGATCTTGTGGGAAAGTGAGACGACAGTAAGCATCCCTCCACAGTTAAAAGATCATGAGTTGAAGAAGCAGAACATCCAAGGCATCATCAGTAGTAGTGTACTACTGGTGTGAATAAACTGTTGACGTAAGTTGGAGCCAAAACTCAAAGGGTGGTGATAAATTCGGCTTTCACGATTGGAATAAACTATTGTTTCACTCACTGGTGATATCATCATTGAGCCCTCCCAGCAAGTGGATAGAGATGAACCGAGGTTTTGGACAGACGCATCACTGTAAGTATGATTATGGTTGCTGTTGCTGGAGTATGAATGAGTTTATTTTTCTATAAATGGGGTATATTCCTTGGTGGTGTTTAGGAATTAGAGAGGATTAGCCTGGTGGTTGGGTTAGCTTTAGATAATCTCATAGAGCTGTGTTAAACTGGGGCTGATTGAACTTCTCAGGGTTAGCTTTCAGGAACTTGCCATAGTTGTTGGGTTGTGTTGCTTTTGGTTTCACAGCTGGAACACCTAAACTTTTAACCTCTGCTCCTGAGTCCTGAATGAAAAAGCTGACTGATTCAATGCATGAAATTTTGTTGTGATGGTCTGATCTACATGCCCTGCCTTCTCTACTATGGTGTCCCAAATCCCCTTTCTCGTTGCTAGTTGGGGTGTAATCACACAGTTAATGGAGACCAGTTTGTCAAATAAATTAGATTAGTACCTAGAGAAGTAAATAAGCGCATTGAATTTAATTGAAGACTGCTTCAAGAATGTCATTGCTGGAAATTTTGGTGACGTTTTGAAAACTGGCAAGAAAGGGTAATGAACATTTTTATTTAATTTTTCATCAAGTTTTTCCTAATTTATTTTAATTTTTATTAATATTCGTAATCAAGGAGATGACTAATGAGCTTAGGTTGTTTCTTGTGATTACCAGTTGAAAAAGATGGCCTGTTCGGGAATGATTTCTCTACCCTGAGATTTTTTGCCTTTTCCCACTTTGCATATTCTTCTGGTATGCCTGAAGATCACCTTAGATTTGGGCATGACAAGTAAAGTAGTACATCCTTAACACACCACTTCTCTTCTTATGCAGGGGTCAGTGATTGTATCTGATACCTGATTAATTTTTGTGGGAAACAGAGTACGATGGTTTCGAGCTAAAGAATAAGCAAACTCTACACACTTTCAGGTGCAAAACAAGCAGGAACCACTGTATTTCCACTTTCGAGCTAAAGACCAACATTTCCAGTTGGTCTTGGAGTTGAGGATGACTCCACTGCATGGTGTTGAAAAGCGCCCTATATATTTTTGAGTAAATAGCACAAAGTGCATAACTCTCAATCTGTCAGTTAAGATCTCATACAAAGTGCTTACCTTCAGTGCAAATGAATCCTTTGTGAATTATGAAACTCAATGATTATTGGGGCTATTGATGTCAGCTCTGCTGCCTCTGCAGTCTGCATATCACCGAGCTTCGTGTGGGGAATAGGAAAATGACACCTAATTGTATTGCGCGAGATGACACCTGAAGTTAGAGAAGCTAAATCTTGAGGTCTGATTTCAAGCTCAGTATATAACAGTCATTTTCAGATTTTCCCTGAATAGTTCGATGTCGAACGCGTTATGTGAATCAACAAACTGTTTACTTAAAATGAACTCTTCTTCTGAAAGAGAAAACTAACTCTTGAGAGGTCTGATTTAGTGTCTGTCATTATGTATGCTCAACCTATTGGAAGACGCAAAGTTGTGACTAGGTTGATATTATGTAGACAATTGTTCAGCTGTTACAAGGTACATAACCTCTCTGACTCAAGAACTCCTTGCACCATGCGAACATGAGCGATAGAGAAAATTATGTGTCTGTTAAAGTGCTAATCCTAATTGTTCATAGCAAAATATGCATGCTAAAACCAGAACAGAGGTGACCAAATTATTCTCTGCATCAAAAACAGTTCTTACATCAAACCAAATTTTCCCTTTTGTGCAAAATATCTAATCTCATCCCACAAGGTAAAACCCAGTAACAGAAAACATATATATAAGTGAAAACATGGCGCCTGAATTTAAGTGAAGTGACATTTTTGATTAATTCTCAGCTAAATCAGGGAGCATGGGAAATCAATCAATAATTTAATCATCACGTCATACTTTACTGCATCTCAGCATCGTTTAGACCAGGACACTTAACCATGAATCATGGCACAAATCAGTATGTGTATACATCATTTCATTTCTTTACTAACTGTATTTGTTCATGGACTGAGTCTTTATATATAACTATATATAGATAGGAGCTGGTGGGAAAGAAAAAGAGGTAATCTCAGACTAGAAAATGGGGATCAATTAAGTATCGCTGCTTTACGTAGAAAACAAGCAAAAGCAGAATCGGCTGGTAGTATACGGTCAAGCTAGAAGAGCAAAAAATGCAATTAAAAGATTGGAAAGTGGTGCCATTAGAGAGTCAAGCTCAAGATATTAGTAGATTTTGGTCACATCAGAAACAATTGCCGCGGATAAAGCATTCTAAGACCTAATCTGCTACAACTTTCCAAGTAAAAGAAAAAGCATGCACTAATTCTCTATTAGAAGTTGGTGAAATGGAAGAAGAATAAAGAAAAAAAGTTGCATGAGCTATCGAAAGGAATTGACAAAAGGAAGCTCCCAATAATCTTTGATGTACTAGGCTAACACACAAAGATGAGTGGAAATGAATAGTGCATAGACTGCTGAGGACAAAGACAACAAGAAATGAAACTACAACGAGAAACCTCTAGTAACTCCTCTCATCTAATTAATCCAACTAGAACGCTGAGGACACTGAAATGTGATTTGAAACCAAATAGATGACTGGGGATGATGAAAAGGCTATGCTAGTTTATTATGTCCTGGGATATTCCTTTTCTACAAATTAACTATCAAAACAATAATGCAATCTAGCACCGACAATAAGTGAAGAGGCCAGCAAAGACTAGTAGCTGCATAATATAGCATATATATAGGACCCTCTTACTTTGGATCCTCGTTCAACTTCATCTAGATCGAGCTTGCAATATCGCATTAGGTGTTACCTAATCGAAATATTTGGACTGCTCATATTTTTCATTTTGCTGCTGCACATTTCTTGCAGTCTTATTGTGCTGCTGTTTATATTAGACCAAAGTCTAAACTTTCTCCTTCTTGTCTTTCCTAATCAACAAGCAGCTGCTGGTTTTGTGATTCGAGATTATCAAGCTTGCCCCTTATTAATTTCCACAAAATGCCTGAAGAAAATGAGTAAAATTGTCCTTGTAAAACAAAAATTTCAACAATCTGATCTTTACTGGTAATGGTTCGAAAAGAAAAACAATTCATCACATTTATCACCTTCCTTTAAGTAGACTATTGAGTCGGTTTGGTATCAATCATGATATAATTGTTCCATTTTGTTCTATTTGAAATATCAATCATCGATCATCTATCAAAGCAAAAATATCATCACAATCACACAAGCATATATTGATGGTGATGAGGAGCCAACCAACCAGATGACATGCATCAAGATCCTTCCACAAGCCAATTTTGTCTGTCAAAATCTAATTATATATATCAACCTACTGTTAGCCTGTCGTAATTCTCGCTGAGAAATATGGGGCACCAGAATATTGAAGTATAAATATACACATTTATACCTAGCTAGCTACATACATATCCAGCAATTCATATAACCAACTTAAGCATCTGTTACTCTCGTGTTAGTGAGAATACAACTAAAGTCTGTTCATTAGTCATATTTCATTGCAAACTGTTTCCATATACGATGTGAGTTCAAGATTTGACTATGCATTCATGTTCTTTCAAATCATTTTTTTCTTTTAGGGAGTGTTGACATGTCAATGTATTGTCAACCGACATGAGAACACGAGATTGAAAGTTCTCCGGCCGGCATCACTACATATTTTCTTTTCTTTTCTTCTTCTGAAAGAGGCCGGCCGGCAAGTTGAACCGGTCTAACCGGGAGGTCGGACTCTAAGTTATAATCCCTACAGTTGCAAGATAATCAATGTAACATCGGAGGACGTCACAAAACCGGAACTTCATTGTTTGGCTCAGAATCTGTTCTTTAGGGTTTCAAACATCATGAAGCTCTATATAGACAATCAAACATTTTAATTAACAAGTGAACGCTAATTTAAACCACCTCCCAGTCTATTTGATGGTGTCGGTGTGACTAGTGAGGATATATAAATCACACGTTACTGCACCTAATTTGCAACTCATCATGAATACAAGAAGAATAAGAACTCCAAATCGACTTAAAAGGACCATTATCATTATGAGTCAGCTCCATCAAATCTATTATCTAATACCAATTCCAAATAGGAGGCTGCTATTTGCATAATTACACTATCCCAATCAATTGAACATTAAGAACATTTCCAATGGAGTATGCATTTTTAGTTTTGTCAAAATCAAATTTGACTCGTGATATAGCACTGTCAATTTTGATAAATTTCCACTCCAATGAATATGTTAAATTCAAATCATATTTTATTATTTTTCTCTCTCCTCATCTTTTTTTTTCTCTCTTTCCGTTGTTATCTTCCTCTTATGCAATTTTTCTGCGCTCCCATCTTCCAGACTTTACTCATGGCTGGAAAATTTGTGATGAGACTTCGACTGTTGGTCCTGCAATTTCTCCTTCACGGTTTCATCCTGATCTTCTCTAATTTACCAACATCCCATCTCTTTTCTTCCCCAACTCTGAATTAAAATTGGTTCTCAATTTTTGTTGCAATCTCCGATCTTGAAAATCTCAATTAAATTTTACAACACCTAAAATCTTACTCTAAACAAATTTTATGAATTATGGGAGATGTTTCTCCACAAACCCGTAGGCCTGACAGAAGCACAATAATAAAGGTAGAACATGAACACAAGGATATATAGTGATTCACCGTGCCATCGGAGGGCACGGCTACGTCCACTTGGAATATACTATAGCCGGCTAATAAACCATCGGTGGTGGTTACATGTCAAGAGTAGCAAGTATCCAAGATCTCTAACTTTAAGGGGGAAGTCTTCTATTTATAAGGAATGAGGCTTCCTACCTCTACTACATCTCCAATGTGGGATGCAAACATACTATTACATATTTCCCTATTCTGGAGGCTACTTCAGGTGCCCGGTGGCACGCCCTCCGGGTGCGGCACCGGTGATCTCTGACATTGGGAATGTAGCCGGGGTAGCGGTCTACCCGATGGATGCCGGAAGTAGGACCTATGATGCCGGTTGCACGGTCTACGAGGTTGCCAGATGTGCTTGGCGGTGTACCATATATACCTCCAACAAGTCCCCCAAGTTCCCGAGTAAGAGTGCAATCTTACTTGGGGAGTTATCATCATGTACCGCCAAGCGTGGGTGACGACCGAGTGACCCCTATTACCACCAGTCCCCCAAGTCCCTAAGTGAGATTGGACTCTTACCGGGCGTTCGAATGTCGAGTCCCACCCCTCCGCTCGAGTGTTACTAATGCGTTCCCAATAATAGTCCCCCATGTTTCCCGGTGGATTGCCTTGAAGATGCCCCGTTGGATGATTTTGACCGCTCGGTGACACGAACCCGGGACTCCTGGCAGCGGGGCTGGGGGCCTGGGTAGCCCCTCTGTAGCTACTGTCAACAAGTCTCCCAAGTTCCCGGATGTTCCCGGTTGGATGTCGCAATGGTTGCTAGATATGTACCTCAGAAAAAGAGAACAATTAATCAGAAATAAAGCTACTTACAACAAGCACAGAGTTGTTATACTATGCTTGTGAACATGTTGACTGCCCGGTGATACGAATGCCACTTGGTGATACGAATATCGCCCGGAGATACAAATGTCATGCATACGGATATTAATTGAACACATAAATCATGGTCATGTATAGAATGAAGGCATGCGTAGCTTGAAGATGTCATGCATAGTCTTTCGTTGGTGTTGGCTTAGCCGTTGGAATGCCCCAGCCGTTGTTACTGGCTCTACCGGTGGAATGCCTCAGCCGTTGTTACTGGCTCTGCCGGTGGAATGCCTCAGCCGTTGTTATTGGCTCTGCCGGTGGAATGCCTCAGCCGTTGTTAATGGCTTACCAAATCCCGGAGGATACAACTCGGCCAGTTACGAACGAAAGACGTATGCTATGCATCAACAAGCTAAAAATTACCGATGTAGCAGGTAATCATGCACATTCATTAGCCGGTACAAAAATAACCATGTGTTTAGCATAGTACAGCATGCGTATACGGTTATATTGCAGCGGCAAAACTATTAACATGCTTGCCAAATATAGAGCACAGTACTCGCATAAGGGTGGAGTAAACATAACTGTAAGAATTAAAGACTTAGCTTTGCTGGAAGTGAGCGGGTTGATTTGCTGTTTGGAGCAGTGGGCGCCCAAAGGAGATTGTTGGGTGTCCAGAGGAGATTGTCCAACCTGTTGCTGCTCAACCCGGCCCGGCCCAACCTACTGACCCGTTGGGCCCCTTAACCGGGCGGGTTACCCGCTACACTTTTTTTTTTTTCTTCTCTCTTTCCTTCGAATTCTCTCTTTCCCGCCCTTTTCTCTTCTTCTTCTCCTTCTGTTTTTCCCACTCTTCTGCATGCTTTCTTCCTCTCTCTTCCTGTCTCATGCCCGGAGAGGAGGACGACCCAGCGCCCAGAGGCGACGACCGAAGGAGGGGAGTGCCATCGGTGGAGCTTCACCGCACCGGAGAGAAATGTCGCTGGACCCGCACTCGGAGGCAGGCGTCCGCACCGGAGAGGAGGGCGACCTGCACCCGGACTGGAGAGGTTTTGCACCGGAGAGGACGAAACCGCACTGGAGGGGGAGACCATCCGAACCGGAGAGGAGGAGCCTCCGGCACCTGGAGAGGAGGACGTCCCGGAGAGGAACTGACCTGCACCGCCCGGAGATGCTGCCATCGGTGTCCGGAGATGGAGGCGAACGCTCGGCTTGAAGGAGATGAGCCTCGGTCGAACCCGGAGAGGGAGCCATCCGTCTCGCACCCAAGGAGAGAGAGGCGACGGCATCCGCACCCGGAGGTCAGAGCCTTCAGCACCCGCACCTGGAGGGGAAAGGGAGGCGCCGGGCAGGAGATGGGGGCGGGAAGCCATCAGGGAGGGCAGCCCGGACGTAGCCGACGCGTCGACCCGTTGCTTCGCTGCTGCTGACCCGTTGACCTGCTGGACCGGGTTCTGCCGACCCGTTGATTTGGCTTGCTGCTGGCCCGGGCCTGGGCCTGATGGCAGCAGGTTCTCTCTCCTCTTCTTCTGGTCGGGCTGCTTGCCGATGGTACATTTAAAGGACAAATGGAATGATCGATCTCTACCCGCTGGTAGAGCAACACAACTTTTTGAACTGATTCCCACAGACGGCGCCAATTGTTTTTGCACAAACCCGTAGGCCTAGTGGAAACTGATGAATCAAGATGTGATCTCCTCCTGCGAACCTGCTAACTAAGGGGAATGCCGGGTGGGCCGGTCTTCTCCTCTCCGATGCCTAAGTTAGTACAGTTGGGATGAATAGATAACTTAAGCAAGAGTGATAAGCAGTTGGAGAGATCAGTTACCTATTAAAGAGGGTAGTTGATGTCCTTATATAGGTGGTCGGGCGTGAGGTCTGGTCTTACTCTTCGATGTGGGACTAGTTTCCTTCTGTTCGTACATAAAAGGACAGCTCTGGTGGTCTGTTCGGCAGGCTGGCGTCCCCGGTCCCCGGGCCCCTGGTCACAAGGTAGACTGCTGGACCTCGGGTCCGGGTGCAGGTGATCCTGCTCCGGGCCTCAGTCCGGCCCCGGACGTATTGGCTGCGGGTATGTGGGCCTATGTAGCCCCTATGTGGCAACTGTCAACAAGTCCCCCAAGTTCCCGGTCAAGTGCAATCTTGAATGGGGACTTAATATGTCTTGATCCTGTCCCGCAGACCCGCAGGGTTACCGACCCAATGGTGCCCAGTCCCCCAAGTCCGCATTGAAGATTGGGCGTGACCGGGCGTTCGGGCAGAGAAGGCGTGGTGATGTGAGTACCTATTAATGATGACGTGCGACAGTTATGAGTATGTTTGCAATACTAATGGTATTCACTACAAGAAAAAAGGTTTAGTCGGCAGCTGTTTCACGAGGAGATAGCTGCCGACGTTCTTCAGGTTCGTATGTCTGAGGTTCATCGGGAGCCGATGCCGAGTCCGACTCAGTCTGCTGCTGACTCGACTGAGGCTCCTACTCTCCCAAACCAGTTATTCCTCCCGTACAACATTCCGGCGATACCGGAGGTCGACTATCAGGGTGTGCCCTTATGGCCGGATATGCCTCAATACGTTAGTGCTGCGGAGGCATACCAGCAGCAGCCATTTGAGGACCCTGACCACCTTATTTCGGCGAGGAGAAAAGGGAAGTCGACAGACGAGTCATCCACTTCAGGTAACATTTGATTTTATTAATTAAATGTTTTATTAAAATTAACGCACTAATATTTAATTTTATTAACCAATCGTCGTTTTTGTGATAGGGACAGCCGCTAGCAGTTCACGGAGGAATACGAGAGGTGTCATCTGTTTTGACACGCTCAGGAAAACTGTTGAGCGCAGAGGCAGGATTCAGATCAACGAACCTCCTAATCAGGAGGTTCCGGGGAAGAAAAAACGCGACTACTCGGGTTGCGTGGGGTCACTGATTAGGGACAGAGTCCCTATGTTGTGGACCCGGTGGGCTGATGTGCCCCAGGAGATCAAGAGGGAGGTGAACAACGCCGCGTCGGTGAGTAATTTAAAAAATTTAATTTATTTATCGTAATATTTAATAATTTTCGGTATTATTACAATTGTAAAACTAATAAAATTTTATTTTTCAGACATTCTTCGAGATTGCCGACCACAGGCGGGATTGGGCGGACACCCAGCAGAACTCGAGGTACGTTTGTTTTTATGATATTATAATTATCTTATAATTATTAATATTTTATGATATTAATAATATTTCTAATGCACTTTTGTTTTTTTCGTAAGTTCAAAGAGTGGAAGAACGAGCTGCGTTCCCACTATAACGAATACGACTACCTTGGTCGTATGGGTACTCCCAGGGAGTTCATGTTCCGGGAGTACGAGTGGCGTTGGTTGACGACTGTAGACTTCAACAACCCAATTATGCAAGTAAATACTAAACTTAAGTAAAAATGTTTATTTTGTTAAAATTTTAATTATTAGTTTAATTATTTTATAATTATTACACTAATATTTTTTGATGCATTTTTCTAACATTTTATTATTTGTTTGAAGCAACGTTCTCGGATAAACTCTGAGAACCGCCGCCGGAACACAACCCCCCATCATGCTGGTTCACGGCCGTTTGCACAATATCAGGAGGAGGTGCTCAGAGATCATCCTGATAGCAACCCGTACGTGGAGACGTTCAAGATCGCTTATCCACAAGCGACAGAACAGCTTGTAAGTCGTTCATTACAATTTTAAAATTTTAATTATTAATTTTACTTAATTATATATTTGTTATAATATTAATTTTTTTTCCCGTCCACTTAGGAGAGGGTCAACCGGGCCGAAGAAGAGGTGTTCCAGCAAGTAGTTCGGGAGACACAACCGAACATTTCCGAGGCAGATCTGGAAGAAGCCATGCGCCATGTCGACCGCTCCAGTGTCCAAACGGCAGCAAGGATGTTCGACGCAGCTTTCCCAAACCGGACAAACAACTTCTACTGCCGGGGTTTGGGAAGTTCTGGACTAGGGCTTCTGAAGACCACTAAGGGAGGTCAAAAGAAGGGAGGCGGGGAGAGCCAGCATATGAGGGGGGAAGTGCAGCGATTGGCCGCAGAATTGGCGACCTCATCCCAGACAGTACAGGAGCTGCACCGCAGCACACAGCAGTATCAGGAGGAGATGCGCCGCAGAACACAGCAGTATCAGGAGGAGATGCGCCGCAGATCACAGCAGTATCAGTTGGATATGGCCGGTTGGCATGCCGAATACGAAAGAATTCGGCAACACAACTACGACGGCCAACAAACCTGGTGGTATGAGATGTTCGCGGCACAAAACCAAGGCCTTCCACCCCCGACCCCGTTTCAGCGGTTAGCGGAACCTCCAATGCCTCAACCTCCCGAGTTCGGTCACCAGGATGACGACCCTGATGAAGAGCAGGATGCTGGGGATGACCTGCTGGACTTTAGTGGCTTAGGTGATGATTAGGGTTTAGGGTTTATGTATATATATTAGAACGAATTTAATAAAAATGGTATTTAGACGTGTTTTTTGTTTGTGCAAATGCATGGACTGTTTTTGTGATTTGCAGGTTGCTTGGAATGGTAATTTAGAAAATAATTTAATTTTTTTTTTCCCAAATGTAAGAATAGCCGACGATTTTGGCATTATTTCGTCGGCTATAAAAACTATAGCCGACGAATTTTACCAATTTTCGTCGGCAATAACCGTTATAGCCGACGAAAATTACATTATTTCGTCGGCTATAACTAATTAATGCCTATTAAATATTAATATATTTCGAGGCAATAGCCGACGAAAATTTACAGAATCGTCGGCTATTGTTTTCAACAAATAGCCGACGAAAATTTATTAATTCGTCGGCTATTGTCAACAACTAATAACCGACGAATTAATAAATTTTCGTCGGCTATACTTACTGGATTTCGTCGGCCATACTCGAAAATGCCCGACGAAATTCGTCGGCAATTTCTCCCAGGTTTGACCGACGAAAAATATTTTCGTCGGTACAGTCGTCGGCCATACTCTACTATAGCCGACGAATTCGTTTTTTTTTCGTCGGCCATTGTATTACCGACGGGGTTGTTCCGACGAAGTATAGCCGACGAAAATTTCGTAGGCAGAGACTATAGCCGACGAAATTTAGTGTTTGTGCATTCGGCTATGCATTCGGATCCGGTAGTGATTGTGCTCAAGTGTTGTCGTGCCATGAGTATGGAACGGGGTGAAACCCGGACGAGTGCATGAGATGATGATGTGAGGGCTCGACCGGTGGACTGCCATGTCGGGACGAGTCCCCCAAGTTCCCAGGGTAAAATTGCTGCCAATGGTGAGGCAGGCCGGGGAGTAGCCCGGTGGTTCGGCCCAGCTTGTGTTAGAATAAGCGTGGGGTAATATACAGGGTTGCTAGCTTGCGGGGAGGCCTGTTGGAGCGTGGAATAAGCCAACAGGTACCCCGGTGGGGTGTTGAAGCCATGTTGAAGCACCGGTTAACACCTGCTAGTTCTTCTCAGCTTGTGTTGGAATAAGCGTGAGGTAATGTGCAGGGTTTCTAGCCTGCGGGGAGACTTGTTCTGGGTTAGAGAAACAATCTGCCCGGTGGGGTGGCGTGGAGATAACAAGTCTCGCCATGGATCCCCAAATTTATCACAGTTCAGTGTGATGCAGGGTTTTTAGCCTACTAGAAGAGTTTGCATGTGTTAGATGTAAACTCTCCCGGGTTTATAAAGCCCATGTGTTTGAAGCCTTGAGTTGTTGCTGGCTTGTCCTTGTCCGCAAGGGCGAAGGAGAGTGACTAAACCGGTGGAATGTCATGGAGCCGGTTGAATGATAAATAACCGGTGGGATGCCATGGAGCCGGTTGAATACTACATAACTGACAGGATGCCATGGAGCCGGTTGAATACTACATAATCGGTGGGATGCCATGGAGCCGGTTGAATACTACATAACCGGCGGGATGCCATGGAGCCGGTTGAATACTACATAACCGGCGGGATGCCATGGAGCCGGTTGAATACTACATAACCGGCGGTGTGCCTTTCCTTGATTTGAGGTTGACTCTTGGGGAAGTGTGGGGGGGGGGGGGGGGGGGAGGTGGGACGGGGGCTGGACGCCTCGGTTCTCCCTCCTACGTCCCCTAACTGCCGCATGTAGGCGAGACAGGTGGCTAACATGCAATGAAGGAGAGAGCCCATCAGTCCCATCAGTTATGATGGCGTGGGAACTTTATCGATGCTGAGACACGTGTCAGTAGGGAGCGGTCTGAGATGGAGGGAATCTGCGGCTGGGGTTGTCTCTCCTTTTTGGTTGCCCTAATTATCAACAAGGTGTAGTTTTACCGCCTATAAGATGCTTCGCACCCCCCTCCTCTCCTCCTGTCGTATTTTGTTGAAGCTCGGCTCCTCGTCTGTCGTCTGTCTGCGTTGTTATCTTACTACACAACTAACTGGGCGTAGGGTAAATTATGTTCTTAGGTTTTATGGAATCTGGGAGGTCAGCCAATCCTGTCGGTGCCGGCCGTGCGTCGACGGGAGGGTCCGTGAGGTACCAGCTGTTGGATGGCGACAGGGTGATTTTTTGTGACGAGCCGACCAGAAGCATGACTACTGGCGAGATAAGGGATTTTCGGGCGAAGTGGGGCATTGACTCCTCCTTTAAGCTCCGGGGCCTGCATCCCGGGGAACTGGCCTGCAACCCGGAGGAGGGTTGGGTTGCCGTTTTTTAAGATCAATTTCGGCACGGGCTATCTCCGCCGCTGCCGAAGTTTGTCCAGTATGTGCTGAGCCTGATAAATGTCTCCCCCGCCCAGCTTCCTAGCAACCAGTGGAGGCAGTTGCTTGGTCTCGGGTGCTTGGAGAAGCATTTGATCCATAAAAAAGTTGCGTTGCTCTACCGGAGTGTAGAACCCGATCGATCCTTTGGAAGGCAGTTTGAAAGTAAGTCCACGATCCGGAGGCCATGGAGGGCAGGAAGATGAAAGCTGGCGGGAGAGGGCTGAAAGAGCGAGTCCGGGTCCCCGACCGGGCCCAAAACCCTAAAACTGAGGTCAACGCGAGGTTTGTCCCTTCTCCTGATCGGGACGGTACCCTCGATCGCCGGGGCTCAGACAACCCTGACCAATACGATGAGGGGGGGGAGATAAAAAAGATGAAAGCAGAAGTCGCGCGATTGCGAGAGGAGGGCAATCGAGACCGACTAAGGGCGGATGCCCGGTGCCAAGAGTTGGAATCGGTAAACATCGCCTTGTTGGCGGCCCTGGAGAAAGGACACCGGCATGACACCTCTCGGGCGGCATCGCGGCCCGCAAATAAAGGTGACGAGTTCCCGCACCTAGAAGTGGGACAGCCTACGGGAAGGAGAAAGACTGCGCATTTGCCCACGCCACTCTTTCCGGAAGCTCTGAGGAATTCCGGGCCGGTTGAGCCCCCATACCGAACGAACTTGGCATCGGGCGAGAAGGACAGCTCTACCGCGAGGACGCTTCAGACGCTCTCCGCCTCGGTGTCGGACATAAAGGACCGATTGGAGGCCAGCGAGAAAAGGACGGTGCGACCGCAGGACGGTGCGCGATTCAACGAACGCACTGAACCTTTTCCACACCGGGTTAGGGAATCCGGAAGATCTGGTAACCAAAAGTCCCAGAAACTGACATACTCAGGAACGAGCTGCCCATACCAACACCTGGATAGTTTTAAGTCACAAACGGGCACAAAGGGCTACTCATATGCCACGTGCTGCAATGTGTTCCAAGAGACGCTCTCAGGGGAGGCATTGGGCTGGTTCTACGAGCTGCCAGTAAACTCGGTGGAAACATTCGAACAGCTGGATGATAAGTTTGTCGGCCGATTCGTCCTTAGAGCCAAGGCAGCCCAAACGTCAACGATCCTTTTCGATTGCATGCAGACTGACCGCGAACCGCTGCGCGCTTTCGTTAACCGGTGGCATATCGCCACGGCCGGGGTCAGAAACTTGGATAAAAGGATCGCTGAGATGGCATTCAAGCAGGGGTTAAGGCCCGGGGAACTCTCGTACGCCCTGCGAGTAAAGGAGCCACTGGGGTACGACGAGTTGATGGCCGTGGCCGTCAGGCACGCCCAAGCGGGACATGAGACGTATGGGGATAAGATGCCCAAGCGAAGGTCGGATGACCTATTACCAACACCCTCCCGTGAAAACAAGGCCGGGTGACAGGATCGCAATCGTACGCCTACGACCAGTAAGAAAGTCGAAGTATGGGAGGATTGGCCACCCCGCCGGAGCGGCGACAGCAGTTCATGGGCAGGTGAAAGACCACAGCCTCTGCGACCGGCACGGCCCATGGCAGCAGCGCCAGCGGGGCGACAACTGCGGGCCCTGGCCATTATGCCAGCAGGAAAACCCGATGATCCAACCCTCCGGACTAACGACCACCGACCCCAGAGAATGGTTGTGGACGGCCGAGTCCGGACAGATGACCCGCAAAGGGACAGGCAGGGTGCCCGAAAAGTAGGAAGCATACGCACCCGAGTCCCCGGGGGGATTGAGGTGCATGGAAGCATAAATATGATACATGGTGGGGACCACATAGATCGACTCACCCGGAGCTCGAAGAAGCGGTGCTTAAGGTCGATCCGGGGAAAGGAAGTATATGCCTTTGGGGGAGGAAGCGGCCAGGCCGCTAAAATCGGATGGAACTCGGTCACGTTCTATGAGGAAGAAGAACCGGAGGATCTGATCCAACCGCACAGCGATCCCTTTCTCATTAAGGTCCAAATAGACCACTGGATAACCAGCCGCATGTTAATCGACACCGGGGCTTCTGTCAATGTGATGTTCCGAGAGGCATACAAGGGGCTGCACCGGGGAAGGGGCAAGTTATCCCAGGATAACGAGCCGCTGATAAACTTCTCCGGCGAGGTGGTCCAGCCTTTGGGATCGGATTACCTACCGCTAATCTTCGGCGAGGGAGACAGGACGAGGAAGGAGCACCTGGAGTTCATCATCGTGGATTGCCTGTCCTCATACAATGGCATAATCGGTCGGCCGGGGTTGTGGAGGCTGAAAACATTCATAGCCGGCCATATGCTGATGTTAAAAATGCCTTCACCCGCCGGCGTCATTACCATACGCGGGGACCAGAAGATCGCTCGCAGATATTATGCAGAGGCCCTGGCCTACTGGAGAAAGCGGACCGAGGTCTTCACGGCTACTCAACAAGCGCCAGTACCGGATCCGAGTATTGACCCCCGTGATGACACCGACTCCGACGACGAGAAGCTAAAACGACCTTCGGCTGTGGAAGAAACCGAAGCAATCTCCATTTCGGAGGATCACCAGGAACGAAAAGTGGTGATAGGAACGAAGCTCGCCCCGGCTATCAGGCAAGAGCTCATCACCTTTCTACGAGACCACAGTTCAGTGTTCGCATGGTTCTACGAGGACATGCCAGGCATATCCCCAGAAATAGCCGTCCACCGGCTAAATTCGTTGCCCAACGTTCCCCCGGTGAGGCAGAAAAGGAGGTCCTTCAGCCCGGCGAAGTATGAGGCGATCAGAGAGGAAGTGCAGAAGCTGAGATGCATAGGTTTCATCCGGGAAGTCCAGTATCCCCGATGGCTCGCCAACGTGGTTATGGTCCCAAAGAAGGGAACCGACCGGTGGCGCATGTGCGTTGATTTCACCAACCTAAACTGGGCGTGCCCAAAAGACAGCTTCCCGCTCCCCCGAATAGACCAGCTTATAGACTCCACATCCGGTTTTAAACTACTCAGCTTCATGGATGCCTACGCCGGATACAATCAGATAAGGATGAGCCCGGACGATGAAGAGCACACCTCGTTCATGACTGACCGAGGGACCTGCTACTACAAGAGGATGTCGTACGGTCTAAAGAACGTTGGGGCCACATACCAACGGATGGTAAACCGCATGTTGGAGCAGGAGATGGGTAAAACGGTGTAAGTGTACGTGGATGACATGCTAGTCAAAAGCTTGACCGCAGGGGCCCACGTCCGAGACTTGGCAGTAGTCGTCGGTAAGATGCTCAAGTTTGGGATGCGCCTGAACCCAAAGAAGTGCATCTTCGGGATTTCAGAAGGCCTGTTCCTAGGCCACATTATCAGCCAGCGAGGGATAGAAGCTAACCCGCTGAAGGTCCAAGCGATCTTAGACATGGAAACACCAGGGGAAAGAAACCAGGTCCAGATGCTGACTGGCCGACTGGCCGCCCCTCTCCCGCCTGACCGATAAGTGCGCCCCATTCTTTAAACTGCTCAAGGCACAGTAGTTCAAGAAAATTCACTGGGCGGTGGAGCACGAGGCGGCATTCCAATCCATCAAGACATACATGTCACCTCTCCTATCCAAACCGGTGCCGGGCGAGATGCTATACCTCTACATAGCTGCATCAGGAACGGCCGTCTCTGCGGCTCTAGTCAGGAAGGAGGGCACGCTCGATCTCCCGGTATATTATGTAGGGAAGGGACTTACCTGAGCCGAAAGCCGATACCCTGACATTGAAAAACTGGCTATGGCTCTGATCGTCAGCGCCAGGAAGCTCCGGCACTATTTCCAGGCTCCTTCCATCACCTTGTATACAAATCACCCTCTACGGCAGATCCTGCAAAGACCGGATACTAGCGGCAGGCTCGTACGTTGGGCAGTCGAGTTGGGAGAGTTCGATATAACTTATGCCCCGCAAACGGCCATTAAGGGCCAGGCCGCTGCGGATTTCATATGCGAACTCACCCCGATGGCAGTAGAAGCGCATTCCGGCCGGTCCGAGGGCACCAAAGCAGTTCAAGCCATAAAGGTCGATCCAGGCCTCCCCAGCGGTTGGAAGCTTTATGTGGACGGCTCTGTAACGAGTAAGCGGAGTAGAGCCGGCGTCATGCTAACCTCACCCGATGGCCAGTCATAAGAGTATGCCCTGCGGTTCCTTTTCAATACTTCCAACAACACCGCTGAATATGAGGCCCTCATAGCCGGTTTGCAGCTAGCCAAGGAAATGGAGATCCCATCCTTGGAAATATACAGCGACTCGACTCTGGTGGTAAACCAGATGAACGGACTGTTCGAAGTCAAAGAACCCCCGTTAGCCTCCTACCAGGCTTTGGCCAAAACCCTGATCGAGCCATTCCAGGGCGCCACGATTCAGCATATACCTCGGGAGGCAAATAGGCATGCCGACGCCCTGGCAAGGCTGGCAACTGGAAACTACCCACCGAAGTACTGAAGAGCTAAGATTGAAACCCTCCGGAAACCAAGCATAAGCAAAACCATCTCCGAGATATTCGCGGTAGAGGAGGCGCCGCCAAGCTGGATGGATCCAATAATTAGATACCTGGTCGACAAAACCAGCCCCCAGGATAAGGTGGAGGCTAGGAGGCTACACCTCCGGTGCGCCAGGTACAGCCTCCTCAGCGGCAAGTTGTACCAAAGAGGGCACAGCTTCCCCCATCTAAAATGTGTAACTAAAGAGGCGGGAGAAGTCATCATGCAAGAAATCTATAAAGGAGTGTGCGGTAACCATTCTAGCGCCCGATTCCTGTCTCATAAGTCGCTACGGGCAGGATACTTTTGGCCAGACATGGCAGCAGCGTCGAGAAAAATATCAGGCGGCTGCCACAAGTGCCACATGTATGCCACTACACCTCATGCTCCGGCAATCACGTTGTCAATTCTGTTAGCGCCATGGCCGTTCGCACAGTGGGGGCTAGACATCATCGGCCCTTTCCCAATAGCTGTGGGACAATACAAGTACGCCATCGTAGCCGTTGACTATCAGACAAAGTGGGTCGAGGAGGAACCCCTAGTCAAGATTACCGAGGAACGGGTGAAAAAATTTCTATGGAAGAACATCTACTGCCGGTTCGGGGTGCCGCAGACCATAGTCACGGATAACGGGACACAGTTCAACAATGCTGATCTCATCCAGTACACGGCCTCCATGGGGACCCGGATGTTATTCGCCTCAGTGGCGCACCCGCAAACCAAAGGTCAGGTTGAAGCGGTCAACAAGATTATCAAAAGTCTTCTCAAGAAGAAGCTCGATGACAAAAAAAGATGTTGGGCTGAGGAACTCCCCGCGGTTCTATGGGCCATCCGAACGACAGCAACCCAAGCAACAGGGGAGACCCCGTTCTGCATGGCATTCGGGAGCGAAGCGGTACTCCCCGTAGAGACCGACATGCCCAGCGGCAGGGTCGAGAATTACGACGCTGAAACAAACGCCGAGGGCATACGGCTCAACCTGGATCTCATTGAGGAGCGGAGCGACCAAGCGCATATGCGAAACCAAACATACAAGCAACGGGTCGCTCGATACTATGACAGAAAGGTCCGGGAAAGGAAGTTGCAAGTGGGGGATTGGGTGATGAAGAAAGTTCAGAAAAAGCCGCTGGCCTTGGAGCCAACGTGGGAAGGGCCCTACCAAATCACCGCAGCCGCAGGTCCGGCGACATTCCACATCATAGACACCGAAGGCATCTACTCCACCCGTCCATGGAATATCCAGCATCTGCAGTTCTACCCTAAGTGAGATTACTGCCTTAAAAATGGACAGTACTGTATTTAGTACCAACGTTGCAATACAGATAGTCACTGCCTCTAGAATGAACTACAGCTGGTTACAAAGTAGATACATCTGTCAAGTATATAAAAAAAAAACCGCTAATCAGCGCCACCGGAACCTCTAATCCCTGACCCACCAGCCTTGAGAGACCGCTCTTGCTCCAACTTCTCAGCCAAGGCTACCTCAGCCTCCATCCGCTCGGCATCAAGCCACCCTTTCTCCCTCCACTCCAGATACGCATCATTTATACCCTTCGCACGGGTGGCCTCCAGCATCTCTGCAAGTTCCACTGACTCCCGGAAATAGCTTTATCAGCAGCTTCGGCAAGTTGGGACTCTACGAGCTTCTCCCCTCCCTTGAGGACTGCTGTTGCTTGGGTCTGCAGCTCCAAAATCTTCGCCTCCAATTCCATAATCCTCTCTTCCCGAGCGACCGCCAGTCGACCGGCCTTCTCCCTCTCCTGCGCAAGCTTAGCCTCCGCCAATGACAGCTGCATGGTGAGGTCCTCCACTTGCCTCTCCAGAACCGGAGTCTCCTCACTAGGCTCAGCGGCGTAAAGGCTATGAACCAGCTGGTACAAGTACACAAAAGAAGAACATTAGCTCGTAGCACAAAAAGGGAGAGGGAGCGCAGAAGAACCTCAGTGCCACACAGGTACGCGATCAGACTTACCCGAAGACCCAATTCCACAGCTTTCTTCCTGCTCTCGCCCGGCCGCACATCTCCGGCGGCCTCCAGATCAAGTCCTAAGGCGTCAATGGTAGATGCCATGAACCTACCAAAACCACCATCACCAGAGCCGCGATCGGCTTCTGGCTCAACGGTTTCCCTACTCCTTCGGCCACCGGTTCTGAGAGGACCCGTCCCGAAAATTCCCTCGGAAAATTCGAAACAGGTCCTGAAATAATCCAAAAACCAAAAATAAAGTTTCTTTGCTCCCAAACCGCCATCACCCACCCACTGGGAACAAAGTTCGACCGAATCGCCGCAGTTCCGGAATCGGGTCAAAACTGGTCATCGGTCAACGCCGGTCAACGGTCAATACCGGTCAACGCCGGTCAACGGATTAAACAGTCGACGTTGACTGGTCAACGGTCAACGTTGACTGGTCAACGGTCAGAGTCAAAATCACTATTCATTTTACTATTTAACTTTTTACTATTTACCTTTTTACTGTTTACTAATTACTATTTACCGAATTACCGTTTTACTGTTTACCGATTTACCAATTTACCAATTACCATTTAACCTTTTTACCTTTCTAATTTACCAAACTACCCCTCGCCGCCGGCAGCAGCAGCGCCGCCGCCACCGCCGCCGCAGCGCCGCCACCGGAGGCCAAACCACCTCCGATCAACACTCAAATCGTCCCACATCATCGTTACCACCTCGGGAACTCGTCCCCGCCGCCAAAACCAGCCTCAGCCGCCGCATACGGCGGCCGGCACGGCGGCCGTTTCTCCCCAAAATCGCAATTCAACAAAATCAACCAATCGAATCTCAAATCACACCTAATCTGCTATAATCACTGTCCTAAACATGAATCCAACCTCTAATTACATCAAATCCAACCAAAATCATCCAAAATCGAAAAATCCCAAATCGGGTTTAAAACCCTAGAAATTTCCAATCGAAATTTCCCACTTACCTTGGCCGATTCGGGCCGATTCCTCTTATGCCATGAACGTGCCGGACGTGCTCTCTCTTTTCCCCCTAGAATCGGGCCGAGCGGCGGCCGGAGTAGGGAGATCGGCGCCATCGGTGGCCGATCTATAAAGGAGCCGCACGGCTAAACGGAGCCGAGCCCCGCCACGCCACGGCCACCGGTGTGACCAGGAGGCCGAGCCGGTCCGAACGTGACCGGTGCGGCGGTCCAGTTCGGCCGGTCGACGGAAAACCGTGGAGGGGAGGGAGATCGGCCAACCGATCGGGGAGAGAGAAAAGGGGAAGAGAGAGAGTGAGAAAAGAAGAGAGAGAAAGAAAAGATAAGAAAAAAAATAAAGGAAAGGAATATTCCTTCAATATTCCAGAATATTCCTTTTCTGGAAAATTCCGCTCGTTTCCGGAAATTCCTCGCCCAATTTCACGTCATAACTTTCTCCTACGACGTCCGTTTCACGCGTGCCGCGTGTCTACGAACTCGTATCGCCGCGCTCTACAACTTTCATGAAGAAAAATTTTCAAAAATTACAACGGATCACCAAGTCAACTTTTAAAGTGTATTTAAGGTTCGGGTCGTTTCAGGTTCCCTCCGCCAGAACCAATGCTGACCCCCCACCGGCCAAGCTTGACGCCCCGGTATCAAACATCCTCGCCCTCTTGGCCGGAGCTTCGCCAAGACCGCTTCTGCGGTACCAAGTCATATTCGCTGTCTCTCTCTCCGGCGGGGCTCGTATCCCCACCAGCCGCGCTAGAGGTTCCGGACCTGGTAAGCCCACCGATCCTACATCCCGAATAACAAGTGGGGCATTCTCCTCACCGCCCGGCCGCCGACCGTAGTGGGAATCCGGAAACATGAGCGGCACATGAGTACTATGCACCGTGCTCTCTAGGGTGTCCGGATCTACAACGGTTTTCGAGGCCATCTCCCCCATCTCCATCAACCTCTGTGCCACAAGTTCGTCGTCCGCCTCGACAGTCTCCTCGCTCCGAACAGCGAGCCGGGGGGCATTAGCTGCAAATCAATAAACCGAGCGGTTAGAATAGAATACGACCGCACAAAACAACAGTGCAAGGCACTTTACCAGGTTTCTTTCCCATCTCACATATCTCCAACACATTCCACCGGATGAAATTGTAAAAGCTCCGGCCCAGACTGTCCCAACAAACAAAAAGCCGGGCTATCCATTGCCTCTCTAAGTCGACCAACCGGTACGACTGATCCCCGATAGCTTGATTAGCCCTGGGCACCAGAAAGCTCTTCGAATTACGCTGCCACCTACCCCCGGCCATCACAACCTGTCTCCTCCATACATTCGAAACCGACGACGGCAGGTGAGTGATGGGAGGATCGAAGTCCCGCGCGGCAAAATTGACACAGCCGGAGGCCTGGGCCTTTTTGCAGTAGAGAATCTAATACAGCGCCCGAAACTCATTTATCGTGGGCCAGTCCATGTTGCTAAGACTGAATAAGCACCCGAGACCAAGCAACTGCCTCCACTGGTTGCTAGGAAGCTGGGCAGGGGAGACAATTATCAGGCTCAGCACATACTGGACAAACTTCGGCAACGGCAGAGATAACCCGTGCCGAAATTGATCCTAAAAAACTGCAACCCAACCCTCCTCCGGGTTGCAGGCCAGTTCCCCGGGATGCAGGCCCCGGCGCTTAGCGGAGGAGTCAATGCCCCACTTCGCCCGAAAATCCCTTATCTCGCCAGCAGTCATGCTTCGGTCGGCTCGTCACAAAAAATCACCATGTCGCCATCCAACAGCTGGTACCTCACGGACACTCCCGTCGACGCACGGCCAGCACCGACAGGATTGGCTGACCTCCCAGATTCCATAAAACCTAATAACAAAATTTACCCTACGCCCAGTTAGCTGTGTAGCAAGATAACAACGCAGACAGATGACAGACGAGGAGCCGAGCTTCAACAAAATACGACAGGAGGAGAGGAGGGGGGGTGCGAAGCATCTTATAGGCGGCAAAACTACACCTTGTTGATAATTAGGGCAATCAAAAAGGAGAGGCAACCCCAGCCGCATATTCCCTCCATCTCAGACCGCTCCCTACTGACACGTGTCCCAGCATCGATAAAGTTCCCGCGCCATCATAATTGATGGGACTGATGGGCTCTCTCCTTCATTGCATGTCAGCCACCTGTCCCGCCTACATGCGGCAGTTAGGGGAGGTAGGAGCGAGAACCGAGGTGTCCACCCCCCCCCCACACTTCCCCAAGAGTCAACCTCAAATCAAGGAAAGGCACACCGCCGGTTATGTAGTATTCAACCGGCTCCATGGCATCCCACCGGTTATGTAGTATTCAACCGGCTCTATGGCATCCCACCGGTTATTTACCATTCAACCGGCTCTATGGCATTCCACCGGTTTAGTCACTCTCCTTCGCCCTTGCGGGCAAGGACAAGCCAGCAACAACTCAAGGCTTCAAACACATGGGCTTTATAAACCCGGGAGAGTTTACATCTAACACATGCAAACTCTTCCAGCAGGCTAAAAACCCTGCATCACACTGAACTGTGATATATTTGGAGATCCATGGCGAGACTTGTTATCTCCACGCCACCCCACCGGGCAGATTGTTTCTCTAACACAGAACAAGTCTCCCCGCAGGCTAGAAACTCTGCACATTACCTCACGCTTATTCCAACACAAGCTGAGAAGAACTAGCAGGTGTTAACCGGTGCTTCAACATGGCCGCAACACCCCACCGGGGTATCTGCTGGCTTATTCCACGCTCCAACAGGCCTCCCCGCAGGCTAGCAACCCTGTATATTACCCCACACTTATTCCAGCACAAGCTGGGCCGAACCACCGGGCTACTCCCCGGCCTGCCTCACCGTTGGCAGCAATTTTACCCTGGAAACTTGGGGGACTCGTCCCGACATGGCAGTCCACCGGTCGAGCCCTCACATCATCATCCCATGCACTTGTCCGGGTTTCACCCTGTTCCATACTTATGGCACGACAACACTTGAGCACAATACCATTAGTATTGCAAACATACTCATAACTGTCGCACGTCATCATTAATAGGTACTCACATCACCACGTCTTCTCTGCCCGAACGCCCGGTCACGCCCAATCTTTAATGCGGACTTGGGGGACTGGGCACTGTTGGGTCGGTAACCCTGCGGGTCTGCGGGACAGGAGCGAGACATATTAAGTCCCCATTCAAGATTGCACTTGACCGGAAACTTGGGGGACTTGTTGACAGTTGCCACAGAGGGGCTACATAGGCCCACAGACCCGCAGCCGAGACGTCCGGGGCCGGACTGAGGCCCAGAGCAGGATCACCAGCACCCGGACCCGAGGTCCAGCAGTCTACCTTGTGACCAGGGGCCCGGGGACCGAGGACGCCAGCCTGCCGAACAGACCACCAGAGCTGTCCTTTTGTGTACAAACAGAAGGAAGCCAGTCCCACATCGAAAAGTAAGACCAGACCTCTCGCCCGATCACCTATATAAGGGCCTCAACTACCCTCTTTAATAGGTAACTGATCTCTCCAACTGCTTATCACTCTTGCTTAAGTTATCTATTCATCCCAACTGTACTAACTTAGGCATCGGAGAGGAGAAGACCGGCCCGCCCGGTATTCCCCTTAGTTAGCAGGTTCGCAGGAGGAGATCACATCTTGATTCATCAGTTTCCACTAGGCCTACGGGTTTGTGCAGAAACCCGAGGGCACGGCTACGTCCACTTGGAATATACTATAGCCGGCTAATATGCCATCGGTGGTGGTTACATGCCAAGAGTAGCAAGTATCCAAGATCTCTAACTCTAAGGGGGAAGCCTTCTATTTATAAGGAAGGAGGCTTCCCACCTCTACTACATCTCCAATGTGGGATGCAAATATACTATTACATATTTCCCTATTCTGGAGGCTACTTCAGGTGCCCGGTGGCACGCCCTCCGGGTGCCGCACCGGTGATCTCTGACATTGGGAATGTAGCCGGGGTGGCGGTCTACCCGATGGATGTCGGAAGTAGGACCTATGACGCCGGTTGCACGGTCTACGAGGTCGCCGGATGTGCTTGGCGGTGTACCATATATACCTCCAACAGGAGAAGAGAGGGAAAGAGCTACAATCACAATAACTTGGCCATTCCTTTGTTTAATGCTTATGGGTTTTGTGCTTTGATTGAAGTTGAATGCTTTGGCTTCTCAGTTGGTAGATTTGGTATGTGTAAGAGCTTTGATTTGGTCCGGGTAGGGAGAAAGAGAGTTACTTCAATCTGGGTAAGGAAGAAAGACAAATGCGAGAAGGGAGAGAGAGAGTAAGAGAAACAATAAAAAAAAGATTTGACAGTAGAGTATGTTCCTGTCAAATTTGACTGTAGAGGGGAGGTATGTCAAATAGGGTTGTGACTAATCGGTTGGAGTAGAGATTGGGCTGTCAAAAGTTACCGTAGAGCTGATATGACAAAAAAGACATCCATTGAAGATGCTCTAACAAGTACATTATACAGTTATAGCTTACCTGCTGCAAATTTGACAACAATATTAGTTCAATAAAAATTGTATTCGTTTGTCAAAAATGTGACTATACTGATTGAAAAACATGTGTGTTGATTATGACGTTAAATTGATGATAGTTCTTTCGATTGATCACACTTGTACTTTTTTTTTTTTTACCAACTTTGTATTTATAAATGTGACTGCATAATTCATGTTTACCAAAAAAACAGAAACAAAAAAACACTCCTACAAAAAAAACAAACAAAAAGCCAAATTCAGTTTTCTAGGTACGTAGTTGGTATACCACAAATTCATTTGTAATTTAGTACAAACCACCAATGGAAAACCTCTAAAAGAACATGACTAAAGCAATGTATTGTCCATAACATGTACATAGTGCCTGCCTCAAATTCTCCATGATCAATATGACAAAAATTAAAGGTTGAGGCGTCTTCATGACTATGCAGAATAACTGATCGAACAAGTCATCAAAATTTCTAGTATTTTCCTCTCGTTTCAAGAATATAAGTTTTCAAGTTCCTTTTAATTAAAAGGAATACATCTGCAGCTACCAAATTAGGGTCATTGATCTTTCGTTTTAGTTAGAAACAGCCAATTAGGGTTAGTACTTGGAGATCGAAATACAAATGATAAGGAAAAGAAAAAAATGTTTAGTGGCCAATATATTGTTAACATTATTTGGACTTTCAGTTGGGATAAGGACATCTGCTATAACCTGTTCAGAAAAGGAAATGTCATATCTATATACATACATGCAATTTTTATATAATTAAGTTGGAATAGAATATGGAATAGAAGCTTCACCAGAAGCTATGGACTATATATATAATATATTCATATACATACACTTCAACAGAGATCTACTTTATTAACCAGGCTTTTTGTATACCACAAATATTACAGTACTATATATAGGCCCATTCACCTAGTGATTTTCACTCACAGATAATTTTCTAAGTATATGATTGCTTGTGTGTGTTCTTCAACTTTTAACCCACCTAAAAGGTGATGATCTTTGTCGTTCTCTTTTCTCCATCAGAAAACTATTAATCTGTTAAGAACTGATAGTTTCTGCAGGTTCTCTCACCAAGAACACTCACTGTGCCAGTTGAGAGTAGCTACAGAAGATAATGAAATGAAGCTACAAGACATGCAAGACTGGCATATAATTGAAAGGGTAGGTCCAAAAGGCCACACTTTAATTGAGAGGGTAGGTCACACTGTCACAGAGTCTATCTTTTTGGCACATATTATCCCTCTTTGATTAGCTTCACCTTCCCAAAGGGTTTGGAAAATTCAAGTCAGAATGATAACCAGAATGATCAGCATCCAAAGAGATAATAGGGTTAATATTTAAAGTACCACTTGCTTAACCCCAGTTAATTATCAGTGTCCCAAAAATTAAATACCCTAATAGGAATGTCAAATGTGAGGCTGCTATAGGCTGATTAAGGTCATAGGTTGTATCATTTTCATAAAATTGGTACCACTTAAACATTAGATGGTAAATGTGGAGTCGAGAAAGAGATTGATGTCAAAAGATAGCCGAAAGCTAGAGTAATAAATAAGCCAAACGGGAAACAGTTTTTTTTCTTTTTTTTTTTACTATTTAAAAATGATTTTCATTAGAAGACGCAAACAAGAATGACACAATACATATAGTGCATGTTTAGTACAAGAGACTAGCTGGTATTGCACTAAATAAGAGGTACAAAGTAGTGTGAGTTATGTTTGGTGTGGGGAAGTATTAAAATAAAGAGTTAATTTCAGTTTACCTACTTGAACTTTGGTTGAATCATCACTTCAGTCCCTGTACTTTTGATTTCATCAGCTACGCCCCTGTACTTCCTAAATTAATCAACTGATACCAATTTTATAAATTCCGTCTAAACGATCTATCAATACCAAAGGCTTTTTGGTACACTGTCCCTAAATTGATGCACCGTTACCATATTACGATTATAAACAAGGCTAAACAAATCATATAATCAAGTTGAACAATAGAAAACAAATAAAAACAAATCATATATGGTGATTTCTTTTTGTTTTACCATATATGATTTGTTTTTATTTGTTTTCTATTGTTCAACTTGATTATATGATTTGTTTAGCCTTGTTTATAGTCATAATATAGTAACGGTGCATTAATGTAAGGAAATAGTACAAAAAAACATTTGGTATTGATAGATTGTTTGTACGAAATTACAAAATTGTTATCAGTTGATTAATTTAGGGAAGTACAGGGGTGTAGCTGATGAAATCAAAAGTATAGGGACTGAAGTGATGATTGGGACTGAAGTGATGATTGAGCCAAAGTTCAAGTAGGTAAACTGAAATTAATTCTAAAATAAATGGTACTAGCTAAGGCCTGTTTTTTCTCTCAACCTCTTTAGGTAGTGTTATTGTGGGTACTCTTTTTTGAGACCCCAAGTTAACACAACCTCTCTCCACCTTTCTCTCTTTCTCTCTCTCCTCCTTATGTAGTACTACCTCACCGAACATAGTACAAATTAGTATTGGGTAAGCCTACTCAAGTGAGGGTAGGCCAAGTATTGATAATAGAGTGACTCACAATAATCCCGAGTACCAAACGTGCACATAATCTCTAAAATGGGATAGTTTATGTAACTTTACAGTTAAATAAATGGGAAAAAGACCACTTAGTCAAAAATAGGGTTTTTTTTGCCCAGTCCAATGTTGATTACCCGTTCCAATGAATCTTTGAAAAAAGTATGAAATACCCAAACTAATGTATTTAAGTCCTTCACAAACACAAACAAATTAGAGTTTAACGGTTTCAAATAAACACCCTAAGCAGTTCTTCCGCTTTCTCTCTTCCTCCTCTCTCGTTCGCTGCTTCGTTCTAACTCTTCCTCCTCTCTTGCTCGTTGTTTCGCTCTCTCTCTCTGCTTCTCTCGCTCGGTTGATCGTTGTCTCTGCCTGGATTCATCGACCCGACAGCAGTTGCAGCTCGTCGACGCAAGAGCCACCGGCTTCGTCGACTCCCTCCTCTGACGTCGACCTCCGCTGGATCTTGAGGCTTGACGCCGCCGCCCCAGCAGCCCAACGCCTGCAACCTGACGACGCCGACCCGTGTGCTCGACTCGGTTTCACCAACCCTACCCGGATTCGTTCATCCTCGCCTCCCCTGCCTCCACTGTCTAAAAGTTAGGGTTTTGATCGAATTGGAAAATTGGGGTTTTTTTTGGGTTGTGAGTTTTGATCGAATTGGGAAACTAGAGTTATTGATAGTCAGTAATTTATTATTAGCGATTACTGGGGGTCAATAATCTGATTACTAAAAATCTGGAATCTGTAAGTTGCTTACTAGGGGTCAGTAACCTGATTACTTTGGGGGTCAGTAACCTGATTACTGGGGGTCAGTAACTAAATTACTGAGAGTCAGTAACATGCTTAATGTCAGAGTCAGTAATTTAATATTAGAAAAATAATATTCCGGTGAAAAAACCTGATTACTGGGGGTCAGTAACCTGATTACTGAGAGTCAGTAACTTGCTTAAAGTCAGAGTCAGTAATTTAATATTGGAGAAATAATATTCCGGCCGGAAAAAAAATGGGTGATCGAAATCCGGCGACCGGAGTCTAGTGACTGGAATCCGGCGACGGGCCATTGGACGCCGGTGGAGTTTGGTGACCTTTTGGCTAGGGCTGGGAGTTGGTACCGGAAAAATGGTACTGAAACCGTTCGTCCCGTACCGAATCCCGACGGGCCGGGATCAATCGGTAAAAATTTCTGATACCGAACTGATACCGATACCGAATACATATAACCGGGATGGGTCGGTTTCATTAGATCCGATACCGGATGGTACCGGCCCGAACAGGAAGTATAAAAGGGATTAAAAGCCCATATGTTTTTTTTTTCTTCGAGTTTTAGGGTTTACAGAGACAAATCTCTCTTGCCTCCAACTAAGTTCTGACTTTTCTCCCTATATCACTTCGCCTTCTCGCCTTCAATCGACGTAGCCTGCAAGTGGTGGCTCCTTGTCTGCCTCCATCACTTCTCCCTTCACCGATTTGTCTCTCGGAGTCTCTCCACCCAAGTTCTTCAATGGGAAAACTGAAAGTGACTGTTTCATACTGCGTTTCATATTATGTCAATCAGTTAATGTTGGGGTTTAGATTTAGTTCTGAACTTCTGATACTCTGTTTATTTGATCTGTGGCTTATGTGAGGAGCTTGTAGTGAATTTTGTCTCCTACTTCTGTAATTAATTTGTTGTTTATTTGTTGTTTATTTGTTCTTCTTGCATAATGAATTTAAACTCTATACACTACTGTAATTAATTTATGGTGAATCAGAT
This sequence comes from Potentilla sterilis, assembly GCA_963682095.1. Lineage (NCBI taxonomy): Eukaryota > Viridiplantae > Streptophyta > Magnoliopsida > Rosales > Rosaceae > Potentilla > Potentilla sterilis. The sequence goes on along the minus strand of OY821755.1, from coordinate 44,514,994 downwards.
GAAGAAGGGAGTGAAGGTGATGAAGACAGTGATGGTGAAGAAGTTGGCTCTGATCAGTCCAATGATTCAGCATCAAATTAATGGAGACAACTTTCATTGGTCATCCATTATTCCTTAGCTTTTAAGTTCCATTTCGTCATTTCCTTTAATCAGACTTTCGTTTTCTCTTAATGTTGGACTTATTTCAATTTTCGGCTGTTTATTTGGTTGTGTGAATTGCTAAACTTGTGATGTTATTTTTAAACTGAATGTTGTATGAATTTGTGATAGTGATGGACAGATGGTGATTATATTTATCTTTTATGTGAATTATGTTCATGATTTATCATAGTTAGTGTAGTGAATGATGTATATGCAGGTCAGCAAGGTGCACACTAAAATCTGCCAGTTTGGTACCGAAAAAGTACCGAACGATACCGAAACCGAACGGTATCGGTTCAGTTCGGTATTGAGGTTGAAAATGGCAGTACTGAACCGATACCGATACCGAAATATAAAATCGGTATGGTATCAGTATGAGCAGAATCCCGAACCGTCCTGTACCGGTCCCAGCCTTACTTCCGGCAAAGTCTTCTCTATCTTCCACTTTCTCAGCATGTTATAATTTAAAAATATGTTAGATAGGGCAGAAGGGCAAAAAAGGAAGAACAATATTAAAATTGTAGTAGGGTTGAAAAGATTTGTTGAAATGGGTAGTAGGAGTTGTTATCTTATATTTAATAGGGGAAGAAATCAGGATGATCATTGAAATGGAGGATTTTTCAGTGTGACGGGAGAACCACGTGGCAGTGTCTAGTAGTCCTCCCTACCAATGAAATTGTGACACATGAGATTTTGTGACAGAAAATTATTTCAGTTATTTTGTCAAATACCCTTTTAAATTTATTGTTGTTTTTCTAAACCCTACACCCTAAATCCTAAATCCTAAATCCTAAAACCATAAACCATAAACCCTAAAGCCTAAACCCTAAACTCTAAAAGATTGATTAAAGTCATTTTACAAAAAGTAAAATACATAAATTTATAATTTCTGTGATAAAATTTCATGTGTTGAAATTTCATTGGTAAGGAGGACCACTAGGCACTGCCATGTGGTTCTCCTATCACACTGAAAAATTTCTCATTGAAATGGGTAATGAGGGGATCAAATTTGAACTAAATGGACATTTTTCCTAAATAAGGGAAAATGACCATTTGCACAACAATGGGGGGGGAATTGCCTATTCCAATGTTTATATCACAGATCAATGAATCTTGGGAAAATGTTTTAACTACCCTAACTTATGTAATTCATGACTATTGAAACACATTTACCCTAACCAATTATCTCTCTCTCTCTCTCTCTCTCTCTCTCTCTCTCTCTCTCTCTCTCTCTCTCTCTCTCTCTCTCTCTCTCTCTCTCTCCACGCAGACCTACGCCGACGACACCTTGGCGGCAAGACCCAGATCGTCGACCGCAACTTCGACCTCTCTAAACTCCGCTACAAGATCGTCGACCTCTCCCCCGCCAATGGCTCCTTCGTCGTTAAGTACCAGCTCCCCGTCATCTCCAAATCGGCCTCCTCCTCCGCTGCCGCACCGCTCCTTCGCCTCGGTAAGTACCAGCTCCCCGTCATCTCCAGATCGGCCTCCTCCGCCGCCGCGCCGCTCCTCCGCCTCGACTTCGACGACGACGTCCGCTGCACGGTCGACGCCTTCGAGAAGCTCGAGGGCTGCGGTGAGTGCGGGTCAGAGGCCCAGACCTGAGTGGAGGATAAGAAACATGAACGGCTGAGGCAACAACTGTTGGCGAAGCAATCATATTTGGGTTTGGGTCGTGGGCCTGATGAGTTGGGTGATAACAGTGGTATAAGGGTAGTAATCTATTATTAGAGTTACCAAAGGTCAGTATTTGGAATTATTGATGGTCAGTAATTTATTATTAGTGGTTACTGGAGGTCAGTAATCGAGTTACTGGAGGTCAGTAACTTGATTACTGGGGGTCAGTAACCTGATTACTGAGGGTCAGTAACATGCTTACTGGAATCTGTAAGTTGTTTATTGGGGGTCAGTAACCTCATTACTTGATTACTGGGTCAGTAACCTAATTACAGAGGGTCAGTAACATGCTTACTGGAATCTGTAAGTGTTTATTGGGGGTCAGTAACCTGATTACTGAGAGTCAGTAACATGCTTAAAGTCAAAGTCAGTAATTTAATATTGAAAAAAAAAATTCCGGCGAAAAATAAAAAAATAAAAAAATTGGTAACCGGAATCCGGCGACCGGAGTCCGGTGACTGAAATCCGACGACCGGTCATCGGACGCCGGCGGAGTTTGGTGACCTTCCGACAAAGTTTTCTCTATTTTCCACTTTCTCAGCACGTTATAATTCAAAAATCTGTTAGATATGGCAGAAGGGTAAAAAAGGAAGAAAAAAAATAAAAAATGTACTAGTGTTGAAAATATTTGTTGAAATGGGCAATAGGAGTGGTTACTTTATTGAAATGGGTAATGAGAGGGCCAAATTTGAACTAAATGGACATTTTCTCTTAAACTTTTTTTGCTCAATAAGCTTTGGGCAAAAAAAAAAATTGAAATTTATTTTATTATTATTACTAAACAGATTTACTTTGTATTATTTTCTGTATTTATTTCTTTTTGTCAAGGTTATGTTTTGTATTTCAAGATTTAGTTTTCATTTTGAATTTTCAACTAAAAGATATGTAACATAACAAAAAAAAGTAAAGTGTTCTATTATAAATTAAATTAAGTGTTTAATAAATTAAGTGTATAGTAAAAATATAATAAATTCATAAATACAATACACTTTATTTATCTTTGATTAAGACAATTTGGTGGAAATATGTGAACAATTCAAAGAGTAAACATAAAAAGATTAAATTTTGGAAGAAAAATCAATAAATTTAGTGTATGGACCATTTTGTCCTTCCAAATACACGTCACGTCATCAATTTAACGGAAAAACTAACGGAGGTACCATATTTGGTAACGGTGCAATAGTAAATCTTAAATATCAAAAATATTTTTCGCAATAGTCTAGGCATCATTTTAGGTTTTTACTCTATAATCATTAATTATATGCAGTCTCAATAGGTTGAGCAAAGTTCATACAACAGATTCAAATATTAAGTCGTTTGAAGGGTTTTCTGACTTAGTGACGATCATCATACTCAGCTTCATTGCCACCATTATCCCACCAGTAATATCCTATCTCTAGGCACAAGAGAAGACAACCATCATCATCGACATATGCATCCAACACAATCCACTCGCTTGCATAGTGGTTCCTTCGAGTCAAACCCATGAGGCCTTGACAGGGCTCGGATCATGGTTTTTGTATTGTCATTCGAAGGGTGCTACCCACAAAAGCTTCTCGTCTGTGGACTCGGAGCAGAGGGCAGCGTTGGAGCTGTCTTTGTGTGCAACAAGTGGTTGATCTCGTCGATATGACGAAGCTGGGATGTTGGAGAAGCCGTCCGCTAGAGATCTCGATGGCATCAATAATGGGTTGGCAGAAGAGTAGGTTTTCTTCTACTCTGCTCTACGTTGAGCTAATGTCTGGAGATAGATTTAGTTTACATTTTGATTTTATGATTTCCAAGTCTAGTACAAGTACTAAGAGGTAGCTTATTTTAGCTTTTTTAGATAATTTATGTTTCGTATGTGCCACAATTACATGTTTATAACAAGTTAGATATAGATGTCATAATTAGTCTTAGGAAGCATTCATTTGAAGTGATCAATTGTAAATTTGTAATGAGCTAAGATGCTTGTTTGAGGATTAGTTCTTCACCGCCAATGCCTCTTTCACGATGTTGTTAGTCTTTTTTCTAATTTTATAATGCATTTAACTATGCAGTTCCCAAGATATCAAAGCCAGCTATACAAACTTTTTTTTTATCACATTAACAACTTAAATGTCACAATAAATATTCCGTTAGTCGAACTCACAATTTTTCATGTATGAATGATTATTATTATGGTAATGGGCGACTAGAAATGCACCTAACAAAATATTTTTTTTTTAAACAGTATTTCTATAGTTTATTATAAGGATTACATTTATTTTAACGCGCGCCTTAAGGTTTGGTGTAACTTCATGTTAGTTTCTAAAATATCAATTTCACAGAGACACTCCCTCGGCGTTTAGTAAAATGTAAAAGATAATCAGTTGTAAGGCGACTTATTTTTAGAAATACAGACTACTTACTGGAATGATATCATTGTAATAGAGTAGTCTATCATGTACTACTCTTATTATGAACTGGTTAACTGAAAAGATAAACACTTTCGAAATGAAATGAAAGACAATACGGGGAGGACAAGAGTTTTGGCAAATTAAATGACAGACATTGTTGCTACTGCTGTCATATATTTTAACCTGCTGCAGTACCAGTACTCTGAAATTCATGTCATCAATGCTCCACATGATTAGTGCAATTTCTTTGGATCATTAGCAAGTTTCACATTCCAATGTGTGCTTGATCTTGTTTTCTTTTTGTTTTTACAGCAGGGATGTGATTTTCTATTACTTTGAATAGCTGTCATTAGCAAGCAAGTCGTCTTACCTGCAGGAATATAATTTTCACATGCATGGACTTAATTTAATGATACTAGTTCTAAATAGTACTTGATTTTGTTCAAGATCGATAACCATGTATATAGTTTTTGTATAGCTTATGTAAATCTTATGGTTGGCTACTCAAGTAGTAATATATCTCACATAAAAAAGCAAAGCAGTGTCAAACATCTAACAAAGAAAAATTCTAAAAGTTTATTTTTCTATAAGATCAACGTCGGTATTCTCAAAGGTTATCTAGACCTAGAGACTAATCCGCGTCGAGAAGTTATGTTAAACCATCTCCTCCCTCCGGTCACCAAGGATAAATTAGGATTAAAACTCTAATTAGCGTCGGTGAAATTCAAACCTGGATTTGAGATTACCACACATAAACTCTTACCAACTCGACCACCTGTAGTAGTTAAAAATTGAAAGTTGAACTGAAAAAATTCTCTTATTAATTGCCATTATATGTTATGGCTTGCCACTCGTAATCTCACTCTCTACAATGGCATTGCCGGAAGATGGCGACACTGCGTATGCGTATCAAGTTTTAAGAGCAAACACCTCATAGAGTGCCATTATGGGCGGAGTGATTGAATGCAGCAATAACAAAAGAGCAATACCAAAACTATCTACTCATCTATATGATTATAGAAATTTAGGCGTAATTTCAGTGTTAATTATTGAGTTTCTAATATTCCCTTTGGACCATTCAGGTCAATTCCATCGTATTCATATTGATTTAAGTTCCTTTGACACAAAATGCCAAAATTACTATTGAAACATTAATTTCTCACTAAAAACTCTCACTGTTTCATTAATCAATTTTAGACCTTTTAGGCATTAATCAATTTTAGACCTAGCTCAGTCTATGGGGAGCAATATTCTATGTAATTGTAGAGACATAAACTATATAGAGTTGTTAATCAGTGAATTTACTGCACGCGGCCGTAATCATACTATTATGAAGAAGAAAAAAAATTCATTAAAAGAAAAAAAAAATCACTGTACAATTATTTCCCATTCATTAATGCACCATCTGCGTTTTACCATCGAGCAATCTTATGAAAATGGTAAATGGGAATAATTAAAGTTGTGAGTGACAGTGAAATCCATGGATTGAATAATGAATTATGAATGCAGGGAGACATTCCTCATTTTCTGATACATTTTTACTCAGACTATTGTTATGCTAGATTTTAAGCACAAATCGTAATCTGTAACTTCCGGCAGATTTGGTAAAAATGACATTCTCTAGTATCAAGAGCATTCATAGCTTGACAAGCATTAGATTCCAGATTGATGGAACTCAAACATGGTCGTCGAGAGAGGCTAGCTTTCGCCCCACGACACTGCAATAAGTTATGTTTCCTCTGAAACCAGAAACCTACTTTGGCATGAGCGACCATTAAAGTAGCAACAAACAGAGCAGAGTTACCATTTCCAACTAGCAAACGAATCCAGAATATGCTTGGCATATGGTTTTTATGAGAAAAAGTAAACTTGGGTCACAAGAAAGGTTTCATATAGATTACAATCAGAGTGATGATTTCACTGCAAGACGTTGGCTTTATTTTCCAAAAGAAAGGAAAAGGGAACAGAAAGAAAGAGAGCAAACTGGGTATGAAACACACCTGGGTTTGAAATTAACCTTGAGCAGATATTAATGGAAGAAGAAGATGATGATGGATTGATGGTTACATGTAACAGTAAAAGGGTGTTGGTAAAGTTTCCCTTGCCTTGACTATCTTCATTCTTGTTTAGTTGGGTATTCCGTGGTCAAAATTTAAGGCAAATCTTTTGGGGTTGTACCTAAATTTCACGGACTCATCAATTTGGGGGTTCATACTTCATATCTTTAGACACATTAGAAAACTGAAACGAATAAGAAAGTGATTACAAGTTTACGACCACTAGATATACAAGTTTACTTCATACCTTCCAGATGATTAAAACTACTACTTTTATAGCTAACAAATTTATACTAACTCACATGAAGATTTCACTTTTTAGAGTTATGCTTTGGTTAGGAGTGAGCTGATTTGTAATATGGGAACTACTACATGTATATACTTTTATCTAAATTACTACGAATGGTTTAGTGGATGTACATGTTCGAATGCTTGGTTCACTTAACTTGAGTTAGTATCAGACAATCTATTTCAAAAATTACTTTGTCACATCATAAAGAAAGTGAAAAAATGAAGTGAAGAAACATGAGGAAACAAGAAGGAAGTCAACAATTTTTCTTTCCGTCTTTTTCCTTGAGGTGTGCAAAATTTGAAACGATACCAACAAAATTATCGAAAATAAAATTAAATTACGAGTAATATATCATAAAACTCATATATTCTAAGATTTTCTCCAGCTTCTCTATTAAGGTTTCGAAAGTTCATAAGAAAAATTGTAAATGAAGAGTGGCCAGTAAAAATTCAGGTGGTGAAAAACTCAAATAGGTATGGAAACTTTAGCTAATTACAATAGATTATGACAAAGTACGGATTTGCAAGAGTGTGAAATGACGATTCTGTCCTTTTTGACTTTGGGAGAGCTTTTGTGGGCGCTGTAATATCCAGGAAGCAAAGTAAAAACTGGACATTAGGCAATAATGAAGTTGAGTCACTCAATCACTTTAGAAAGTTAGGAAGTTAAAGAACAGTGCAGGGCAAAAAAAATGAGGATTCTCTTGATTGCCAAAGGAGATCTTCATCTTCATTACTTGATAAAAGAAAGTAATTAGAATACATAATAGTCTGGCAAAGAAGCAAAAGAAAGGAAAACATTAAATACAAAATCAATATACAATCCCAACTAGGGTCAAAACTGACTATATAAGTCCCCTCTCTCACTCTCTCACTCCTTCACAAACCCCCACCTCCCCCTCTCTCTCTATCTCTGCCTCTCCTTCCTGTCTCTTCTCTGCCTCATTTTGGCAACATAGGAGCAGAGAAAGTATTGGTTGGCACAGATCTTCTGAGAGAGGGTTTGCCTTAAAAGAAGGGGAAAGTGTTTGGCTCCTTCACTTTACATCCTACTTGGATGTTAGTCACTATAAGATCATCTGTATCTGCATAACCATTCCCTGTTTGTGTTCTTTTCTTGACATCAACGAATTGCTGTGCCCATTTGTCCTGTTTTCAACCCACCCAACTCTTTTGTATCAATCTTACCTCCCCACATTTTGATCACATTTTACCAAATTAAGTGAGAGAGATCTGGTACTTCCAATTCCAATCACCCTTTGTTCATAAAGGGAGACTGGTACTATGGCTGAGAGTACCAAGGTTCTGATACCGGAGACATTCCAGGGCGGGAGCAGCTTCGACATTGCAGGCCAAATTGGGCTGATTTGGGAGCTAATCAAAGCGCCATTGATAGTTCCTCTGCTCAGAGTTGGAGTCTATGTCTCACTAGCCATGGCTCTCATGCTCTTTGTAGAAAGAGTCTACATGGGTGTGGTCATTGTTTTGGTCAAAATGTTCTGGAAAAAGCCAGAGAAGCGCTACAACTATGAGCCCATTCAGGAGGATTTGGAATTGGGCAGTTCCAATTTCCCAGTTGTGCTTGTTCAAATCCCTATGTTCAATGAAAGAGAGGTAAAAACCAATGATACTGAACAATGCCTCAGTTGTTAATTACCATCAATACCATTACGCTGTGTTTATTAATTTCTGGGTCCGTTTGGAGATAAAAGCCTAAATTCATGGTTGTGTGTCTTTCAGGTCTACAAGATCTCCATTGGAGCTGCATGTGGGTTGTCGTGGCCGTCCGATCGTCTCGTGATCCAAGTCCTGGACGACTCAACTGACCCGACAATCAAGGTTCATATAAACGACCCATCATCATCTTCAATTTTTCACCAAAACTAACCCCAACAGTAATGAGATTGCATTAGTTATGCGACATGGGTCGTTTAGTGCATTTAGTTAGCCCCCCCTCAATGTCTTTGGTAGAAAACACCAGACGCCCAAACCAGAGCAGACCCTCAATAATTGAGTCAAGTTTCTCACATGGGTCTTGTTCATAATTCAATATATGAAAATGGGTTGGTAAATAGTAACTAAGACTCTGATTTGGAATTGCAGAAAATGGTGGAGGCAGAGTGTCAGAGGTGGGCGAGCAAAGGCATAAACATCGTGTACCAAATCAGAGAAAGCAGAGGAGGATACAAAGCAGGGGCATTGAAAGAAGGACTGAAACGAAGCTACGTGAAGCACTGCGAGTACGTTGCTATAATGGACGCCGATTTCAGACCTGAACCTGACTATCTCAGGCGAGCCATCCCTTTCTTGGTCCACAACCCCGAAATAGCTTTGGTTCAAGCCCGCTGGCGATTCGGTAATTACTTAATTACTCCATTGATTAATTAACTAATTCCTTTATGAATAATCATAATCTTATTTTATAAACCCATTAATCGCGCCCCTAATTATATGTTCCCAGAAAGTGTCGGTGATCTGGTCTTGTTGTTTTTTTTTTTTGGGTAAAAATTGGAAAAGGCTTTTGGTTTTCGTCGGCGGGGGTTTGGGTTAGTTGTGCATGGGCGATGGGCGATGGGGTCTCGGCAGTAGAAGCCCTTCAATCACGGGGTGGGCCCGCCATTGCAGGCCACCTGATCATGACACTTGCTTGTCTACTTAGCCCCACATCAAGGCACCCCACGTCTCCAAAATTAAATTGTTACAAGGTTGTTTTAGTGCCATTAATCAAGGTGTTTCATTCTTCCCCATTACGTCCTAAACCTAAACCTAAACCTAAACCTAAACCCTATATAGTAATAATCAAAAGCAACAAGCATTCCATTTTGGAAAATGTCACTTGTGAGATAGTGTGTCCTGGCTACACGATCACGATAAGAATTTAGTAACGTAACATGTCAAGTTAAATTTATTAGACGCAAGTAAGTGATGCGTTGCCGCAATATCCGAAAGTGCCGGAGTCGGTGCTAGAAATGAGCGGTAGGTTTGTCATTTTGCCGCGAGTGACATTGGATTGATTTACTACCATGACCCGGATTGTCCGGATTAGACGGTCAACTATTTTGTGCAAGGTCTGCCGGAACAGTCAATTCTCCCTGAAAAGTGGCGGGGTATGTTGGTAAATGTGCTAAGCTTATCTGCTAGTGAAGTGGCCACGTGCTGTTAGTAGTGTTGCTAGAGATTGCTGGTGTACTGTAAGCCTTGTGGTGGACCTCATTCTATTGGTTACCGACACTTGGGTTTGTCGTGCTCGTGCTAGCGTGGCTGGCTCTGATTTGTGGTCACGTGCCCACGCGACCACCTTCCCCGCCTACTTTTTAATTCTTTTGTATTTTTCTTTTCTATTATTGATGGGGGGCCGCAATTTTGCATCTTTATTATTAATTAATTGGTATTCTCCAATTTATTAAATTTATAGAAAACCCAATTTTCCAATATTTTTATTTTTGATGAGTAATGACATTTACATTTTGATATTGCAGTAAACTCGGATGAATGCTTGCTGACAAGAATGCAAGAGATGTCATTGGATTACCATTTCACAGTTGAACAAGAAGTTGGGTCAGCAACACATGCCTTCTTTGGCTTCAATGGTGAGATATCTTTCTCATTCATATTGATTTGTTTATCATTTGACACCCCCATGACCAAATTTGGTTCTTTCATTTTCGACATGTGCATAATCTTGTTTAGTACCCTCTGATGGGGACTAATTGGAGTAGTTGGCATGTGAGAGTGACTAATAAAATTCTGACCAAGTTTGCTAGACCAAGACTTGAGCTTCAACGACTCTTTGAGGTGCCGAGATATGTTACAGTGTCATCATCGTCATTTAATTGTTATCATCAGCGTCAGCAGAGTCATGTTGTGGTTTAATATGGATTGTTTTCCTAAAATCTAGCCGTTGCTAAAGGTGGTCTTTAAACAAGAAAATTTGATCTTCCAAAGTCAAATTCAGGGATCAATTCACAATGCTTATTCTAGTTTAACTGTTAGATGTTTTTTGTCCTGGATTTAGTGGATCCTTGACCAATTCATGACTTAAACGAAAAATACAGTTATGCATTTTTATTGTCAAGTTGCTTTCACCCCCTGGTAAATAAGTTTTTATCACATAGTTGCATATTGCACATAGTTTTACTCTAATCTAAATGGATTTTCTTACAAAGATGAAAACTTATAAACCATAAAATAGATGCTACTGATTTTCATCTTCCAATTACAACGGTGGCATTAGTATTTGTACTTCTGTATTTGACATACTGAAATATTGCAGGAACTGCTGGTGTGTGGAGAATTGCTGCTATTAATGAGGCAGGTGGGTGGAAAGATCGTACAACAGTGGAGGACATGGATCTTGCTGTCCGAGCTGGTCTCAGAGGCTGGAAATTTTTGTACCTTGGTGACCTTCAGGTAGATCCTTCAACTCAATATGAGTTTATGTGGTCTACAAATCAATTTTACATTTTACTGTCTAGGTTAATCATAGGTACTTGCGGCATTTACTTATCTGTCAGTTACATGACATGAGCTCAAATTCTGATCTGTTATCTTCTACTCAGGTGAAAAGTGAACTCCCTAGTACCTTCAACGCTTTCCGTTTCCAGCAGCACAGATGGTCTTGTGGTCCAGCGAATCTGTTTAGGAAAATGGTTTGGGAAATAGCAATGAACAAGGTGAGTTTAATTTGATGACAAAATATTTACACATTTTATTAATCCAAGATATTTTCTAATGTCATTTTTTTTTTCTTCTACTGCTGCAGAAAGTTACATTGTGGAAGAAATTCTATGTCATCTACAGTTTCTTCTTTGTAAGGAAGATCATAGCCCACATGGTGACTTTCTTCTTTTACTGTGTGGTGCTTCCTCTGACCATTTTGGTTCCTGAAGTTCATGTTCCAATTTGGGGAGCAGTTTATATTCCTTCCATCATTACCATCCTCAACTCAGTTGGAACTCCAAGGTAATGTAGACTACATTTGTTTTCTTCTTCACTTGCCTTTGTATTTACATTTCCTTGTAGCTTATGAAAACAATCTTCTTCAATTTGCAGGTCAATTCACCTTTTGTTTTACTGGATCCTTTTCGAGAATGTGATGTCCTTGCACAGGACTAAGGCAACTTTAATCGGCCTATTCGAAGCGGGAAGAGCTAATGAATGGGTTGTCACTGAGAAACTGGGAGATACTGTCAAGAAAGCAGCAGATGCTGCCAAGAACAAACCAGCCCCCAAATTCTTCAAGAAACCGAAGTTCAAGTTTGGCAACAGGTAAAAGTTCATCAACGGCTTAAAATTCTTTCTGCTGCAGATTGCTGTCATTCTTAATTAAATTTGTCATGTGCATGGATATTTGTAAGTATTTCCATTGGCACCACATTGTCACTGGACTACCCAGAGCCTGTCTTTTTCTCCAGAACTATATGCATTAGTATTAAACCACCACATGTAGTTTATGCCTAAATTATTAGACAACATGACCTACTCCACAAGTAAGAATATTTTTTTCTCTGATTTACCAGTTAACTGAGTTAAGTATTGTTGATAAGAATCTTTGCATTGGTCATTACATAAATCTACGGCTAGCATATGACAGCAGACGACTTTATAAACTCTAGGAGTATTTTAGGGTGAGAAATATTGAACAACATGTGGATATAGAAACTTTGTATTAACTGTTAATGGATTGAATCCCAAGGCATTGTTTTCAATTATTTATTGCCTTGCCCTCTTTTGGTTTGGTTATTCTTTTCAACATTTCTATACCACTAACTCAAATGATGAAAATTTATTGATGTTGAATCTTTGTTTGTCATTAACAGGCTGCACATGTTGGAGCTGGGATTTGGATTGTTTTTGTTCTTCTGTGGATGCTACGATTATGTACATGGGAAGAACAACTACTTTGTGTACCTCTTCCTCCAAACCATCACATTCTTGATCTGTGGATTTGGCTACGTCGGGACCATCATCCCCAGCTCTTAGTGGCAGCGAAAGTCGAAGTTAAACTATATAGATTTAAATTGACAGAATCCTCTTATTGTTTGTCACCATGCCATGCCTCTCTGCAAGAAGATCATCTAAGTGGGGTTCTATGAGCAAATGTTGGTTGCAACTACATTATTTCAGCGCATTAAAGTTCATCTTGCCGGTGGAAAAAGTTCTTACTGCGCCTTCCTCAACGAAATCTGATGCCATATTTCGAGTAAACATGGAAAATTTCAGAGAGAAAGCATTACTGTCATTATTCGAACAACACATTATACAGACTTAAATATTTCCAGGAAGATGCAGATGCCATTTTTTTCAAGGACAAGGAGATAGTAGTTATATTTTCTTCAAATAGATTGGTTGTAATTGTGAAGTTTTGTTCTTCTTTCTTGGATTGGCCATTTTTAGTTTTTTTTTCCTTGGATTGTGGGTAATAAGCTCATGGATGAAATAGTTGAAAGTTGTAATCAAAAGTTTGTCATCATTTCACCTCATCCTGTGCCTAGTTGTGACTTTAGATTGTATCAGATTAAAGTACCACATTATATACATATAATTCATTTCAGTTTAACTACTTGAACTTTGGCTCAATCATCATTTCAGTCCCTTTACTTTTGATTTCATCAGCTACACCCCTGTACTTCTCTAAATTAATCAACTGATACCAATTTTATAATTTCGTCCAAACAATCTATCAATACCAAAGGCTTTTTGGTACAATTTCCCTACATTAATGCACCGTTAACATATTACAATTATAAACAAGGCTAAACAATTCATATAATCAAGTTGAACAATAGAAAATAAACAAAAACAAATCATATATGGTGATTTCTTTTTGTTTTACCATATATGATTTGTATTTGTTTATTTTCTATTGTTCAACTTGATTATATGATTTGTTTAGCTTTATTTATAATCGTAATATGATAACGGTGCATTAATGTAGGGAAAAGATACCAAAAATCATTTGGTATTGATAGATCGTTTGTACGGAATTTACAAAATTAGTATTAGTTGATTAATTTAGAAAGTATATGGGTGTAGTTTATGAAATCAAAAATACAGGGACTGAAATGATGATTGAACCAAAGTTCAATTAAGTAAACTGAAATTAATTAATAGAAAGCAAGTCATAAGCTTGACAGTCTTTCTTAGGCTGGAAATGTTGTTCTTTTGGAGCTCTTCTTCTTCCGAACAATGATTACTATGCAGGACTCTAATCATAGTGACAAAAACGGTTAATGATTCTTCACTTTGACAAGCACATTAGCACGTTTCTTTGCCTGACTTGCTCAGAGATTTGTCGTTCTCAGCACCCACACTATAGTGGGCTCTGACATAGCTAGAAAGAAAGAACATGTCATTTTACTTGAGTAACATCCAAGACACTCTTGAACATAAAAATAACGCAAATAGATAGTAAGTAGAACAAGAGTAGATTACAAAAATTAATATTGTATTAGATTTCTATGTACTTCTCATATGTATTGTATTCGCTAATTTTAAAGTTAATCTCTAATTTTACAAATGAGATACAACGATTATTCTCCACACATCTCTTTCTCTCTCTCTCGTAGTAATTTCGTAGTATTTATGTCCAATTTCTTTTATCGTGACGTCTTAACAAACATATTAACGAAAATGGAGTAAATACTTGTTACTCCCTAAACTCTTTACCTAAACACAGTTTTGTCCCTCTGTTTTCAAATTAAACTAGTAGATCCTTAATCTCTCATATTTCAACAATTTAGTCCATTTCGTTACATGACCGTCGAAATATTCCGTTAAATTTCTAAAATGACGAAAATACCCCGTTCAAAATCAAAAAAAAAATTTCTCTTTCATTTTTGTTTTATTGTTATACTTTTGGTTCATATATATAATTATATATAGAGAGATGTACTTAATTTGACCCTAAAAAAATTAAAAGAGAATGGAAAAATAAGAAAAGATTTTCAACAGGGGATTTTGGTCATTTTAACACCTAAAATTTGCCAATAATGGATTTATTTGACGGAATTGACTAAATTGTTGAAATATGGGAAATCAAGGATCTACTAGTTTAATTTGAAAACAGAGAAACACAACTGTTTTTAGATAAAGAGTTCAGGGGTTAACAAGTATTTTGTCCTGACGAAAAGAACAACAAACTACAAGTATTTAGACAAGTCGACCATTTATGGAACGTTGTGCGGTTGCGATCGCCTACATTTGTCATTCCTCTAATTCCCGTCGGTGAAAAGGAAGCCAGCTACAAATCCCACAAACAAAGGTTGATGAGTACACTCATTTAGTCATTTCTGTAATCATAGATTCATGACAGGTGGTGCTCTTGAACAATTATGCTAGGTTTAAAGTAACAAAGCACAATTCAGACAAGAATCGATCTAGCTAGGTGAGTGGAACCTTTACAATTCACTTTTCATGCCTTGTGTCAATCATAAGTAGTCTATGATATGCTGCTCTGTTCTTATTTAAGAACTCAAAAGAGGGTGTGCCTGGTTCTGGAGTCGAAAAAAGAAGCTGCTTACTTTCACTTCAAGTGTCATTGTGTGTCTTAATAACTTTTACTTTGAATAAATCAAAGTGTGTCCGAGTATGCATCAGTGTGAGGGTGAGATCTAGTCATTATAATAACCTCAAGAGCTGTAGCTGTAATTATAATGTGGCTAAAGATAATACTCAAAGAAAAGAGATTGAAGCTTTGACAAAGGAGAGTATTTAATTGAAGCTTCGAAAGTCATCAATAATTGTCTTCTTAGATCTTAGATATATTAGTTCTGGTAATATTCTTGGGGACACTTCTGAAGCAAGTTGCTTCTGATAGGTTTGTCATAAACAATGGGCTCATTAAGGAAACAACCACCTCTTTGCCGAAGAAAAAATAAAATTAAAAGGAACAACAACCCTCTTCCTTTGGATTGTTGCTTAGTTGACTGAGAAATTAGCAGCATTACCAACATGCCATGCGTGCATATACGCATGAAGTTTTTCACAGAGGAAAAGAAACCTAATTATTTAACATGTGAGGTTTAAATTTGTTCTATATCATTTGGTCAATTGGCATGGTGTTCGACTCATTCAAGACTAGTTGTAAATATACGAGCTAGATTTATTCATCTAAAAGACTGAAAAGTGAAAAACAAGTGAATTCGATGAACGAAAACATACGCATAGTTTCAACTCAAGACTGTAGATGAATCTTGTTGCAAAAGGTCGAGAGAATACTCTATCGGTAATTAAGTTATTATTTCTTGTTATCTTATTTTTAGGGTTGGGAGGGCAAATCAAACACAGCATATACCATAATAATTCTTCGCATATGTCACTAAAATGTCTATGCAGCTAGCCATGTTCAGCTTAGGAGAACCCACCTTCTGTCTCTCTCCATGGTAAAAATACTAGGTTTTGTATATCAATGTATGCATATACTGGGTGATTTGGCTCGTCCTACATATTATTGCCAACCACTATATATTGTCAGCAATCTGATCACAGTGTGTGTTTCCAAATGACATTATTATTCATTATCATTGATCCATATAAATTGGTTCTTCACATACTTTGCTGCATTGCAGATTTACAGTAAGGTAATTATACATTACATATATATAGCTGCGATTGTAAAAGATACTTGTATATATATATATGCATTACCCTAGCTTCAAATACTTGTATAGCCAGCCAAAATACTTGTTACAGATCGAAGTCGCCTAATCGCTGATAAATTATATCTTGGAAGGCTGTTTTGTGTAAACTCAGAATGTTCTTTTTAGTCATATTTAACAATGAGGGCAGGACTCTAATTTTGCAACAAAGTGGTTCCAATTTGAGCGACGTCAATAACTCAAAATATAGAACTAAAGTGTCGGCAATGAAATGAACTTGAACATTTTCTATGGTTGATCATTGATATCTTTATGGCGAAAAACTGAGCAAGTGATTTGCTTACGATAGCATATATTATAGGTCTAGTTGCTGCCTGCATCAGTGTACAGATCAGTTGTCGTTTTCAACTTCTAAACATTAAGAAATCTAAAGCTAACTAGGTGATCTAAATCTAAGCTACTTTAATGGAATGTTCATAAACTATGGAGGGCCTAAATTGTTTATGAGTTAATTTCAGTTTACCTACTTGAACTTTGGTTGAATCATCACTTCAGTCCCTATACTTTTGATTTCATCAGCTACACCCCTGTACTTTCTAAATTAATCAACTGATACAAATTTTGTAAATTCCGTCCAAACGATCTATCAATACCAAATGTTTTTTGTATACTTTCCCTACATTGATGCACCATTACCATATTACGATTATAAACAAGGCTAAACAAATCATATAATCAAGTTGAACAATAGAAAACAAACAAAAACAAATCATATATGGTGATTTCTTTTTGTTTTACCATATATGATTTGTTTTTGTTTGTTTTTTATTGTTCAACTTGATTATATGATTTGTTTAGCTTTATTTATAATCGTAATATGATAACGGTGCATTAATGTAGGGAAAAGATACCAAAAATCATTTGGTATTGATAGATCGTTTGTACGGAATTTACAAATTAGTATTAGTTGATTAATTTAGAAAGTATAGGGGTGTAGTTGATGAAATCAAAAATACAGGGACTGAAATGATAATTCAACCAAAGTTCAATTAAGTAAACTGAAATTAATTCATCGTTTATAATGAGGTTTAAACAGGCCATAGGTTAATCGCATGTGTATTTTCCTCCGAATAGAAAAGAACGACTAAATAGAGTTCTTCATAATTTTTGGTCCCACTGTGTCTCCAACCGACACAGAGAGAATATAGCAAAGCTAGGCTTGCCCAGAAACTTTATTTCTTCGTGATGGAGCTCAAATGTCAGTCATATAGGTTTACCTCGAGACTTCATTGTCCTTCCTTGTGTTATTGGTTGTACTGTGGACTGAAGCTTGTAGAACTACAAGTAAGAAGCCCCAACTGCAAGCTAGGGTTTAGGTTTACGATCATTAGCTTAACCTAAACCCTAGCTTGCGGTAACTGGTTACGACAACAAAACTAGGGTTTAATTAGGTTATGCCATTGTTAATTAATAAGGGTTACAAACTTACAACTCTGAGGCATGCACAGGCAGCAAAGTTATGTGATCGATACTAGTTCTTGGGCGAAAAATGGTTCAGGATCGATAAACTAGAGTTTAATTACGATTACATGCAGTTCTCTGCCATTGATTGTTGTTGGTAACTAGTAAGGCAGATGATAGGACCTCTCGAACAGTTGGTGTTTAGATTTTTCTGTGATAGCTACTCTGATAAGAACATGCATGTTTAAGAAGTGGGTAAGGAGTCCCCCCCCCCAGCAGAGTGCTACATATATGCGCTGTCTTTGGCTCAATTCAGTCTTGTCTTGTATTTCGACCATAGCCTCCTTCTCCATTATAAATCGATCTCGAAGCATCAATTCTAAGGCATTGGCATATATCTGTCTTTGGAAGCTTGGATGGATCTTAGCCCCAATTTTCTATGAAACATCATATAATGGCATGGGGTCTCATGCCGTACTTCACTAGTATTCCACATCTCGCATGTCTTTTTCTCTGTTTCCATCTTTCATTTCCTTGTACAATAATATAGACAGTAGATTTTCCTTTAAGAAATGCATGGTTCAGTCATTACACACATGCTTGGAGACAACTATCAATCATTCATGTATGGATCTTTGGGTGGGCTCAACATGTAATGTGTGCACAACTGTCACTAGTTCACTCGACCCCGACTTACAGATCAAGGCTAGGGTTTTTATTAGAAGTCGATCGACTCTCAAGTTTTCCACACAGAACTTATTCATTCCCGGCCACTTTTAGAATAATAAATTTTGCACATTTTTGCACATTTTTGCACCTACCATGTATGTTTGTTTGTTGGGACTAACGGAGATTGTGTTAAATAAAGAGTTTAGTAACATCACGTTTTGTGTCACTGGGTACAAAATTAAATGAGCTTACGTAACAAATTGTTTTCATTCTGATCTCCTTAGCTGGTGTTACGGTGAGTACATACTCATATTAGTAATTCTTAGGTAACACCTTGCTTCTAAACTATAACAATTGTTTATATGAATCTCGTATAAGTGTGTAACACCAAATATGAATCTATATCAGTACAACTTACGACAACCCTCGTGAGTTCAGAACAATCTTAAAAATTAAGGAGGTCAAGCGCAGTTATGTGTACCTGAGGTGCTAACGTGGATTTAATTTTTTTTCCCCTCCAATATCATATTGTTGTTCCGGTACGTACTTATTTGTTTAGAGGTGTTTTAGTTTGGTTCTGAAATGTGGGTGGCCGGCCAAAAGATTTAACATTTTTGCTACAATATCAAATCTAACTAAAGAATTTCGGTGAATCATCTCAACAGAAATTAGAATAATTGCCTTGAAAGCTCTACGGATCTACCAAACATTGTACAGAAATTGACTCAAAAATAAGTTAAGAAGGGAAATTGCGTAGAGGGGCCTTTTAGTTCCACTCACACTGCATGTGATGTGTCCTATGCTTGGGACCAAATCCTCCAATTTATATACTACTAAACAGTTAAACACAGTGATTAAACAGATCTAATCTAAGTACGTACTAAATCCTGCAACACGTATGTTGAGTCTGGAAAGACGACGATGACGACGTCGATGATGAAGTGAGTTGATTAAACGACTAAGACTTAGTTTGGTATTGAGGTGAAAATACTCAAACATTGAAAAACTGAGTTACAAATAAGCAACATCAGACCTGTTTTTTAAAATCGTGGTTTTTCAACTAAATTTTATAAATAAGCACCTCATAAAAAATTTACCAAACACATAATGAACTTATAATGATGATTATAAGTGTTTATTTTCTTAAAAACTCAATACAAAACTAAGCCTAAACCACAAAAACTAAGGAGGGACAAATTATTTGTTTACAATCGAACATCACCATCCCACCCCTTTTCATATACGAATAGAATAAAGTGTGTAGAGAGTGATTAGCGGTGAAGCATGAGATATCAAATTAGCCTATATTTAGTCCAACAAAGAAGCAGATGAGATGTGATGAAATATACAAATATCTAAATACAGCCCCGAATTTCATGCAGAAAACGATGCCTACAATGTCCACGTTTCTTGTGGAAAATAACATGCTTTTGTGGTCGGGTCTTTTTTTTTTTGCATTCATAAAACAAGGGGAAACAGCAACCTGAGCAAAGGGGGTGATGTTGGTCTGAGTTTTCGATCTACTGGCTTGTGGTTCTGTAACATTCAATGGCATCAAGTTCATTTTACATACTTGGTAACCGAATGTTGTGGTTAACTTCATGTTTCCAAAGCTCTTTAACTCCAGTCCCATTTCATCTCCACTAATTCTGATTTCCTTTTTCAGTTAGCAAAACCAAAACAATCTTAACCAAGCACTTGTGATAACATTAAGGGAAAATGTCTATTTGGTGCTAATTTGACCCCCTGACTGCCCATTCAAATGACAAACTTATTTTTTTCCCCTATTCAACATAAGGTAACAACTCTATTGCCCATTTGAACAAATCTTTTTCAATTCTAGTACAAATTTAATTTTTTTTCTTCCTTTTTTGTCCTTTTGTCTTATCTAACATATTTTTGAATTATAATGTGTTGAGAAAGTGGAAGATAAAAAAACAAACTTTGCCGAAATATCACCCAACTCCTCCGGCCTCCCATGGCCGGTCGCCGGAGCCTGGTCGCCGGATTCCGGGCACCAATTTTTTTTTTTTCGCCGGATTTTTTTTTTTCGCCAGATTTTTAATTTTTTTTTTTTTTTTTTTATAATCAGGTTATTGACGATGGTTACTAACCCTCAGTAAATAATTTACAGATTACAGTAAATAATCGATTATTGACCCCCGGTAATCGATTACTGGGAGTCAGTAATCGGTCAGTAATCAGGTTACTAACCCCCAGTAATCAATTACTGACCCCCAGTAATCAATTACTGACTCCCAGTAATCAGGTTACAGATTCCATATTTTCCAGTAACCATGTTACTGACCCCCAATAATCGATTACTGACCCCCAGTAATCCATAACCAGAGTTCATGAAGTTGTAAAACTTTGATCACAAAACATCCACACTATACTGGTACTAAGATTTCATTGATAACTTGACAATAACATAAAGAACTTGCACATACAATACAATGAAACTCTACAGATTTCATGAAGTAATCAGGTTACTGACCCCTAGTAATCGATTACTGACCCCCGGTAATCGATTACTGACCCCCGGTAATCGATTACTGACCCCCGGTAATCGATTACTGACCCCCAGTAATCGATTACTGAGGGTCAGTAATCGATTACTGACCCTAACCAAGAGAAAAAAAAAAAAAAAAAACCCTAGTTTTTTTTCTTTCCGTCGCCGTTGCCGCTAGCCTCGCTCCTTCATTGCTTTGCTGCCATATAGTGATGGAGACCATTTTCTAGGGTTAGGGTTTTATCTCCCCTTCTCCTCTTCTTCTTCTTCTTCTTCTTCTTCATCTCCATCAATCTCAGCCCCACATCTTCACTCCACACCCAAATCCCAAACCTCGATCAGCTCTACTCTCATCACTGCAACGAAAAGCAACACCACCCTCCTCCTCCTATAACCAGAAAAAGCCTATAAGAACACATCTCCCTCCCACAATACAACATATCTGAAGCCTCTGGACCCGGATCGCCGCCCCTCGACCTCGACCTCGACCTCGACGAAGAAGCCCATCGTCTGAAGCTCGCTGCAGTCCAGATATGGACACCCTTCGCTGCTCTTCCCCAATCCGACGGAGGAGGAACATGAGGCAGATCAGCCTCGTCTGAGGAAGTGGGCGGCGGTGGAGGCCGAGTTGGTGGAGCAAATGAAGGCATAGGTTGTGGTTTCCGGTGGTGAGGTGGTGGTACAGGAGAGGAGGAGGAGGGTGAAGTGAAACCCTAATTAGAGAGAGAGAGATTTATATATGGTTTTAGTATAGGGTAATTAGGTATTTTTATCAAGATTCATTGGAATGGGTAGGTAACATTGAAATGGGCAAGTTTTTCAAATTTTTTGTGCAAATGGTCTTTTTCCCTAACATTAATACTCTCAAGATATAAAATGGCTATGTTTAGCAATTAATAACAACACATTTTGAGGCCACGTATAACCTGTTCGGCTCAAATTTTTGGGTTCAACGACTATAAATTATGGTGTCTTTCACTCTTTTATGTTGAGAATTCAAATAGCATCCGATTAATTATGGTCAACTCTTTTTTTTTTTTTCCGCTGACCAAGTTTTGAATACATTTTGGTCACAAATAAATAGAACTCTCTCCTTAATGATCAACTAATCCATTGATTTTCCATATCAGACCCGCAAGCTCTTGCACATTAGCACTTGACACTAATCACAGATTAAAGACGGGCTAAACTTTTGCTGCATCCAAAGACCAAAGGACACAAATTTGTGGCCCCTTACTCTCTTGGACCAACACTAATAAAAAAAAAAAAAAAAAACTAATTTTGGGTTCTGAATCAATATCCATTATTCCGGGTCACATCATGGGCCGAGGCGGACCCGGACCACAATGTATAAATAGTTAAATACCCCTCTTATCTAGAATCTGAGATAACACTAGAGCGCAGCGATGGCGGAACACTTGGCTTCAATCTTTGGGAAGGAGAAGGACAGAGTGAACTGCCCCTTCTACTTCAAAATCGGCGCGTGTAGACACGGCGACCGGTGTATCAGGCTTCACACAAAGCCCAGCATCAGCCCAACTCTGTTGCTGTCTAATATGTACCAGAGGCGCGATATGATCACCCTCGGCGTCGACGCTCAGGGCCACCCTACCGACCCTCGCCAGATGCAGAACCACTTCGAGGTCTCGCCGTCTTCTTCTTCTTGTTCATTATCGCAACCCTAGATCGTTTAATTTCTATATATTGGGATTCCAAATTTCTTTAATTTTAATTCGGTCCTTTATCCACCTATTTAATTTTTCCAAACGCAATTTTTTTCACTTTTAATGTTACTATGTCATTGTTGAACATAATTTCGTGCTGTTTTTGTGTGTATTGAGATATTTATTTATATTTTTTTGGATAATATCGTGCTCAATTGAAATTATTATTGAATGCGAATCTTTTGTCAAGAAAAACTGAGAGTTGGATAAATGTAGGCGGAAGAGAGAAAGGAAATATCGTTTAGGACTGGATTATAGTGTTTTGGATTATTAAACGGTACATTTGATGAGAAATCTAAGGGATTCGGTGTTTGGAGACAAAAGCGTGTGACCAGGGTCTGTTTTTATTTTGGTCTGTTTCCCCGGTTGTGATCCATTCATCATTTTATTTGTATCACATGCATTAATGTTGCCAATTCACCTCAGAGACTTTCTATGAATATATGTTGCTTATATTCTAACAAATCAGAGACAAACATGAAATTATTGGTATTTGTTTCTTTCTTTTTTTTCATCAGTCATTTAATCCTGTGCATGTCATATCAAAGATTGAAAAACTGTTTTGTCGTAAGTTTAAATGTTTATATTGTATATTGTGAAACTGGCTGTATTTGTTAGTATTTTGATGTGCAAGTTTCCTGTATGAAATGTGCCTGTGTGCAAAATTGCAGGAATTTTATGAGGATCTCTTTCAAGAGTTGAGCAAGTATGGTGAAATCGAAAACCTGAATGTCTGCGACAACATAGCTGACCACATGGTATCTGTTAACGAGCTTTAATGTGTTAAACCTTTTCTTCGATGTCCCTCTTCTGCTAGCTTATTTGGTTACTGGATAGAATATAATTCTTTCATTTTATGTTTTTTCTTTCCTATCGGTTGGGCAGGTGGGCAATGTGTATGCTCAGTTCACGGAGGAAGAACACGCTGCAAATGCTCTCAAGAATCTGACTGGAAGATTTTATGCTGGTTATTCTCTTTACCTTGGAATTGGGTGTTTTGTTAATGTTTCTGCTATTTATGCTTTTTATTGCACCCTAGTCCCAGAATATGTAACATATTTAACTTCCCTTGACATAATAATTGCAGGGCGTCCTATCATTGTGGACTTCTCTCCGGTGACAGACTTCCGTGAAGCCACCTGCAGGCAATATGAGGAAAATACGTGCAATTGTGGTGGATACTGCAACTTTATGCATCTGAAGAGGATTGGGAGGTAAACCTCTGCGTGATAGTATATATATATATATTTTTTTTTTCTGTAGAATGAGTGGAAATTTAATTGTTCTTGTTGTTGCAATGTCAGAGAATTGAGACATGAGCTGTTTAGAAACTATCGGCATAGGCATAGCCGGAGTCGCAGTCCTTACAGGCATTGTAGCTATGAAGAACGTCCTCATGGTTGCCGTTGTCATAGCAGGAGGTATGATAATGAGGATCGCTATCAGGAGAAAAGGAACAAGACTTTGTGCCGAGGTAGGTGGGAACGCAGTAGAAGCAGGAGCACTGAAAGGAGGAAAAGGCATCCCAGTCCAGTTAGAGGAGGTAGTGAGGAGAGACTAGCCAAAATTGAGCAGTGGAACAGGGAAAGAGAACAAAATGAAACTGCTTCTAAGGTCACCCCTGACAATAATGGGCATGCTCAAACTGAAAATCATATGAATGGCTATGAGTAGGGTATGGATTCTGATATCTTAGAACTATCTTATAATATATATATATATATGTGTGTGTGTGTGTGTGTGTGTGTGTGTGTGTGTTTTCGGTGTGTGTATAGTGTCTACCTCTCTTTTCTTTTACATTTCTGTGTGTATAAATATGGAGGTAAATATTATGATATCCTGGAGTATATTTCAACCAAACATTTTCTTCAATAAGTATAGCTCACACCCCATTTTCCACTGTGCAGGTGGTGTGCAGGTTCACACTTCTGTGATATGGACTTGAAATGAGTTGGCATTTATGTTGGGTGACTGCATTCATTTTTCTATTAATGCCATAGAGAGTCATTGCATAGTGTCTATGTAGCAACTGGATTGCTACTCTTTCCTCAAGCGAGGAAAGAGAGACCATCTTGAAAACCAATAGTAGCTACGTGTTTAGTGGGTTTATTTTTGAGTGTAGGGTGGGTCATCCTGGAACCTTCACACTGAAGCTTCCATAATCACCACCACCATAACCCCCCACCGTCTCTCGTTTTCTACTGTTAGTGAACCATTCACTGTTTTTCCTGCATGAAAGTTGCTGCTTTTGAGTTAGCAAATACAAGAGTTAGGAATAAAAATAGGTACTTAGGAGAGTAAACTTGTTATTGTAAATTAGAGGTTTTCCTTTTTAATGAGGCAAATTTCATATCTACAGAATGTGGAGCACCCTATCAGGATTATTTGAATAATTAGCTCCCTGGACTTCTAACTGGGACTTGTCTTGCTTTTCTAAAATAAAGCTGTTGAACTTTGTTTTTAGACATCACTAAAAAATTCCACGCAGGCCAGTCTGCTATGTGCATTTAGTTTTTTGGTCTTTGCTTGCTTTGCATACATTTATAGTCAGGGTTTCTTGAACTCCATGAATCAAAGACTAGTGAGAGATCAGAGTATCATGGTTCTTTTGTGGGTTACCTTTCTTCTCTAGTTTATCTTTTACTTCTTCTACTATTTACATCAGAGATCAGGTCTTACATTACTTACTAGTTTTGCAGGTTCAGGTATTCCTGCTTCCCAGGTATCACATGTTCATTTGAATTGCAGCTTACCATGGAATTTGTTTACAGGTTGTGCAGCGTGTTTGCAGATACGTTGTCTAATCATGATGCAGGTCGGATGTTGCAAAGAATGTTTTTTATTATCTTTTAGCTTTTGTTCTTTATATCAATATTAAGTATTTGGATCTTCTGTGGAGATTATATTTTCTACAGGTTTTATATGGTTGTAACGACTTGTATGACATGTATATCCTTAAAATGTTTAAACAGCTCTTTGCATGGAATTTTTTTTTCTAACGCCACATAATTTCCAAGCACGAGTTCTCAGCGGTGCCGCTCATACCTATAGTACTACGAGTACGTACTATTGTTGATGTTGTTGCTAGAACCATAACTTTGTAGCAATTCTTGTTTTGGGAAATGACAGCCTGCAGTATGTTTGCAGTAACGCTCAGAAGTAAACCAATGACGGTTTTTGTTTTCTAAACTACCTTTGGTGATCTGCAGTAAACATGCTATCATTGTCATGTCTCAGTTTAGGGAAATGATATCTGAATAAGACATCAATGATGATCAGCTAATCCATTGTTTTTCCGTAACCAACAGAACGGGATTAGGACATTGTGAGTTGGCCCTTAATACTAATTCAAACACACAACTTCTTGCCTTCTTGGACCAAGACTAATATTGGGTTTAGGAAATACAAAACATGAACAAACCGGCCCATTATTCCGGGTCAGAATATAGGCCGGACCCGACCCATAATATAACAGAATCCTCCAGAAGATATCACACACCCTTGTAAATAAATAGGCCTCTCTCACTTTTCACCTTATCCAAGTTTCCCAAATTGAGCAGCGATGGCGGAGCACTTGGCTTCAATCTTCGGGACGGAGAAGGACAGGGTAAACTGCCCCTTCTACTTCAAAATCGGCGCGTGCAGACACGGCGACCGGTGCTCCAGGCTCCACACGAAGCCCAGCGTCAGCCCAACTCTGTTGCTCTCCAATATGTACCAGCGGCCCGATATGATCACTCCCGGCGTCGACGCCCAGGGCCACCCTATCGACCCCCGCCAGATGCAGTCACACTTTGAGGTCTCGCCGTCTTCTTCTTCTTGTTCGATTCTGCAACCCTAAATCGTTTAATTACTATATGTTTGAAACCTAAATCATTCAATTTACTATAGCAATTTTTTTTTTAATTTTAATTGATTCCTTTGTCATTGTTTAATATGATCTCGGACTTTTTTTTTTTCTGTGTACTGTATTATTGAGTGAGATTGTTTGTCTCTGATAGTTAGAGAAGAGAAAAATTGGGAGATGGATAAATTGGGAGAAAGGGAATATCATTTAAAACTCGATAGTAGTGTTTTGGACTGTTAAGTTGTACATTTGATGAGAAAACTTTGGGGATTCTGTGTTTCGGGTCAAAAGCGTGTAACCAGACTCTATTTGTATCACATGTATTAATGTTGCAATTTAAACTCAGAGATTTTGTATGAATATATGTTGCTTATATGCTAACAAATTGGAGATAAACATGAAAATATTGATTTTTTCTTTTCTTATTCAATCAGACATTTAATCCTTTGCATGTCATATCAACGATGGAAAACAAGTTTTTCTTCGGTTTTTTAGTACAACGATTTCTTAACCTGGAACGTGTATGCTGTAAGTTGTGATATTGGTTGTATCTGTTGTTATTTTGACTTGCTTGTATAAAATGTGTGCCAAATTGCAGGAGTTTTATGAGGATCTCTTTCAAGAGTTGAGCAAATATGGGGAAATTGAAAGCTTGAATGTCTGTGACAACCTGGCTGACCACATGGTATGTCTTAACAAACTTTAATGTGTTAAACCTTTCTTTGATTTCCCTCTTCTGATAGGTTTTTTTGGTAACCCGAATAGAATATATTTTATGTTTTCATTCTCTACTGTTCCGGGCAGGTGGGCAATGTGTATGTTCAGTTCAGGGAGGAAGAACATGCTGCAAATGCACTCAAGAATCTGAGTGGACGATTCTATGCTGGTTAGTCTCCTTCTTGGAATTCCGTGTGTTCTATGTTTCTGCTATTTATGATTTATATTGCTCTATAGGCCTAGAATATGTAACATATTTAACTTCCTTATCTGTAATAACAGGGCGTCCTATCATTGTGGACTTCTCTCCGGTGACAGACTTCCGTGAAGCCACCTGCAGGCAATATGAGGAAAATACGTGTAATCGTGGTGGATACTGCAACTTTATGCATCTGAAAAGGATTGGGAGGTAAGCTCTGCTTGATAGTAATTTTTGTTTCTTTCTGTAGGATGAGTGGAAATTTAATTTTTAATGTTGTTCCAATGTCAGGGAACTGAGACATGAGCTGTTTAGGAACTATCGGCGAAGGCATAGCCGAAGTCGAAGCAGGAGCCGCAGTCCTTTCAGGCATCGTAGCTATGAAGAAGAACGTTCTCATGGTAGCCGTGGTCATAGCAGGAGGTATGATGATGAGGATCGCTATCCTGAGAGAAGGAACAGGACTTTAAGCCCCCGCCGAAGTAGGCGCGAACGCAGTAGAAGCAGGAGCACTGAAAGGAGGAGGAGAAGGCATCCCAGTCCTGATAGAGAAGGTAGTGAGGAGAGACGAGCCAAAATTGAGCAGTGGAACAGGGAAAGAGAACAAAATGAAACTTCTTCTAAGGTCACCCCTGACAATAATGGGCATGCCCAAACTGGAAATCATATGAATGGCTGTGAGTAACATCATTTGCATCAACTGCCAGAGTGAGTAGGGTAAGGATTCTGATCTTTTAAATTCTCTCTCTCTCTCTCTCTCTAGAGAGATATATTTATATACTTGTGTTTATATATACTTTCATTTGTGTGTATATACGATATAGGGAGGTAAATACCATGCTATCCACGAGTATATTTTCAACAGAAAACATTCTTGAATAAGATATAGCTCACACCCCATTTTCCACTGTGCAGGTGGTGTGCAGGTTCACACTTCTGTGATATGGATTTGAAATGATTTTGCATTCATATTGTTGCATTCGTTTTTCTATCAATACCATAGACGTAGCATAGTGTCTGTAGCAACTGGAATGC
The DNA here is from genome assembly GCA_963682095.1 of Potentilla sterilis. Lineage (NCBI taxonomy): Eukaryota > Viridiplantae > Streptophyta > Magnoliopsida > Rosales > Rosaceae > Potentilla > Potentilla sterilis. The sequence continues at coordinate 44,486,684 of OY821755.1, read as the reverse complement.
TTCTCTGTCCCCTCCTTGAGGAAAGAGAGATGCTCTTAAAAACCAATAGTAGCTACATGTTTGGTGGATTTATATCTGAGTAGGGTGGGTCATCCTGGAACCTTCACGCTGAAGTTCCATAGCCACCACCACTATACCCACCCCCAACCCTCCACCAACTGGTCTCTTGTTTTCTACTCTTGGGGAACCATTCACTGTTTTTCCTTGCATGAAACTTGCTGCTATTAGGTTAGCAAATATGAAATTATGCAAATCTTGAGAAACAAAGGATAGGAATAATAATAATAATTATAATATTAGGTACTTAGGAGAGTAAAAATGTTATTATAAAATGGAGGTCTTGCTGTTTCAAAATAAAACTATTCAACTTTGTTTTTGGACCACACTATTAGTTTTCATGTAGGCCAGTCTGGTATGTGCATTTAATTTTTACTCTTTGCTTGCTTTGCATTCATTTGAACTCCACAAATCAAGGACTAGTGAGAGATCAGAGTGTCATGGTTCTTTTGTGGGTTTCCTTTCTTCTCTCGTTTATCTTTTACTTCTTTTTATTATATACATCAGAGATCAGGTCTTACATTACTTACTAGTTTTGCAGGTTCAGGTATTCCTGCTTCTCAGGTATCACATGTTCATTTGAATTACAGCTAACCATGGAATTTGTTTACAGGTTGTGGCTTGTGCAGCGTGTTTGCAGATATCGTTGTCTAATCATGATGCAGGTTGGATGTTGCAGAGAATGTGTTCTATTTTCTTTTAGCTTTTGTTCTTTCTATTGTTATTTGGGATTGTACTAGTATTTGGATCTGCTGTGGAGTTGATATTTCTACAGGTTTTATATGATTGTAATGACTCTGGAATGGTATGACCGTATGACATTACCGTACTCCGCATGGATTTTTTTTTGGAACACCACATAATTTTTAGATATACATGGAAATTGATAGATTGTGGTATATCAATAAACAAAACATCCAACTTTACTCATACTCGAAAGGCTTTTTACACATCCAAGTTGAAAAATGCATTAGTCTTTATATCAACTTGATACAATGAAATCTCAATCCTCATTACTTGATGTGTATTGGTGAAAAGTAGTGACAGAAAATCAATAAACAAAATAAGCGCTCACCTTATCACTCCTTACAAACTAAAATTTGGAGGCACACAAGCTCTCGGCACTCGGCTAACATTGTATAACCGGCATTGGTTAAACGAAGAGCAAGACTTGCAAGAAAAAGGGAGAGAACCACTAGTATAGAACCATGACTATCTACTTATCTAGCAATTCTTCTTTTGGCAAATGATAGCCTGCAATATGTTTGCAGTTACGCTCAGAAGTAAACCAATAACAGCAATCGTTTTCTGTACTACCTTGGGTGATCTGCAGTACTTATCCACGTTTTGGCAAAGTTCCGCGAAATAGAAGCTGTTTGGGTCTACAATAACCCCTTCAGTCAGGTTCTTGATCAGATCCTTTGCCGAGCCCTTCAAGCTGACAGTCCCTGCGCTGTCCTTAGGAATCAGAATTTTGACAGCTTTTTTCTCCACAAGCAACTAAACATCTTCTTGCGTGCTCATGAAACGATCCATGAACACAACATAATCAGTCATGTAATTCTCGGCCAGAGTGCGATGGCATTGCTCAAAGGCAAGAACATTCCTAATAGTGAGCTCAGTTTCATGACTTATTATAAGTTTTGCAATTTTCAGAATCTTAGTATCAGCAACGAATTTCATGTCAAATAAGTTGTTGCTCGAATTCAGTACCTCAAACTTGACATCACCTTGTTGCAGCTCTCTTACTCTTGGCACAGTCCTCAGTTTTCCTTTAGCTACTGCTTTCAGGTCGTGGTCTCTTACATAGAAACTTCTTAAAAGATCGACAAAATGTTGTGGTCTAGATGAACAGATTATGTCCTCCAAGTCGCCTTCTGTTTTCTTATCAATGTGCATTAGAGGCTTAAAGAAATTGTAACAAAGTTTCACCACTGAGAGCCCATCTCTATCCGAAGGAGAGAGACCAGTGATGCTTTCCGGTTCAAAAAGCTTTTCAAGAATGAAAAATGGCAGTTGATTTTCAAGCAACCCCATGTCACGTCGTAACTGTGACAAAAGGGGTTCAGCTAGCATGCTATCATTATCATTTCTCAGTTTAGGGAAATGATACCTCAACAAGACCTCAATGATGAATATGGCATCTTTCACAATCATTGTCACAAAGTCATCACTGAACTGCTCATCTATGGTGTCTGCGTAACATTTCCGCAGTCTTGCTTCATGTCCCTATACTATAGCTTCACTCTTAAACAGATCAACATTTTGCAGGTACTCGTCTTTGCTTTCTTCTGTGACAATCAAGCCTTCCTTGCCGTGATGAAATGGACCTATAGAGACTGCCTGAGGTGTGTAAGCTTTGTCATTTACACGCCGCAGTCGTTCAGGTACTCTGAAAATGGAAGGCTCAGCAAATACATTCCCAGCTGGGTGCACATTTTCTATGTCGAAAGCTTCGCTCATGTTTCCTCTAGATGTATTGCTCTTGAATAACTATGAAGATGATTTCTGCCACCAAAAAATACAAATCAATGTTTTGATCAACCAGATGAAAAGCAGTAACAACATATGAATTAATTTAAGAACTTACTATGCTCAATATGCTCCGGTAGATTGCTTGCTTCGTTGCTCCTCAGGTATCCCTTAAATAGCACAAGCTCGTGATAAGAGGTAAAGTCAACTCTGAGAGAAACCCTTAATTAATTGCCGTTTTCAGCTTCAACAATAGTTTATGGAAGAGAGCTTCTAATTCTGACTGATAACACTACCACGACCACAGAGCCAATTAGTACGCAGAAGGTGGTGTTCTTCTGCAAGCAGTTGAATTCTTTTGCACTGAAGCTTATTAAATATTTGAGGTTGTTGATTTCTTAATGGTTAGAGGAATACCATGGTTAGAGGAGCACCATGAACTGATCATAAACAAATTGGAGATGCCAATGATTTAGCATATATAAAAGGTCATTTTGTTCGTTTCATGTGATGGCTAAACCATATTACAGCAATATTGCTCTAAGAAAATACGTTGTTAAGTTCTGATACGAGGTTGACTCAAATTATGTAAGGGATCGAAGTATTAATGTTGACTAAGGGTCTCAATAATTGGGGCGGTATATGCCAAATTTTCAGGTCGATTATATATTTCACACATGAAGCACCATGATTGGCTTATCTTTTATTGTGCTTGACATGTTGTGTACATAATGTTGACAGTAGATATAGTACACCGCCAAGCACATCCAGCGACCTCGTGGACCGTGCAACCGGCATCATAGGTCCTACTTCCGGCATCCAGCGGGTAGACCGCCACCCCGGCTACATCTCCATTGTTCCACATCACCGGTGCCGCACCCAGAGGGCGTGCCACCAGGCTCCTGAAGTAGCTTCGTAAATAGGAAAAGTGGGTTTGCATCCCACATTGGAAACATTGTAAAGGAGGGAGCCTTCCTTCCCTATAAATAGAAGGCTTCCCCCTTAGAGTTAGGTCTCTTGGATACTTGCTACTCTTGGCATGTAACCACCATCTGATGGTTTATCGGCCAATCATACTATATTCCAAGTGGACGTAGCCGTGCCCTCCGATGGTACGGTGAACCACTATACTTGCCTGTGTCATTTACAGCTTTATTATTGTGCTTCTGCCAGGCCTACGGGTTTGTGCAGAAACAATTGGCGTCATCTGTGGGAAGGGTTACAAAAAGCTGTGTTGCTCTGCCAGCAAGCTGCTGCCCGGACAACAAGTCCCAAATAATCAGTAGGCCACCAATCTTGCTCAACCTGGCCAGCAGGCAGCCCAGGCCAGGCCAAAAGCTAACCTGCCCAGCATAAGTCAACCGCCCGGTCAAACCGGTCAGCGGCCCATGCAGCCCAATCAACGGGTCAACCCGCGCGAGGCTCCATGTACGACAGAAACTCCGGTGCAGATCATCCTCCTCTCCGGGTCCGGTGCGGCTCGTCCCCCTCCTCCGGTGTGGGAGCGGTGCGGCTCGTCTCCCTCCTCCGGTGCAGAGCGGTGCGGTCGTCTTCTCCTCCGATGCGGTACGGGTCGTCTCCTCCCCTCCTCCGGTCAGTTACGAGCGCCTCCCTCCACGTCGTCCAATCTATCCGGGCTGGGTCTTATCTCCGGAAACCACAGAGCTCTCCGGCTGCCGTGGCTCCTCTCCGGATTTGCCGACGGATCTCCTTCTCCGGGTTCCCCGATGAACCTCCTTCTCCGGGCCCCGATAGCCTAGCCCTCCGGTGCCGATCACTCTCTCCTCCCCGGTCGATTCTCCTCTCCAGGCCGGTGGTGTGCCTCCTCTCCGGAACCGGTGGCTTTGCCTTCTGTTTCTGCACAAACCCGTAGGCCTGGTAGAATCTAGATGTGATCTCCTCTTGCTTAACCTGCTCACTAAGGGGAATACCGGACGGGCCTGTCTTCTCCTCTCCGATGCCTAAGTTAGTATAGATGGGATGAATAGATAACTTAAAGCACGTATGGTAAGCAGTTGGAGAGATCAGTTACCTATTAATGACGGTAGTTGAGGCCTTTATATAGGTGGTCGGGCGTGAGATCTGGTCTCACTCTTCGATGTGGGACTGGCTTCCTTCTGTTTGCACACCAAAGGGCAGCTCTGGTGACCTCTTTGGCATGCTGGGGTCCCCGGTCCCTGGGCCCCTGGTCACAAGGTAGACTGCTGGACCTCGGGTCTGGGCGCTGGTAATCCTGCTCCGGGCCTTAGTCCGGCCCCGGATGCAGTGGCTGCGGGTCTGCGGGCTTATGTAGCCCCTCTGTGGCTACTGTTAACAAGTCCCCCAAGTTCCCGGTCAAGTGCAATCTTGAATGGGGACTTACTATGTCTCGCTCTTGCCCTGCAGACCCGCAGGGTAACCGGTGGAATGTGCTCGAGATATACGAGATGGGGAAGAAACCTGGTAAGATGTCTTGCACTGTTGTTTTGTGGAGTCGTATTTTACTCTAACCGCTCGGTTTATTGATTTGCAGCTAATGCCCCCCGGCTCGCTGTTAGGAGCGAGGAGACCGTCGAGCCGGATGACGACCTTGTGGCCGAGAGGTTGATGGAGATGGGGGAGTTGGCCTCGAAAACTGTTGTAGATCCGGTCACCCTAGAAAGCACGGTGCATAACACCCCTGTGCCGCTCGTGTTTCCGGATTCCCACTACGGTAGGCGGCCGGGCGGTGAGGATAACCCCCCACTTGTTATTCGGGAAGTAAGATCGGTGGGCTCACCGGGTCCGGAACCTCTAGCGCGGCCGGTGGGGGTACGAGCCCTACGGGAGAGAGGCCGCAGAGATGACTGGGTACCGTAGAAGCGGTCTTGGCGAAGCTCCGGCTAAGAGGGCGAGGGTGTTTGATGTCGGGGCGTCAAGCTCGGCTGGTGGGGGGTCAGCCTTGGTTCTGGCAGAGGGAACCGGTGGCCGAAGGAGTCGGGAGCCGGAAGCCGATCGCGGTTCTGGTGGTGGTGGTTTTGGTAGGTTCGTGGCATCTACCATTAAAGCCTTGGGACTTGATCGGGAGGCCCCCGGAACTGGGCGGCCGGGCGAGAGCAGGAAGAAGGCTATGGAGTTAGGTCTTCGGGTAAGTCTGGTTGCGTACTCGTGGAACTGAGGTTTTTTCTGCGCTTCCTCTCCCTTGTTGTGGTACGAGCTAATGTTCTTTTGTGTATTTGTACCAGCTGGTTCATAGCCTTTACGCCGCTGAGCCTAGTGAGGAGACTCCGGTCCTGGAGAGGCAAGTGGAGGACCTCACCGTGCGGCTGTCATTGGCGGAGGCTAAGCTCGCGCAGGAGAGGGAGGAGGCCGGTCGGCTGGCGGCTGAGCTCGCGCGGGAGAGGGAGGAGGCCGGTCGGCTGGCGACCGCTCGGGAAGAGAGGAACACGGAGTTGGAGGCGAAGATTTTGGAGCTGCAGGCCCAAATGATAGCAGTCGTCAAAGGAGAGGAGAAACTCGTAGAATCCCGACTTGCCGAAGCCGTTGATAAAGCTACCGACGATTTCCGGGAGTCGGTGGAGCTTGAGGAGATGCTGGAGGCCGCCCGTGCGAAGGGTATAAATGATGCATATCTGGAGTGGAGGGAGAAAGGGTGGCTTGATGCCGAGCGGATGGAGGCTGATGTATCTTTGGCCGAGAAGCTGGAGCAAGAGCGGTCTCTCAAGGCTGATGGGTCAGAGATTGGAGGCTCCGGGGGCGCTGATTAGCGTTTTTTTTTTATATATATATACTTGGCAGATGTATATACTTTGTAATCAGCTGTAGTTCATTCTAGAGGCAGTGACTATCTGTATTGCAACGTTGGTACTACATATAGTACTGTCCATTTTGAAGACAGTAATCTCACTTAGGGTAGAACCGCATATGCTGGATATTCCATGGGCGGGTGGAGTAGATGCATTCGGCGTCTATGATGTGGAATGCTGCCGGACCCGCGGCTGCGGTGATTTGGTAGGGCCCTTCCCACGTTGGCTCCAAGGCCAGCGGTTTTTTCTGAACTTTCTTCATGACCCAGTCCCCGACTTGTAATTTCCGTTCCTGGACCTTTCTGTCGTAGTGTCGAGCGACCCGCTGCTTGTACGTCTGGTTTCGCATATGCACTTGGTCGCGCCGCTCCTCAATGAGGTCCAGGTTGAGCCGTATGCCCTCGGCGTTTGTTTCGGCGTCGTAATTCTCGACCCTGCTGCTGGGCATGTCGGTCTCTACGGGGAGCACCGCTTCGCTCCCGAATGCCTTGCAGAACGGGGTCTCTCCTGTTGCCTGGGTCGCAGTCGTCCGGATGGCCCATAGGACCGCGGGGAGTTCCTCAGCCCAACATCCCTTTTTGTCCTCGAGCTTCTTCTTAAGGAGACTCTTGATAATCTTGTTGACCACTTCAACTTGGCCGTTGGTTTGCGGGTGCGCTACTGAGGCGAACAACATCCAGGTCCCCATAGAGGCCGTGTACTGGATAAGATCAGCATTGTTGAACTGTGTCCCGTTATCCATGACAATGGTCTGCGGCACCCCGAACCTGCAGTAGATGTTTTTCCATAGGAATTTTCTTACCCGCTCCTCGGTAATCCTTACTAGGGGCTCCGCCTCGACCCACTTAGTCTGATAGTCAACGGCTACGACGGCGTATTTGTACTGTCCCACAGCTATTGGGAAATGACTGATGAGGTCTAGCCCCCATTGTGCGAACGGCCACGGCGCTAACAGAATTGACAACGCGATTGCCGGAGCATGAGGTGTAGTGGCGTACATGTGGCACTTGTGGCAGCCGCCTGATATTTTTCTCGACGCTGCTGCCATGTTCGGCCAAAAGTATCCTGCCCGCAGCGACTTGTGAGACAGGGACCGGGCGCCAGAGTGATTACCGCATACCCCTTCGTGGATTTCTCGCATGATGGCTTCTCCCGCCTCTTTAGTCACACATTTTTACTGCGGGAAGCTATGCCCTCTTCGGTACAACTTGCCGCTGAGGAGGCTGTACCTGGCGCACCTGAGGTGTAGCCTCCTAGCCTCCACCTTATCCTGGGGGCTGGTTTTGTCGACCAGGTATCTAATTATTGGATCCATCCAGCTTGGCGGCGCCTCCTCTACCGCGAATATCTCGGAGATGGTTTTGCTTATGCTTGGTTTCCGGAGGGTTTCAATCTTAGCTCTTCGGTACTCCGGTGGGTAGTTTCCGGTTGCCAGCCTTGCCAGGGCGTCGGCATGCCTATTTGCCTCCCGAGGTATATGCTGAATCGTGGCGCCCTGGAATGGCTCGATCAGGGTTTTGGCCAAAGCCTGGTAGAAGGCTAACTGGGGTTCCTTGACTTCGAACAGTCCGTTCATCTGGTTTACCACCAGGCTCGAGTCGCTGTATATCTCCAAGGATGGGATCCCCATTTCCTTGGCTAGCTGCAAACCGGCTATGAGGGCCTCATACTCAGCGGCGTTGTTGGAAGTATTGAAGAGGAACCGTAGGGCATACTCGTACGACTGGCCATCGGGCAAGGTTAGCATGACGCCGGCTCCACTCCGTTTGCTCTTTACGGATCCGTCCACATAGAGCTTCCAACCGCTGGGGAGGCCTGGTTCGACCTTTACGGCTTAAACTGCTTCGTTGCCCTCGGACCGGCCGGAGTGCGCTTCTACCGCCATCGGGGTGAGTTCGCATATGAAATCCGCAGCGGCCTGGCCCTTGATAGCCGTTCGCGGGGCATAAGTGATGTCGAACTCTCCCAACTCGACTGCCCACCGTACGAGCCTGCCGCTAGTATCCGGTTTTTACAGGATCTGCCGCAGAGGGTGATTGGTATACAGGGTGATGGAATGAGCCTGGAAATAGTGCCGGAGCTTCCTGGCGCTGACGATCAGTGCCAGAGCTAGTCTTTCAATGTCAGGGTATCGGATTTCGGCTCCGGTAAGTCCCTTCCCTACATAGTATACCGGAAGGTCGAGCGTGCCCTCCTTCCTGACGAGAGCCGCGGAGACGGCCGTTTCTGATGCAGCTATGTAGAGGTATAGCATCTCGCCCAGCACTGGTTTGGATAGGAGAGGCACTGCAGACAGGTAGGTCTTGATGGATTGGAATGCCGCTTCGTGCTCCGCCGCCCAGTGAATTTTCTTGAACTGCTGTGCCTTGAGCAGTTTGAATGGGGCACACTTATCGGTCCGGCGGGAGATAAATCTGGCCAGGGCGGCCAGTCGGCCAGTCAGCATCTGGACCTGGTTTCTTTCCCCTGGTGTTTCCATGTCTAGGATCGCTTGGACCTTCAGCGGGTTAGCTTCTATCCCCCGCTGGCTGATAATGTGGCCTAGGAACAGGCCCTCTGAAATCCCGAAAATGCACTTCTTCGGGTTCAGGCGCATCCCAAAGTTGAGCATCTTGCCGATGAATACTGCCAAGTCTCGGACGTGGGCCCCTGCGGTCAAGCTTTTGACTAGCATGTCATCTACGTATACTTCCACCGTTTTACCCATCTCCCGCTCCAGCATGCGGTTTACCATCCGTTGGTATGTGGCCCTGGCGTTCTTTAGACCGTACGACATCCTCTTGTAACAGTAGGTCCCTCGGTCAGTCGTGAACGAGGTGTGCTCTTCATCGTCCGGGCTCATCCGTATCTGATTGTATCCGGTGTAGGCATCCATGAAGCTGAGTAGTTTGAAACCGGACGTGGAGTCCATAAGCTGGTCTATTCGGGGGAGCAGGTAGCTGTCTTTTGGGTACGCCCGGTTTAGGTTGGTGAAATCAACACACATGCGCCACCGGTCGGTTCCCTTCTTTGGGACCATAACCACGTTGGCGAGCCATCGGGGATACTGGACTTCCCGGATGAAACCTATGCCCCTCAGCTTCTGCACTTCCTCTCTGATCGCCTCATACTTCGCCGGGCTGAAGGACCTCCTTTTCTGCCTCACCGGGGGAACGTTGGGCAACGAATTTAGCCGGTGGACGTCTATCTCTGGGGATATGCCCGGCATGTCCTCGTAAGACCATGCGAACATCGAACTGTTGTCACGGAGAAAGGTGATGAGCTCTTGCCTGACAGCCGGAGCGAGCTTTGTTCCTATGACCACTTTTCGCTCCTGGTGATCCTCCGAAATGGAGATCGTCTCGGTTTCTTCCACGGTCGACGGTCGTTTTAGCTTCTCGTCGTCGGAGTCGGTGTCATCACGGGGGTCGATACTCGGATCCGGCACTGGCGTTTGTTGAGTAGCCGTGAAGACCTCGGTCCGCTTTCTCCCGTGGGTCAGTGCCTCCGCATAGTATCTGCGAGCAATCTTCTGGTCCCCGCGTATGGTAATGATGCCGGTGGGTGAAGGCATTTTTAACATCAGCGTATGGCCGGCTGTGAATGTTTTCAGCCTCCACAACCCCGGCCGGCCGATTATGCCATTGTATGAGGACAGTCAATCCACGATGATGAACTCCAGGTGCTCCTTCCTCGTCCTGTCTCTCTCGCCGAAAATTAGCGGCAGGTAATCCGATCCCAAAGGCTGGACCACCTCGCTGGAGAAGCTTATCCACGGCTCGTTGTCCTGGGATAACTTGCTCCTTCCTCGGTGCAGCCCCTTGTATGCGTCTCGGAACATCACATTTACAGAGGCTCCGGTGTCGATTAACATGCGGCTGGTTATCCAGTGGTCTATTTGGACCGTAATGAGGAAGGGATCGTTGTGCGGTTGGATCAGGTCCTCCGGTTCTTCTTCCTCATAGAACGTGCCCGAGTTCCATATGCCTTTAGCGGCCTGACCGCTTCCTCCGCCAAAGGCATATACTTCCTTTCCCCGGATCGACCTTAAGCACCGCTTCTTCGAGCTCCGGGTGAGTCGATCTATGTGGTCCCCACCATGTATCATATTAATGCTTCCGTGCACCTCGATCCCTCTGGGGACTTGGGTGCTTATGGTTCCTACTTCTCGGGCACCCTGCCTGTCCCTTTGCGGGTCATCTGTCTGGACTCGGCCGTCCACAACCGTTCTCTGGGGCCGTTGGTCGTTAGTCTGAAGGGCCGGGTCTTCGGGTATTCCTGCTGGCATAATGGCCAGTGCCGCGGTGGTCGCCCTGTTGGCGCTGCTGCCAGGGGCCGTGCCGGTCGCAAAGGCGGTGGTCTTCTGCCTGCCCGTGAACTGTTGTTGCCACTCCGGCGGGGTCACCAATCCTCCCATACTTCGGCTTTCTTGCTGGTCGTAGGCGTACAGTTGCGATCCTGCCGCCCTGCTTTGTTTTCCCGGGAGGACGGTGGTAGTAGGTCATCCGACCTTCGCTTGGGCATCTTCTCCCCATATGTCTCGTGCTCCGCCTGGGCGTGCCTGACGGCTACGGCCATCAACTCGTCGTACCCCAGCGGCCCCTTTACTCGCAGGGCGTACGAAAGTTCCCCGGGTCTTAACCCTTGCTTGAATGCCATCTCAGCGATCCTTTTATCCAAGTTCCTGACCCCGGCCGTGGCGATATGCCACCGGTTAACGAAAGCGCGCAGCGGTTCGTGGTCAGTCTGCATGCAATCGAAAAGGATCGTTGACGTTTGGGCCGCCTTGGCTCTAAGGACGAACCGGCCGACAAACTTATCAGCCAGCTGTTCGAAAGTTTCCACCGAGTTTATTGGCAGCTCGTAGAACCAGCCCAATGCCTCCCCTGAGAGCGTCTCTTAGAACATATTGCAGCACGTGGCGTCTGAGTAGCCCTTTGTGCCCGTTTGTGACTTAAAGCTGTCCAGGTGTTGGTATGGGCAGCTCGTTCCTGAGTACGTCAGTTTCATGGACTTTTGGTTACCAGGCCTTCCGGATTCTCTAACCCGGTGTGGAAAAGGTCCAGTGCGCTCGTTGAATCGTGCACTGTCCTGCGGTCGCACCGTCCTTTTCTCGCTGGCCTTCACCCGGTCCTTTAAGTCCGACACCGAGGCGGAGAGCGTCTGAAGCGCACTTGCGGTAGAGCTGTCCTGCTCGCTCGATGCCGAGCTCGTTCGGTATGGGGGCTTAACCGGGCCAGAGTTCCTCAGAGCTTCCGGAAAGAGTGGCGTGGGCAAATGCGCAATCTTTCTCCTTCCCGTAGGCTGCCCCACTTCTAGGTATGGGAACTCGTTACCTTTGTTTGCGGGCCGTGATGCCGCCCGAGAGATGTCCTGCTGGTGCCCTTTCTCCAGGGCCGCCAATAAGGCGGAGTTCACCGCTTCCAACTCTTGGCACCAGGCATCCGCCCTTAGTCGGTCTCGATCGCCTTCCTCTCGCAATCTCACGACTTCTGCCTTCATCTTTCTTATCTCCTCCCCCGCGTCGTATTGGTCAGGATTGTCTAAGCCCCGGTGATCGTGAGTTTAGTCCCGGTCGGGAGAAGGGGCAACCCTCGCGCTGACCTCAGATTTAACGTTCTGGGCCCGGTCGGGGACCCGGACTCGCTCTTTCAGCCCTCCTTCGCCAGCTTTGATCTTTCTTCCCTCCATGGCCTCAGATTGTGGACTTGCTTTCAAAACTCTTTCAAAGGATCGATCGGGTTCTACCCTCCGGTAGAGCAACGCTACTTTTTTTCGTGGATCAAATGGTTCCCACAGACGGCGCCAATTGTTTTACACAAACCCGTAGGTCTGGTAGAATCTAGATGTGATCTCCTTTTGCTTAACCTGCTCACTAAGGGGAATACCGGACGGGCCGGTCTTCTCCTCTCCGATGCCTAAGTTAGTATAGATGGGATGAATAGATAACTTAAAGCACGTATGGTAAGCAGTTGGAGAGATCAGTTACCTATTAATGACAGTAGTTGAGGCATTTATATAGGTGGTCGGGCGTGAGGTCTGGTCTCACTCTTCGATGTGGGACTGGCTTCCTTCTGTTTGCACACCAAAGGGCAGCTCTGGTGACCTCTTTGGCATGCTGGCGTCCCCGGTCCCCGGGCCCCTGGTCACAAGGTAGACTGCTGGACCTCGGGTCCGGGCACTGGTGATCCTGCTCCGGGCCTTAGTCCGGCCCCGGATGCAATGGCTGCGGGTCTGCTGGCTTATGTAGCCCCTCTGTGGCTACTATCAACACCTTCCATCACCGGGTCTTCTTCTCCGGGACGCCGATGGCTCCCTCTCTCCGGGGCACCGGTGGCTTACTCTCTCGTTCGGGTCCTAGCCGCCGGGTCTCCCTCTTCGGTCGGCTCCCTCTTTGGTTGCCCTCGTCCCCGGGCACGACGATAAAGAACAAGAAGAAGAAGAAGAAGAGAAAAAGGGCGGGAAAAGAAAGAGATTCAAAATAAACGGTCCGGTCAACGGTTGGGCCGGGCCGGGTCGGGCTACAGCAACGAGTCAACCCGGACGAATTTTCTCTGGGCACCCAACGGATCGGCGATCCGTTCCGCCACCTCCCTCTCCGCCTCGCACCGCGGCGGGCCCCGGTCGGCAGTCCGGCGACTCACTTGCGACGCCTCCGGTGACCCGCAGCCTCGACCCCGGCCGGAACGAGCACCCCGTTTCTTGGACAGCCCTCTCCGGCTCGGGCGACTCTCTTCCTCTCTGGGCAAGGCTCGGTCTCCGCCTCCGGTCGACGGTGCACCCCTCTCCGATGCGGTCATCTCCCACAACTCCTCCTCTCCGGTCCGGGCGGTATCCTCCTCCGGTTCGGGTCGACCCTGGCTCACCTCTCCAAAGCCGATGGCTGCTCTCCTGCTGCCGTGGTTCCTCTCCGGTCCGGTTGGTCTCCGGGCATGGACCGAGCCCAGAGAGAAGGCAGAGCAGAGACAGAGAAACCGGATGAGAGGGAAAAGAAAGAGAGAAGAGAAGAAAGGGGCGGGAAAGAAAATTCAAAAAAAGTCAAAACGGTCTGGTCAACATGTCATCATCCCATGCAAGGTGGGCCGGGCCGGGCAGCATCGCAACACGCTGGGCTGGGTACAGATTCAACAGGCAATTTCCTCTGGCCACCCACTAGGTTTCTTTGGACACCCAAGCTGCTCTCTACACCCGTAGACATTCACCGGGCAACCCGAGAATCATTCCCGCATACATGTAAACTTGGGGGACTGGTCCCGACATGGCAGTCCACCGGTCGAGTTTACATCTAATACATGTAAACTTTTCCAGCAAGATTGAGAGTTTACATCTAATACATGTAAACTTTTCCAGCAGGATAAAAACCCTGCATCACACTGAACTGTGATACATTTGGGGGTACATGGCGAGACTCGTTATCTCAACGCCGCCCCACCGGGCAGATTGTTTCTCTAACACAGAACAAGTCTCCCCGCAGGCTAACAAACCTGCACATTACCCCACGCTTATTCGGGCACAAACTGCGCCGAACCACCGGGCTACTCCCCGGCCTGCCTCGCCGTTGGCAGCAATTGTACTGGGGGACTCGTTCCGACATGGCAGTCCACCGGTCGAGTCCTCACATCATCACCCCATACACTCATCCGGGCTTCACCCCGCTCCACGTTTATTGCATGGGCACCCCGGTTCCAGCTCCACGGCATCTCCCCGGTTCCGGCTCCACGACATCTCTCCATTTACCGGCTCCACGGCATCTCTCCGGTTACCGGCCGCCTCGACCCCTGCACCACAGCTCACCCTCCGGCCTTGTGAGCTCGGCCGCTCAGTCTGTCAGCTCACCCTCCGGCCGCGTGAGCTTGGCCGCTCAGTCTGTCAGCTCACCCTCCGGCCTCGTGAGCTCGGCCGCTCAGTCTATCAGCTCACCCTCTGGCCTTGTGAGCTCGGCCGCTCACCACCCCGTCCTATCTGGCCGGTCACCCCGGATTCAGCAGGCCCGGTCCTATCCGGCGGGTCACCCCAGCCAGCGGGTCACCCCGGATTCAGCAGGCCCGGTCCTATCTGGCTGGTCACCCCAGCCAGCGGGTCACCCCAGATTCAGCAGGCCCGGTCCTATCCAGCAGGTCACCCCAGCCAGCGGGTCACCCCGGATTCAGCAGGCCCGGTCCTGTCCGGCGGGTCACCCCAGCCAGCGGGTCACCCCGGATTCAGCAGGCCCGGTCCTTTCCGGCGGGTCACCCCAACCAGCGGGTCACCCCGGATTCAGCAGGCCCGGTCCTATCCAGCGGGTCACCCCAGCCATCGGGTCACCCCAGATTCAGCAGGCCCGGTCCTATCCAGCAGGTCACCCCAGCCAGCGGGTCACCCCGGATTCAGCAGGCCCGGTCCTGTTCAGCCGCGGCTCTGCCCGATCAGGCTTCAGCGAGTCAGGACCGGTCAAACCCGGATCCTCCTTGGGCACCCACCGCCGCTCCAGAACCCGGCATAGACGGTAAGGATCAGAACCCGGCACCTCATCACTCCCGGCCAAGTCAAATCTCCAGCACGGCCTTGGGGGACTACTACTGGGAGCACATCCGTAGCACTCGAGCGGAGGGGTGGGACTCGGCATTCGAACGCCCGGTAAGAGTCCAATCTCACTTAGGGACTTGGGGGACTGGTGGTAGTAGGGGTGACTCGGTCACCACCTACGCTTGGCGGCACATGATGATTAACTCCCCAAGTAAGATTGCACTCTTACTCGGAAACTTGGGGGACTTGTTGACAGTACATATAGTACACCGCCAAGCACATCTGGCGACCTCGTGGACCGTGCAACCGGCATCATAGGTCCTACTTCCGGCATCCAGGGGTAGACCGCCACCCCGGCTACATCTCCATTGTTCCACATCACTGGTGCCGCACCCGGAGGGCGTGCCACCAGGCTCCTGAAGTAGTTTCGTAAGTAGAAAAAGTGGGTTTGCATCCCACATTGGAAACATTGTAAAGGAGGGAGCCTTCCTTCCCTATAAATAGAAGGCTTCCCCCTTAGAGTTAGGCATCTTGGATACTTGCTACTCTTGGCATGTAACCACCATCTGATGGTTTATCGGCCGATCATACTATATTCCAAGTGGACGTAGCCGTGCCCTCCGATGGCACGGTGAACCAATATACTTGCCTGTGTCATTTACAGCTTTATTATTGTGCTTCTGCCAGGCCTACGAGTTTGTGCAGAAACACATAACTAGTTTTTTTTTTTATATAGATAAAAAAAAATTAAAGAAGGGAGTCTCATCAGCTACAAAATTCGCTTTCCTAAATAAATGCTTGAAAAACATGGCCGAAAATTTAGCTGTTATCGATCTAATGTATTCCACTATTTTGATAAGTTTTCAAGGCAGAACAAAGACCGCATTAAATGCATCAATGACAAGTTTGGAGTCCTCTTCCACTTTCAACTGACGCAGTAGAAGAATGGTAGGTTTACAAGCGATAAACCTAATTAGTAACAATGGTTCTCAAGCGAAGAACCCTAAGGATAAATTCTGGAATCCACCAGAGAATAAGAGAAAACTCTTGTTTGATTGAAAGATAATAAGATGGTCCTTCACACCATTTTAAGGATGTATAAATACTGCTAAACAAACCTTAGGGCAACTTACAACAAAACCCTAAGGCCTAAGGAAATAAATAAAACAAATGTAAAACAAACTAGAAAACATAAATTTTGGAAATATATAAAACTGTTGTTTTGAGGCCCTAAACGAACTCGAAATCCCGAAAAAGCCCACACATCGTGGCAAAGCAACGAATTTGACTCCTGGTGTCGTTCCATTCCCGGAAAGGTATCACAATCATCAATCGGACACCGAATATCAAATCTGCAACTCCTCAAACCGTAACTTTAATTACAGTTCTGCCACTGATCGCCATATTTGCAACAAACCCGATTTTCCTTTGCTGCGATCAATCAATTCCTCAACTGCCTCCGCCATGCGCCCTACATCATCAACCTTCTATGTCCATTGTCTTTAGCAAAAACAACACTATCACGAAGTGCTAAAACCTCACGATTGAGCTAGCAGCAATAGGGTTTCCAAGGGGATCACATATTACAAATTCCACTGATGTTGTGTGCATAACTAGTTAACTACATATGTAATTAAATGCGTTTTCCCCAGTGACGTTTACATGATGAAGATAATTGCATATCACAGTGAAAATGAGTTCAACTACTACAGATCAAGTTGGCTACTATCTAGTGGCGTAAGCCTCTCTTACAAGTGAAAGGTCGTGAGTTCAAATCACAATAAACTAGTTGTAGCACCGAATCTGTGTATGAACCAAAAAGCATGAATCAAGAGAAATATGTTATCTTAATCAATTTGTGTTCTCGCCCTTTGTGTCTCTTTATTTGATTTCCAAATACAAGTTGAATATTTAATTAATCCCAGTCTTTACATTGTGATCTTTACACATCCAAGTTGAACAAATTAATCCCAGACTTCAAATAAATCACAATTTAACAGACTCGATGATCTTTACATATATCCTTTGACACCTCAATTCTTAACTACTAATTAACAACAATGGTCGGTGAGCTGTGGCAGCGTTGCCTATTTGATTAAGTAGTTTAACTGATCACGTTGAGATCATCAGTTCAAACATCACTGAATCACTGACATGTGTAAGGGTATGTGAGTTATTTGATAATAAAAAAAATTACTAACAACAATGTACACAAATGTCAATAGCATCACTCTGAAGTTTCACACCACAAACAAGTAAACAAAAGAAAACAAAACACCCCTTCACCACAATAACTCACACACACACACACACACACAGACATTTCAGTTTATTCACACACACTTGAGAAGTACACTTTAACCAAAGTACGGGGAAGAAATCAGAGACTTGTTGACGACTCAAACGGAAGTGCGGTACGTACTATGTGCTTGTATCCTTGTACGACATGAAAAGCAACAGCATCTTTCTAGCAATTGTTTTTTATGCAATAAACACTCTGTAATATGTTTGCAGTAACGCTGAGAAGTACACCGATGACAATGAACGTCTTCTGAAGCCTCTTGGGTGATCTGCAGTACTTGTCGACGTTTTGGCAGTGTTGAGCGAAATAGAAGCTATTTGGATCTACGGTACACCCTTCAGCAAGCCTCTCAATCAGATTTAATTTTGTTAATAGTGTCATCAGAACAGTCATATATTTCCGCACGTTTAATCACCTTCGCCTTTAAGCAATTCTTTAAGCTTTTGAGATTAGTAACAATTCTGGTTCTTGAAATCCCTTTGGGAAATATTGTGGGAGGAAATGGTGCCAGATTAGAAGTGGTCCATGATTTACTTAGAATATTGTTTAGGATTAGTCACATCATTCACCCACCTTTTTCTCTTCTTTGTAGAATCATTTCTGAGATTTGTATTTTCAACATCTATGGGATCCCAAACTCTTTCTAAATTGTTAACTTCTGGAATATGCATCTTGCTGGATTGCAGAATTCTGTATTTAATTAAGAAGCCTAGTATACTCCAAACTAAGTCAGGAGGCTACCATCCTTACCCAGGGTGCTTTTGAAAATTTTCAACCAAGAATGCCTCTTTTTTATTACGTGATCGGAACAACTGTTCTGGATGGTCTAGATGGCCCCAAGTTGTCACATTTGCTTGGTACAGTCCTCATTTGTCCCCTAGCTCTTGCTTCCACGTAGTCTCTTACATAGAAATTTCTTAGAAGATCAACAAAATGGTGCGGTTCTACACCACATATTATGTGCTCCTATAAGTTGTCCGTTGCTCCCTCAGTTGTGTTGCCTATGTGCATTAGAGGTTTAAAAAAATTGTAAGACAGTTTCATCACCGAAAGCCCCCGTCTCTCCAAAGGAGTGAGATTGGGGATCCTTTCCCGATCAAAAAGAACCTCAAGAATGAAAAATGGCAGTTTATTCTCAAGCAACGCCATGTCACGTCGTAACAGTGGCAAACGGGGTTCAGTCACCATGATATCATTGCCACGCAGGGAAACTATACCTCAGTAAGACCGCAATAATGAATCTGGCATCTCTCACAAAGTCATCAGTGCCAAACTGCTCGGTGTTGTATGCGTAGCAGTTGCCTAGTCTTGTTTTGTGGCCCGCTATATCTTCGGTCCCAAATAGAGTAAGGCCTTCTAGGTAGTTGTCTTTCTCCTGTTCCGTGACCATCAAGCCTCCGGTGCCGCGATGAATTGGACCTATAGACACTGCCTCAGGTGTGTAAGCGCCTTCATTTACACTCCGTAGTTGTCCAGGAACTTGGTACATGCACTTCTCTGCATGTACATTCCCAGCTGCAGGCTGCATATTTTCTTCGGTTATTGGTTCATTCATATTTCTTCTTGATGGTGTTGTCGTGACCAACTGTGAAGATGATTTCTGCCAATCTGGCATGCACACCACAATTAAACAAATTAATATTTCGTTCAACCAGATTATAAATAACTAAAACAGTATGTAAATTCAAGCTAGATTACTACTAGCTATGCTCAATATTCTCGGGCAGATTGCTTGCTGGGTTGCTCCGGTCAGGTGTCCATTAAATAGCACAAGCCGTGATAAGACGTCATGTCAAGTCAAAGAGCAATCCTTAGCGGTTTTCAGTTTTATCTGTAATATTGTTTTATAGAAGAGAGCTTCTCATTTTTAAGCTACCACGACCACAGAACCAATTAGTACGCAGAAGCTGGAGTTCTTCCGTATGCAGTCGAATTCTTTTGTGCTGAAGCTTATTAAAAATTGAGGTTGTTAATTTCTTAATGGTTAGAGGCCGGAATACCATGAGCTGATCAAACAACAAACGGGAGATGCCAATGAATTAGCATTTATAAAAGGTCATAGTTCTGTTGATGTGATGGCTTAACCATGCATGCATATTACAGCAACACGACTAATAATTGTTATACGAAAAATAGGTTATTGATACAAGGGTGATACGTGGTCGATACGAGGTTGTTACAGCAAGACCACTGAATAGAATGATACAGTTGGACTCAAATTATGTAAGGGATCGAATTATCAGCTATGTTGACAATGGGTTGCTCTCAATAATTAAATAGGTATATGCCACATTTTCAAGTCGATTATATATTTCACATAAAATCCATGTAAGACAAAATAATCCATGTAAAAGAGTCGGCCGAAAATGATAATACATTATGCTAAAAGACACATGATGAACTGCATTTCAAGGTAGATAGCAGAGGAGCTTGGATTGTTTACTTTGGCTTTGAGGATATTGCCATACACTGCCAAGCTCTTGAATCTGTTCATATAGAACAAGCCAAAAAAGGATGCGAATGATCAGATTCAGCATTAGGCTACTAAACCTCCAAACTTTGAGGGCAAATCCATTTATTTAAGCTGATATTGGTGACATAGTCATTGATCTATGGCTCCGATAACAGAAATAATACAGCAATTTTATATAAGAAGAGAAACAACAGCAAATAGGAGAACTCAGCAAAAGGACTTTTTCTCTTGTCTTGTACATTTCTTAAATAATTTTCTTTGGCTATGATGTGTCAAAGAGCATCAGTATTGTATAAAAACAACAATAAAAAGCCAGGTATCCTGAGAGAGTCTGAGAGAGACAAATGGCAGCAGAGGGAACTAGATTTATCAGAAGTATTTCCAATGAAAGCTGGAGATGGCCCCAACAATTATGCCAAGAACTCCACACTGGGTGTCTATTTTCTACTCATAAAAATAAACAACCACTCATATTTTTCAGCACAATTGTTCTTTTGGTCCTTAATCATTACACTAAATTAAATTTATCATAGGCCTAATAAAAAAACAATCACCATAGGCTTGGACAAAATCGTCATGTTGGGTGCAAATGACTTGGGTGAACTAGACAATTTTGTAGAAACACCAATGTTGTTTTGGATTCCTATTATAGAAGTGACATGCACAATCTCTACTTTTGCACAGAGGAGTGGCCGATGCTGCCAAAGAACTTGTAGAAAAGGCTAGTGTGGAAAAGCTTGACACAGAGATCTTGTTATCTTCAAATACATTTCACATTGCAGAGTTGGGTTGCTCTGTCGGACCTAATACTTTTTATACAGTGAAAACATCCTTGAAGGCTTGAATATGTACAGTCTGAGTATCAATCTAATGGGCCAAATTCTCAAATCCCTGAATTTCACGTTTTCTTTGATGGTCACACCACAAATGACTTCAATATCCTTTTCAAGTCAGTACCTCCCGACAGGCCCAGTAGTCTAGGGCTGGGCATGGGAGGGGATGGGATGGAACGAGATTGGGCGAATCATGTCCCGTCCCGAAAATAAATTATCGGGACGGGACGGGAGAGAATGCGTATTTTAGAAATTCATCCCACACGTCTTGATCCCGTTCGGGTTCGGGCCGGGACCGGGACTGGATCGGGGCATCCCGCACAATTACTTGAAGAAAAAAAATTCTGCTATATATGATATCTTGTTCTGCTGCCAAAAACCTTAAGTCTGTAAGTCTTTCAATGTCAACATGTATATAAAATTCAAATTGAAAGTACCGAAACCATAAACTTAAAAGTGTAAGAGTGAAACCGTGATGTTTCATACATCAATGACAGAGCTAGGTATAGCAGTATTGCTCTTTCCCTTCGCTTTTGCTCTTGGAGGTGGAGGAGGGCATGTATTAGCTTTGCTAGTTGTTGTGTTCTCATGTTCTGCAATTATACACAAGTAACATAGTTAGTTAAGTCACATTAGTAGCCCACTGCCCCCAACTCTTGAAAAATCAATAACAATGAATCTTGTAATGTATATACCTAGCTCAACAGATTCATAAAATGCATAATTTTCAACGGTGCAATCATCTACAAATTCTGCAATATCATCACCAAGTAACTAGTTTTGTGTGCATATCAGCCCCTCCACTATTTTAGGAGTTAATGAGCTCCTAAAACAGTCAATTACTCTACCCCCAGTTGAAAAACTGACTCGATCTAAAGCCACGGTGGATACTTGAATTGAAAGAACAACCCTAGCTATAGCTGCCAAGACAGGATACTTGCATCCATTGACCTTCCACCATAGCAAAATATCAAAGCAATCTGAATCATCAATGAGCTCCAATGGTGCTTCCAAATACTGATCTACTTCATGTTTTGCCACTGCCTCTACAGTTTCCTGAACCACATTCTTCCAATTACTAAGAAGATTGCTCCTTCTACTATTAGCGCTTCTGTTGCTAACAGTGCTACTTGAAGAACTTGAAGATTGCTTATGTAAGTGTCTACCTCCATCTACCACAATCACGTACTAAGAAATGATGCAAAAATTAGTACATACCAAAAACAATGCTCATACTTAATGAAATGAATTTTTATTAAAAAAAAAGTATTAAACTAAAGTTCTTACCTCATTATAGAGAGAATACCTTGGTCCTGCTCTACACCTCCTCATCACTTAAACCTTCTTAGTTAAAGGTGTAAGTCACATTTTTCAGCTTAAACCTTGCATCTAATACCAATCCAATGATAACCATGTGATTAAGTTCTTGAAATGTACCAAAGTACTTCAACCATCTATTTTGCATACTAGCAGCCATTTCATTTAAGGTTCTTTTTGTATCTGCACCAGTAGCCAACTCAGCTGCCACATGCATGCTTTTGATGTTCTTCTCCATCGTAATAACATCTTGGAAAGTGGTGTGCACAGGAGGGTGTGTAGAATCACTAACCCTCAATGTGATTTCGTAGAACACGCCTAAAAATTCCACAAACACCTTAGTTTTCCCAATCATCATCATCAGCAGGTCCAACCCTATTTCTCTTGTTTGTGTTGGTTGGCGGGGACACAACAATATTCTCGTCTTCATAAATTTCCTCTTCTGGTTCATCAAAGTAATTTACATAGATACCACCATAATCATCTTTCATTGTCATAAATGCTTGCTAAAACTTCAAAGTTGCTTCCAACATCAGATAAGTGTTGTTCCATCGTGTTTGGACATCCAAACAAACAATTCCTTTATGTGGAATCTTCTCTCTCTCCACAGTCTTCTTGAAGTAATCAAATTTGTTTGGAGAAGATCTCACAAACTTTACGGCATTCCTAATAGCCAACACAGATTTCTACAACCTCTTTAACCCATGACCCATAATCAAGTTTGTGATGTGAGCTGTACATTTCATGTGCATGTATTTGCCATCCAAAATTGGCTGAAAAC
Organism: Potentilla sterilis; assembly: GCA_963682095.1. NCBI lineage: Eukaryota > Viridiplantae > Streptophyta > Magnoliopsida > Rosales > Rosaceae > Potentilla > Potentilla sterilis. Next base: position 44,464,201 of record OY821755.1, on the reverse strand, counting down.
ATGCAAACCTAATCATTTTAGCAACAAGCCATTCCATTGCAGACTTGTTGGAAGAAGCATTATCCACAGTAATACACATTTTTTTTTCAATTCCCCAATCCACCAAACATGACTCAATAAGCCTTCCTATTGTTGCTCCTTGATGATTCTGAATTACAACATAATTCATTACCCTCTTATGCATCTTCCAATCAATATCAATAAAATGGGCAGTAAGTACCATGTAATTGACATTTTGCACACTCGTTCAAGTGTATGTGGTTAAATTCACCCTCAACTTCTTCAAACTCCTTCTCAACTCCTTTTTATGGGTATCATACATATCTAGAAAGGCTCTGCATAATTTTCTTCTAGAGGGAACATCAAACAAAGGACAAACTCTAGCACAAAATTTCTTAAATCCTTTCTTCTCAACGAAATGAAATGACAACTTATCAATTACAACCATCTCTACACAAGTTTCTAAATAATCATCTTCATCAATAGCTACCATTCTCAGTGTATTAGCCCTAGTCTTATCACCACTTACATTTTTCGGCGACTTATCAGAAATAGATGGAAAATATCGACAATTCTTATTGATGTGCCTAATCATACCAGCTGTGCCATTATAACTTTCAGCCGAATAATCACCAATTGTTTCCCTAGGACAATATTTGCAATATGCCCTCTTATGAACTATCGGATACTCTTTTCCATCGACATCTATCACAGTTTCAATCTTATCATACTCTACAAAATGATCTCAAACAAAGCTTCGTTTTATACATGAAGTTTCAGAGTAACTCTCCCCTGTAGATGCAACTGCTTCAGGTTGGCTTGAACCAGGCTGGGTCGCAGGTTGGCTTGAAACAGGTTGGGTCACCGGTTGACTTCCAGCTGTTAGGAGAAGTACAGGTGAAGGCGAAGGTGGAGTTGAGTGACTTGTTGTTGGTGAAGGCGAAGGTTGCGAAGAAGTTGCGAAGAAGAAGCCTGCAATCCAGAAGCACTTCGTCGAGGACGAACCGAGCCCTTCTTCCCTCTAGCCATGAACAAAATGGGGATCGAATTAAGGACTGGGGATCAAATTGAGGATTGGGGATTGAATTGAAGGAGGAGTCGAGATGAGAGAATGAGAGATGAGAGATCGAATTGAATGAGAGACCAGTTTTAGGGTTCTAGCCTTCTAGGATCAGATTGAATGAGAGAAACTAAGAGTCTAAAATTGAGAGTCTGAGAGAATGAGAGATGAGAGATTGAAATGGACGTATAAGATCTTATTCAACTTAAAAAATGAACGGACAGGATCAAATAATACATAAAAATTCAGGTTATAATAATATTGCGGGACGGGACGGGATTTTACGGGATTGTCCCGATCCCGTCCCGTCCCGTTATGATAATGCTAAAACGGGACGGGACGGGATTGCCATTTTCAAAATCGATCCAGTCCCGTCCCACTAACTTTCTGTACGGGACCGGTACGGGATCGGGATTTCTACAAAGCGCCCAGCCCTAGGCACCATGCCGTAGGTTTGCCTGGTTCTTTTTATGGTCACATATTTCCTAACACTTCAGTCCACCTTGTTCACTCTTCCTACACAAATCACTAGCTTTCAAGAGTACCAAAAGATGTAACTGACAGCTGATAGCAACTCCTCTGCTTGAAATAAAGGAAGAATACACTACTTCAAAATCTACAGATGAAGTTGTCAGGGTTTACAAAGATCAATATATCAAGGACATGGATTGCTTTCTGAATGTCAGGGCACAAGAGATTGTGAATGGAGGACTAATGGTTCTTACAATGGCAGGCTGCCCTGATGGTACACCTCACTCAAATGTTTCAGCGAACGTTACCTATCAACTATTAGGATTTTGCCTCCATGAAATGGCTAAGAAGGTAAGGATATCGAACTAGTTAACCATGATGCTATTGTGTATCACATAACAGTTTAATCTGTTATAACTCATATATGGAAGATGAAATTTCTATAACAGAACTTTCTATATAAGCATTCAATCTCTAGGAAAATATTGCATTCCTAAATGATTTTAATGATATTTTGAATCATTTCAAGTACAAATGATGCGAAAGATAAACATGTAAATGAAATTGGAGGATTTATGTTGCGTTGTTTGTGGGTTGCACAGGATTTTTTTTATTTAATACTGCTATGTGTTCTTTGAAGATGCAGGGGATAGTTAGTGAAGTTAAAGTAGATGCATTTAACATACCAACGTCACCAATTACTATATTGGGAAAATGACAATTTGTACAAAAAAGGGAAATTGCCCATTCCAATATTACCTACCCACTCCAATGATTCTTAGATAAAAAACTTTCATACCCTTCTATATCAACAAACCACTCCATCTCTCCTTCCTAAACCCTAAATATCTCTCTCTATCTCTCTCTCCCTCTCTCTCCGATCCTAATCTCATAGCCACTCCTATATCAACCATCTTGCCTCACCGCCGCCGGAGACGATCCTCCCTCATTCACCGCCACGGCCTCGCCTTCCTCCTCCTCCTTCGCCGCAGCCGCCACGTCAGCAACAACAGCATCAGAAAGGACTCCACCAACAACAACCGCAGCTTCACCTCCCCCACCTCCTTCGGCGCGCCTCTGATTCTCGGGTTTTGATGAGTCCCCACTCTCCCTTGACGTCGCCGCCGATGAACCCAAACTAGAAGACTGCTGGTTGTGTGGGTGGTGCTGCACGTTGGACCTGGTGGTGGGAGGCTGATCCCGACAGTGCAATGAAGACTACAACGGTGGTGCAGCGATCCCAACGTGATAGAAAGAAACAAACGGGTTTGCTATAATTATTGATTAGGACATGTTTTGAAGTGGACTAAACGTACTCCTATATATACCCCAAACCCGTTTGATATCTCTCACAAGCTCGAATTCGATCTGTACTGCTATCTCTAGACTAAATTCGATCATTTGTGACTTTGCCCTAATCAATAACCATGAGTAGCCCTCAGCCATTGGCGTTTCCTTACAAAGTCATTGGCCAAAACACCATGTAGTGGCTTGTAGAAAGAAACACAATTAGAAAGAGAAAGATTATTATTGGGGGTTAGTAATATTATTATTGGGGGTCAGTAATTATCTTATTGGGGGTCAGTAATCATCTTACTGGGGGTCAGTAACCTGATTATTGGGGGTCAGTAACCTGATTACTGGGGTCAGTAACTTAATTACTGGAAATCTGAAATCTGTAAGTTGCTTACTGAGGGTCAGTAACCTGATTGTTGTGGGTCAGTAACTTGATTACTGGAAATCTGGAATCTGTAAATTGCTTACTGGGGGTCAGTAACTTGAGTCTGGTAACTGAAATCAAGCGAAAAAAAAATTATTAAAGTCAGAGTCAGTAATTTAATATTGAAAAAAAAAAATTAAAAATTTCTGGCGAAAAAAATTTGGTGACCGGAATCTGACGACCGGACTCCGACGACTCCGGCGACCGGCCATGGGACGCCAACGGAGCTGGGTGACCTTTCGGCAAAGTTTCTCTATCTTCCACTTTCTCAGCACGTTATAATTCAAAAATCTGTTAGATAAGTCAGAAGGACAAAAAATGAAGAAAAAAATTAAAATTGTAATAGGGATGAAAAGTTTTGTTCAAATGGGCAATAGGAGTTGTTACCTTATGTTTAATAGGAGAAGAAAATAAGATGGTCATTAGAATGGGTAATGAGGGGACCAAATTAGTACTAAATTGACATTTTCTATACTATATATTTATAATTCTACAAAAGGAATCGCGTTGCATCTCCAAAGCTCTGTTATCTAATAATAAAAGGAACTGACCTATGTCGTATGGTAGATAAGCGAGGGCTCAACTTGGTCGTTAAGTGGGCATGTTTGGTACATCGGATTGGCTGAGATGGGAGTGTCATATTTTCTTGCATAAGACTTGTCCCATGTTTGGTGAGAGCTGGGACTAAATTTAATGGACTATGGAAGCCTAAAAGGGGACTGGAGGCAGTCTTACAGAGAGACACCAAAACACTTGGGTTTCCATAAGCACGTCTTATCGAAGAGAAAGACGCGCTCTGCAACCCTCTCCTCCGTTTTGCTCCAAAGGCTGAAACTCCTCTCTTTCGTTTTGCTCCAAATTATTGAATCCAGGTGCAATCTCTAGTCTTTCTCATACTCTCTCTTGAGTTTAATCTTCACCACTCTCGTCTACAACCCTCTTTTTTGCCTCTATTTTTTCTGTTCGATCTGAAAATTCACCAAAGATTGATTATCTATTGATGAATGTTTATGGGTTGTAGTTTTTTGGCGGATTGATTAAAGATTTGGTGTATGGGTATGCTAGGAATTGATCAATTTTATGATTGGGATTTTGTTCTTGTATCGTTGTGCTTAATTTTTTTTTTTTTTTTTGATATTTTATCGAATTGATTGTTTATGGATTCTTGGTTGGGTTCTTGTTCTTGTTCTTGGTTGGGTGATATATTGCTTCTTGTAACATATGGCAAACGCAGATAGATGATCTGGATGGTGCCAAGAGGGCAGGCAACCTCTTTGACTATCCTCTAATGATAAAGAGTAAAAAGGTTAGCTTATGACGGGCGTGGAAATGTTGTTGCTAAGAGTGAGGAGGATCTTACATCTACAATAACATGTAAAAGTCTCTTTGATGATCTCTTGTTTCTTTTGTCATGATTTTAATCTATTATTCTACTGTTGTTGAATTCAAGAAGTAGAACCTATGCCCTTCCTTTACTCTCTAAGTTTGTGGCAGCTCTTGGAGGGTTTGATCGCGGTTTATATGTTGAGAAGTGGGCTCATTTTGTAAAGGTTAGTGTCTAGTTTTCATCATTAGCAATGATTTAGTTTGTGAATTTATTATCTACATTTCCGTTACATTGTGTAGTGTTTGTCAACTGTAAATATGTATACATGTTGGGAAATTTAAATGCAGGAGTTGGTAGTCATTGTTGCTAGAGGAAGAGACAATTCTATAGTATGCTATCCTGTTGTTGAAACTATACACAAGTAAGTTGTAGATTCTGTTCTAAATCGTTTGTCATTAGCCGTCATTTTGTCTGCAAACCATGTATATTTGTAACAGTATAAGATTCATGTAATAAGTAATTGGCACATAAAAATGTTTCATGAATGTCTGGTGATCTTGTTTTACAGGGAAAACATTTGTCACATTGTCAAAGCACTTGCTAACGTGCCTTGGAAGATTCAAGAGTTGGCCACTGATATTACATCTAGAGCTGTTAGTTTATTAGAAGGTTGAACACGTGAATGTTGCTCTTATTATGTTGCTCTTATTGGTGGAATTGTGTTTGGCTGGTGTTGATCGAAGACAAATTATGTTGCTCTTATAACATAGTTCAAGTTAATGGCAGTAACATTTTTTACAGTTCTCATGTCATCCAGTTATTCTGAATCTGTTAATGTCTATTAAATTTAGAAATTTTTTGCTCTTATAACACAAATCTTTTTTGCTCTTATAACATAAATCTTTTTTGTTAAAAGGCTAAAGTCTCAGTGGGTAATAGTTTGTTAAAAAGAAAAAGAAAATTGCAGCCCCAAAATATTGTGGTATCCAAAATTATGCTGATTAGTCCCAAATAGTACAAAACTTTACCAAACATGGGATTATACTGTTGTCACTATTCTGTTGTTTAGTCCCAAGTAGTGCCAAACATGGGTCAGCAATTAATTTAGAATAAGCCAGGTTAGTGGATGTCAGTCTTGCTTTAGAAATTAAGCCAGGTTATCACAGTCTCATGTACCAAACGCCCCCACATTGTGCTATTCAAATCCCCGTAGAAGTACTAAAAATGTAAAACAGCTAGTGGATAGATGATCAATTTTAGAGATTGAAACTTAACATGTAAAACGGTGCGCTATTCAAATCCGTTGCCCAGATATGCTTTAGCTCAATCAATACCATTTTCATATAACTAAAGAGATTCTTAAATGTAAGAGAACCAATTAAGGACAGAAAATCACTCACTGGGAGTGTCTTTTCCCACGCAGCGGGTAGCTCACAGTGATAATGATTTCAGCTCTGCAGCTTCCTCTGCGTACTTCTGATATTCATCAAACTTGGCATTCCTTTCCGCTTCAAAAGATGAAACTCCGTTGTATGCTGATACAGGTGACTAAAATAGAACCAATCAAGATAAGTAGTTAATGTATTTATCAAACTGATCAAATTGATTGATCAGTAATTTATGTTGTTTTATGTACCAAGATAGTTTCACCTTTCACCATCTTATGGCATGTGGAAAGGCTCATGTGGCCATCCAAGGTTCTATATGGTAGCAACGACTTCCTCTGCACCTACTGCGGCCCCATGAACACTATGAGTTTGCCTACCAAGCAAAATGAACGATTCAAATATTCAGTATTACATTGGCACCAATCGAAATGAGTCCCATAAACCAAAACTATGTCGGAGAAATCATGAGGCATAGAAGAATACATGTTGGATATCAGCAAGACCAAAAGAAAGAAAAAGTGGACAGACAAGTAGACATAAGCTAAGCTGACCCCTGATCAAGTTTGATAGCTCTACATTTATAAACCCTAACTTTTTGTTTCCTCCTGAGAGTACCGCAAAAACAATACCCATCAACCATCTTCATAAAACAAATAAATCCAGAGTTGAAGAAGGAACAAAAATTGAAAGAATCCAATAGTAGTCAATGCTCTACAGAGACTCACAATATGTTAAACTACAGATTCTTACCCGTAAGGCCCTCTTTTTACTGAACCCATAGCTCTATAGCTTTTGAAATCTACCGTGCTCGAAGACTGAATTATCCTTGGGAGCAATATGCTCTCAACCATCTCATTTAATAAATTCTGAGCTTCATCCTTTGTCTCCGCATCACAAAGCCCAGGCAATAAAGTTGAAAACGTGACATCATTAGGCTTGATACCAAAAGACTTCATCTCTTGAACCAGCCTGAATCCATCATCCACTCTCCCAACAGAAACATACCCTTTAATCATAGTAGTATAACTAGTAACATTGGGCTGTATATTCTTTCCCTTCAACTCTACAAACAACTGCTCGGCCTCATCCATTAGCTTAAACCGATTATACTCATTGGTCATTGTATTATACGTGACGACATCAAGACTAAGCCCTCTACTTTTCATGTCCTCAAAAAACCGCTTTGCAGTCTCCAACCACAAGGACAAGAAGAAACCCCAAATCATTTATTTATACTATTATTAAGCAAACAGGCTTTGTTAGCCAAAACGTGTGTGAAAATACGATCGAGTCTTTACACCATAGATTATGGAAAAATAGATTTTAATAAATAAAAGATAAAACAGTAATAAATCTATACTATTATTAAGTAAACAGACTTTGTTAGCCAAAATGTGTGTAAAAATACGATTGAGCATTTACACCATAGATTATGGAAAAATAGATTTTAATAAATGAAGGATAAAACAGTAATAAATAAAATAACAATAAAAAATAGAAAAATATAATTGTAGAGAAGCTATCTTGCGGTTATAACTTTTTATCCACTATCTATATTAACCTCCTACATGTATTACCGTTTTTTTAAATAAAAGATAAAACTTTTTTACTGAGAAAAAAACCACAAAAAAAGGTTTCACACACGTGTGTGATCAATGCTAGTAATGTTGTAAGTATGCGTAGTAGGCTCTATTCCCTCGGCAAACATGTGATTAAAGTACCTCTTCCCCATCATATACCTCCCCGTCCGCAAAATACTCTTAAACAAAGCCTCAAACGACTTGAGACTCCGCTCCACACCCAATTCCTTCATCTGATTGAAAAGCTTAACCGACTCCTGAACAATCCCAGCCTTGCCATAACTATCAATGAGATGAATAAAGAGATCCTCATCCCGCTTCGGCTAATCTTGTATTGTGGTCGACATGTTGCTGAACATATACTTTTTAACCAGAGACATCTACAGGATGAAATACTTGCAAACCGTAGTGAAAAAGAATTCAATTACAGTGGTGTAGGAACCAGAAAGAAAGAATCCAGAGAAACATGTTGTCTTTAATTAGTTTAAACTCTCTAACTTTGTATTTCCTGTTTTGCTTTTCTAATAAGATTACCAGAAAATTGAACTGAAAGTCTAAAACTGATTGAAGTTGATTAATTATAGGTGTGTGTCTGAGGCACAAAGGCTAGGGCGCCATTTGAAACACAATGTATAATTAATGAAAATTGTTCACCAAATGATGATTCAACTTGTGCAGACAAAGCTCTGCAACTGAATGTAAAATCCATGATAGAATGACTGGATTCTGGCTTTAGCCAGGCTATCTAGTTTTAGTCAGAGGAAAATGACAGCAACGTTAGCAGTGCATCAATCTCAGTGGTGAAGTACAAATGAATTTTACAGAAGTAGCAGTTATCAACTGCAGCGCTGACTTAACTATTTACCAGGAAGTGAGAAACCTGAACGTGTCTTTCGGATGTTGTGACTTGTCTAGAATAACCCTTCATGTTGAGCTTAAAAGAAACTTGTTCAGAAAAACCGAGAATAGAAGACAATTGATGCCTCTAGGTTATTTACATGAAATATTGGAAAACAATTGTATCAGGGACGGAGGATAGTTGTCAGTTCTCTGGGCTACAGCCCATACACTTTTTTTTCTCCCGTGCAAATATAGGTAACTAGTTCCGTGCAAATATAGGTAACTAGGTATATATATATATATCATATAAAAAGTAAAGAAGTATTTATTTTTTGAGAATTATTAAGAATCGACTCCGAAACAAGATAGAAGCAGAGTTTCTTGATGATTGCATGTTGGTTTATATTGAAAGAAAATTTGCTAATAGTGTTGACAATGAGTCAATTATGGATGAATTTGCTACAAAAACTCGTAGAGTAGAACTTAAGATTAGGTAGTCGGATTGACATTTAAATCAATGTTTTGTATATGTAGTAATGGAGTATGTTTAATTTCATTATATGACTTGGATTGCACAAGTATTATTTTTCATATATTTAAAAAAATTTATCAAAGAAAATTTTAGCCCAGACAGTTTTGAAATCCTGGCTCCGTCCCTGAATTGTATAGTTCTGCGATCATATGACTTGTTGTAAGGAAGAAAATTTAGAGGCCTTAAATTACTCAGACAGGTCTTTAATGGTGAGGTTGGCCTCATCTAACAAAACGATAACTTATCGAGTGTGTTCAGTTGTTGACACTGCGAATGATTCAGAAATTTCTTCAATCCAAATTGCACCACCGTCTCTTGTTTTGCCAAGACAACACTTTAGCATGATCGAGTACATTTACTTCCCAATGAAATGCTCGGATATTTAACATCACACTTCTCACGGTATAGTTTTCTCTTGTTTAAAAGAAGAGTAAGCACTCTAACAAAATGCGAGAGGCATTTTGTTCGAGGCATATATAGTGGATTCACAGGATCACCATCGTTTCGTAAGTTCGTATGACCTAAATCAAATACAAAAGCTTCCCTAAAGTGATTCACTATATGAAAGATCGATTAACATCATATGCACGTAATAAGTACAAATGGTTTGAAAAGCATACATGGCAATGGTGATGGCATGGCCGCTTAATCACCTTGAGTTGAATAAAATAAAATAAAATAAAAAAGATTTATAAAGAAAAATATAATAAAAAAAAATTGTTGACTATAGTCGTGTTTCATGAATTCATTATAAATCATACGCTTTGTGGTCACTCTCCTAGAACTTTAACTTAGTAATATGGTTCCAACAAATTCGGCACATACTAATTTTAGCTAGCATGATTTATTGTTGACTGACCTTTCTATGATCATTCAGCTAACTCCAATCTCCATGATGTGTTATGTATACTTGTATAGAGGGAAAGATTTGATGTTGAAGATGTAATGTTACTTGAGCAGTTGCTCAGAAGGGAGTCGACCACTCGACCAACCATGAAATGATCGCCAAATAGGAACTTCAATCCCTGGCCTGTGTCCTCCCCAATAGTCCACCGCATAACATGAGCAACTGTGCTACCGAAATTGACTACACATTTTAGGCTTTAACTCACTCGCCTTCAAATGAATCCTCTGCAAATGCAGAGTGTAACATCGACGGGAGACTTTTAAGTTATGCATATCATCATTTCTTTGAAACGAAACTCAATTTAGGGATTGAAACTGATCCGCATCTAATTACCAACATTCTTGAGATCCAGTAATATACTGACAAGCACTGTTCGGAATATGGAACTTCACTAACATAGTTTATATTGTAGGGGTTGGGTCAACCTGGACAACATATAAAGAAACGGATGCTTTTAGTCCAGACAATCAACCTTGATAACAGAAAAGGAGCAGTTCTTAACTGCTTATCAGTAGGCACGACAGAAGCCAAAGAGGGATAAAACTAATACTAAAATAGACTTCAAGATACCATTTTCAACAATAATGATAAAAACAAATAGGGAAATTAAGCATAAAAACGAATTAATAATTAAGAGAAACATCCAAGTAGCACACTAAACCATTCAGTTAAAACTGTCTGACCAAAAATAAATCCCGAGGATAACCCGCTAATGACAGAACCCAACTTCCCCTGTACTCTCGATACCAAAAATATTATATATCTAAAACAAGATGTGCTTCAGCCACATTTTAATTCTACTTTCCAGCACTATGCTTGGCCTTGTTGTGAGACTGAAGAGCCCCATCTGAACCAAATGCCTTGCTGCAGGAGCCACAGGAGAAATTACCACCAGCAGACTTTGGAGTTTGTCCCTTGGATTTATCAGTGGCAGGAGTCTTTCCCTTCTTTGCAGGGTGTGGTGTATCTGTGTGGCCTCCCTTCTTACCATCTATGAGAAAGAACAGAAGAATTAAACTACTCAGTTAAAGTCAAAAAAGACAGTTCCAGATCAACAGAGCAGGGTAAAAAACTGGACCCCTCACAGAACAGTAAACTAACAGAATACTGAGAATACAACTGAAAAGGTCCTTCAACATCTTTGCCTTGCACATGACCATGCACCAGCAAACAGCTCAAGTTTCTCAAAACTTCTAACAGGCAAACTATAAAATGGACAGGACAATCTTAGAGAGAGAGAGAGAGAAGAGTACCAGTCTTCTGAGGAGTAGTGGTGTCTATCTTTGCCTTCTTAGCAGAAATTGGAGTTTTGACTGATCCAGAGGCTAGGGCTCTTTTCTTAGATTCAGGCTTTATGTTTGACAACAAAACAAAATAACAATCAATACAAAAATGATATGAAAAATGTGTAAATGCACCAGATGCTCACATAAATACAGGGAAAATAACTAAATATGACCACCTAAAAAAGTAAATACCTTCTTAGCGGTTCATGTTTGACAACAACACAAAATAACAATCAATATACAAATGATACGAAAACAAGTAAATGCACCAGACGCTCACATAAATCCAGGGAAAATAACTAAATGAGACCACCTAAAAAAGTAAATACCTTCTTAGGGGTAGGTGTCTCTTCATCTTCATCTACATCATCAGAATCATCACTACTGTCACCAGAATCACCCTACAGAAAAAAGTAAAACAAAATAACAATCATAACAACATTTATAAACCAGCAAGTGAAAATTTTTATAAAATGAAGTAAAAGGTTTAAACTAATATTTTTCTTTTTCTCAAAAAATTGATACATAAGTGCTAGGCATGGCAGACTGTAAAGGCAACTTCAAAATTAGATAGATACCAAGGAGAAAGGCAACTACAAATTTAGATAGATACCAAGGAATCATCTGAGCCCATTGAGTCATCCCTGTCGGAATCAGACTCGTCTTCATCAGCCTCATCTTTGCTTGGTTCTTCAATCCTAACCTTTTGCTTTCCAGAAGAATCAGATTTGACAGCATTGCTCTTAGCTGAAGCTGGTTTTGCATTTCCAACTTTTCCTGCACAAATAAATTAACTGGTCAAAAACAAAAACAAAAAAACTTTTAGGTATAATTGCAACACTTACCATTTTCTTTAGCAGCCACTGGGAGTGCTTCCTCCTCTTCTTCTGAAGAAGTATAGTCTAAAACAAGAACAAAAATAAATAAATGATAAAATCATAACAATCAAATAGACGTTATCAGGACATTTTTAGTCTTACTCACCATCATCTGATCCCTCAGTGGAAGAAAGGACAGCATTCAGTCAAGGAAACCAATGGCAGTTAGAGAATAGCTTAATATTCCCAAATCTAATATCAATTTTATACTTCCTTTATATAATAATATATGAAAATAAGGGCATTTAAAAACAAAGAACATCAAAACAAAAGAAATATCAATTTGCCAGGTTTCACAAGAATCCAGGATTACTAAACATTATCAATCAATTAAGTGATAAAGAGACCCATCTAATTACTGAAAATCTAAAGAGATATAGTAAAAGGATATTCATCATCGCCCATTATGGATTGATAACCAGCAAAGTGGACACTGCCATTCTTCCAGTTGTGCGATAGTTCAAACTCATCATCAAAGACCAAATCAAATGACAACTGAGGGATTTGGCCAGGAATAAGATGTCCCAACACAAGCTTCTGCTCTCCAGTCTTTCCATAGACAACAACACTGTCAGCTGCCTTCTTTGACTCACCTAGACAAGCCTACAGAAGACCCAACATGTGAACACATCAACAACATATCTTTCAATGTAGTTTGATATTAAAAGCAAAATGACAAACAAACAAACCTGAGACAAATGAACCACATTGCCTTGGTCTGGCCTAACCTTCAGAGGTTCTCCAGCCTTCACTTCAACACCTGCACTTATAAAATACAACTATTAACAGACCATACAATAGAGCAAAACTGCAAAATGAAAGAAGCCATAAACATATATGAGCAACTCCTAGAACCATCTCAGGAACCCTAAAGTCCCAATATTCATAAATAACACAAAAATGACAACACATAAACAGAAAGCATTGACAAATCGCATAAACGCTCTAAAAATCCAACAACATAAACTGAAAAGAACATATCAAAATCGCATACCCAGTCTGCATAACACTACATAAGGACAACCGAACACATAAACAAGTCAAAAGGCCAAGACCTTAAACCCTAAACCATCATCTTCCAAACAACAAACAAAAGCAAACCCAAAATATCACCACAAAAAATTGCAGAGCCCAATAGAAAATAGAATAACCAAATCTAAAACAACAGCAACCGAAAATAAAACAACAGACAAAAGGGTTAAACCCCCCAACAAATCTAAACAAACGGTATAATCGCAACAACGTAGTACAAATCCATGAGAGAAACCATAAACGAATAGCAAGAGCAGAGAGAGAGAGAGAGAGAGGCTCACCCCAGAACTCCATTGAAGACGGTTGAGAGAGAGGAAAGGGAAGCTAGGGTTTTTGGCCTTGTGGGTTTAGAGAGAGAGAGAAATAGTAGCGAGAATGTGAGATGCGAGTGAGTGACGGTTTAAAGGGCCTTTTATAAGGGGATTGCCGCCAGGTCAAGGTTTCTAGGGTTGTCATTTGCCCTGGGCTTGGGCTTCGTTTATCTTTAGAAGATTTTGCCCTTTTGGACTTTCCAACTGTACTCGGGTTTTTTCTTTTTCTTGCCCAAATTCTTGCATCACACATACATGATGTGTGTGAAACTTTTTTTTTAGGACAAAATACTAGTCACTCCTTATACTTTTAGAGTCTCAATAATTTAGTTCCCATGTTTTCAATTTCAACTGATCACTCCTCGTAGTCTCAATTTTAGACCAATTGGTCCAATCTGTCCAAAATGGTTGTTAACTATTTTCTCATTTCCTCATATGCCCTTAAGTGTTGTTTTATTATTTTTCTTCTTATTTTCCTTCCCTTTTTCTTCAAAACCAAAACCGAAGAATACACAACCGACCATGAAAGGCTAAGTAGCCCAATTAAGTTTGAACCTTATTGACAAAAAAAAAAAAAGTCTAGTGTAGTAGTATTGTTTGTAAGCTTAATTATATGAAATTGTAATTATTTATATAATTTCATTCGTGGGAGCTTAGAGAGTGTTGTTATACTAAGGATGATGTTGACAATTATTTTAATCTCATTTTTGTTTAAATTGATATGATGGAGATTTGATACATTTTATTTCATAGTGACTATAGTTAGGCCTCATCATTAAGCCCATGGATCAAGTGGCCCGATAAAGGCCCGCAAGCCCGATGGGCTTCAAACCCGGTATGGCCCGTCTAAAAGCCCGCTTAAGCCCGGTCCGGTGGGTAGAGGGCCGGGCTTCTTTTAGGGGTTAGAAACTCGGCCCGGCCCATAGGCCCGGGCCGTTAAGAGCTCGTCAAGCGCGCTCCATCAAAAGCCCGTAAAGCCCGTTAAAATTCCTACCCCGGGTTTCTAAGGGTTATCACACGAAAACGCTATTACGTACTTTTAGATGACTTTATTTCGTCGACTCTTCCAAACATTAATCTCTCAAATAGATGAGACGTAATCAACCATGTAAAAATTTGGGAACGTTTACCTCCCGATATTATGGCTCCCCATAGAGAGAGATAAGTTTAAATAAGGTTGACCGCATCGATCGGGGCTCTAACTTTGTCGGATTTAGATGATTTTTTTACCATCACCGTATTTCATCATAATGATCAAATGTTATCTCATAGCCTTTTTCAAAACTTGACTTATTTTATATAGTTGTTTCGAAAAGTTGTACACTTGAGTATAATCTACTAATTAAGTTATACAGCATTAGTAAGCATGTTGTCATTATAATTGCTAAATTCACAAAATGAAAATTTTGACCGTTTGATGTGATCGTTATAGTTAAATATGAGTAGAGGAGAAAAATCAACTCGTTTCGTGAACGTTCGATGCTCGATCGAAAAGGTCAACCATATTTTCATAAAACTCATCACACGAAAACGCTATTACGTACCTTTATATGACAGTTTTTCGTCGACTCTTCCAAACATTAAACTCTCAAATAAATGAGACGTAATCAGCCATGTAAAAATTTGGGAACGTTTACCTTCGATACTTTGGCTCCCCATAGAGAGACATTAGTTTAAATAAGGTTGACCGCATCGATCGGGGTTTTAATTTTGTCGGATTTATGTGATTTTTTTACCATCACCGTATTTCATCATAACAATCAAATTCTATTTCATAAAAATTTTCTAAATTTGACTTCTTTTATATAGTTGTTTCGAAAAGTTATACACTTGAGTATAATCTTCTAATCAAGTTATACCGCATTAGTATGCATATTGTCATTATAATGGCTAAATTCATAAAATGAAAATTCCATAAGCCACATATTTAAAGGGTATATTTATAATAGAAAATAAATTTGAATTTAGGGTTTAGAGTTCCCGGTGATGATGTCGGGTTCCAAACCTTTTTTGAAAAATAATCTATAATATTTATTTATTTTAATTAAAGTCCGGCCCGGCCTCAAACCGCCGAGGGCTATTCGGCCCGGCCCGCAAAAGCCCGTCAAGCCCGCCTTATATGGATGGGCTTGGATCCTAGAATTTCTAAAGAAGCACTGCTTGGCCCGACCCGCTATTTCTAAAATACATTGTAAACCCCGGCCCGGCCCGCTCCAAGCCCGGCCCGTTGACGAGGTCTAACTATAGTGATGTTATTTGATTTTATTAGCAGTATGTATCAAATCAATATGCATTTTTTTTTCCGATTGCAATCAGTTTGCAATTGCAAAATTATTGATTGAAGATTGACAATCATAAACCCAGATATTTTGGGTCTTCTTTCGGTTTTGGTTTTAAAGAAGGGAAAGTAAAAAAGAAGAAAAATATTAAGATAACACCTGAGGGCATTTGAGGAAGTTGAAAAATAGTAAACAATCATTTTGGATGAAATGAACCAATTAGTAGAAAATTGAGAACACAATGAGTGATCAGTTGGAATTGAAAGCACAAGGACTAAACTGTCGAGACACTACAAGTATAAGGAGTGACCAGTAATTTGTCTTCTTTTTTTCCTCAACAATTTATTTTTATTTTTTATTTTTTAGAAAGGTAAGACATGTAGATGGTGGATAGGAAGTTATAACTGCAAGATAATTTCTCTCTAATTTTTTTAGTATTATTTTGTTTAAAACTATTTTATCATTTGTTTATTAAAATCTATTTTTTGATAATCTAAGACGTAAGGACTCGATCAATCGTATTTTCACACATGTTTTTGCCCTATAGATAAAACAAAAGACAACAACACTAAAACACACAACCCCTACTGTGGTGGGAAGAAATTGGAAAGAGATGTACAAGAAGTTGCGAGAGAGGCTTGATTTTCATTATCTAGTTGGAATAGCTAGCAAGTTGCTTTCGAAGACAGGGAAGGCGACATTGACCAAAGCAGTGGGTCGAGGCAGTTCTCAATTATATTTTGAGCGTGTTCAAGTTATCAAATGGTAACCACCATAGGTGGTCGAGTTGGTAATAGTCTTGGTGTGAGAATCCCTCATACTCAAGTTCGAATCTCGCTGACGCTAATTGGAGTTTGTTAGTGATATATATGGTGCACCGCCAAGCACATCTGGCGACCTCATAGACCGTGCAACCGGCGCCATAGGTCCTACTTCCGGCATACATCGGGTAGACCAGCACCCCGACTACATCTCCATTATTCCACATCACCGGAACCGCACTCGGAAGCCGTGCCACCGGACTCTTGAAATAGCTTCGTGAGTAGGAAAAGTGGGTTTGCATCCCACATTGGAAACATTGTAAAGGAGGGAGTCTTCCTTCCTTATAAATAGAAGGCTCCCCCCCCCCCCCCCCCCCTTAGATATGGATTAAGTTGGTTCCAAGGCATTCCACTCTTGTAACACCGATGGCTTATTAGCCGGCTATAGTATATTCTAAGTGGACGTAGTCATGCCCACCGATGGCATGGCGAACCACTATAAACCTTCGTGTCAACCTTTATTATTGTGCTTCTGTCAGGCCTACGGGTTTGAACGGAAACAGAGTTAAATCCCAATTTATTCTTGGTGGCCAGGGGGGAGGAAGTGTTTTGACAAGATCCCTCGGCGCGGATTAGTCTCTGAGTTTAGAAAGCCTTTGAGGATACCGTCGTTGATTAATAAAAAAAAAATTATCAAAAGGTATTATCAAGATATAATGTTCCCGTCCAAGATACCGAAGTTTTAATGGGGAAAGGAGGGGGGACCGGGAATTGTAAATGGAGTAAGTTGTGTATGAGTAAATGGGATGGAGGATTAGGTGTAAAAAATTTGGAGATGTTTAATCCGGCATTACTTGCTAAATCCCATTCGCATATTATGCATTCTGAGCACTCTTTGGTTGGTAGGCTGTTGTGTGCTAAATTATTTCCAAATTACGAGTGGATGTCGACTAGGGAAGGCTATTTAATTAGAGGAGTTTGGTATGGGGTAAGGAGATTCTAGAGCTTGGGTTGAGATTATATAGCGGTGCAAATGCCGCTATCTTCACCAGCAACGATAGTCTCCACATGTTGTGCACAGGACTCCGGAAAGAATCAAATGTGACATCTTGCTGTAATCTGTTTGTCCACAAGATAGGGACGAGGTGCCACATATCCCTTGTCTGAGCACCAGAGGCCTCCTAGATCCACCGGTTCCTCTTTCATCCCCAGAGAAAGCTCAGATGCAAGTCTTGCAATCAGGGAAGCGAAGAAAGCCATTTCTACTGCGCTATTGAGAGCGCCACACAACTTGGTACACGTACGCCCCAACGAAGACTCTTTCTTTGTGATATAAATAGCGAGATTATGACAAACCATGGCACAATATCTATGGTTTTGTGTGTTGTTTATGATGATGAAGTAGAGGACTATATATAGTAGACTTGAGTCATGAGACTTGAAAACAATATATCGTGAAAAACAAGTGATGATGTGGTCCACTACTGCAGGTAAGAATTTAAGCTTCGCATCAGAAGTCGTCGCCTGAGCATCCTGCCGACGGAAATAAGTCGTCGCTTCACATTCGTCGTTTTAATTCTAAGCGAACAATAATGACTCAAAAGTCGTCGCCTCATATATCTATGTGACGACTCCAAAAGTGGTCGCTCAGCAGAGAGCGACGACTTTTTAAGCGTCGGCAGAGATCTCTAGCGACCACTTTAGACGCGTCGCTTGCATTCTGTTGCGATGAAGTTTGACTCGTCTCTTCAAAACCCATACGACGTATTTTGGGTTGTCGCTCCGTACTTGTGGCGACAAAGTTTGGGTTAAAATTGGTGTCTTAAATTCATTTTAAAAAGGCATGGAGCGACGTATTTTGTTAAATATTCATCGCCTCACTATAATCTAAGCAACGAACAATGATCGATGTTCGTCGCTTCAATAGTTGTTACAGAGACAGAATAATAGAATTGGTCTCTTTTTTTCATTTTGAATATGCATGGAGCGACGCATTTTGTTGAATCTTCGTCGCCTCACCATAATCTAAGCGACGAACAATGATTAATGTTCGTCGCTTCAATGTTTGTTACAGAGACAGAATAACAAAATTCTGTTTTGGTTTCATTCACTTCTCTGAAACCTGCATTTCATTCAAATCACATATCCAACCAACATTTCATTCAAAACACATATCCAACAAAACACAAACACTATAAATACATAGATTTCATTCAAAACTATAATGTGTTATAACAATGATGTACATATGTTCCAAGTACAAACTAACGAAGGGTCCTAATCTAAGTCTACGTCCATTGCCCCCATACCTTCAGCACATGATGATTTATCGGCAATCGTCAGAGGGTTTGCGGCGGGATTGGCATCCGGATTGGTCGACATGCCGAGGGCAGCCTCCATCCTTGCAATACGTTGCAGCATCTCTTCTTTTTCGATTCTGCTTTCTTCTTTTTCAATTCTTCTACGTTCTTCGTTGATTCTGGTACGTTCATTGGCGGCTGCTACTTCTGCCCTCAACTTCTCAACCTCTGAATCGTTGCTGGACACGCGTGCACCGCCTCTTGGTTTTGCCGGGCGTCTTAATGCACCTCCTAGCCCTGCAAAGATGGTAAAACACAAAAAATTATTCAAATTAAATTCTCTTTCGTATCTAAAATAGAAACTGTTATTTTATGATTTGTACATACCTCGGACTCTCGTCCCCGGCTTCCCACCCAGACACTCGTCCACTACCGCTATCTGTTCTTTGACGGTAGCGGGGCCCGTCACTTGACTGCCGCTCTCCACATCACTCGCTCGGCTAGCACAGAGTTCATCCATCTTCCTCTTGACCGCTGCCTGCAAAAAATATTATCCAATAAATTTGTGTTTATATAGTTATAAATTGTAAAAAAAATAAAATCAGAAGCTAAAAACTAGGAATTCTTGCATCTAACTCATCAGGAAACTCACCAATTTCTCCTGCGCATTCTGCGATCGCGCATAAACATCGCAGACTGTCTGAAGTATAGGCACCAAACTACCTTTCGCCTCATTCGCAATGATCCGGTAGCTATAGGGAGTGGTGCCGGAGTGGTGGTTGACTGCACACCCCATCTCCTTTGCTTTGTTCCGGTTAGCGGCGTTCCGGGCACACATCCTCTGCAAAAATATGCACGAACTATTAGAATCAAAATCTATTATATGAAATTTAAAAAACTCTAATTACTTTCCGTTACCTTATAATCGTCGTCCTCAAAGTGAACTTTGAGGTACTCTCACTGCTCGGGTCGGTGGATGAACTCTGCAGGCGTCGCCTTTGACACTTCGACATAGTGGGTGTGGCAGTCGTACTTCCAGTCCTTGTAGATCTTGGCAGCGGTCTCGTCGATGTAACTCCACATGCCTATCTCGGTGGGAGGGAGGTCGTAGAACATCTAGTAAAAAACATTTCAAAGAAATCATTAGAAATAACATATTTCAATATATATGACTGAAAGATAGTTTTTTGAAATTTTTATGAAATTGTGTTTTACCTCCATATAAGTGCACAGTGCATCTCGGTGCTCCTCAGCCAGCTCAGCATATGAAGGCACAAACATGGACACTTTGCTCCGGATGGCGCTCCCGATGTCTCGGGACATCAAAGTCCTCCACTTCAAGAGGCTCGGACCCCTGTGCTGTTCCGCGTAGTCAACCTTCAGAGGTTTCCCGCCGTTCAGCGACACCAAATATTGGGTCTTCCACTACAAGGAAAAAAACCTTAGGCGACGAAACTTAAAAAAATTCCTCGCCTAAGACAGCTTAAACGACGAAAAAAAGTTCCTCACCTAAGAAAAATTTTTCGTCGTCTAAGAACAGTCTTAGACGACGAATTACACTTTTCGTGGTCTAAGACAAAAAATTGCCGACGAAAAAAATTTTCGTCGTCCCTGCATTATCTTAGACCACGAAAACAAAAAATCGTCGCCTAAGATTTTTACTTAGGAGACGAAATATCAAAATTCGTCTCCTAAGAAAAAATCTTAGACGACGAAATTTTTTTTCGTGGTCTAAGAAGTAAAGGGGACGACGATAATTTTTTTCGTCGGCCTGTTTTGTTCTTAGACGACGAAAAATAATTTCGTCGCCTAAGATCAAAACTTAGGCCACGAAAAAAAAATTTCGTCGCCTAAGTTTTGATCTTAGGCGACGAAAAATTAATTTTCGTCGTCTAAGTAAATCCAGACTATAAATCCTGCACTCATTTTTCCGATCGGGAGCAGAGACCATTTTTCCCCAAAAACCAAAATTTTTTTCTTTCCCTCAAATTTTCCACTGATTTTCATTCTTGGATGTGAAAAGCTTCAAATCGGGTCTTCCTAAGCCTTCTCCACTACTACCCATTGATTTTTAACTTGGTATGATCTCTTTATTCATCTTTTTCAACTATAATTTCAATTTTTCCATTGAAATATTTCATTTTTGAGGTAGAGAATTATAGAAATATATATTGTTGTGTGTGTATATTGTGAGGTGATAGCTAGTATATATGTTGCTTTTGTTGATCCATACCTATATATACTCAATTAAATTGTTGGATTTTGTGAAATTAGTGAATTATATATATTAATTATATATTTTAATAATGCTTTAATTAATAATTATAATTATTTGACGAAAATCATTGTTATATGATTTATAATTAGCGGTGATATACATGCATTTATATATATCCCTAGAAATCCCGTTCGAGAATCATGGAGAGATTCTTGAATTGTCCCATTTTTGGACAGTTTGGGGGCAGAGGACATTGTTTCACAGTTTGTATAGGTCTTGTGTATTCGTTTGCGGTCGTGGGTATATATTTCGACGAGGTCTCCCATCACTGTTCCTCGAGTGCATACTAGGTGTATAGATATTCGTGCACTTGAGGAACTGTGGGGAGATGCTGCCGAAATTTTCCCACGACTGAAAACGAATACACAAGATCTACAAACTGTGAAACAAAGTCTTGTGCTCCTGAATGGGATTATTAGGACCCTAACCGGAGGCATAAGGTCGAGAAAAAACATGCATATAAATTGTTTATTTGTTAATTTGTGATTATTTATTGTTTGTCTTATATTAATTAATATATATAACAGGTGATCGATGGATAGAGATAGGAGTTGGATGCAGTACCCAAGACAGAGCGAAGAATACCATGAAGGAGTAGGAATTTTTATAAATTTTGTACGTGAACATGGTGGAGGAAAGAAAACACACAGGTGTCCCTGCTTAAGTTGTATGAATACTAAGCGCAAGACGATCGGCCGAATCTACGATCACCTGTGTAACAGAGGTATTATGCAGAATTATACAACATGGACTAAACACGGGGAAGCAGATTATGAACCTACGGTTGCCGAAATCCAGGCTGGATACCATGACCGAACAACTGCTGGTGGTTTCGAGCCTTATACTGACCCGGCGATGAACATTCTACATGACATTTTTCCTACTTTTGCTCCAGTACGCGAGGAAGAGGAATTCCAAGAGGCAGTTTTTGAGGATGGCACAACTCCTCTTGTTGACAGTGCTGATTATGATAAGTATACCAGACTACTTGCTCAAGTGCAGATCCCATTATTCGAGGGTAGTCCTCACACTGTTTTAGAGACCATCATCTCACAGACGCAGTTGAAAGTCAAGAGTAGGTGGACAAATGACTCTTTTGATAGTCTTTTAAAACAGTTTAAGGAACACCTTCCACAACCTAACTATCTACCTGATAGTTATTACACGCTACATAAGATATTGGGCGATCTCGGTCTCAGTTATAACAAAATCCACGCCTGCAAGAACAATTGTGTTTTGTTTTACAAAGAGAAAGCCGAGCTTGATGAATGTCCCATATGCCACGCGTGGAGGTGGGAGCAAGGCACAGTTAAGGAAAACAGTGTTCCTGTGAAGGTACTTCGTCATTTCCCTTTAATTCCTAGATTGAAGCGTCTTTACATGTCTTTACACACAGCAAAAGAAATGAGATGGCATGGAGAGAGAAGGACAGATGATGATACTCTCAGACACCCTGCAGATGGCGAGGCGTGGAAGTCCTTTGACAGATTATTCCCTGATTTTGCAAGAGATGTTAGAAATGTCAGACTCGGCCTTGCCTCAGATGGATTCAATCCCCATGGAAATATGAGTTTGAGTCATAGTACATGGCCTGTTATTCTTGTGCCGTACAACCTGCCTCCTTGGATGTGTATGAAGAAGGAATTTAGTATGATGTCTCTGTTAATTCCCGGCCCAAGGTCTCCAGGAAAGTGTTTGGATGTGTATCTGCAACCTTTGATCGACGAGCTGTTAGACTTATGGGAAAATGAAGTTCTTACTTTTGACAGGCACAGTGGAAGATCATTTATGATGAGAGCAATACTGCTGTTTACCATAAGTGATTTTCCTGGTTATGGGATGTTGTCGTCTCAGGCGACTAAAGGTTATAAAGCTTGTCCTGTTTGCTTGAACGAAGTCCATTCTGTTTGGTGCGCTGGGAAGGTGTGTTACTTGGGTCACCGTAGATGGCTTCCAGCTGACCACCAGTGGCGATTTCATGATCTAGCATTTGATAAAACAGTAGAGCTTCGTCCTAAACCCCGTCCCTGGAGCGGTGATGAAATTTTGGAGAAGCTGAACTCTTTCGATTTCGGGGTGTTGAGCGGTGATTTATCTATACCAGTTCCGGAACGCCCTGACGAGTACAAGTGTTTTACACACAAGAGTAGATTCTATGATTTGCCTTACTGGTCGAAATCCATTCTTAGACACACCCTAGATGTCATGCACATAGAGAAGGGAGTAAGTGACAGCATTGTGGGAACAATTCTTGATATCAAAGGAAAGAGTAAGGACACTTTGAAAGCACGTCAGTATTTGAAGGAGAATGGATTACGAGAACACTTGTGGCCAGTGAAGACGGCGTCAGGGACTTTCATACCTGTTGCACCTTACACAGTTAAACCGGCTTTCAAGAAGCAGATTTTCGTATGGTTTAAAGGAGTACAGTATCCTCATGGGTATGCAGGAAATATATCTCGGTGTATTAACTTGGGGCTTAATACGTTTAACGGATTGAAGAGCCACGACTGTCATGTATTGCTACAACGTCTTATTCCAGTGGTTATCCGACCCTATTTGCATCCAGATGTGGTCGAACCTATAATAGCCTTGTGTAGGTTCTTTCAGAAGTTATGCGCTAAAGAGCTGAAGAAGTCAGATGTTCTCATTCTCAAAGAAGACATCATCTACATTTTGTGCAAATTGGAAAGGATTTTCCCCCCTGCTTTCTTCGACAGTATGATTCATCTGATGATCCATCTTCCAGATCAAGCACTGCTTACTGGTCCTGTTCATTGCACCTGGATGTATCCGCAAGAAAGGTACTATTTATTATTCGTATTTCCCCATTCATTATAATATTCTCTTGTATATATACTTCACTAATAACTGTACGTGTAATTTCAGACAACTGTTTCAATACAAAAAGTTATGTAAAAGCAAGAGTCACCCTGAAGGATCGATAGCGGAGTCGTACATTACACATGAATGTGTAACATACTGCAACTTATATCTCCGTAACAGTGACGAAAACATTGCAGAGTCTTCTACAGCAGCCTCTACAGTACCAGTTCCGAAACTTTCCGTCCTTTCAAGTGTTGTACGTCCGTTTGGTAATTTACCAACTTCAGAAAGACTGACAGATGCTGAGCTAATTGAAGCTCATTGGTGCGTACTACAACACTGTGACGAAGCACAATATTTCATGGGTGAGCATTTGAAGCTGATTGAAGCAAATCGTCGAGACCGAAGGCCGAAAGAGACGCACAAAAGAACATTTCCTGTTTACTTTCGCAAATGGGTACGTCACAATATTTTGTATGTTACAATATCTCCATTTCAATATTAGTATTCTAGCTAGTCAGTTCAATTTAAATAATAAGTTATCACAATGTGACAGGTGGAAAATCTCCAAATACAGAACAGTGATTGGTACTCGTCCGAATTGCACCATTTGGCTAGAATGCCAATTTCCCACAGGGTGCGCGCGATGTGTTTTGTCAATGGCGTCAAGTTCGTGACACTTCAACGAGATGTGAACCGCAGAACGCAAAATTGCGGGGTCATGGTAGATGGTGACGACTTCACCTACTATGGAGTGCTACTGGCCGTTGTCGAACTAGTATATGGAAATATGCTTGTTGTCTTGTTCAAGTGTAGATGGTTTAACACTAATCAAAGTGTTCCTGGGAGTACAAAGATGGATTACGGCATGTTATCGGTGAATACAAACACAAGTTGGTATGAAAATGAGCCCTTCATTCTTGCTAGCATGGCAAAACAAGTATTTTATCTCGATGATCCTAAGGCAGGTGGATTTTGGAAAGTGGTTAACCCGATGTCACATAGGAATATATGGAGTGCGTCTACAGTTGAAGGGGGTGAAGAACATGATGATGAAGATGACGGCGACACTGATGAACCATATCAAGAACATTCGGCTTCTCAAATCCCTAATGCAGAGGCTATTCGCGACAACAACCGCTTACATTTCGTCACTTCTGATGAATTCATTGCAGTCCCAAATGCATCTACATCTCAAAACATAGCCAATCAAAACTTCATTAATGACGAAGATGATGAGGAATCAGACGATGATGAGGAAACATACGACGATGACGATTCCAATGATGGCTTAACTGATACGATTGAAGATGCAGACGATACAGACGATGACGATTATGATGGAGAACCATGATCAGATTTAAATTATGTTTTTAAATTCAATAAATTTGTTTTTGATGTATAATTAAAAATACATGAATGGTGTGTACGTACGTACAGAACCTTCAACTGTGTTCTGTGTTAATTATTATGTTGGATTACAATTTCGTCAAGAAAATTAAAATGGGCACAATTGCGATATTTGGGGTCTTTCGTCGACCAAATGCACCTATATGAACATGGCCGAAAATGCCATCATTAAAAAGTCAATTTTTATAAAAAAAATTGACACTTAGTCGACGAAATTATAAGTTTCGTCGTCTAAGTATTTACGTAGTCGACGAAAACCTTATTTTCGTCGTCTAAGTATTTTCTTAGACGACGAAACTTATAATTTCGTCGACTAAGTGTCTATTTTTTTTTTTAAAATTGACTTTTTAATGTTCCACACAATAAATTTTGGGAAAATTTTAACTAAGCTTAGTCGACGAAACAGTCTTTTTCGTCGTCTAAGTAAACACTTAGACGACGAAAAAGTGTGTTTCGTCGACTAAGTGTTAATTATTTTTTAAAATTTGGCTTTATTTTCCGCCAATAAATTTGGCAAAAATTTGAACTGGTCTTAATCGACGAAAACTTAAGTTTCGTCGTCTTAGTTTTTACTTAGGCGACGAAAATATCATTTTCGTCGTTTAAGACTTTACTTAGCCGACGAAACTTAATTTTTCGTCGACTAAGTGTAAATTGTTTTTAATATTTTGGCGGACTGATTTGAATTAATTGAAAATTTGGGAATACACTTAGACGACGAAACTTATTTTTCGTCGTCTAAGTTTTTACTTAGCCGACGAAAATATCATTTTCGTCGTTTAAGACTTTACTTAGTCGACGAAAATTAAGTTTTCGTCGCCTAAGTGAAGTAAATATACCCGAGAATCCCTAATTCACTACATCTGTTTCGTTCCATCCCCTCTCCGATCCTCTCCCCACCTCCCCACCTCCACCGGCCTCCCTCTCCTCTCCCCACCTCCCCCCCCTCACCGGCCTCCCTCTCCGATCCTCTCCCCACCTCCCCACCTCCACCGGCCTCCCTCTCCTCTCCCCACCTCCACCGGCCTCCCCACCTCCACCGGCCTCCCTCTCCTCTCCCCACCTCCACCGGCCTCTCCCCACCTCCCCACCTCCACCGGCCTCCCTCTCCTCTCCCCACCTCCACCGGCCTCCCCACCTCCACCGGCCTCCATCTCCTCTCCCCACCTCCCCACCTCCACCGGCCTCCCTCTCCTCTCCCCACCTCCACCGGCCTCCCTCTCCTCTCCCCTGCTCGGCCTCCTCCCCCTGCTCGGCCCTCCCCCTGCTCGGCCTCCTCCCCCTGCTCGGCCTCCTCCCCCTGCTCGGCCTCCTCCCCCTGCTCGGCCTCCTCCCCCTGCTCGGCCTCCTCCCCCTGCTCGGCCCTCCCCCTGCTCGGCCAGCCTCCAATCGGGTATGTTAAACCCATCACTAATTATGTTTGTCTTAATTCATATTGGTATAGGAAAATTTAGATTTGATTTATTTTGATATAAGAATTGGTATATGTGGATAATATGGATGGATTGATTGATTGATTTTGTGCTTGGTATAAGAATTGGAATTGGAATTGGAATTGGAATTGGAATTGTTGTTGTTTGTTGGTGAGATGGGTTAATCTGTGTGTATTGTAGCTATTGTTGTATTTTTGGCTTGGAGAAGGTTGTGATGGCTGAGGAGGTGGTTTTCTTTTTGTGTAGTTTGTGTGATGAGATTTTAGGAGGGTTTGGTATTCGAATCTGTGATGAGCTTTCGGTGTAACTTGTGATGAGCTTTTATTGGTTTTACTTGGATGAATTAGTGTAGTGCATGCGATTGTTTTTAGGTTTGGGAGTTCGTTTCTGATGTGTGTTTACATTTCATGGTGTAGTGTTATACTTTGTTAGTACCTGGAAAGTTAACCAAGGTTTTTGGTGGTATGGTTTGCTTGTTAGTTGCTATTCTCATTAGATTGGGATCAATAAGGCTGTCTGTATGTGAGTGAAATACATTTCCTCTATATTGGTTTCAAATACCTTAATCAACCTTCAATTGTTTAACCATGTTCAAAGCATGGTGTTAGGAAGTGATTAAAATGGTTTATTTAGTTTCAAAAGCAAAATCTTTCTCATTGGTTCATCATCAGAATTTTGAAAGGTGACATCTGATTATACATGCATAGTTTTGTAAAATGATTTTTCCTGTACAATGGGGTCATAATTTCTTAATCATTTCAACTTTGTGTTTCTTTACAGGAAAAATATGCCGCCGACTCAGGGATTTCTGAAGAAGAAGAGGCAGGAGTTATTTGACCGCTTCTACAAGTCAAATAACTCTGAAGGGAGTGGTTCGCGGCCACCTACGGAATCGTCTGCGAACGTATCATCACCTCCCCCTCCGCCCCCGTTGGAGGATACTGCATCCCCTTTAGTAGCAGACACCGCACCTGACGTCGACGACAGCGATGGTGATTGTGAGATCAGCTGTCGGCGCACATTTCGTCCTCGGCCTGATGGAGGTAAACATAATCCAACACTTTCAATTAAGTCATTTAGTTATAAATGAGTGTTATTACTTTCTAATTAAATTGTTATTGTTTTGGCAGCACCTCCTCCCAAACACAAACGAGGGTTGGTAAAAGGCTTGAAGGCCTACACGTCTTGGGTGCAGCACGGAGAGAAGGTGAAGATCGTCATGGATGATGAGTTCTTGCACGGACCGCAGACCAGTGCACTGAACAGTTGGCTGACTCATGATATCGGGCATATCATTCGGGACAGCATTCCCATGACTGCTGCAAGTTGGTGGGATCTGGAGGAGGATGATCAGCTGAAGCTCAAAAATGAACTCGACGTAAGTTAACTACAATTTTGATATTTTAATTATCTATAAGCTTCCATATTAATTCTAATTTTTTTGTAATAGCTTGTTTATGACATCCCTTGGGATGATAAGAAGATGGTCAAGTGGGTTTACAAGCATGCCGCCAAGACCTTCACAGCCTTCAAGAGCAAGCTCAACAGGCTTAGGATTGCCAATCCTGGGAAAATTCCGAAAGAGTTCAAAGATAGGCAGGAGGAGTGGTCTTGGCTGCTTCACCACTTCGAGAGCGATGAGTTTCAGGTATATAATTTTGTAATAGTAGTATGTGCTTTCAAATGTTAACATTTTTCATTTTAGTTTTATTTCAATGCTAACTATTTGTCTCATATTTAATCATATTTCTACAGAGACGATCGACCGCCAACGCCCTCAACCGGGGGAAGAAGACGTTACACCATCGGTCCGGTTCAAAGCCGTTCATCTACGGGGCGCACGAATTGAAGCAAAAAGGTGAACTATTCCCCTTGGTGAAGAATTATGAGATGGTGTACCCTCCTGAGCACCCAGAGGCGGCAGAAAATATAGTAAGTTTCTCTTATCCCATAACTAGACATGGCATTATGTTTGGATTATGTTTAACCGTTGTGGTTTGATGAATAATATCTGCCGATTATGTTTGGATTATTTACAATGCATTATTCATATGCATGTTACTTGCTTGGTCTTTGCAGCGCCGTATCAATGCCGAGCTCGAGAGGGTGATGACCACTGTGAGGCAAGAGCACCCCGACGTTCCGGAGGATCTGATCTACAACTATTTTGACGAGCCGACTCAAGCCCGAGTGCTTGTCAGCGCACTGGGACCGCGAAACAGCGGTGAGATCCGGGGGTTAGGAGGAGTCACTTTCGGTGTCGGCTCCCAATCATCGCAAGGGGAAAATTCCACCGGACGCAGTCGGTCGTCAAATGGGGAGCGTGTGAGACGACTGGAGGAGGAGACCCGACAGCGTATAGCTCTTGCAGAGGAGGAGGCCCGAGAGCGTATCAGACTTGCAGAGGAGGAGGCCCGAGAGCGTATCAGACTTGCAGAGGAGCAGACACGATTGGTAACTGAGCGTCTTAGCTGGTTGGAGCAAGAGTTCCAGTCGTTTAGGAACCGACCACAGTAGCTTGCAGGCTCCTCACTCTCCCTATCTACGTACGATATTGTTTGATGTGTAATATTTTTATTGAACAAATGTATGAATTTATATTATTGTACGATGTTATTCGGTATTGTACGATATTATTCGGTATTTAATTTTTATCGATACTTTTTTTAATATATTTGAATATTCAGTATCCGAAATTTTTTTTTTTTTAAATTTAATACATGCTTAGTCGACGAAACTAAATTTTTTCGTCGCCTAAGATGTATACTAAGTCGACGAAATTATTTTTTCATGGACTAAGATATTTACTTAAGCCACGAAAAATAATAATTTCGTCGCCTAAAATAAACTCTTAGGCCACGAAAAAATATTATTTCGTGGCTTAAGTAAAAATCTAAGACCACGAAATAAAATATTCCGTCGACTTAGTATGAAGCTTAGGAGACGAAAAAATATAGTTTCGTCGACTAAGTTTCCATCTTAGGCCACGAAATACTTTATCTTTCGTCGCCTAAACTAAAAACTTAGACCACGAAAATGTTGAGTTTCGTGGTCTAAGTCATTATCTTAGGCCACGAAATTTCTTTTTCGTCGTCTAAGCCATAGTTTAGCCGACGAAAAAATTCGAACTCTCAGAATTTTTTTCGTCACCATTTTTCTTAGACGACGAAATTTTTTCGTCTTCTAAGAATTATCTTAGTCGACGAAATTGTGTTATTTTCGTCGTCTAAGTATTTAGCCCACAAACTTTAGACGACGAAACTTAGGCGACAAAATTTTCGTCACCAAAAAACTTAGTCGACGAAAATCCATCTTAGGTGACGAAAAATTTTCGTCGCCTAAGATATTCAGTGTTGTAGTGTTCGTACCGGTTATGATGTCAGGCTTGTCCGGGTTCCGTCCATTCAGCTTCTGACCCGTTGTCATATCAACAAGCTCTGCCATATATATATAATTATAATTAAAATAACACTAAATATTATGAATCATAAAAGCCTAATCATGGTTTTACTTAAACTAGTCTCAGACAGATATGATGAAACTAACAAAGGATAAAGGCCATCAATCTTGTAGCTGCAACCAAAATCATGATTATTCTCATTTTCTGGGCCTCTATCAAGGTGGTGTTGTTACAATTTGATCTGTACTTCAGGGGATTCTTATGAGTAATAAGTTCAAAATATGATGAGCAGTATAATGATATGCGGTTGTCAATCTGTATAAGCAGAGTACTATGCAGCAGAGTACAATAAGTTCAAAAATGTTTCAGACTATCATAGATAGGTATAGAACCTTTAGATTGAGGGCAACCAAGGAAGTTAGGTTAAGCTTCAGAATAGCCGCAAAAATGAAATTAATTAGCCCAAAAATTAAAGCTCATTCACTAAATAGGTAATGGACTATTAATACAAGTCGTTGATCATCCAACTTGGTAATCAAATAAACAATATTGATTGATTGACTAGTCAAATTAGGTATGAACGTGTAGAGGATTCTTAATTAAACAAACTTCAACTTGCCTACTTAGAAGTTGAGTAACAAAGGGTGTTGAGTATATTTGCTTGAAGCCCTTGAATAATAATAGCATTGCCGTATATATACTGAAGTGGCATCTTTATTTAGATTTTAAAGTCAGAGGAACTCTTTGCCTAATTCACTACCAGAAAAAAAGACTTTTCCCGACGAAATTAAAAAAAACGGCCGACGAATTAAAATTTTCGTCGGTACTTCCAACGAATAGCCGACGATTTTATTTTTCGTCGGTGGAAAAACAAAATCGTCGGCCATAATTTAACCATAGCCGACGATACTGTTTTTTCGTTGGTATAAACAAAAATCGTCGGCTATATTCATATTTCAGTCGACGATTTGGATTTTCGTCGGCCTTTCTCTGAAACATTAGCCGACGAAAACTTTTGAAATTTTGGCCGACGAAATTGACATTTTCGTCGGCTATAAGTCTATATATTTTCAGATCTAGACAGCAGCTGCTCATTTAAAAAAAAATGAAAAAAAACGGGAGAAAGAGTGAAAAATCTGTGGGTATTGTTGAAATCCGTCCTCTCTTACATTGTGGAGCTATATATAGGTACGTATATGTGTATATATGTTGATTTTGAGTTTTAGTTGAGTTGATTTTGAGTTTTAGTGATTTTGATTTAGTAAGTGATTTTTTGTTTTGTTGTTGTTTTAGTGTTAGAATGTATGTATATATGTTGATTTTGAGTTGTAGTTGAGTTGATTTTAAGTTAGAGTTTAATTATGTGTTTTAATTTGATGCTATTTTAATTAGTGTTAAAATATATATATATGTGTGTGTGTGTGTGCATGTGTGTGTGGAGTTTAATTATATATATATATATATATATATATATATATATGTTAATTAATGGTTGTTGATAGTGTAACTTAAATAATTGTTGTTAATGGTATATATATATATATATATATATATATATATATATATATATATATATGTGTTAATTAATTTCTTATTAATTAAAGTTATATATATTATTTTCAGGCTATATATGGATCCGGATAAGAGTTGGATTTCGCTTCCAAGGCATGACCGACGATACACTACAGGAGTTGTGAATTTTTTGCAGTTCGTCGAGGAAAATGCAAACGGGAATGAATACCATTATTGCCCGTGCAATAAATGTAGGTGTCGCAGTTATATGTGTCGATTTCTGATTAGGACAGTATGGGAGCACCTAAAGAGTAATTGGTTTTGGCCGAAGTACACACGTTGGATGTATTACGGTGAGCCATCATTAGATGGATAGCATGATCATGGGCAGTTTTTTTAGGCGGGCAGTAGTAGTACATTCAACGATCCAACAATGACATTCGTCAACGACGTGTTTCCTTTTGAAAGCGGTGCACGTGGGGAACAATATATGCATGACCCGGTGCAGCCCTTCCCACAAGTTGTCAACACTGCTGCCTTTGACAAGTACAACAAACTGATTGCATTGTAACAGACCCCTGTGTCTTCAAGTTCTGAGAAGACAGTTCTTGAAAGTGTGATGGAGGTAATGAGGATTAAAGTCGAGACAAAATCGACTATCAGGCAAGTGGATGAATATCTACAGTACACTTCTTCGTTGTTGGAGGAGGGTCATCGTAATCCTACCAATCACCGTAAGGTCCGAAGTATCCTCAAAGATCTAGGGCTTTCCTACATTAAGATCCATGCATGCGCATTTGACTGCGTTCTCTTCTGGGGTAAAGATGCAGAAGGGAATGACCTTACTAGCCTTGACGCATGTCCGATATGTCATTCTGACCGATATAAGTTAACGGGAGCAGGCAATAGGAAACCTGTGAAAGTGCTTTGGTATTTTCCGTTGAGAGATAGACTTGAGCGGTTGTACATGTCAGAAACCACCGCAAAAGCTATGAGATGGTACAGTGAGCGGGACTTGGGAGACGCAGATATCATGACACACATCTCTGACGGAGCGGCTTGGAAGCATATAAACAATGAGTTTTCTCATTTTGCGTCAGATATCAGAAACGTCAGGCTCGGGCTCTCAACCGACGGGTTCAACCCTTTCGGCACCATGAGTCTTTCATACAATATATGGCCGGTGATTTTGGTACCTTACAACCTTCCTCCGTGGATGTGCATGAAGAAGGAATATAATATGTTGACGTTGTTGATTCCGGGGCCTGGTTACCCAGGGAAATGTCTCGATGTGTATATGAGATCATTGATTGAAGAGCTTAAGGTATTGTGGGACGTTGGTCATCCCACTTTTGACAAGTACAAGGAGGAGATGTTCTAGATGCATGTCATGGTTATTGGTACCATCAGTGATTTTTCTGCTTATGGGATGTTGTCGGGCAGCGTTGTTAGGGGATACAAGGCTTGTCCAGAGTGCCTCAGCGATTATGGGAGCACCCCTCATTGCAACAAGATATGCAGAATGGGTCATCGTGTGTTCCTTTCGGTGGATCACCACTGGCGTTACGAGTCCGCCGCATTTGATGGAACCGAAGAACACGGTGGTCCTCCTAGAAGATGGACGGGAAGAGAAATTTTAGCAGTGCTTAATGAGTACGATTTTGGGCCCCTCAGCAATCATCCCGATATTGTAGCGGAAATACCTGAAAGACCTTAGGAGTACAAATTATGGACACATAAGAGCATATTGTGGGAACTCCCGTACTGGTGTGAGTTGTTGATCCGTCACTTCCTAGACGTTATGCACATAGAAAAAAATGTTTCTGAAAGTATGGTGGGCACAACGCTGAACTTGGAGGGGAAGACGAAAGACGGTCCTAAGGCTCGCACTGATCTGCAAAACATGAATATCAGAAAACAACTATGGTTGAAATAAGGGAAGAGAAAAATGCCTCAAGCTCCTTACACCGTCAAGCCTGAGCATAAATCAGAAATTTTCCATTGGATAAGTCGGGCCAAGTATCCTTCAGGCTCTGCTGGAAATATAGCCAAGTGTGTGAACAGACAATTCAACAATCTTTACGGGTTGAAAAGTCATGACAATCATATCCTGCTACAACGTCTCTTCCCTGTTTTCATTCGACCGTTCCTTCCCCGTCACGTTGTGGAGCCGTTAGTAGCGTTGGCAAGATTTTTCCAGAAGGTATGCACACGGGAAATGAGAAAATCTGACCTCCGGGAAATGCAACAAGACATCGTTCATATCATATGTAAATTTGAGATGATATTTCCTCCAAATTTTTTCGACATCATGCCTCACCTCATGATCCATCTTCCTCGGCAGCTGTTGCTTACCGGTCCTGTGCACTTCACTTGGATGTATCCAATGGAAAGGTACGTATTTTACACCTTATGTTAATTTCCTCATCAATATATGTGATTTAGTATTAATGTATTATCATAACACTTTAAAAACTTGATTTATAGGCAACTTGGACAATACGGTGATTTTGTCTAAAACAGATCCGCACTTGAAGGATGTATAGCTGAAGCATATATTGCGCACGAGTGCGTCACCTACATGAATCTGTATTTAGGAGCGTTACAGGAAAGCATACCGGAAGATGTACCTTCACAGTTCAATCTTTCCATACTCTCCGACGATGTTGTACTCGGTGGAAAAATGTCAGTTTCCTACAAGTTGAAAGATTATGAGGTAGCCATTGAACATTCACTACCAGATCGGACAGAATAACTGACGAAAAAAATTTCGTCTACTATGCCAAATTTTCGTCGGTTATTCATTCTGCAGACTAAACTTTCGTCGGCTTTAATTCGTCGGTAGAAGTTCGTCGGTAAAAAGAATGGCCGACGAAAATAACGAAATCGTCGGCTATTTTAGAGTATGGCCGACGATATTACCGACGAAAATTCATTTTGTCGGCCAAACCTGGGTAAAATATCCGACGAAATTCGTCGGATATTTTCGAGTATGGCCGACGATATCGTAAACTATAACCTACGAAATTCGTCGGCTATTTGTTCTTAAATATAGCCGACGATTTCATCTATTTCGTCTGTTATTTCGTCAGAATATATTAATATTTTAATAGGCATTAATTAGTTATAGCCGACGAAATAATGTCATTTTCGTCGGCTATAACGGTTATAGCCGATGAAATTTGGTAAAAATCGTCGGCTATAGCACTTATAGCCGACGAAATAATGCCAATATCGTCGGCTATTCTTAGATTTTGGGGAAAAAAATGAAATTAATTTCTAAATTACCATTCCAAGCAACCTGCAATTCACAATGACAATCCATGCATTTACACCAACAAGAAACACGTCTAAATGACTTATTATTTAATTTGTTCCAATATACATAAAATATAACCCTAATCATCACCTAAAGCACTAAAGTCCACCACGTCATCCCTAGCATCCTGCTATCCATCATGCTCGTCATCCTGCTGAACGAACTTGGGAGGTTGAGGCATTGGAGGTTCAACTAACGGCTGAAACGGGGGCGGGGGTTCAAGGCCTTGTTGTTGTGCCGCGAACATAGCATACCACCAGTTTTGTTGGCCGGCGTAGTTGTGTCGCCAAATTCTCTCGCATTCAGCATGCCAACTGGACATATCCAAATGAAACTGCTGTGTTCTGCGGTGTTGCTCCTGTGAACTCTGGAACTCGGCCGCCAATCTTGCATTTTCTTCTCCCAATCTCTGCATTTCCCCCCTCATCTGTTGGCTGTCCCCGCCTCCCTTCTTTTGACCTCCCTTAGTGGTCTTCAGGAGCCCTATTCCAGAACTTCCCAAACCCCGGCAGTAGTATTGGTTTGACCGGTCTGGGAAGGCTGCGTCGAACATCCTCGCTGTCGTTTGGACATTCAATCGGTCGACCTGGCGCAGGGCTTCTTACAGATCTGCCTCTGAAATGTTCGGTTGTGTCTCCCGAACTACTTCCTGCAACACTTCTTCTTCGGCCCGGTTCACCCTCTCCTAATTGAACGGGAAAAAAAAATAATTAATATTCTAACAAATATATAATTAAGTAAAATTAATAATTTAAATTTTAAAATCGTAATCAACGACTTACGAGCTGTTCTGTCGCTTGTGGATAAGCCTTCTTGAACGTCTCTACGTACGGGTTGCTATCAGGATGATCTCTAAGCGCCTCCTCCTGATATTGTGCAAATGGCCTAGAACCACCATGATGGGGGGTTGTGTTACGGCGGCGGTTCGCAGAGTTTATCTGAGACCGTTCCTTCAAACAAATAATAAAATATTAGAAAAATGCATAAAAAAATATTAGTGTAATAATTATAAAATAATTAAACTAATAATTAAAATTTTAACAAAATAAACATTTATAGTTAAGTTTAGTATTTACCTGCATAAGTGGGTTGTTAAAGTCTACTGTCTTCAACCAACGCCAATCGTACTCCCTGAACATGAACTCTCTTGGAGTACCCATACGACCA
The DNA here is from genome assembly GCA_963682095.1 of Potentilla sterilis. Lineage (NCBI taxonomy): Eukaryota > Viridiplantae > Streptophyta > Magnoliopsida > Rosales > Rosaceae > Potentilla > Potentilla sterilis. The sequence goes on along the minus strand of OY821755.1, from coordinate 44,428,184 downwards.
CGGTTGTCGTACTCGGTAAAGTGGGTACGGAGCTCGTTCTTCCACTCTTTGAACCTACGGAAAAAACAAAAATGCATTAGAAATATTATTAATATCATAAAATATTTCAAATTATAAGATGAGGAATTCCCAACGTACCTCGAGTTCTGCATCGCGTCCGCCCAAGCCTGCTTGTGTTCGGCAATCTCGAAGTATACCTAAAAGATAATATTTTATTAGTTTTACAATTATAACAATACCGAAAATTATTAAATATTACGATAAAGAAATTAAGTTTTTTAAATTACTCACCGACGCCGCGTTGTTGGCCTCCCTCTTGATCTCTTCCGGCACATCAGCCCACCGTGTCCACAACATAGGGACTTTATCCCTAATTAGTGCTCCCACGCAACCCGCGTAATCGCAGTGTTTTTTCCCCTGAACCTCCTAATTAGGGGGTTCGTTGATCTGGATTCTCCCCTGCTCTCAACAGTTCTCCTGAGCGTGTCAAAACATATGACACCTCTCGTGTTCCTACTTGAACTTCTAGGGGCTGTCCCTATCACATAAACGACGATTGGCTAATAAAATTAAATATTAGTGCGTTAATTTTAATAAAACATTTAATTAATAAAATCAAATGTTACCTGAACTCGATGACCCGTCTGTCGACTTTCCTTTTCTCCTCAACGAAATCAGGAGCTCAGGTCTCTCAGATGGCTGATGATGGTATGCCTCCGCAACACTCACGTACTGAGGCATATCAGGCCATATGGGCACACCACGAAAGTCGACCTCGGGTATCGCATAAATGTTGTACGGGAGGTAGAGCTGATTTGGGAGAGTAGGCCCCTCAGTCGAGTCAGCAGCAGACGGCGCCGGACTCGTCATCGGCTCCCGATGAACCTCAGGCATACGGACCTGAGGAACGTCTGGAGCTATCTCGTCCTGAAATAGCTGCCTACTGGACCTCGGAGCATCTGGCCCGAGAGGGGGACGTGAACTGCTCGACGGCCGCCCCGCCTGGAGAAGGGTCTGGTGCAGAGAACTCACACTCCTCCGCGGCTGGGATGAATCCACAGTCCTCCGCGGCTAGGATGAATCCACACTCCTCCGCGGCTGGCTGGTGGTCCTCTCAGGCTGGCTAAGGGTCCTCTCGGAGTCTCCGGAACCGGCAGAACTTCCAAAACCCCTAGATCTGGAAGAACGACGGCCTCCGAATAACTGTCTGAGTGCATCGGCCATCTGGAGCATGAGGCATTAATACATTAATTAATATTAAATTATATTACATTAAATAACAAATTCTAATTAATATAATAACCAATAATACTAACATATTTTAAAACATACTAACAAATTAATATTTAAATTTTAACTAATTTTAAATAATACTAACCATTAACCTAAATATAACCATTTATATAAAAATATAACTATATTTCATTATTAACATATATATACATACAAATAACCATTTATATATTAACAAAAATATAACCATTTATATAATGAGGCTACCAATTTATATATATAATTAATTTAACAATTTATATATAGCAATTAAAATATACATTAACATATAACCAATATTAACAAATATATAACAATTTATATAATTAATCTACAAATTTATATATATAATTAATCTAACAATTTATACATATAACCAATATATATAACAATTTAACACACACTTAAATATCTAAATTATATACCTAAATTATAAAATTAAAATAAATTGAAAAAAAAAATAAAAAAAAAACCTTCGGATCTGTTTTTGGGGAGGAGGAGGAGGGGAAGGAGGAGGGGAAAGAGGAGGAGGGGGCCGGAGGAGGAGGTGAAGGACCGGAGGAGGCCGGATGGAGGAGGAGGGGAAGGAACGGCGCCGATTTGAGGAGGAGGAGGACGAGCAGTTCGGAATGGAGGAGACGCACGGCCAATTTGAGGAGCGGAGGAGGAGTTTTTGCGGATTTAGGGCTGAAAAAGTCGGGCTGCTGCGGCTTTAAGCTTTTATAGCAGAAAGAATAGCCGACGATTTAGAAGATTTCGTCGGCTATTCTTTGCGAATAGCCGACGATTTAGAATATGTCGTCGGCTATTCTTTGAATGTCGTCGGCTATTCTATGAACATCGTCGGCTATACTTTGGAAGATCAACAGCGGTCTGATCTGAGTCATCCAACGGCGGACAATAAAAAGGAGCGGATCGCAAGAGTTTAGCCGACGAAAATTATATTTCGTCGGCTAAACTGAGAGAATAGCCGACGATTTAAAATATTTCGTCGGCTATTCTTTGGAAAATCAGCAGCCGTCGGATCTGAGTTATCTAACGGCGGACAATAAAAATGCGCGGATCGCAGGAGTTTAGCCGACGACATATAATTTTCGTCGGCTATTATCACTGGTCAACCACTAAGTCAAACCTCTAAACACTTAAAAACGGAAATTAGTCTAGTTAAACCACGGTTTCTGGCCTGACCTTCAACAGATAATAGTTTCAAATCAATGAGACGCAAATAATCATATAAAAAATTTACAAAATTGATTTAACGAACGTCAGGCTACCCATATGAAAACGAAAGTAAAAAACAGTTAACCGCAACATTCGGCACACGGATTTTATCGGAATCTTGTCATTTTTCAACCGTAGACGTATTTCATTATTTCGGTCATATCTTATTTCACAACATTTTTGCATTTGAAGAGTCTACGTATAGTAACTATTTGAAACTATACATTCACTCAAAAACTTTGGTAAACAATTGAAGGAAGATTAGTGCATATGTTCTGATTTTGAATCTAAAAGTTTAGAAAATCTATTCCAACAGTCAGATATCACCGTTAAGATTAAATACACGTATGGAAAAAAATCCAACTTCAGCTGACAACGTTAAAGGCTCAATCGGAATGGTCAACCGGGTAAGTCAAACCTCTAAACGCCTAGAAATGGTAATTGGACTGTCTAAATGACGTTTTTGGCCTGACCTTCAATAGATAATAGTTTCAAATCAATGAGACGCAACTAATCATATAAAAATTTTACAAAATTGATTTAACGAACGTCAGGCTACCCATAGGAAAACGAAAGTAAAAAACAGTTAACCGCAACATTCGGCTCACAGATTTTATCAGAACCTTGTCATTTTTCAACCATAAACGTATTTCATTATTTCGGTCATATCTTATTTCACAACATTTTTGCATTTGAAGAGTCTACGTATAGTAACTATTTGAAACTATACATTCACTCACACTTGGTAAACAAGTTAAGGAACATTAGTGCATATGTTCTGATTTTGAATCTAAAAGTTTAGAAAATCAATTCCAACCGTCAGATATCACCGTTAAGATTAAATACATGTATGTAAAAAAATCCAACTTCAGCTGACAACGTTAAAGGCTCGATCGGAACGGTCAACCGGGTAAGTCAAACCTCTAAACGCTTAGAAATGGTAATTGGACTATCTAAATGACGTTTTTTTGCCTGACCTTCAACATATAATAGTTTTAAATCGATGAGATGCAACTAATCGTATAAAAATTTTCCTCAAAATATTTACCGAAGGTAACGCTACTATTAGGGAAACGAAGGAATAAAACCTTTGACCGCATCTTTCGACACTCAGATTTTATCGGAATCTTGTCATTTTTCAACCATAAACGTATTTTATCATTTTGGTCATATCTTATTTCACGACTTTTTTCTGTTTGAAGGATGAAGCAATGGTTTATCGTTAGTGATAGATCTGAAAATATATAGACTTATAGCCGACGAAAATGTCAATTTCGTCGGCCAAATTTCAAAAGTTTTCGTCGGCTAATGTTTCAAAGAAAGGCCGACGAAAATCCAAATCGTCGACTGAAATCTGAATATAGCCAACAATTTTTGTTTATACCGACGAAAAAAAAGGATCGTCGGCTATTCCCAAACTATGGCAGACGATTTTTTTTTCTACAGACGAAAAATAAAATCATCGGCTATTCTATGGAATTACCGACGAAAATTTTTAGTCGTCGGCCGTTTTTTTTTATTTTGTCGGGAAAAACCTTTTTTTCTGGTAGTGATTGGTGGGTACTAATTAACTGTTTAGAAGTTCAGTTTTGGAAGAACATGCATCTAAACTGTGAACAAATAGGAGCTGATCTCGATTACCACAACCGAACATTCGCAGAGTATTTCGGCCGCTGGGTACGTAACTTTAACATTATTCTATACGTATTTATATATTATTGTGTATAATTATTCACATTTATAGTTGATTCTGATGGTTGCAGATGGACCTTATTAAAAATGATAATCACCAAAATTGGTCGCACGAACTCAGACTTCTTGCGATGAAGCCGGTCTATTCAAAAGTTTATGCGATGTGCAAGGTGAATGGTGTGTTATTTCAATGTGAAGAGAGAGACATCAAACTGAAAACACAAAATTCAGGGGTTATGGCACATGGTGTGGATGATAGAGTTGACTATTACGGTGTTCTCCATTCAGTTGTGGAACTGCATTATGGGGAAGGCATGAAAGTGCACCTTTTCAAGTGTAGATGGTTTGACACACGGCCGCAGAGCATGAAAACCGATCAATACGGCATAACTTCTGTGAACACTAGTACATCATGGTATGAGGAGGACCCGCTCGTTTTAGCCACATGGGTGAAACAAGTGTTCATCGCCATCTTTGTCAGCCACCTCCTCTCCCCCCTCTTCTCCTTTCTCCACTCCCTCTCTTTGTCAGCCGAGCGTAGCGGAGGAGAGGAGCGGAGGAGCGGAGGAGATGACCGGAGATGAGGACCGGCGCGGAGGGGAGGAGGAGAGGAGAGCGGAGCCCAGAAAAATCAAGGATCGATTTGTGACGAAGGAGAAACTCGAGCCCTAACCCCCAATTCAGTGTGATAAAAGACCAAAATGCCCCCGTGTCCAACCCATCTGGCGTGTCCAAGGCGTGTCAAGTATTGAATTCGCGTGTACGGCTGTTTAATGGCGAATTGCCTCGTACTCATGTTCAGATCGTGTCGGACACGCGACACGCCCCCTTCCTTGCGTGTCCGTGCTGCTTAGTGTTTAAGTGAATGTATAGTTTCAAATAGTTACTATACGTAGACTCTTCAAATGCAAAAATGTTGTGAAATAAGATATGACCGAAATAATGAAATACGTTTATGGTTGAAAAATGACAAGGTTCTGATAAAATCTGTGAGCCGAATGTTGCGGTTAACTGTTTTTTACTTTCGTTTTCCTATGGGTAGCCTGACGTTCGTTAAATCAATTTTGTAAAATTTTTATATGATTAGTTGCGTCTCATTGATTTGAAACTATTATCTGTTGAAGGTCAGGCAAAAAAACGTCATTTAGACAGTCCAATTACCATTTCTAAGCGTTTAGAGGTTTGACTTACTCGGTTGACCGTTCCGATCGAGCCTTTAACGTTGTCAGCTGAAGTTGGATTTTTTTTTCCATACATGTATTTAATCTTAACGGTGAAATCTGACGGTTGGAATAGATTTTCTAAACTTTTAGATTCAAAATCAGAACATATGCACTAATGTTCCTTAACTTGTTTACCAAGTGTTTAAGTGAATGTATAGTTTCAAATAGTTACTATACGTAGACTCTTCAAATGCAAAAATGTTGTGAAATAAGATATGACCGAAATAATGAAATACGTCTACGGTTGAAAAATGACAAGGTTCTGATAAAATCTGTGTGCCGAATGTTGCGGTTAACTGTTTTTTACTTTCGTTTTCCTATGGGTAGCCTGACGTTCGTTAAATCAATTTTGTAAAATTTTTATATGATTAGTTGCGTCTCATTGATTTGAAACTATTATCTGTTGAAGGTGAGGTCAGAAACCGTCGTTTAACTAGACTAATTTCCGTTTTTAAGCGTTTAGGGGTTTGACTTAGTGGTTTGACCTATAGTTTAGCCGACGAAAATTATATTTCGTCGGCTAAACTCTTGCGATCCGTGCCTTTTTATTGTCCGCCGTTGGATGGCTCAGATCCGACGGCTGTTGATCTTCTAAAGTATAGCCGATGATGTTCATAGAATAGCCGACGAAATCTTTTAAATCGTCGGCTGTTCGCTCTGCTATAAAAGCTGAAAGTCGCTTTCAGCCCGACTTTTTCTCTCCTCCTCCGGAAAAATATCTCCGCCGCTCTCCTCCGTCGATCTGCGTCTCCAATCCTTCGAATTTCATCGACTTCCTCCTCCTTCTCCGATCTGCAGCGTCCTCCTCCTCCTCTTCCTCAAATCGGCGCCGGCGTCCTCCTCCTCCTCCTCCTCCTTCCCCTCCTCCTCCGCCTCCTTCTCCTCCTCCGCTAGGTATTTTTTTTTTGTAATTTATTTTAATTGTATAATTTAGGTATATAATTTAGATATTTAAGTGTGTGTTAAATTGTTATATATATTGGTTATATATATAAATTGTTAGATTAATTATATATTTAAATTTGTAGATTAATTATATAAATTGATATATATTTGTTAATATATACACATATTTGTATATATATATATATATATATGTTAATGTATATTTTAATTGTTATATATAAATTGTTAAATTAATTATATATATAAATTGGTAGCCTAATTATATAAATGGTTATATTTATGTTAATATATAAATGGTTATTTGTATGTATATATATGTTAATGATGAAATATAGTTATATTTGTATATAAATGGTTATATTTATGTTAATGGTTAGTATTATTTAAAATTAGTTAAATTATAAATATTAATTTGTTAGTATGTTTTAAAATATGTTAGTATTATTGGTTATTGTTGTAGAATAATCAGAATTGGTCTACTCATTTCATTAGAGAATCCCTTTATATAAGGTGACGATTACAATGGTAATAACAATTACATTGATGATCATAATCACTGATTGAAACGTTACAACTTATTGATAACTGATTTCCTAATTTACTATCGTCATTACTTTGACGAAGGCACACAAAAGGTATTTTCCTTTAACACTCCCCCTTGTGCCGAGTCAAAGACGGAATGGTGCATAGATCGTTGCCTCATTAAAAACCTTGCCAAGTAACAAAACCCAGTGGGACAAAATAAAACTTGGACGAAGGGAAAAAGAGCACAACACACCTTTAACCTTTGAGGATTACATGTGTGTATTATACTCCCCCTGAAGTCTACATCTCCCCCTGATCCTTACATTAATCAAGGAAGCTTTGAAAGCTTTCGCATTCCTATGTTTTTCCTTCAACACAGATAAAATGGTGCATGTGGTGTTGCCTCATTAAAAACCTTGCCAAGTAACAAAAACCCAATGGGAGAAAATAAAACTTTGGTCAAAGGACAAAAAGAGCGCAACGCACCTATTACATTTGAAAACAACATGTATGTGCTAGACTCCCCCTGATGTCTGCAACTCCCCCTGATTTTTACATTAATCATGGGATTCTCCCTGATTCTTTCATTTGATCAAGGGAGCTTTAGTAACATCAGCACAGTTATGTGTTTTCACATGTTTTTCCAAATATGACTTTGAGCAATGATTTAGTAACTAAATCTTGCCATATCTTCCTCAGATCCAACTTGATTTACTTTGATCTTGAGGATAAGGTTGTTCATGAACCGAACACATTGGTTCATATTGAACATCAGGTTCACTCGTGGTATGACATTCATTTAACAAAATAGCCATAACTTCGTCTAGAGTATGAGTGAACCATCAAGAGATTTGAAATTGATCTGTAATAACAGATTTTCTTATTTCATCTTTAATGCGTTTTTCTTTACGCATAGTTGGCTATGACGTGGATAATTTCTTTATCATGTCACATTCTATGTAGAGATTGAATGAGCCCAAATCTTTCATATCTTTAATGAAAGAATGATTTGCGTTGCGTAGGCGCAGAGCTAAACATAGCTTTACAAATTTACATCGAATGAGAGGTCGAGTCTTACATATTATGTTTAAGTACAATCATGCATTATTGCACTTGTATAGGAATTTCATTTCCCAATACTTCTTCATCATCTTCCTTTAGATGAAAAACGGATCTATTGTTAGAGTAAAGACTTCGACTGATCATGAGAGTATATGGAGGCCTCACTTTATTCTTTAGAGTGCCTAAGCCGATTGATGTATGGTTACCATCAATACAGTCCTTGAGTTTCATTTCAAGACTGTGTATTCTCAAGATCTTTTCATTCTTAACTTAGGATTTACAATACATAGAGTATCTCATAATTCATTGAGAGTCTGTGTATATCCATAATGAGCACGCAATGACATAATTCACCAATCTCTTCCCAATCAAGTAGTCACTTTAGTGAACGTTTCAATTTCTTTTGCAAACGTACTCATGTGATCTAGAGTCACTTGATTTGGGTGGATGAAGTCCGTTTAGGATCCTCATGTATATCTCTTAATTTAGATCCCCATAGAGATATATGTTTTGATCACTTTTCGTAAGCTGCATGTTCAGTTTTTCGGAAACTACCAAACTGACAAGGTAGTGGAGTGCAATGACATCCATTACAAGAGATTGTCTCATCGTAGTTCATTACGAGAGAATATCTCCTCGTAGTCGATTCCAGTGCGTTTTTGAGATACCTTGCGCCATAAGGTGAGTCTGAATACTCTTATTCTCATTACGCATTCTAACAAAGATATATTTGATAGGGTTTATATTTGCGGTGTCGGCGTCACCTGCCCAAAAGACCTATCTCTTTGTTTATACTGGATCGCTTATTTCCATTAGGCCAGTTTACTAAGTTGACATTTTTCAACGAACTATAGTTCGATAGTAGACTCATTATTCCACGTCCTCATGTACACTAGTGTAATGTGTTTGTAGAGATCTCTATACTTTAAGGATTGGTTCTAACATTTGAGGCGTCCCCCAATGATAACCACAATCCATAAATATTCTCATGAGACGGATTTGAGTATCACTGATCAATAGATCAGGTTGTGCCAAACTTGTTTTCTTCCTTTACACAAGTATGTATCGAACCTAAGGTGGCCTCCCCCTCTTCCTTGGAGAGCCACGGCCTGTGACACCATTTATGCCACTTATGGCGTCACCATGCCACCATCCATGGTGGCAGTGCAATACCCAATTCCTCTTGGGTGATACCATGTCCTTTTGATAAAACACAATCCTTGCAGGTATATTTGCAGCAGGTTTATATGATCTCGTCACTTTAATGTATAAGACATCTGCACACTTTACTTTGTGTGATTTTGGGGATCGAGATGAGACATAGTGGGGACAAACCACGACAATTCCTGTCGTTCCACTTGAACATGCTTGTTCTTATCTCCCCCTAACGACGGGAAGACTGTCTCATCAAAGTGACACACCGCAAATCTAGCGGTGAGGAGATCGCCTGTCAAGGTTTCGACATAGCTGACTATAGCTAGAAGTTCATATCCAGCATAGATATTTATTCATCTCAAGTAACCCATCATTGTGCGCTGTGGCGGCGCAATTTTGGCACATAAAACATTTAATGGAGCTCAAGGATTGTAGATCCGTGTCAATCCAAAAGAGCTCAAGGATTACAAGTTCGTTTGAAATCCTGTAAAATTCTCACACATAGTCACTAGCTATGGTATAAATTTGTTCAATGATGATGGTCAAAGATGAATAAATAACGCTGCATGCAAAATTGCATAACCCAAAACGGAAGTATTGGTGTGCTTTACCAATATTAAGACTATTACTGTAGTCATTTTCCGTGAGACCAATTGAGTTTTTATATAGGAATATGATGTCCATTACAAATCCCGTATAATAAGCCATAAAATCATCACACCTACGGAAATTAACCCGGCCTAGGTGCTTTGACTTTCTAGCATAAGCAGCATAAATTTTTAATTGTGGATGGTGTCATGACACGTGACCAGCGTGTCGACACAACAACCAACACCATAAAATATCTATGGTGTCCGCAAGTTGGTTGAATCGATCCACTGAATCCTCTTTTGATTCAATATAACAACATAATGAGAAACTCATGTGTCCTTTGCATATGATGATCTCAATCATAATTTCACTAATAGGCTTTGAGTGATGTGCTTCGATTCATAGAATCACAATAGATAAGAAGCATAATATGATATAAGTGCATGTACTTGTGCATCAAATATATCATAATGTCACCGTAGGGGAGCGGTGGAATATAGGGATTGAACACACGTCTTCATCCCTACATGGATTGTATCGAAATAATATTTGAGGATAAAATGTTCTTTGTTCGTCCTCAGTTTCGTGTGTGAACCATATTCTTCTGGTGTTTGCTTCTATTTATCCAAAAATATGGGTGTCCATAGTAGTTTCTTTAATGTATGGATCACCAGATCAAAGCCAATCTATGTCAGAATTCCAAAATATCATTTTCTTATGACGTTGGATTTAATTAGCGGTTACTTAGAACCTACTAAGTTGACATATAATCTTCTCTAATACTCGTTTACATTCGCAGTCATTTAGAGGTAATGCAAAGGAGCTCAAATGAATTCTCACTTGTGTCTTTTTCACATGAAAATCGTGGCGTAAATTTCTTTATAATGTGGAAAACAAAATTCAATTTTCTTTTATGGCATAAATTGTCAATTTGACATATGCTCAATATATACATCGAAACGTAACTCAAGTTCTTTAGAGTAAATCGATGGGGATTGTAATAAAAGAGATTCTAATCCCAATTAGGCAGGTGTATTATGAATCCCAAAGGAAAAGATATACTGATCCTTATTACTTTCTTTGATATACTAATCATTATCATATACTATTGATATAGTACTACTGTTCTTCAGTACTATTATTTTAGGGATTACATTGTGCGTTTCTTTGCACACGGTTCTTTGTTTCATGCCTATATTATGATATGTTGCTTTACTTTATGCAATACTTTGCAAAGTTAGATATAGAAAATTGAATTATGTATATTATGAATAAAATTTGAATAATCTCAATTCCTTTAGAGAAAATTCAAAAAATGCCAACGATTACATTTAGTCTTGTCCAATTAAAAGATAGAAACTTTAAGACAAAAAGTCTAATTTAGGACAAAAAGTCGTATTTAGGCGTAATGGCCTTTATAAGGATATCTTGTAAGTTTAAAAGTAGACTAATCAAAGTCTATCTTAGATTGAGCCAGATCCTTTTTGCTCTTTTAATAGCTGCAATGATGAGTCGTTTCATTGACATCTTCTTCCCATTTTGTATGCTTTTAGTTGTAAATTCATTTTCAATGTTTTTTGTTGGATATTGAAGATACTTTTCCATAATCCGCGTACTCATATGATTCTTCATATATATTGAAAGTCGTAGCTAATTCTTTACTAGCTTATAATGTACGTATCAATAGTTCATTGAATTACAACAATGGCAGAGTGCTTCACTGCACATGACATGTCCCCTATGTCATCTTTTAAATGTTACATTGTTTCCACTTACTTTTGGATGATTATATGAATTTTTACGTCCATGGTAATTACCCTTTGTTTTAGGGTCGTTGCATTATTTTGCCCAATTTGTTCAAGAATATATATATATATATTTTTCTAAGACCTTACATTGTCATTCAAGATATTGAAATTATTTATTTAGCTATTTACATCAAGCAATTTTGCATAAAAATACCATGTTCAAGCCTTTGTCGGCTTAATAGGGAATTTGGTACTCAAATTCTTCAGAGTCCAATATGTCAAAACTAAACTGTGATGGTTAAACCATCTGTAAAATATAGGAAGAATAAAATATATTAATCTCGTGGTCTAAATGACATGTACGACGACTAATATAAACCAAGATACTTTATGGTAAATCTGATGCTTCGTGAAATTTCGTTATCACAATAAAATTTTGATTTTTTCATATTCATTGCATGTAAAGCTAATGAAATTTCATTATCATTGCTATTTATATAATCAAGAAGATATCCATGATGAAAATTTTTCAAGAAATTAAAATTGGATCTCAAGACCAAAATTTGTAATGGTCATATTTGTCTTACTTCGTGAAAATACTTTTCCACATTATAGGTTTGTCACTTTTTCTTTATACTATAATGCTCATGAAATTGCATTATCATGGCAATGGTTAAACTATTAAATAAAGTAATTATCTAACAGTAATAAAATGAACATATAATGCTCTATATTTATCATTTAAATAAATATTAATGCGATTTAATAAAAGCATTATATGATGAAATTTTAAATGAGATTTAACGAATGCGGCAAAATTCATACTGTAAGTTTGCCAAATAAACTGCATATGATGCGATTGCTCGATCTCCGACTCCCAATAAACGTCACATATTGATCGCCGCATCGTAATTGATATGTCACAAAAAAAAATAGTCATATGATTAGTCACTTTAATCATACATTTACCATATCGATTATATAATTTAATATTTACCGTTAAATTCATAAAACAGTAAATAGTTATATAGTAAATAATCATACGGTAAATATAATTTACAGTACGGTAATTTTGAAATTTACCTTTAAAAAAAATTTCCTGTTTTTTCTTTTTTTTCGGGTTGGGTCAGGCCCAAGGTGTTGGGCCGGGTCGGGTCGAGCCCAAAGGACCCGGGTAGAAATTTTTTTTCTTCAGATCGCAGAAGGAGCAAGGCGGCGCCTGGTTCGTCGGCCGATCGGAGAGACGAGGCGCCGATTGGAGGCGAGCCGGTGGATCAGATCAGGGCATCGACGTTGATGGGCTGGCGTCGTTGGCGCTGGTCCGGCGTAGGAGGAGGCCGGATCGGGGGGGGGGGGGGGGGGTCGATGCAGGTGGATCGGTGGGGGGGGGGGGGGGGGGACGATCCGGGTGGCGTCGGTGTCTGGGGCAGAGGAGCGGCGGCGAGGCGATCTGGAGAGGTGCAGGAAGGTACGATCGGAGGAGGTGGTGGTCCGATCGGAGGAGGTGGTGTTGTCCGGCGGGGGATGGGTGCCCAGATCAGTTTTCTTGGTGCCCTGAAGCATATGGACAATCTGCCGACAAAGATGTCGTCGGCAGAATGGGTTTCTGGATTTTTTTTTCAGAAACAAAAGGCCTAGGGTTTTTTTTCTCTCTCTTTTTTTTCTCTCTGGCTAAAGCAAAGTGCTGATAACGTGTTGTAGAATAATCAGAATTGGTCTACTCATTTCATTAGAGAATCCCTTTATATAGGGTGACGATTACAATGGTAATAACAATTACATTGATGATCATAATCACTGATTGAAACGTTACAACTTATTGATAACTGATTTCCTAATTTACTATCGTCATTACTTTGACGAAGGCACACAAAAGGTATTTTCCTTTAACAGTTATTATATTAATTAGAATTTTTTATTTAATGTAATATAATTTAATATTAATTAATGTATTAATTTATTTGTTTCTAGATGACCGATGCATTTAGACAGCTATTCGGAGGCCGTCGTTCCAGATCTAGGGGTTCTGGAAGTTCTGGCGGATCCGGAGACTCCGAGAGGACCACCAGCCAGCCTCAGAGGATCGATTCATCCCAGCCGCGGAGGAGTGTGAGCAACCGGCACCAGACCCTTTTATCGGCGCGGCGGCCGTCGAGCAGTTCATGTCCCCCTCTCCGGCCAGATCCTCCGATATGTAGTACGCAGCTATTCCAGGGCGACATAGCTTCAGACGTTCATCAAGTCCGTATGCCTGAGGTTCATCGGGAGCCGATGACGAGTCATGCGCCGTCTGCTGCTGACTCTACTGAGGGGCCTACTCTCCCTAATCAGCTATACGTGCCATACAACATTCCTGCCATACCCGAGGTCGACGACCGTGGTGTGCCCATATGGCCTACTAGGCCTCAGTACGTGAGTGTTGAGGAGGCATACCATTATGAGCCATTTGAGAGACCTGAGCTCCTGATTTCAGCGAGATTAAAAGGAAAGTCGACAGAAGGGTCATCATGTTCAGGTAACATTTGATTTTATTAATTAAATGTTTTATTAAAATTAACGCACTAATATTTAATTTTATTAACCAATCGTCGTTTATGTGATAGGGACCGCCGCTAGCAGTTCAAGCAGGAATACGAGAGGTGTCATATGTTTTGATACGCTTAGGAAAAGTGTTGAGACCAGCGGGAGGATCCAGATCAACGAACCCCTTAATCAGGATGTTAAGGGAAAAAAACGCCGCGATTATGAGGGTTGCGTGGGAGCACTAATTAGGGATAGAGTCCCTATATTGTGGACACGGTGGGCTGATGTGCCGGAAGAGATCAAGAGGGAGGTCAACAACGCGGCGTCGGTGAGTAATTTAAAAAACTTAATTTCTTTATCGTAATATTTAATAATTTTCGGTATTGTTATAATTTTAAAACTAATAAAATATTATCTTTCAGGCATACTTCGAGATTGCCGAACACAAGCAGGCTTGGGCGTACGCGATGCAGTACTCGAGGTACGTTGGGAATTCCTCATCTTATAATTTGAAATATTTTATGATATTAATAATATTTCTAATGCACTTTTGTTTTTTCCGTAGGTCAAAGAGTGGAAGAACGAGCTCCGTACCCACTTTACCGAATACGACAAATATGGTCGTATGGGTACTCCAAGAGAGTTCATGTTTAGGGAGTACGAGTGGCATTGGTTGAAGACAGTAGACTTCAACAACCCAGTTATGCAGGTAAATACTAAACTTAACTATAAATGTTTATTTTGTTAATATTTTAATTATTTTATAATTATTACACTAATATTTTTTTATGCATTTTTCTAATATTTTATAATTTGTTTGAAGGAACGGTCTCGACAGAACTCTGCGAACCGCCGCCGTAACACAACCCCCCATCATGGTGGTTCTAGGCCATTTTCACAATATCAGGAGGAGGCGCTTAGAGATCATCCTTTAAGCAACCCGTACGTAGAGACGTTCAAGAAGGCTTATCCATTAGCGACAGAAGAGCTTGTAAGTCGTTGATTACGATTTAAAAATTTTAATTATTAATTTTACTTAATTATATATTTGTTAGAATATTAATTTTTTTTCTTTTCCCGTTCAATTAGGAGAGGGTGAACCGGGCCGAAGAAGAAGTGTTGCAGGCAGTAGTTCGAGACACACAACCGAACATTTCAGAGGAAGATCTGCAAGAAGCCCTGAACCAGGTCGACCGATCGAATGTCCAAACTGCAGCGAGGATATTCGACGCAGCCTTCCCAAAACGGTCAAACGACTACTACTGTCGGGGTTTGGGAAGTTCTGAAATAGGGGTCTTGAAGACCACTAAGGGAGCTCAAAAGAGGGGAGGCGGGGACACCCAACAGATGAAGGGGGAAATGCAGAGATTGGCAGAAGAAAATGCAAGATTGGCGGCCCAGTTCCAGAGATCATAGGAGCAACAACGCAGAACACAGCAGTATCAGATGGAAATGGAGCGTTGGCATGCTGAATGCGAGAGAATTCGGCGACAGAACTACGCCGGCCAACAAAACTGGTGGTATGCTATGTTCGCGGCACAACAACAAGGCCTTGAACCCCTGCCCCCGTTTGAGTCGTTAGATGAACCTCCAATGCCGAGAGCTCCCGAGTTCATTCAGCAGGATGACGAGCATGATGGACAGCAGGATGGTGGCCAGGATGGAACAAATTAAATAATTAATGAAAAACATGTTTCTTGTGGGTGTAAATGCATGGATTGTCATTGTGAATTGCAGGTTGCTTGGAATGGTAATTTAGAAATTAATTTTTTTTTTCCAAAATGTAAGAACAGCCGACGATATTGACATTATTTCGTCGGCTATCACTACTATAGCAGACGATTTTTACCAAATTTCGTCGGCTATAACTGTTATAACCGACAAAAATGACATTATTTCGTCGGTGGTCTATGTTAAATAGTGACGGTTTCGTCGGCTATAACTAATTAATGCCTCTTAAAATATTAATATATTCTGACGAAATCTGCATGTCGGCTATATTTCAGAACAAATAACCGACGAAACAGAAGAGATCGTCGGCTATATTTTACGATATCGTCGGCCATATGTGAAAATATCCGACGAATTTCGTCGAGCATTATGCCAAGGTTTGGTCGACAAAATGTATTTTCGTCGGTGATAACTTTGGAATGGCCGACGATTTCGTTATTTTCGTCGGGTATATTTTTACCGACGCCCTTTTATCGACGAATAATAGACGACGAAATTTTCGTCGATAGAAGGAATACCCGACGAAAATTTTGAATAGTAGACGAATTTTTTTTCGTCTGCTATTCTGTCCGATATGGTAGTGTAAGTAAACCTGCACCAACCTTTCTATAAAAAAAATAAATAAAAAAAGACACTGAATGGAAACAAAAGATAAAAGACATGCACCAACCTTTCTGCACTACAACTCAATGGGTAGGACACATAAACCGCACTAGTTCTATACAGAAAATATGCTGCAAAATCTAACAAATATGCATTTCTTTTAGTATATTGTGTACGTATACATATATATGCTTTGTGTATGTTTTCCCTGGTACAAAATCTAACAGAAGTTGCTGATGCTCGAGAAGGAAAAGAAAAGCAGCATTTTGCCTTGTATGACAACATGCAGATCAAGATCGACAGAGTACTATTATCCATTTGGATTAGAAACTTATTTCTGCTTCATGTATTTACAGATCAGTTGGGCAGAGCTTAAGTGTCGTAAAAACAACCCTGCTAATCAAAGAGGATGATGATGCTCATTCCATTGCTTCGTATGACTCAATTCCCATGTTATTGTGGCTTTTCTTACTACAGTAGCATTGAAATACACCAGTTCATTTTTTTTTATAACTACATTACATCTGTATTCAGAAGCAGTACTCCTGGTGGCAGAGGAGCAGTGGTTCTGGATTTTCCTTCAGGTTGGATGAACGTGCTGAAAAAAGGAAGGAGGTTGCTAACACATACCTTTAGCCCCGGTTGCTAGTATTATTTTCAATGTTTAATCCTAATCAACTTTATCATTTTTCACCAGTTCTTTACAAAGCTAGAAGAAAAGATACAGGCTAAAGAAGCAGAAAAGAATAATTCGCAAGCAAAATCAAAGGTTCCTTGACATAAATCGTAGCATTTAGCTTTTGTGTTTTATAGATGTTCGGCTTTTAGAAATTTCAGGATATCTTATGTATGCTTGTCTTGTAGGAGAATCAGGAAGCAGAGATCAAGCAACTGAGGAAGAGCCTGACATTTAGGGCAGCTCCTATGCCGAGTTACCATTGGAGTTTAAACAACTTTGAACAATACGACCGACAAATTGTCTGGATAACATACCTCGACTACATAGTCAAGATGGCCATAGAAGTGTTGAGACAGGTTTCCAAGCTTCGTGCTTAACATCACCCCGCTATTTTGAGTCACGAGCCTTTGATCTCTATCGAATGAGACATACTTGATACCGTTCACGTAGCGCGCCTTATAAATCCGAGTGAATTGCGGACCTCGAGCCAATGACCATATTGCCCTGTTAAAATTAGGGTCCTGAGCATCATATATTCTCTTGGCCTGAAAAATAGATTGTGTTAGTTCTACACTATTAAGTTTTCGTAGAGAATTTTAAGAACCATATATTCAGTTTTCGTACAAATTTTAAGAACCATGGATGGAAACTCCTCCTTCGATGGCGCTGGTCGTAATCGTCACCATATTTCGCCGTGTACAGCTGCAAATGAGCGTCCATGTAATATTGAGCTTCTTCTGTATCCGTCAAAATTTGCCAGTGAGCCTCAGCCGTTTGCTCCTCTGTTAACCTGATATTTCCGGTGGTATCCATAATACACGGTTGAACTAACTGAGAAACAGAACTAATATTCCATATTGGGGGATTGGGCTCTTCGTGTTCTTCCAATTGCAAATACGACTTACAGTACGTCACCGACTCCCATGATATGTACCTTTCTGCAATACTCCCCTCCGGGTAACGTGTATTACTCATTGACTGCTTATAGTCACCTAATTGCTGTAAAATGATGAATATGATTACTGCATATATAAGGTCGATACCAATTTAGTTTGGACATTAAGAAACATATTTGATTAGTGCATATACCTTTCCGTCGGATACATCCATGTAAAATGTACTGGGCCTGTAAGCATAACTTGTTCGGGAAGGTGAACCATGAGATGAACCATAGAGGTGAAGAAATGTGGAGGAAAAATCAACTCCAAATTGCAGAGAATGATCACAATCTCATCTTTCATCTATTGGACATCTGTCTTCTTCAACTCCTTAGCACATAATTTTCGAAACCAATTTGACAATGCTATAAATGGCTTCACGACGTTATTCGGCAAAAATCCTCGGATAACCACTGGAAGAAGACGTTGAACCAGGACATGGCAATCATGCGTCTTCAATCCATAGAACTTTTTCTCGGATAGTTTCACCTTATTTCTCAAACTTCCCGCATAGTCAAGTGGATACCTAACACCGCAAAACCATTAAAATATTTCTTCAAGACGATCCTCTTCAACTAAAAAGGGTGCATGAGGAATCTTTCCCGTCCTCTTTTCAGCTTCCGAACACTACTGACTTTTGCGTATTCCCCTCTTCTGCAAAGCTTCGCGAGCCCTTGGACCATCCTTGGTCTTCCCTTCAATTGAAAGAATGGTGGCCAGGATATTGTCACCCACGTTCTTTTCAATGTGCATGACATCTAAACAGTACCTGTGTAACAACGACGACCAATAGGGAAGCATCTACAATACGCTCTCGTGGGTCCAACATTGTCTGTTGTGTGCCGAGTAAGGGACACGAAAATACGGATGCTGGCTAAGAGTGGCGTAACTGTGTGACCTAATTTCCTCCAAAATTTCATCTCCGTTCTTATGAGCTGGCCTTTTTCCCCACTCTGGCTTCTCGTTAAATGCCAAACTAGATCGCATTGGTGAATTCTCGTCGAGCCATTTTCGATGCCCTTCATAAACAATTCTCCCACAAATATGCTTCGCCGTCAGCTCATCTAGCAAATTGGACATGCCTTGTACCCTTTCACCGTTGAACCCGCAAGCATCCCTAAACCAGGAAAGTCACTTATAGTACACATCACCGCTGCCTTCATCGTGAATACATCATTGTCGACTCTGTCAAAAGTATAGACTCCATTTTCTCATAAATCTATGAGCTCGTCGATCAATGGACGAATGAGTACACTAAAGCACTTTCCTGGAGATTTAGGGCCAGGAATCAACACGGCCAGCATATTATATTCCTTCCTCATACACATATTAGGGGTAGATTATATGGCATCACAACCACGGGCCACGTACTATGCTGGGTTGTCATTGTTCCAAATGGACTAAAACCATCAGTTGCCACTCCAAGCCGCACATTTCTTCCCTTAATGTCGTCGAAACCTGGAAATGTCCTGTTAAAATGTTGCCATGATTCTCCATCAAATGGGTGCCGGAGAGTACTTTCATCTTGTCGCCTCTCCTTATGCCATCGCATATGCTTTGCTGTATGTGGGGACATAAATAAGCGTTTCAACCTTGGAGTGATAGGGAAATACTATATTATCTTTTTTGGAAGGTCATCTGTATCTGGCTTATATCTTTGAGCACCACATATTGGACAAGTCCTACGAGATTTATTTGCAGCCCCCCTGAATAGGTAACAGTTGAACTCACAAACATGAATTTTTTCATATCCAAGGGAAATATCCTTGATGATTTTTTTAATTCTCGAATAACTCACAGGAAAATTATTGACTTTAAAAAACTTATGCACTCATTTACATAATTTATCAATACTCGTATCCGACCATCCGTTTTCAACTTTAATTTCCATTGCATGTAATGTGGCACTTAATACAGTTTCTTCACTCCCTTCATACAATGGGGTTTGAGACTCCTTTAGAAGCCTTTCATACTTAGCATAATCATCATCTACTATGTCATTGAACTGAACTTCAGCATTTTCTTCAACGACATTATGCGGTGCATCTGCATGGTATCCAGGATAGTATGGAAATACATCTTGTATAATCTCCACAGGCGGGATCACTGAAGGACCGGCAACACTGGAAGCCTGGACTCTGTCTTGAAGCCACTGTCTCCATTTACTGATCATTGCCGGTTCACCAGAAACTTTCCCGTGTAGGTGTCAAACTGTGTAAGTCGGATCTAAACCATGATGCAAGCAGTGATGATAAATCTCTATGAGTTTCTTATAATAAGGACCATTTCTGCAAACTGCGCACGGACAAGGGAGAAATTCGATTCCAGCAGTGCGAGCGGAAATAAAATTGATGAAGTTAACTAAGCCTGTGCTGTAATCAGGGTGTGTAAAGTGAAGATTCATCCAAGATTTGTCGGGGACATCATCCATGTTTCCTGTCATAACATAAACAGACAATATGCATAAGGTTAGCACACAACATTTATGATACAATCAAAACATGTCCCAACACTTCTTCTCCTTATGCCTCCGGGTTGGGTCCTATCCCCTTCAGGCGAACACGAGTTTGTTGATCCTTTTGCTATTCATGTGGTTTCAGCTACAGTTTTGGGAAATTTCGGCAGCATCTCCCTACAGTTCCTCAAGTGCACAAAAATCTAAACAACCTAATTTGCACTCGAGGAACACTGTAGAGAGACACTGTCGAAACTATATCCCAAAACTTAAACTTAAATCACATGAATAGCAAAAGGATCAACAAACTCGTGTTTGCCTAAAGTGTCCAAAAATGGGACAATTCGAGAATCAACAACCCATCTCGATCAACTAGATGCGTTGTTGATTATCAAACGGGAGTTCTAAGCTGATAAACACCACAATTATATATAATACGAAACAATAAATTTACACACGGCACCACACTCCCTCACTAAGCCACTCGCATGTTTCAGAAACCCTAACTACCACAATCCACACACAACACAAACCAATTACATCGTTAACTAATAATTTCAACCTAATCTGCCATAAAATTCACAAAATTTCAATAAATTGCACTATTTCAAGCCATTTTAGTTTCACTCAATTTGGATTTAACTAATTTCACAATTTCACTATATTGCACTAAAATTCAATGTCACTAAAATTTCACAATTTCACAAACTATCCTAAAAAATCTCAATTTCACCAAAATCAACACCAATTCTATCATATATTCAAACACCTAACCCTAAAAACAAAAACAAAAATACATTATAAACCAAATCCAACTCAAGATATCAAACACTAAATTCAACAAATCAAACCCAAATATGGTGATTACAATGAAGAGGGAGAGATTATACTAACCTACAAAGCAATTGGAAGAGAAAACCCAAGGAATTAGACCCCGAAATTGACGAAATCAGCCGATCTGCCCTTTTTTTCGCAGCTCTGGAACAGATTTTTCCCTCAAACTTCAACTTCGGAAATCTGTTGAAGTCGAGGGCTTTATAACAGATTTTAAAACATGAAGCGACGACTATTGCTCAAAACTCGTCGCTTCGTTTCATATGTTAGCGACGAATATTGACGAAGGTTATTAACTTCGCCGCTTCAATTTTACGTCGGCGACAAAGATTGAATTTTCGTCGCCACAGTTTACAGAACATGATCGGAGGCGACAACATACATTTATTCGTCGCTTCAATAATTTTACAGAACATGATCAATAGTCGTCGCTCTTGTTTTTTGAAGCGACAAATCCGATATTGGTCGCTTCGATGTGTTGAGGCGACAAACTTTAGTTTTCCTGTTTCAATCTTCGTCGCCTCAGTCCTTGTTTCCAGTAGTGGTTTGCAAGTTAGTTGCATCAAAAGTGGAAATATGTGGTATCAGTAACATGTACAGTCGTGGTTTTCTTCTCTAGCGCACTCCTTTTTTTTCTTAATTTACATTTTTTAAGCGCAGATGGTAATTAAATTTAATTTGTTCAAAAATTATAAGAGGTGTGCACAAACTTGAGAGGATATAAGCATGGACTCTTCTAGCCTTGCCCCTTATGTTTAATCAGTTTAGAGGTTTTCATTAGAGCCCCACCCATATCAACAGTTTATTAAAATATGATTAATGTCTTCAATGATATATATGTTTACAAAAGAATTGCATACATGATCGAGTTCCACCATTAGGTTTTTTTTTTTTTTTGGCTAATAGCTCCGGTGCTCCACCATTGGTAAAGCAAACAATTTGCACATACTCACATGTATGTTTTCACACTACAATAATATTGAACAATACGCACATTCCATTTGTGGCCTTTAGAGGGGTGGCTATCTCCAAAAACACCCACACATCTCAATAAATGTGGCTTTTTATTATATAATAATACAAAAATCACATTTGTTTGACATGTGGTATTTTTTAAGGATTTTTTACACCTCTAAATCCACAAATAAAATGTGTCTATCACTCAATAGTTTTGTAATGTCAATCGTTAATTTCTTGTTTATATGAATGACTTCAATCTCAACACCTAACTTAAATGTTTTGTAAAAGACTCATTATTTCCAAGTGCATTTGATTTTGATGGCTTGAAATCATCTTTCCCAATTTCAATAAAGCTAAGAAGTCAAGACAGTGAAGCAATGGATTTGTTTTCAAGAGAGCAGTCAAATTGCCCATAGCTAGCCATGCCAAAAAGTTGCGTACAGAAAAAACTAAATCGGTGGTTGCTCAAAGTTGAAGTTTACCAAGACGGAATCAGACTCTATAAACTTATTGTTGATTCCCCCAACATTCTAGTTGAAGGAAATTGAAATATTCCTAACCCTTGTATCAAACGTAACTCGATCTCTTGACGTATACGGAAATGCATATCAACCTCACTTGCAGGCATCAGTTTTTTCTTTTGAGAAGCACTTGAAGTCATCTGTTTTAGGTAAAAATAGCCAAAACATCATCAACTGTACAGATTACAATTCATACTTGAAAATTGAAATATTCAAAAATGAAAATTACATGTTGAGAACAGCCCTCTCCAAAATGATCTCTATCTTATTCATTTCATTTTCTTTTCTGGGTAAATAACTAATAACAACCCTAAATGAAATGCCCTACTTCTAAATTTAGGAGAACATGCACGTACTATCAATACCTAAACTATGTACACAGCCAGTCCCTGATCACTTTGAGCAGATCGAGAGAAGAAACAACGAACTAGCTTCTGCCGATTACAGCAGGAAATCCATAAACTTGAGCCAAGAAAACCCAGTTTTGGAAGCTCTCTCCGCCTGTTTTGAACACGACGTCGACGTTATCCCACCACCGCAACTTCCACCGTCGACTGCCGACTTCTTAGGGCACAAAAAGAAGTTGCGCGACCCCAACGCCATCAGCTTCTCCCCCCTCTCCAAACCTGGCCCACACAAAACACTACAATCAATCACTCCCGCACACGTGTCGCCAATCGATTAAATACCATCAATAACAAAAGCACAAAAAAACACGGGTCAAAACTCGAGGGCTTACTTTCTAAACTGAACTGTGAATAATGGAGGTCGAACCGTGACGGATCGACGGACGGGAAGATCGGCCGGCGGCCTTCTTTCCCGTACTGCCGTACCGCCGCCGCCACCAGATCACCGACCGTCGACTCCGGCGACATCACCACCTGTACGGCCCCGACGCTCCCTTGAATTGTCACGTTGAGCAGCAGCTTCGTCAGCTTCGGTTTCACCTCCATCGGCGGCGTCGTGGCTCCGACTGCGGTCCTGTACATGACCATGTCGGGGACCGTCTTCGGCCGCCGGAGCTGCGGTGTCGTCGGTGGCGTCGTTGTCGCGGGCATCATGTGTCCGTGAAAAGACGACGATCTCTCCGAGACTAATCTGCCCCTCCTGTTCTTACTATCCTCTTGCACCCTTCTCTGGCTCTTCGGACTCGGCATTTTTGGTAAATATGATATATACGCAAGGACAAAAACGGAAATGAAATATAGTTTTTGTTTCTGTTAGATCGCGAGCAGTTTACCGTTTACCGATTACCTCAACCGCCTGTATCGGAAGAAACGGAGGCGAGGGAAGCCGAGAGCTGGGGGAGAGCAGCGGCTCTCAGGTTGCCGGTAAGCAGCAGCTATCATACCCAGAAATGGTATGACCGTAATAACGAGAAAGCCGAGGGTGAAAGAGATATTATCATAGGAAGGAGAGGGCTTAATTTCTTAGTCGGAGATGAGCGAAGGAACAACCCAAGCCCTCGTATGGGTTTTATACTAGGGAGAAGATAAGGGAGTGGCCTCAGAGAGCGGGACTTTCCTTATGGTGACCGGCTATTGGCAATTGCCAGTTTGGGGTGAAGAGTGGGTGTTAGGTTTAGGGTGTCGATTGTCGAATTGCATGGTTTGGCTAGGTTACCGGTTTCGACGGTAGAGTTACAGGACACGTGGAGGGGTGGTTGTGGTTTGGTCCGGTTTCGATGAAACGGTGAGAGGAGAATTATTGTTCTCTTGCGGCGGCTATCGAGTTGAGTGCCGTCAGGTGCTTGGCACGTGTGAGCATAACTAAAGCTGCAAAATTAGTGGTTTACTGACGGTGGTTTTCGGAAAGCTGCTAGCTAGGGTTAAAGTTTTCCTCCTCCAACTTACGTACCCTTCTCGTTGATGGTTAATATTGTTAGCTTACACAGAGTTTACCTTTCCTTGGTATAGCTAAGTAATTTTAGTGTAGAAAAGATGGTTATAAACGCAGTGATATTTTAGGAAGGCAATATATGAGATATTTTAGAGAAGTTGGACGGAGAAATAGTTAACTCGATCAGGGGGTGTGGGCGGTGCATGGCCAAATAGAAATAGTTATATATGGAGTTTGGATGATAGATCTTTATGCAAAAAGACGGTGAAAATTTAAGCAAAGATGTGTATGTATATGACAAACATTGCCACCATCGTTGTCTTTATCAATGGACACTCATGTTCTCAAAAGATTATGATCCCGTGGTTTTAGTTCTTTAGATTTGAACTGTTTGGTTTTTGTATCTAGCTAGAAACTAGTGGCCATCTTCTAGCAATTTGGTACATGCATGGCCGGTGGTAGAGACGTCGGACCAAAAAAACAATATAGGTGGCAGAGTCTTATCGCAGTTCATGCATTTGAAACTGTTTCGAACGGTGGATTTGATGAACTTCTGTTTCCCGAAAATGATATTTGAAGTGACGATTCGGTTATTTAAGCAATTTGCAATATAACTAATAAGGAAAATGGAAAAAGAAAAAAGAAGGGAAAATGCCCATTTAGTATAAAAAAGGCTCCCTCATTACCCATTTCAATGACCATCTTATTTTTCTCCCTTATTCAACATAAGGTAACAACTCTATTGCCCATTTGAACAAATCTTTTTCAATTCTAGTACAAATTTAATTTTTTTTCTTCCTTTTTTGTCCTTTTGTCTTATCTAACATATTTTTGAATTATAATTTACTGAGAAAGTGGAAGATAAAAAAACGAACTTTGCTGAAATATCACTCAACTCCCTCGGACCTCCCATGGCCTGTCGCCGGAGCCTGGTCGCAGGAGTCGCCGGATTCCGGTCACCAAATTTTTTTTTCGCCAGATTTTTAATATTTATTTATTTATTTTTTTTATAATCAGGTTATTGGACGATGGTTACTGACCCTCAGTAAATAATTTACAGATTACAGATTTTCAGTAATCAATTACTGACCCCCAGTAATCGATTACTGACACCCAGTAATCGATTACTGACCCCCAGTAATCATGTTACAGATTTCATATTTTCCAGTAATCATGTTACTGACCCCCAATAATCGATTATTGACCCCCAGTAATCATGTTACTGACCCCCAGTAATCAGGTTACTAGAGTTACTGATCCATAGTAATCAAGTTAATTACTTACCCCCAGTAATCGATTACTGACCCCCGGTAAACAGGTTACAGATTCCATATTTTTCAGTAACCATGTTACTGACCCCGTTACTGACCCCCAGTAATCGATTACTGACCCCCAGTAATCGATTCCCAATTCGATCAAAACCCTAATGTTGGAGGAGGAGGAGGACCCGCCGTCAATAGTATTACTGACCCCCAGTAATCGATTACTGACCCCCAGTAACAGTATTCCCAATTCGATCAAAACCCTAATGTTGGAGGAGGAGGAGGACCCGCCGTCAATAGTATTACTGACCCCCAGTAATCGATTTCTTAGTGCTTCAACAGAGATCCAAGAGGAAGATTGCGGGTCAGGGACTCATATAGGATTTTGTGGATGGCGGACCACAAGGGGTCGGAGGAGGCGTGTGAGGGCTTAGAGGAGACGAGAGAGGTGATGCTGGCAGAGGAGGAGCAAGAGGCGGTGAGGGTGGTGGCTTCAGAGCTGGAGCTTGTGCTGCGTTTGGATACGGTGGCCGCGGTTGTGGTTGTGGAGATGAAACTTATGCTCTGGAGATCGTCGGCTAGAGAGAGAGAGAGAGAGAGGAAAAGGAGAAAGAAGATATTAGGGTTTAGTATAGGGTATTTATGTATTTTTAATAAGATTCATTGGAGTGAGATATAAACATTGGAATGGGCAATTTTTAAACCCATTTTGTTCAAATGGTCTTTTTCCAAAAAAAAAAATAATGATTTAGAGTACGTGTAGAAGAATACTCTAATGACAGAGTATCTTCAGTACACGGCGTGTACCTACACAGACAATTTGAATGGTCACGATTAGATGACTTCATATAAATACATGGTAGACCATGTGTATAAAGTATTTTAAATAGCTAAGATTGCACCGTGTACCTACACGGCCGTACATACAAGAATTTCCGCTCTAATGAGTGTGGAATGGGATCTTATCTCTTCAAATGACTTCTTTTAGCACGTAATTAGCGGATTATTCATTATGTAATACCTTATTGTAGCAATCTAACTACTTTTGATAATGTCAATCATGCAACTTGTTAACTATTATGGGTTCAAGATGATGTAAATTATCATTTGACCAATGCTAATCACCCGTATTAAAAAGTACCCGCTCGACGAAAGAAAGAGAACATATGGGTTCTTTATTTCGAAGGAAAGGGTAGCGACACCTCAACTATAGGTGGTGAAGCGACACTGCCTTTTGCAAGAGGGACTCTCTGCCGACGTTAGTTGGTGGAGGTTTGGAGGTCGACGACACAAGGGTATTGCTTTGGAGGTTAACGCTGACTGGGAGTGAGCACAACAATTTCGATAACAACCAAGGTAAGTCAGATTCTTGATCTGCCAATGAAGGGAGTCGATAGGTGAGCCGAAGTGTATCAAGGACAGATATGAGTCGAGTGATTGATTCAGTGTCCAGGGCAGTGTGGGCTTCATTGGGTGAAAAGAACCTAAGCGGCACTTCGTCCAAGGCGGCCAGCCGAGTCTTGTTCTGGTTGCACTTAGACGAAGGTTCTATGGCGGAGGGTCGCGTTCGGCCGCCGGAGGTGGCTTGGCGAAGATGACAGTCGAGAATAACTTGAGGTTGACTCTTCGATGAAAGCTAGCTACTTAATCTAAGCTGCTTTGGCTGCAACAAGATCCTATCATGAGGGTAGGGAGAGTCGCTCTACCTTCACTTGAAAGGTACACCGTGTGGTCTCTAGGCCTGAGGGTTTTGGTGGAGTCCTCTCTACTATCATGATGGTTATTTGCTTTCGTAGTTTGTTGTCCGTTTGTTTGGACGTTTTCTTTATTCAGCTTTTGGTCTCGTGTTTTTCGTCTCGTTGTTTTAGTTTTGGAAATTTTAGCTTGCAGTGGAGTTTCGACTCCTGCTTGACCAGACATAATTCGGTCGTATGGCTTCCCATTGGAATATATCCATCATTCTCAAAAATATTATAACATATAGCTAGGTACTCGTCAAATTGTTTCATTGTGAAGGTTTTTATTTATTTATTTTTAAATATTTTTTTTGAAAACTTTAATTTCTATCTATTGTAAAATGCATTTATCGAAATCGATCAAATACTTGGTGATGTACTTCTGACAGTAGATTTTTACTCATCTTTATAGTAGTAGAGATTTGATCTGCGATCGACCCTCTATGGAGTCCAAATACATCGCTCTAGTTAATCAGAGTGTTCGTGCATGTCAATTTGTCAATGAAAGGGTTTCTGTCGTTCTGATAGGTTATCTTAATTCACTCTCCTAAGACCAATCCGATAGGTTATTACGCTTAATGATAGAAATTTAGGGTTTAGGACTTTGACACTAGTGGTTGTGGTTCCATCATGCATTAAGTATTTAAGATAGTAGTTGGTCCGCTATGATGTTAATTAGAAATTTTTAATCTTTTAGTGACACGGATGGGAAAGAGATGAGGTGAACTGAATGACACTTAGATATTGGAATGAAATTTTAGACTCTAGAGAATTGTTACATCAAGGCATGAGATTTGTAATTGAATCAGCGAATTGGCTTAAACGCCAGAATTTGCAACCTTCCATTGATGCATATATATATTCTAACTAAGGAAAAATGTCA
This sequence comes from Potentilla sterilis, assembly GCA_963682095.1. Classification (NCBI taxonomy): domain Eukaryota; kingdom Viridiplantae; phylum Streptophyta; class Magnoliopsida; order Rosales; family Rosaceae; genus Potentilla; species Potentilla sterilis. The sequence continues at coordinate 44,399,825 of OY821755.1, read as the reverse complement.
ATGAAAAGAGAACTACAATTCATCCAAAAACTTAGGGTAAAGTACAAATAAATACCCGAAGTTTGAAGCTCATTTCAATTAAATACCTCATCTATAGATTATTTCAAATTGTTGACAGTAGCCGCAGAGGGGCTACAGCAGGCCCACAGACCCGCATCAAGCCAACCAGGGCCCGGCCCAAGGCCCGGGACCAGATCACCAGCACCCGGCCTCAGGGTCCAGCACTCTATCCTGTCTCCAGGGACCCTGGGACCGGGGGCGCCTGCCTGCCAAAGAGGGCACCAGAATGTACAAACAGAAGGGAACCAGTCCCACATCGAAGGGTGAGGCCAGCCCTCACCCCCAACCACCTATATAAGGGCCCCAACTACCCTCTTTAATGGGTAACTTATGTCTCTCACCGCTTACATATGTGCTCAAGTTATATATACTCCAACTATACTAACTTAGGCATCGGAGAGGAGAAGGCCGGCCCGCCCGGTATTCTCCTTAGTGAGCAGGTTTGCAGGAGATCAAGTTGGATATTCATCTGTATCTACCAGACCCCCGGGTTTAGGCAGAAACACAAATAAATACCCGAACTTTGAAGCTCATTTCAATTAAATACCCCATCTATAAATTATTTCAAATAAATACTCGAGCTATACAAAATCCTACAAAGTTTCAACTCCGTTAGACATCCCGTTAAAACAACCGTTAACTTGTTTATGAGAGTATTTAACTTATTGACTGGACCCGCCATTGAGGGTATTTTAGGCAACATAAACTTATTCTCGCTCAATGTCTACTATAACCCTAAACTTTCAATTATTTCCCTTAACATTTAAATTTAAATGAAAATACTATATTGCAAACTGCAAAATGAAAATCAACTTAATTGTATGTAAATAAATTTTTGTACGTAGCTAATTTGTACAAATTTTTTTTTACATATAATTAAGTTGATTTCTATTTTGCAGTTTGCAATGTAGTACTTTCATTTAAGCTTAAGTGTTGAGGGAAATGACTGAAAATTTAGGGTTACAGGAGACACTAAGCGGGAATAAGTTTGTGTTGTCTAAAATACCCTCGATGGCGGGTCCAGTCAATAAGTAAAACACCTCTCATAAAAAAGTTAACAGTTGTTTTAACGGGATGTTTAACGAAGTTGAAATTTTGTAGGATTTTGTATAGCTCGGGTATTTATTTGAAATAATTTATAGATGAGATACTTTAGTGAAATGAGCTTCAAAGTTCGGGTATTTATTTGAAATAATTTATAGATGGGGTATTTAATTGAAATGAGTTTCAAAATTCGGGTATTTATTTGTACTTTACCCAAAAACTTAATCACTTAAATATTTTGCTTTGCTAATGATATGTACACAGTTTCAGCACTATGAAAAATTATTTTTCATTTCATTTTATCCACGTGAAATTATTTGATGATCATTGTCTCCAATTTTATTTTAATTTTCATCTAACTAATTGTCATATGTTGGCATCTAGGGTAGGTTGTATCCTCCACCATGCATGATTGAATATAACCAAAGGAAGTAAGGTAGGAAAAGAACTCGGGTCATACCAGAAAAATTAGCTAGGGGGAGGCATCACTAGTGCAGGTGGGTCTTGGGCATAAGGACGAACAGCACAGACCTGAGAAGCTGATATATAGCTTAATTAGCCAAAACACGAGACATGCATTGCACTATGAACTAATCTATTTGTTTGCTTAATTTACTTGACCAAAATAATGGGGAGGCCACTTGGAATCATTTCCTGGGCGAACATGTTTGGAGTCTTGTCAATTATGGCTTACATTTCATGTGGAAGGAGACGAGCATTAACAATACATATAGTAAGGAGATCTGTAGAGTAGTGTCATCTATGGATGAGGTTTGGCCATGCATGACCTACATTTCTATACAATTCGACCATCGATAATGACATTGTCCACCTCGATCCTTCCCTCTATTATTGGCATCTCCATTGTGTACGCTGATCTGAATCACATATTTGAAACGCCGACTTTTCTGTTGAGATAGAGAATGGTCTGATGATGAAGGGCAAGATGTTTGTCATTTTACGTTAAATTAACTGACTCATATAATAATAGGCTCGATGTCTATCTCTTGTATAGCATAATTTCATTAAGTAAGCGTTTAAGACTTGTGGACGGCTATGCGCTCACTAGATATTTCATAAAGAAAAGAGATCGATGTATATTTCTCAACTTTGCACCCTCAAGGCCTCAACCATTGATCTCTCTCTCTCTCTCCTGTTGAATTATTATTGAATTAACTAAATTAATCCATTTTCGTTAATTTGATTTATGAGTCTTTAAATTAAAAGAAATGTTCTTAGATTGCTCTTTTTTGATGAGTGACTGACCTGTGTATGAACGAAAGCAACTTGTAAAATGATAGTTTTTTTCTTTCTCGGTTATCCAACTTAATACTTTAGAGTGTTGCTATTGGAATCTTCACATTTGCTCACTTGACCTCCTTTTTGTGTTTTCAATTATTAGATTACATATATGTCCTCTTATTCAATGACTATTAAGGACAATAATTATCAAAAACATATTATATTTATATTTATTTTCTCTAAACTTTCCAATTCTATAAAATAATAAATTGTAATATTGTTATTTTCCTTATCTATTTTTATTTTCTAATTTTACTACATACACATTTAATTATGATTTATTCACATTTATTTCCTTATGTATTTGTATATATTTTCCTGCAGTTTAATTCTATATATTCAAAGAACTAGCTTGTGACATAAAACATATTTTATATAAATATATACTATATAGGTTGAACTCATATATAAATTAATTAAACAAGATGATGTAATATATTTTCTTTAATTTTAAAATAAATTAAATAACTATTAAAAATATCATGAGGTATATATTCAGAGAACCAAAAGAACAGATGATGAAAGTTTTCTTGCAAAAAGAAAAAAAGTGAAAAATATTTCAAACAATAGAGGGTTAATGAGTGAATAAAAGGTAAAATAAACAATTTATTGTAATTTAAGTGACCTAATATATTCATGGCTATTTTGGGTATTTAAGAGGAGGTTTACTAAGGAAATGTGTGAATTTAAAAGCCAAAAGGAGGTGTAGAGAGCACGAGAGGTAAGATGAGCAATTTGGAAGGTCCCAATAGCAACACTCAGACTTTATTATAAGTTAACATGACAGAACGATGATTTGGAGAAGGTTGGATGAAATGATTGAGAAATGGCAAGTAAAATCTATATCAATTAGCCTTATTACTTGAGCATGTGGATTTTGTTTCTTAAAAGAGTGATCTCTCTCTCTCTCTCTCTCTCTCTCAACATGTGGATTTTGTTTCTTAAAAGAGTGATTACTTTCCAATTCTATAAAATAATAAATTGCAATATTGTTATTTTCCTTATCTATTTTTATTTTCTAATTTTACTACATACACATTTAATTATGATTTATTCACATTTATATCCTTATGTATTTATATATATTTTCCTGCAGTTTAATTCTATATATTCAAAGAACTAGCTTGTGACATAAAACATATTTTATATAAATATATACTATATAGGTTGAACTCATATGTAAATTAATTAAACAAGATGATGTAATATATTTTCTTTAATTTTAAAATAAATTAAATAACTATTAAAAAAATCATGAGGTATATATTCAAAGAACCAAAAGAACAGATGATGAAAGTTTTCTTGCAAAAAGAAAAAAAGTGAAAAAAAATACAAGCAAAGAGGGTTAATAAGTGAATAAAAGGTAAAATAAATAATTTATTGTAATTTAAGTGACCTAATATATTCATGGTTATTTTGGGTATTTAAGAGGAGGTCTACTAAGGAAATGTGTAAATTTAAAAGCCAAAAGGAGGTGTAGAGAGCACGAGAGGTAAGATGAGCAAATTGGAAGGTCCCAATAGCAACACTCAGACTTTATTATAAGTTAACATGACAGAACGATGATTTGGAGAAGGTTGGATGAAATGATTGAGAAATGGCAAGTAAAATCTATATCAATTAGCCTTATTACTTGAGCACGTGGATTTTGTTTCTTAAAAGAGTGATTACACTCTCTCTCTCTCTCGAGCATGTGGATTTTGTTTCTTAAAAGAGTGATTACTTTCCAATTCTATAAAATAATAAATTGCAATATTGTTATTTTCCTTATCTATTTTTATTTTCTAATTTTACTACATACACATTTAATTATGATTTATTCACAGTTATTTCCTTATGTATTTGTATATATTTTCCTGCAGCTTAATTCTATATATTCAAAGAACTAGCTTGTGACATAAAACATATTTTATATAAATATATTCTATATAGGTTGAACTCATATATAAATTAATTAAACAAGATGATGTAATATATTTTCTTTAATTTTAAAATAAATTAAATAACTATTAAAAAAATCATGAGGTGTATATTCAAAGAACCAAAAGAACAGATGATGAAAGTTTTCTTGTAAAAAGAAAAAAAGTGAAAAAAATACAAGCAATAGAGGGTTAATGAGTGAATAAAAGGTAAAATAAATAATTTATTGTAATTTAAGTGACCTAATATATTCATGGTTATTTTGGGTATTTAAGAGGAGGTCTGCTAAGGAAATGTGTAATTTTAAAAGCCCAAAGGAGGTGTAGAGAGCACGAGAGGTAAGATGAGCAAATTGGAAGGTCCCAATAGCAACACTCAGACTTTATTATAACACTACAAGGAAAAAAACCTTAGGCGACGAAACTTAAAAAAATTCCTCGCCTAAGCTATCTTAGGCGACGAAAAAACTTTCCTCACCTAAGAAAAATTTTTCGTCGTTTAAGAAGAGTCTTAGGCGACGAATTATTCTTTTCGTGGTCTAAGACAAAAGCCTACCGACGAAAAAAATATTCATCGTCTGTGCATTATCTTAGACCACGAAAAAAAAAACTCGTCGCCTAAAATTTGTACTTAGGAGACGAAATATCAAAATTCGTCGCCTAAGAAAAAATCTTAGACGACGAACCTTTTTTTCGTGGTCTAAGAAATGACGAGCACGACGAATTTTATTTCTTCGGCAGGTTCTTTTCTTAGACGACGAAACTTAATTTTCGTCGCCTAAGTGTGAAACTTAGGCGACGAAAATATTAGTTTCGTCTCCTAAGTGTGAAACTTAGGCGACGAAAATATTAGTTTCGTCGCCTAAGTGTGGATCTTAGGAGACGAAACTAATATTTTCGTCGCCTAAGTAAATCCATACTATAAAACCTGCACTCGTTTTCCAGATCGGGAACAGAGGCAAAAAACTGAAAATTTTTCCTCCCCTCAAATTTTTCCACCGATTTTCATTCTTGGATGTGAAAAGCTTCAAATCGGGTCTTCCTAAGCCTTCTCCACTACTATCCATTGATTTTTAACTTGGTATGATCTCTTTATTCATCTTTTTCAACTATAATTTCAATTTCTTCCATTGAAATATTTCATTTTTGAGGTAGAGAATTATAGAAATATATATTGTTGTGTGTGTATATTGTGAGGTGATAGCTAGTATATATGTTGCTTTTGTTGATCCATACCTATATATACTCAATTAAATTGTTAGTTTTTGTGAAATTAGTGAATTATATATATTAATTATATATTTTAATAATACTTTAATTAATTTAATTAATAATTATAATTATTTGACGAAAATCATTATTGTTATATGTTTTATAATTAGCGGTGAATAAAAGAATGTCATTCTTTTATTCACTGATATACATGCATTTATATATATCCCTAGAAATCCCGTTCGAGAATCATGGAGAGATTCTTGAATTGTCCCATTTTTGGACAGTTTGGGGGCAGAGGACATTGTTTCACAGTTTGTATAGGTCTTGTGTATTCGTTTGCGGTCGTGGGTATATATTTCGATGAGGTCTCCCATCACTGTTCCTCGAGTGCATACTAGGTGTATAGATATTCGTGCACTTGAGGAACTGTGGGGAGATGCTGCCGAAATTTTCCCACGACTGAAAACGAATACACAAGATCTACAAACTGTGAAACAAAGTCTTGTGCTCCTGAATAGGATTATTAGGACCCTAACCGGAGGCATAAGGTCGAGAAAAAACATGCATATAAATTGTTTATTTGTTAATTTGTGATTATTTATTGTTTGTCTTATATTAATTAATATATATAACATGTGATCGATGGATAGAGATAGGAGTTGGATGCAGTACCCAAGACAGAGCGAAGAATACCATGAAGGAGTATGAATTTTTATAAATTTTGTACGTGAACATGGTGGAGGAAAGAAAACACACAGGTGTCCCTGTTTAAGTTGTATGAATACTAAGCGCAAGACGATCGGCCGAATCTACGATCACCTGTGTAACAGAGGTATTATGCAGAATTATACAACATGGAGTAAACACGGTGAAGCAGTAGATTATGAACCTACGGTTGCCGAAATCCAGGCTGGATACCATGACCGAACAGCTGCTGGTGGTTTCGAGCCTTATACTGACCCGGCTATGAATATTCTACATGACATTTTTCCTACTTTTGCTCCAGTACGCGAGGAAGAGGAATTTCAAGAGGCAGTTTTTGAGGATGGCACAATTCCTCTTGTTGACAGTGCTGATTATGATAAGTATACCAGACTACTTGCTCAAGCGCAGATCCCATTATTCGAGGGTAGTCCTCATACTGTTTTAGAGACTATCATCTCACAGACGCAGTTGAAAGTCAAGAGTAGGTGGACAAATGACTCTTTTGATAGTTGATAGAAGCACAATGTGCGACGATATTACATGTTTATACCCTCGTTTATGCTTTGTTTAACCCTTATTTGTCTAAGATAGAGTCGTAATGTAGTTAGTGTCCATTTGGTAGAGTTTTGGTGAAAAATGGTTAAGAATCCGAAAAATGACTAAGTTTGAGAAATCTGGAAAATAATGCAAAATATGTCTTTTTCGTGATTTTGAGATAAATGAAACTGTGATCTATCCTTGTCCAAATTCTATGAAATTTGGCGTGCTTAATATTCATATGCTGAGGAATGTTGTGTTAAAATTTCAGATTAATCGGAGTTCGGGAAGTCACCCAAAAGTTGGCTGCAAAACGGCAGTCCGAACATTCCAATCCAGGGACTTCCAGGATTTTCCTGGGACTGTGTCCCAACTTCGAAAAATCATTCCCGACGACTCACAAGGAATTTGATCGAACTGTTTTATGGGGAGATGGCCATATGTGTCTAGTTTACGTGAGACTTGGAATCGCATCAATCGTAGCTCCACGGAGGGAGTTATGCCGGAATTACTGCGACAAGGTCAAAGCTGCCGATTCCAGGAACCTACTGCCCCCTTTTTGTGTTTTCTGTTTTTGATGGACCAAATGGTGTACAAATGCATATGTGAAGATGGTCCAAGCTTTATGAAGGGAAGAGGAAGACACTAGGCCATGACATTGAAGAAAAACATGAAGAAATCAAGTCTCCTAGTCACACTAGGAGAAGCTGCCGATTTGAGGCAGATCGGATGCAACTTCATGCTGCCGGCAATTGGGGTATTTTTCGATGGACCAAGACATGTCAAATGAAGTCCAAGACCACATAAGAAGTCCATGAAGATGTGAAGCCCAAGCCTTGAAGAAAAATTCAGAAAAGAAAACCTAATTGGATTAAGAAAGGAAGGTTGCAAAACCTTAATGAACTAGGTTTTCTGAATCCCTTTTGGCTTAAGGGACTGCCGGCAGCCTCTCTCCCTATCCTCTATATATACCCTCACTTTTTCATTCTGAAAATCATCTCATCTCAAGCATAATACACTAGCCTAAAGCTCTACCAAGTCTTCCAAAACACCAACACATAAATACCTAGCCGAACCATCACCACCACAACCATATTGCCGAATCCCTTCCACCTTTGTTTCTGCCGATTTCTGTTCTTGCCGAACACCAAGGAGCAGCAGCCGAGCCACCTTGTCACCTTTGAGGAATCTTCAAGGTTTTTAAAGTGTGATCCATTCCCCTATGGCTTTTGTATTTATTTATGTTTGGTTGTTTTGTACGAATTTGTTTCGATTCTTGGTTTTTCTTGAAACTTTGTATGAACCGAATATTGTATGTTATGCATTGTTTTTCTGAAATTTAACTTATGGATTTTGTATGTTGGATAATTAGGGCAGTGGTAGAAGCATGTTTAGGATTTAATTTGGTTAGTAATCTAAGAGTGTGCCTTATAAACCGAAGCATTAGTATTGGCTGGAAGCATGTAAATCTAGATGTTAGGTTTCATTTAACCGAGTAATACGAATAAGTCATACGCTGGAGTAGTTTGTTTTGTGTTGCTCACCTAGGGTAAAAACCTTAGATTACTTGCATGTTAAATAAGATGATTGACAACCTTGCTTGTTTACATGTCTTCGATTTAGACTCACATGCTTAAATGTTAAAACGCGTAAAACCGGATTAGCATCACCTTAGAAGTCATACGCTGGAGTAGTTTCTAAGAATTTAAGAAGTCTAACAATTGGAAAACTGCTGGAGGCTCAAGTTGTGTCGAAACTAATTTAGGTCTTGAACATGCTAAAAACTTGATCCTTACCTTCTTGCATGCAAATCTATGTGTTAAAGAGTCTTTTGTGTGAACTGTTTTATGTGAAAGATGATGATCACTTGTATATAATAGCTTAGGTTTGTTTTTCTGTTTTTATTTTCGTGTCTAGTATTAGAGGGCAGCCCTAGGGCTGCCGAACCATTTTTACCCCAATATGTGACGATTTTGTATTTATGTATATATGTTTGTCTAACAATTTCATATCTCAGGTACCCTTAATCCCCGGCCTAGAACGATCCCTACTTGCTCATACTACTAACGATATTTTTGTAGGGTTATTATTGCATGCGAGCTTCGGCTCCCATCAATAGTCTTCTAAAACAGTTTAAGGAACACCTTCCACAACCTAACTATCTACCTGATAGTTATTACACGCTACATAAGATATTGGGCGATCTCGGTCTCAGTTATAACAAAATCCACGCCTGCAAGAACAACTGTGTTTTATTTTACAAAGAGAAAGCCGAGCTTGATGAATGTCCCATATGCCACGCGTGGAGGTGGGAGCAAGGCACAGTTAAGGAAAACAGTGTTCTTGTGAAGGTACTTCGTCATTTCCCTTTAATTCCTAGATTGAAGCGTCTTTACATGTCATTACACACAGCAAAAGAAATGAGATGGCATGGAGAGAGAAGGACATATGATGATACTCTCAGACACCCTGCAGATGGCGAGGCGTGGAAGTCCTTTGACAGATTATTCCCTGATTTTACAAGAGATGTTAGAAATGTCAGACTCGGCCTTGCCTCAGATGGATTCAATCCCCATGGAAATATGAGTTTGAGTCATAGTACATGGCCTGTTATTCTTGTGCCGTACAACCTGCGTCCTTGGTTGTGTATGAAGAAGGAATTTAGTATGATGTCTCTGTTAATTCCCGGCCCAAGGTCTCCAGGAAAGTGTTTGGATGTGTATCTGCAACCTTTGATCGACGAGTTGTTAGACTTATGGGAAAATGGAGTTCTTACTTTTGACAGGCACAGTGGAAGATCATTTATAATGAGAGCAATGCTGCTGTTTACCATAAGTGATTTTCCTGGTTATGGGATGTTGTCGTCTCAGGCGACTAAATGTTATAAAGCTTGTCCTGTTTGCTTGAACGAAGTCCATTCTGTTTGGTGCGCTGGGAAGGTGTGTTACTTGGGTCACCGTAGATGGCTTCCAGCTGACCACCAGTGGCGATTTCGTCCTAAAGCATTTGATAAAACAGTAGAGCTTCGTCCTAAACCCCGTCCCTAGAGCGGTGATGAAATTTTGGAGAAGCTGAACTCTTTCGATTTCGGGGTGTTGAGCGGTGATTTATCTATACCAGTTCCGGAACGCCCTGACGAGTACAAGTGTTTTACACACAAGAGTAGATTCTATGATTTGCCTTACTGGTCGAAATCCATTCTTAGGCACACCCTAGATGTCATGCACATAGAAAAGGGAGTAAGTGACAGCCTTGTGGGAACAATTCTTGATATTAAGGGAAAGAGTAAGGACACTCTGAAAGCACGTCAATATATGGAGGAAAAGAAAATACGAAAACACTTGTGGCCAGTGAAGACGGCGTCAGGGACTTTCATACCTGTTGCACCTTACACAGTTAAACCGGCTTTCAAGAAGCAGATTTTCATATGGTTTAAAGGAGTACAATATCCTCATGGGTATGCAGGAAATATATCTCGGTGTATTAACTTGGGGCTTAATACGTTTAACGGATTGAAGAGCCACGACTGTCATGTATTGCTACAACGTCTTATTCCAGTGGTTACCCGACCCTATTTGCATCCAGATGTGGTCGAACCTATAATAGCCTTGTGTAGGTTCTTTCAGAAGTTATGCGCTAAAGAGCTGAAGAAGTCAGATGTTCTCATTCTCAAAGAAGACATCATCTACATTTTGTGCAAATTGGAAAGGATTTCCCCCCCTGCTTTCTTTGACAGTATGATTCATCTGATGATCCATCTTCCAGATCAAGCACTGCTTACTGGTCCAGTTCATTGCACCTGGATGTATCCTCAAGAAAGGTACTATTTATTATTCGTATTTCCCCATTCATTATAATATTCTCTTGTATATATACTTCACTAATAACTGTACGTGTAATTTCAGACAATTGTTTCAATACAAAAAGTTATGTAAAAGCAAGAGTCACCCTGAAGGATCGATAGCGGAGTCGTACATTACACATGAATGTGTAACATACTGCAACTTATATCTCCGTAACAGTGACGAAAACATTGCAGAATCTTCTACAGCAGCCTCTACAGTACCAGAGTTAAAACTTTCAGTCCTTTCAAATGTTGTACGTCCGTTTGGTAATTTACCAACTTCAGAAAGACTGACAGATGCTGAGCTAATTGAAGCTCATTGGTGCGTACTACAACACTGCGACAAAGCACAATATTTCATGGGTGAGCATTTGAAGCTGATTGAAGCAAATCGTACAGACCGAAGGCCGAAAGAGACGCACAAAAGAATATTTCTTGTTTACTTTCGCAAATGGGTATGTCACAATATTTTGTATGTTACAATATCTCCATTTCAATATTAGTATTCTAGCTAGTCAGTTCAATTTAAATAATAACTTATCGCAATGTGACAGGTGAAAAATCTCCAAATACAGAACAGTGATTGGTACTCGTCCGAATTGCACCATTTGGCTAGAATGCCAATTTCCCACAGGGTGCGCGCGATGTGTTTTGTCAACGGCGTCAAGTTTGTGACACTTCAACGAGATGTAAACCGCAAAACGCAAAATTGCGGGGTCATGGTAGATGGTGACGACTTCACCTACTATGGAGTGCTACTCGCCGTTGTCGAACTAGTATATGGAAATATGCTCGTTGTCTTGTTCAAGTGTAGATGGTTTAACACTAATCAAAGTGTTCCTGGGAGTACAAAGATAGATTACGGCATGTTATCGGTGAATACAAACATAAGTTGGTATGAAAATGAGCCGTTCATTCTTGCTAGCATGGCGAAACAGGTATTTTATCTCGATGATCCTAAGGCAGGTGGATTTTGGAAAGTGGTTAACCCGATGTCACATAGGAATATATGGAGTGCGTCTACAATTGAAGGGGGTGAAGAACATGATGATGAAGATGACAGCGACACTGATGAACCATATCAAGAGCATTCGGCGCCTCAAATCCCTAATGCAGAGGCTATTCGTGACGACAACCGCTTACATTTCGTCACTTCTGATGAATTCATTGCAGTCCCATGGCCAAATGCATCTACATCTCAAAACATAGCCAATCACAACTTCATTAATGACGAGGATGATGAGGAATCAGACGATGATGAGGAAACATACGACGATGACGATTTCAATGATGGCTTAACTGATACGATTGAAGATGCAGACGATACAGACGATGATGATTATGATGGAGAACCATGATCAGATTTAAATTATGTTTTTAATTCAATAAATTTGTTTTTGATGTATGATTAAAAATACATGAATGGTGTGTACGTACGTACAGAATCTTCAACTGTTAACATTTATGTTATGTTGGATTATAATTTCCTCAAGAAAATTAAAATGGGAAAAACATGATTAATTTGTTTTTGTATTAATTAATTAATTGAACTAGTATATATTAAAATATGTATATTTGGGGTCTTTCGTCGACCAAATGCACCTATGAACATGGCCCAAAATTCTAAAATTAAAAAGCCAATAATTTTTAAAAAAAATAATTTCCACTTAGTCGACGAAATAATAAGTTTCGTCGTCTAAGTACATACTTAGTCGACGAAAATTATTATTTCGTTGTCTAAGTATTTACTTAGCCGACGAAAATGATATTTTCGTCGTCTAAGTATTTACCTAGTCGACGAAATCATCATTTTCGTCGACTAAGTTGAAATTATTTTTTAAAAAACTTAATGGCTTTTTAATTAGGGTTTACTTAGTCGACGAAAATGATTTTTTCGACATGTAAGTATTTACTTAGTCGACGAAATAATCATTTTCGTCGCCTAAGTAGATACTTACACGACGAAAAAATCATTTTCGTCGACTAGGTGGAAATTATTTTTTAAAAAAATTGGCTTTATTTGCCGCTAATAAATTTTGCGAAAATTTGAACTAAGCTTAGGAGACGAATAAATGTTTCGTCGGCTAAGTTTTAATATTTAGACGACGAAACTGCTGTTTCGTCGCGTAAGTTTGAATCTTAGGAGACGAGACTAATGGTTTTGTCGCCTAAGTAAAAGGGTCAAAACTCAAAACCCACGATCTGAAATCGCATTCTCTCCAATTTTCTTCCAATTTCTTCTTCCTCCGCCGCCCCAACCTTCCGTCGCCCTCCGCCCTCCGCCCTCGCCTCCCTCGCCCTCCGCCTGGGTCTCCCTAGCCTCCGCCTGCTGGCCCCGCTGTCCCCCGCCTCCCTTGCCTCCTCCGCCTGGGTCGCCACCTCCGCCTGGGTCGCCTCCTCCGCCTGCGTCGCCCTCGCCTCCGCCTGCTGGCCCCGCCGTCCCCCGCCTCCCTTGCCTCCTCCGCCTGCGTCGCCCTCCGCCTGCGTCGCCCTCCGCCTAGGTATATTCCTAGATTGAATTTTTAATGTGTCATTATCTGGCATCATATCACCGATATAAAAATCGGTACAGAATTCGATATCAATAAAAGGATACCAGTATATGAGCTTTTTTTTAGAGAGGCTCAGTTTTTTTTTTTTATGAAAAACTGGTAGTTATAAGTTCCCAACCAAATTGGTATGCGAATGTCAACGATGATGACGACTAATTATGGATAAAGTAGGTATTGTTTCTGTAAAATTACTTTTAATGATGATGACTTAAAGATTGCCGTATTGCTCTTACTGTGTTTATCTTTATCTTATTTTAATTTTATTAACAAGGCTAATGAATTGACTGGCTCCTCCATTCCTTGGGCTCTTAAGTCTTGACTAATGACAATGATATGTACTGCCTGAGTTAACATCCCTCCTTTGCATGACTTAAAAAGTTGTAGATCAATGTTGGGATGCCTTTCCAGTTTGTGCTTGCCATTAAGTTCATATTTGGTTTACTTCCCAGGCTGGTTAAGTGTTCAAGTTCAGGTCTTTATTCTTGTACTTCATTCATTGCAAAGCTCAGCAAATTGAAATTTATGCTCTGATCTCAGTATTTTGCCTACCGTTGTGTGATTGTAGTAGAGGGTATGTGGCATTGTGGCATTTTAATGAAGAGGGAAGATATTCTGTCAAGCTGGGTTATTTGGGTCTTTGTGATGTAGAGAGGCTCAATTTTTTTTTTTATGAAAAACTGGTAGTTATAAGTTCCCAACCAAATTGGTAGTTGCAAGTTTGCAACCAAATGTTACAATTTTAATTTTAAAAAAGTCCCAGCTGAATGAATCAATTAGATAGTTTAAATTGCATGCCATATTCCTATATTTGGTTAAGCTACTGCTTCTTATGTGATTAAATTCTAAATTTCCTTCACTATCCTAATCACTACATTTTCAAATTGGTTTCTTAATTTCCTTCACTATCCCAAATTCACATGCAGCAGTCATTTTGTTATTATTGTAAAATATAAAGTATTTCCTTCACTATCCCAACTATTTTTCTTTACTTCATTCTTTTATTTGTTGTCGATGGATTATTTTGGCAAAGATTTACATATACAATCGCTGCATGATCAAACAAAGTACACGGAACAATGTAAAAATGAAACAGAGAAATAATGAATATGTACAAGTAATTGATTAATTTTACTACATATGACTGTTGTGTTTGTGATACAAATTTGTGTTTCTTTACAGGAAAAATATGCCGCCGACTGGATTTCTCAAGAAGAAGAGGCAGGAGTTATTTGACCGCTTCTACAGGTCAAATAACTCTGAAGGGAGTGGTTCGCAGCCACGTACGGAATCATCTGCGAACGTATCAGCACCTCCCCCCCCGCCCCCGTTGCCGGTGGAAGATACTGCAGCCCCTTCAGTAGCTGACACCACACCTGACGTTGAAGACAGCGATGGTGATTGTGAGATCAGCTGTCGGCGCACATTTCGTCCTCGGCCTGATGGAGGTAAACATAATCCAACACTTTTAATTAAGTCATTTAGTTATAAATGAGTGTTATTACTCTCTAATTAAATTGTTATTGTTTTGGCAGCACCTCCTCCCAAACACAAACGAGGGTTGGTAAAAGGCTTGAAGGCCTACACGTCTTGGGTGCAGCACGGAGAGAAGGTGAAGATCGTCATGGATGATGAGTTCTTGCACGGACCGCAGACCAGTGCACTGAACAGTTGGCTGACTCATGATATCGGGCATATCATTCGGGACAGCATTCCCATGACTGCTGCAAGTTGGTGGGATCTGGAGGAGGATGATCAGATGAAGCTCAAAAATGAACTCGACGTAAGTTAACTACAATTTTAATATTTTAATTATCTATCAACTTCCATATTAATTCCATTTTTTTTGTACTAGCTTGTTTATGACATCCCTTGGGATGATAAGAAGATGGTCAAGTGGGTTTACAAGCATGCCGCCAAGACCTTCACAGCCTTCAAGAGCAAGCTCAACAGGCTTAGGATTGACAACCCTGGGAAAATTCCGAAAGAGTTCAAAGATAGGCAGGAGGAGTGGTCTTGGCTGCTTCACCACTTCGAGAGCGAAGAGTTTCAGGTATATAATTTTTTAATAGTAGTCTGTGCTTTCAAATGTTAACATTTTTCATTTTAGTTTTATTTCAATGCTAACTATTTGTCTCATATTTAATCATATTTCTACAGAGGCGATCGACCGCCAATGCCCTCAACCGGGGGAAGAAGACGTTGCACCATCGGTCATGTTCAAAGTCTTTCATCTACGGGGCGCTCGAATTGAAGCAAAAAGGTGAACCATTCCCGTTGGTGAAGAATTATGAGATGGTGTACCCTCCTGAGCACTCGGAAGCGGCAGAAAATATAGTAAGTTTCCCTTATCCCATAACTAGAAGAAAATAGACCAAGAAGGATAAAATGTTACGAATTTGGAAATCCATCACCAATATGATCAATACACAAGTTATCAAAAGAAATTCATAAGCATATGCATAAGCTCTTTAATATTTCCCTTAAGTTATCTAACTTTGTGTATTTACTCAAGTTAAAACCATTCTAATCATGCGATCTCAAAACTCCTAGTGAATGCATTATGTTTGGATTATGTTTAACCGTTGTGGTTTGATGAAGAGTATCTGCCGATTATGTTTAGATTATTTAGAATGCATTATTCATATGCATGTTACTTACTTGGTCTTTGCTGCAGCGCCGTATCAATGTCGAGCTCGAGAGGGTGATGACCACTGTGAGGGAGGAGCACCCCGACGTTCCGGAAGATCAGATCGTTCACTATTTTGACGAGCCGACTCAAGCCCAAGTGCTTGTCAACGCACTGGGACCGCGAAACAGCGGTGAGATCCGGGGGTTAGGAGGAGTCACTTTCGGTGTTGGCTCCTAATCATCGCAAGGGGAAAATTTCACTGGACGCAGTCGGTCGTCAAATGCGGAGCGTATGAGACGACTGGAGGAGGAGGCCCGACAGCGTATAGCACTTGCAGAGGAGGAGGCCCGACAGCGTACCACACTTGTAGAGGAGGAGGTCCGAGAGCGTATCAGACTTGCAGAGGAGCAGACACGATTGGCAAATGAGAAGTACCAGAATAGTGAAAACCGTCTTAGTTGGTTGGAGGAATAGTTCCAGTTGTTTAGGAACCGACCACAGTAGCTTGCAGGCTCCTCACTCTCCCTACGATATTGTTTGATGTAATATTTTTATTGAACAAATGTATGAATAAACTTATTAATATTCGGTATTTAATTTGTATGGATAATTTTTTTAATTTATTTGAATATTCAGTATCTGAAATTTTTTTTTTTTAAAATTTAATACATACTTAGTCGACGAAACTAAATGTTTTCGTCGCCTAAGCTAGATACTAAGTCGACGAAAAAATTGTTTCGTGGTCTAAGCTATCTACTTAGGCCACGAAAAATAATAATTTCGTCGCCTAAGAGAACCTTTTAGGCCACAAAAAAATATTGTTTCGTGGCCTTAGAAACTATCTTAGACCACGAAATAAATTATTTCGTCGCCTTAGTATATAGCTTAGGCGACGAAAACATTTAGTTTCGTCGACTAAGTATCCATCTTAGGCCACGAAATTTTTTTTGTCGTCGCCTAAGATAAATACTTAGACCACGAAACTCGACATTTTCGTGGTCTAAGTATTTATCTTAGGCCACGAAATATTTTTTTCGTCGTCTAAGCTAGAATTTAGCCGACGAAAAAATTCGTCCTCTCAGAGTTTTTTTTTCGTCACCATTTTTGTTAGACGACGAAATTTGTTCGTCGTCTAAGAATTATCTTAGACGACGAAATTATTTTATTTTCGTCGCCTACTTACTTAGACCACAAACTTTAGACGACGAAACTTAGGCGACAAAATTTTCATCACCTAAGATCTTAGACGACGAAAATCCTTCTTAGGTGACGAAAAATTTTCGTCGCCTAAGATATTCAGTGTTGTAGTGTAAGTTAACATGACAGAACGATGATTTGGAGAAGGTTGGATGAAATGATTGAGAAATGGCAAGTAAAATCTATATCAATTAGCCTTATTACTTGCGCATGTGGATTTTGTTTCTTAAAAGAGTGATTACTCTCTCTCTCTCTCTCTCTCTCTCTCTCTCTCTCTCTCTCTCTCTCGAGCATGTGGATTTTGTTTCTTAAAAGAGTGATGTTTCTGCACAAACCCTGGGGCCTGGTAGATACAGATGAATCCAACTTGATCTCCTGCAAACCTGCTTACTAAGGGCAATATCGGGCGGGCCGGCCTTCTCCTCTCCGATGCCTAAGTTAGTATAGTTGGAATATATATAACTTGAGCACGTATGTAAGTGGTGAGAGAGATAAGTTACCTATTACTGAGGGTAGTTGGGGCCCTTATATAGGTGGCTGGGGGTGAGGGCTGGCCTCACCCTTCGATGTGGGACTGGTTCCCTTCGAAGGGCAGTTCTGGTGACCTCTTTGGCAGGCAGGCGCCCCCGGTCCCAGGGTCCCTGGCAGCCGGATAGACTGCTGGACCCCGAGGCCGGGTGCTGGTGGTTCGGTCCTGGGCCTCGGGCCGGGCCCTGGTGTACTTGCTGCGGGTCTGTGGGCCTGATGTAGCCCCTCTGCGGCTACTGTCAACAAGTCCCCCAAGTTCCCGGTCAAGTGCAATCTTGAATGGGGACTTAAGTCTGTCTTGCTCTTGTCCCGCAGACCCGCAGGGTTACCAACCCAACGGTGCCCAGTCCCCCAAGTCCGCGTTGAAAATTGGGCGTGACCGGGGTGAGTACCTGTTTACCGATGGCAAGCAACAGTTTATAAGTACGTTTGTAGTATAAGTAGTACTGTGCTCAAGTGTTGTGGTGCTATGAGCATGGAGTGGGGTGAAACCCGGAGAGTGTATGAGATGATGATGCCATGCAAGAGATGTGTGCATGGGATGATAATGGAGCGTTGAAATCCGCCATGCAAAAGATGCGTGCATGGAATGATAATGGAGCGTTGAAATCCGCCATGCAGAAGATGTGTGCATGGAATGATAATGGAGCGTTGAAATCCGCCATGCAGAAGATGTGTGCATGGAATGATAATGGAGCGTTGAAATCCGCCATGCAGTAGATATGTGCATGAAATCTCGACCGGGCACTCTGCCATATCGGTACGGAGCGGAGTTCACTGGGCCACTACCGGGCGTTCTGCCATATCGGTACGGAGCGAAGTTCACTGGGCCACTACCGGGCGTTCTGCCATATCGGTACGAAGCGAAGTTCACTGGGCCACTACCGGGCGTTCTGCCATATCGGGCGGGATCCAGGTGAACTTAAGTACTGGACCTCGACCGGGCGTCCTGCCATAACGAGAGGAGGTGGAGTAAAGGACCTCGACCGGGCGTCCTGCCATATCTAGACGAGTCCATATTGCTAGGCTGCGGGGAGATTACCCCGGTGTTGCGGGCTGTTTGAAGCGCTGGTGAACACTTGCTAGTTCTTCTCAGCTTGTGTTGATTAAGCGTTGAGGTAAGGGGGGGGGGGGGGGGGGGGGGGTGGCGTTGAGGTGACAAGGCTCGCCGTGCAGCCCCACGTTGATCGCGGTTCAATGCGATGCAGGGTTTTTATCCTGCTGGACAAGAGTACATGGGTTAGATGTAAACTCGCCCGGGTGTATAAAGCCCATGCCGGTCGAATGTTCTCATGACCGGGGTCATGCCATGGAGCCGGGCGAGACTCGACCGGGTGTCTTGCCATATCGAGACGAGTCCCCCAGTGAAATGCCATGGGGTCGGGTGGATCGCGTTCCCAGAAAATGCTCTCGAGCCGGTTGGATGTTACGTAACCGGTGGGTGGATCTCGACCGGGCGTCCTGCCATATCGAGACGAGTCCCCAAGAGAGATGCAGCTGGGTGGATCTCGACCGGGCGTTCTGCCATATCGAGACGAGTCCCCCAGTGAAATGGCGTGCAGCAGGTTGAATGATCATAACTGTGAACTGCCATGGTGCCGGGCGGACCTCGACCGGGCGTTCTGCCATATCGAGACCAGTCCCCCGACAGATATGCAGCAGGATGGACCTCGACCGGGCGTTCTGCCATATCGAAACGAGTCCCCCGAGAGATATGCAGCAGGATGGACCTCGATCGGGCGTTCTGCCATATCGAGACGAGGCCCCCAGTGAGATGCAATGAAGATGCCATGCAGCCGGTTGGATGATCATAACCGCGAACTGCCATGGTGCCGGGCGGATGGCTCATACCCGGAACGATGCTCTCGAAGCGGTTGAAAAAGCATAACCGGTGAGAGGTCTTCAAGATATGCAGCGAAGAAGCCATGCAGCCGGTTGAATGATCATAACCGCGAACTGCCATGGTGCCGGGCGGATGGCTCATACCTGGAACGATACTCTCGAAGCGGTTGAAAAACCATAACCGGTGAGAGGTCTTCAAGATATGCAGCGAAGAAGCCATGCAGCCGGTTGAATGATCATAACCGCGAACTGTCATGGTGCCGGGCGGATGGCTCATACCCGGAACGATGCTCTCGAAGCGGTTTGGGAAACCATAACCGGTGAGAGGTCTTCAAGATATGCAGCGAAGAAGCCATGCAGCCGGTTGAATGATCATAACCGCGAACTGCCATGGTGCCGGGCCGATGGCTCATACCCGGGACAATGCTCTCGAAGCGGTTTGGGAAACCATAACCGATAAGAGGTCTTCAAGCCTAGGGAAGTGGAGGGGGGCCTGACGCCTCAGTTCCCGCTCCTAACTACCCTGTCGCCAGCGTGCGAGACAAGTGGCTGACATGCATTTAAGGAGGAAGTCCATCAGTCCCATCAGTTATGATGGCATGGGCAGTTTACCAATGCTGGGACACGTGCCAGTGGGGAGCGGTGTTGAGATGGAGGGCCTGGATTCACAGGCGTTTGAGTTGCTCTGATTGCGTGTTTGGCGGGATTACAAGCGCCTAGGGCACCGGTCCCCTCTATAAATAGGCCTTTTCTGCTCTTCTTTCTACTTTTGCTTCTTGCTTTAGAGAAACTAAGAGAAAGAGAGAAATCCGGCAAAAGCTCTGAGCCCCTTGCCCCACGAGATCCGTTTCCTCGAGCGCTCCCTACTCTCTTCCTACCATTGCTCGCTGCTTTCGCAGGGCGGACTGTCCTCGGTTGAGCATATTAATTGGTAAGTTTTTGATTTCTTTGCCCCGGTGTTGTTCTTGTCTTGGTTTTGTTGTTTTGCGGCGGGGGGGAAGGGATCTCTGTCGCTGACTGAGTTGCTCTGCGGCAAACTTGGGGAGGGGCCGTAGAAGGCGCCGTTGTAGCCTGTTGCTGATGAGCGCTAGGGTTTTGTTTCTTCCCCTAGGTTAAGATGTCTTCTTCAAGTTCTGACCGGGCTTCCGAATCGGCTGCCAGGGGTCCTATCGTGGACGATGTGGAGAGGCTGGAGGACTGGCTCGGTTCGGAATCCCCGGAGACGGAAGTCGTTGACTGCTCCGGGAGCAGGGCTTCGTCTCCGGCATTGTCTTCGTCTTCCGGGGCTGAATCCTCGGAGACTGAAATACCGCACGGGGTGCGCCTTGCGGGTGCTCCGGCCGTGAGTTTCACCATTGGCAGAGGGAAGGATGCCGTGGTGTGCGATGAACCGGAGGGTAGCATGACCCCTGGAGAGATAGCTGTGCTTCGGGAAACGTGGAGTATCCCGGATGAGGTTCTGCTGCGGCCCCTGAATCCTGGAGAGTCAGCCTGTAACCCGGAGGCAGGTTGGGTTGCCGTGCACCAGGATCAGTTCCGGCATGGATTCTCGCTCCCGCTGCCAGATTTCGTGCAGTATATGCTCAGTGCGCTGCAAGTGTCGCCCGCGCAGCTTCCTGGGCTCTAGTGGAGGCGACTACTGAGCCTCGGCTGCTTATATGAGCTATCCGGAATGAGTATGCCAACGGTAAACGAATTCCGGGCCTTGTATATGTTGTCCTACTCGAGGAAGCAGGGGTCCCGGGGTTGCCTGTCCTTCAACGCCCGGAACCATCAACCGATCATCACCAATATGCCTACATGGGTAGATAACAGCTGGAGAAAGAAGGTGGTGATGGTGGGCGGGAGGTGGCAGGCGAGGAGGAAGATGTACCGGGTTCCTGGCGCCTTCCAACCCATTGGCGACCAGTCGTTCGAGTTATCCGATCTGGAGCACGAGAGGATCTCGACCATACTCGGATGTTGGGACAATCTGGAACGGAGTTCCTTCAACTTTATCCGGCGAGAAGTGCTGGAATACTGCCAGCTCGGGCGGGATCCCGGTGCGTAGCAGGCCTTAGCGGTGATACTTGTGCTAGCTCTTGCAAAATATTAACTGTTCGCTTTCCTTGCAGGTGCATCTTCCCGGGCTGTCATCAAGCCCGAAACCACTCTCTCAATGGACGGGGAAGACCTCCTTAACAAGCTGAAGGAGAAAGGCGAGACCGTCTCGCGGACGTCGGTGGACGAGGAGTCCGGCTGGCTCACGACTCATCCGGAACCGAGGGCCATGGATGTTGATGACGGCGCCTACATCCTGAGGCGGGTGAAGTGCCATCATGCTGCGCCCAAAGCGGTGCCCGGAAGGGGCAAGACTACCGGGGGGCCAGTGAGGATTCCCGGTGGAGTGAGCAGGATCCCCAACCGGCCGGTGTCTGTGCCGCACGTGGCACGTGTCGCCCGGGTAGGCGCACGATCTTCTTCTCCGGAAGGCCGGGGAGAGAAACGGAAGGGCGGGGACATTCCTCTCTCCGCGCTGGTGACGCTCACAGGCGGGTCGTCACGAGAGAACCTGGCCAAACGGTTCAGGGTAACCAGCGGTGCACAACCTAACTCCGCTGGGGAGAAGGCTGCCGCTGCCTGGCAGAGTAGTCCCGCGCCTGCGGAGGCACCGAGGGGAAGCCCGGACAGTGCCCTCGTCCGGCAAGTGGCGGCGGACTTGGCCAGCCTTGGTCTGGACAGACCCGGGATTGCTGGAGCCCTGGCGGGCGGGAACCGCCCAAAATGCAAGGAATCCGTCCTCCGGGTACACTAACTGGTGCCACTACACTGCTTGTAGGTTGTTTCTCTTACTGCCCGATTAACTGTTTCTGTTGTTGTGCAGTTGCTGTACAGTCTGTACCAACAGGACGCGAGCGAGGAACTGCCGGAGCTGAAGAGGCAGATAGCTGCTTTATCGGAGGCCCGACAGCGCCTGGAGGTGGAGAAGTCTCGCTCGGATCGGGAGAAGGCCAGATCGGAGGAGAGGGCCAAGAAGCTGGAGTAGCAGAACCGGAGCCTGGAGAAGGAGAGGGCCGAGCTGGAAGCCAAGGTGGACGAGCTCCAAGTGGGAGCTGCCGCTCTGCGTGCCGGCACTGCTGCTGCGACCGGGGAAGACGACCCGGAACTCTATGAGCGGGTTGTTCTCAAATACCATGAGAGCGATCAGTTCCTGGAGTTCCTGGAGAAGGCCAGGGAAGAGGGCATCTCGGATGCGTACACGGAATGGGCGGGGAAGGGGTGGTTGGACACTTCCCTGATGTCGGGTGCCGCTGCTGAAGGAGACATCCATGAGCAATCGGACATCCATCAGCAGGCGTTGGAGGGGCAGCCGGAAGAAGTGACTCGCTCGGACTTGGATTCTTTTACCAACGGTACCAAGTCTCCCCAAGCCAGAGTCGGCGCCGGAACTGAGGTCAACGACGAGGGTACCGCAGGAGAGGCCGGCGGATTGCCTGCTGAGGGTGGAGTCGTGGCTCCTTAGGATTTTCCTTGCTCTTCCTTGTAATCTTTCCGGAACGGTTACTGCTTGTATACTTGCTTGATTATGAATATACTTGAACTGGCGGAGCCGGTAGAATTCTCTCAAAAGTAGTTTACATATATCTGTGATATTTTTTACAACGGTAGAACCGGTGATATGCCAAACTAACCGCTCGGATATTTGGCGGGTTCACCAGGCCTGGTCATGCTCCCGGTCGGGGTCTGCTCTTCTTTCCCCCACGTACCGCTGGAGCTGGCCGTTATTAATCAAGCCCTGCACCGCTGTCTTGAGAGCACAGCACTGGCTCGTCCGATGAGTAGCCTCATCATGATAGGAGCAGTACTTGCCCGTCTGCGCCGTTGTAAGTTTCCCCTTCGGGTACCTTCTCTTGGGCGGTGGGGGGATGACGCTCCCGTTCTCAAGTAAAATATCCTCGTAGGAAGTGGTGAGAGGGGTGAAGACTTCTTAACCGGTCGGTGGTGCTGGCATGATTGCCAGGGGACGTTCTTGGCGGTACGGCGCCGGCTTGTGCTCGCTCTGGGGCTTGTCAGGATAAGGTCTCTGCTGCCTTTGTGGCCAGTTTCTATTGGGCCGGCTCGGCCGGGGGGGCGTGGTTCTCGATCCGCTGACTGGGCTTGTTCTCCTGGCTGGGCGGGGGGTTCTCCTCCCGGGGATGGTCTTCCTGCTGCTCATCCCGCTTCCTCTTCAGCAGGTGGTGCCCATATGTCTCGTGATCGGCCTGAGTATGCCGGATGGCCATTGCCATCAACCCGGACGGCGTAGGAAAACTTCCCTGGCCGGAGCCCCTGCTTAAACGCCCTTGTCTAGGTTCCGAACCCCGGCCGTTTCCGTCTGCCAACGGTTGACAAAGGTCCTCAGTTCCTCTCCGGGCGCTTGCATACAGTTGAAGAGGATGGTCGACGTCCGGGCTCCCTCGACCCGGAGGATGAAGCGGTCTACAAACCGGTCAGCTAACTGCTCGAATGCCTCGATCGAGTTCGCCGGAAGCTCGTAGAACCAGCTGAGCACCTCTCCAGACAGAGTTTCCTGGAAGATGTTGCACCATACTGCATCGGAGTAACCCTTGGCGCAGGTCTGGGATCGGAAACTGTCCAGATGTTGGTACGGGCAGCCGGACCCTGAATAGGTGAGCTTGAGGGACTTCTGGTTGCCAGACCTTCCCGACTCTATGACCCGGTGCGAGAAAGGGCCCATACGCTCATTAAACCGGGCGCCCTCCATCGGCCGCGCGACTCTTCTCTCGTTGGCCTTCATTTGGGCCTTCAAGTCTGACACAGTGTCGGCTAACATCTGCAATGCCCGTGCAGTCGGGGTCTCAACTTCATCCACAGATGAAGTGTGGAGCTGGCGGGAGGTTGGCGCGTTCTTCGGCGGTCCTGCGCCGCCCGGTGACCTTGCTCGCTCGACATCATGGGGCCGACTGCCCGATGAATGCCCTGCCTCGTACTGCTGAGGTTGGACTGGCGGGGGTGCCGCTTGAGCCCTGTCCATAGCGTCGCTGCGCTGTTGTTCTCTCTCTAAGGCGGCTACCAGGGCAGCATTCACTGATTCCATCTCTTCGTACCGGGCGTTGGACTTGGCTCTGTCCCTGTCGCCCTCCTCTCTTAGACGATTGACCTCTGCGGCCATTGCCCGTATCTTTCCCGCCATACCACTCTGGTTGGGGCTGTACGTAGCGTCCGGTCACTATCACAGAGCGGGCTCTCAGATCGGTCGCTCGGATCATCCGAGAATGTCAAGGAGAGGCCCCGGAGCACTGGACTGTCTTCATCCTCTGCCGGGCCTTTCCCGCGCGAGCTGTCGTGGTGTCCC
Organism: Potentilla sterilis; assembly: GCA_963682095.1. Lineage (NCBI taxonomy): Eukaryota > Viridiplantae > Streptophyta > Magnoliopsida > Rosales > Rosaceae > Potentilla > Potentilla sterilis. The sequence goes on along the minus strand of OY821755.1, from coordinate 44,375,116 downwards.
GGTCCCGGCATGCCGGACGGCCTACCACAGCTTCCTCCTTCCTGACCGTTGCCCTGGGCGCCACGCGGCTCCCGCGTGACGCCCGGGGTGGAGATGAGCGTTCGCGCTGCTGCAGCACGCCCCTCCTCGGTGGTACCTCTCTCTTGTCTTGCTTCCGAACTCTCAGCCATGGATGATGCTTACACGGTTTTTTGTTCAAGGTTCCCACAGACGGCGCCAATTGTTTCTGCACAAACCCTGGGGCCTGGTAGATACAGATGAATCCAACTTGATCTACTGCAAACCTGCTTACTAAGGGGAATACCGGGCGGGCCGGCCTTCTCCTCTCCGATGCCTAACTTAGTATAGTTGGAATATATATAACTTGAGCACGTATGTAAGCGGTGAGAGAGATAAGTTACCTATTACTGAGGGTAGTTGGGGCCCTTATATAGGTGGCTGGGGGTGAGGGCTGGCCTCACCCTTCGATGTGGGACTGGTTCCCTTCGAAGGGCAGTTCTGGTGACCTCTTTAGCAGGCAGGCGCCCCCGGTCCCAGGGTCCCTGGCAGCCGGATAGAATGCTGGACCCCGAGGCCGGGTGCTGGTGGTTCGGTCCTAGGCCTCGGGCCGAGCCCTGGTGCACTTGCTGCGGGTCTGTGGGCCTGATGTAGCCCCTCTGCGGCTACTGTCAACAAATGATTACTTTCCAATTCTATAAAATAATAAATTGCAATATTGTTATTTTCCTTATCTATTTTTATTTTCTAATTTTACTACATACACATTTAATTATGATTTATTCACATTTATTTCCTTATGTATTTGTATATATTTTCCTGCAGCTTAATTCTATATATTCAAAGAACTAGCTTGTGACATAAAACATATTTTATATAAATATATACTATATAGGTTGAACTCATATATAAATTAATTAAACAAGATGATGTAATATATTTTCTTTAATTTTAAAATAAATTAAATAACTATTAAAAAAATCATGAGGTATATATTCAGAGAACCAAAAGAACAGATGATGAAAGTTTTCTTGCAAAAAGAAAAAAAGTGAAAAAAATTCAAGCAATAGAGGGTTAATGAGTGAATAAAAGGTAAAATAAATAATTTATTGTAATTTAAGTGACCTAATATATTCATGGTTATTTTGGGTATTTAAGAGGAGGTCTACTAAGGAAATGTGTAAATTTAAAAGCCAAAAGGAGGTGTAGAGAGCACGAGAGGTAAGATGAGCAAATTGGAAGGTCCCAATTGCAACACTCAGACTTTATTATAAGTTAACATGACAGAACGATGATTTGGAGAAGGTTGGATGAAATGATTGAGAAATGACAAGTAAAATCTATATCAATTAGCCTTATTACTTGAGCATGTGGATTTTGTTTCTTAAAAGAGTGATTACTCTCTCTCTCTCTCTCTCTCTCTCTCTCTCTCTCTCTCTCTCTCTCTCTCTCTCTCTCTCTCTCTCTCTCTCTCTCTCTCTCTCGAGCATGTGGATTTTGTTTCTTAAAAGAGTGATTACTCTCTCGATCTCTCTCTCTCTCTCTCATAAAAGGAGTGATTAGCATATAAGACGAGACATGTACATTTCTTCGAGGGCACTGATAGGGGACCTCAATGAGACCTATGATTTGTGGCCTCAATCCTATGTGTCATGCCATATAAGCAAACACAAATTCTTATTTTCAATTCCAACTATTATATATTGCCAAATCAGAATCTTGTAACACCAATTTTAACCTTTTATATTTCATTTTAGATTGAGAGGTGAATCAATGACATTAATGAGATTAATTAGGTTGATTCAATTTAATTTATATATTGATATATTTTCTTTCCATCTTTGTAGATCTAATTTAATGTTTTGACTTTTCAAATTAATTGTAATTTAAATATATCTAATAATCTCTATTGAATTTCTTTTGGACGAACTAGATATATATATATATATATATATATATATATATATATATATATATATATATTCTTATGAACTCACATTTTCGAACAAGTATGTTTTTAAAAATATTGAATTTTCGCATTATATTTGGAGTTGAAATCTAACTATTGTCGTATTGAAAAATAAAAGAAAAAACTGTTCAAGGAGAAAAGATAATAGGGAGAACTTATGTTTATTGATTGATAGAGAGGCCTTTATATAGGTATTAAAATAAGTATCCAGATAAATCAGGGATTCCTTATCTATTACAGAATCAACTATACTAGTCTAATTAGGTCAAGACACATCCAGGAAGTTACGAAAATAACCTTCCTACAACACTCCCCTTTGTGTTGAGCGCCTAATGTTTTCATAGTGCTTACCATGTTGCCTCACTAAAACCTTGCCAGTAAAACAAAACCTCTTGGGTAAAAATAAAATGCATGGACGAAGGGAAAAGAGCACAACACACCAATACTACACTTGTGAATAACATGTGATGTAGACTCCCCCTGAAGTCTAACAAACTTAGAGCTCTGATATATGGCGCATGCCTAGGCTCTTCACATGTTTCACATGCATAGATTTTCCCAAAGACTTGGTAAACAAATCTGCAACATTTGCATCTGAACTCACTTGATTAACTTGGATGTTCAGGAATTCTTGTTGCTGCACATTGTAAAAGAATTTAGGCGATATGTGCTTAGTGTTATCACCTTTGATAAAACCTAATTTCATCTGCTCAATGCAGGCAGCATTATCTTCATAGATACACGTAGGTTTATCAGTGGTAAACACTAGTCCACATGAAGCACGAATGTGGTGAATAACTGACCTTAGCCAGACACATTCTCTAACAGCCTCATGGAGGGCAATGATCTCTGTGTTATTCGATGAAGTAGCAACCAAAGTTTGCTTGGTTAATCTCCAGGATATCGCTGTATTTCCCATGGTAAAAATATAACCAGTTTGGGAACGAGCACGATGTGGGTCAGAAAGATGCCCAGCATCTGCAAAACCAACTAACACGTTGTTGGGAGTCTTTGAGTAAGGGAGACGTCCAGAAAAGGGCACATTTGAGTGGCCGGACGCGTTGCCATCATCATCCTCCACACTGCCCACGCCAGCGGCAGTACCATTGCGTACCATGACACTACTGAGGCAGCTGGAAGCGTCGGTGTGAGGAGGGTGATGGGCGAGATCTTCTCTCTTTGTGCTGAAGGGATAGAACATGCCCAAATCAATAGAACCTTTCAGGTAACGAAACAGATGTTTGATACCGTTCCAATGACGAAGCGTAGGCGCTGAGCTAAATCTAGCCAGTAAGTTCACAGCGAAAAAAATGTCTGGTCTAGTGCATTGTGCCAAATACAATAGTGCTTCAATCGCATTTAAGTATGGGTACTCAGCACCAAGAATCTCTTCTTCATCCTCTTTCGGACGGAATAGATCATTGTTTATGTCCAGACTACGAACGACCATAGGAGTAGACAATGGCGTACATGTATCCATGTTGAAACGCCTGAGCATCTTCTGCGTATAAGCAGACTGGTGAACCAGAATACCCTTGGTTCTATACTCTAACTCAAGTCCTAAACAGAACTTAGTCTTCCCAAGATCCTTCATCTCAAACTCGGATTTCAAGAATGAAATCGTCTCTTCAATCTCACGTGAAGTACCGATGACATTCATGTCATCAACATAGACAGCTACAATGGCAAATCCAGAGTCGGTCTTTCTAATAAACACGCATGGGCATAACTCATCTTTCTTATAACCCCTCCCAATTAGATATTCACGTAGACGATTATACCACATCCTTCCGGATTGTTTAAGTCCATACAGTGAACGTTGCAGTTTAACTGCATAAGCACTCCGAGGTTTGGAGTCTTCTGATTGAGGCACTGGAATTCCTTCAGGAACTCTCATGTAGATATCGGTATCTAGATCCCCATATAGATACGCCGTAACTACATCCATCAGTTGCATACTCAGTTTTTCGGACAATACTAAACTGATCAAGTAGCGGAAAGTAATGATGTCCATTACTAGAGAGTACATCTCCTCGTAGTCAATACCAGGACGCTGCGAGAAGCCTTGCACCACGAGTCTTGCCTTATACCGCAAGATCTTATGCTTCTCATTGCGCTTACAAACAAAAACCCACTTATGTCCGACATGTTTAACGCCTTTAGGGATCAATTCAACAGATCCAAAGGCTTGTCTTTTGTCTATTGAGTCAAGTTCTGCCTGTATTGCTTCTTTCCACTTCAACCAATCTGCTCTTTGTTGACATTCAGCCATAGAGCGTGGATCAACTTCGTCGTCATAGATGATGTCTTGTGCGACGAAATAAGCATATATATCATTGACGTGTGTGGAGGCTCTATTCACTAAGAGACACGCGTTATTCAAACTGAGCGAGATTTCTTTGTTCTCTGGAGTCAACATTGGATCTGTGTCATCCCACAGATATGATTCAGTTGACTCATGGACATAGCTATAGTCAGAGACAATCTCATGCGATGGATTCACATCGTCGATGATGAGATGATTTTGTGCCTTCGCTCGCTTCTTTCGAGGGTTTTTATCTCGAGAATTTTTTGGTCTCCCCCTCTTCCTGGTGGGAGCCGAGGCCGAAGCTGCTGCCCCTTCAAAGTCCATCAAGGCACCGTTGTGATCCGATTCAGCAACAGCGACGACGTCCAGTAGGGCGGCGCCGCCGCCGGCGTTACCCTCTCCTGAGGATATGCTGACGGCACTAGGTCTTAGGACAGCTGAACCGGTCCCAAAATTCGGGACCTCCAACCTTGCCGGTACGTTTGCAACAGGTACGTGTGATCTTGTCACTTTCGCAATATCAATGAAAGCGTCGGGCATCGATTCCGCGACTTTCTGAAGATCGATAATGCGTTGTACTTCAAGCTCACTTTGAGCAGTGCGAGGATCATGAAGAGACAAATCGTTGGGGGCACACCATGTCAATTCCTGACGTTCATTCGGAATGAGTGCATTCCTATCTCCCCCTAACGGCGGGAAGTGTGTCTTTTCAAAGTGACAGTCTGCGAATCACGCAGTAAATAGATCACCGGTGGTTGGTTCTAAGTAGCGGATTATCGTTGGCGAGTCATAGCCAATATAGATGCCTAAACGTCGTTGTGGACCCATTTTGATACGCAATGGAGGCGTAATTGGCACATAAACTGCACAACCGAAAGTACGTAAGTGCGATAGATTGGGTTCAAAACCAGTTACCATCTGGTAGGCACTAAACGCATTGTTGGCAATGGGTCGGAAACGAATAAGCATTGCTGCATGCAGTATTGCATATCCCCAAGCAGAAATTGGCAAATTGGTTCCCATAACCAATGCCCTAGCCACTAGCTGGAGTCGCTGAATGGTGGCTTCTGCAAGGCCGTTTTGAGAATGAACATGAGGAACATGGTGCTCTACTTCAATCCCAATGGACATACAATAATCATCGAATGCTTTGGAGGTAAACTCGCCAGCATTATCCAACCTAATAGATTTGATAGGATGGTCAGGGTGGTTAGCTCGTAACTTGATGATTTGAACTAAAAGGTTGGCGAATGCAGCATTTCTTGTAGACAACAACGCGACGTGTGACCAACACGTCGACGCATCAACCAGCACCATAAAATACTTGAATGGGTCGCATTCTGGTTTGATTGGTCCACAAATATCACATTGGATCCGGTGTAAGAATGGTATATTTTCAGTTGAAGCTTTGGCGAATGAAGGGCGAGCGTGCAATTTAGCAAGCGAGCAAGCCTTACAAAATGAGCAATGGGCATTGGAAATTGTCGTTGTGGCATAAAAGGACATGTTGGGTGTCGCCCCATGTCCCTGTGAAGGGTGGGACGACACGACTTGCGGCGTAAATGCCACTTCCTCTTTGGCCAGGTGCTCGGCCCCGAAACCCTGTGAAGGGAGGGGTGGTGGCGAGTGTGGCGTTAATGCCACGGCCTTGCGAGGAGCTTGGCTTTTGCGCACATCACGACGTTGAGTCACAGTAAGGGGTTCTTCCAATCGCTTTTTCGACTTGAAAAATGGATGTCCATGGGCGTTCTTTAGAATCCGGATCATCATATCACGGCGGGGGTGGCCTAGTCGAGCATGCCAAAGCGTGTAATCATTAGTGTCACAAAAATTATCAGTGACAGCATATGATTCGAAAACACGGGTTGTAGTGAGATATAAGCCATTGTCTTCAATGCACGACATCTTCTCTAAGATATGGCGACGTCCGTTTTTTTGAGAAGTAATGCATAAGTATTCTTCACCATTCTCATCTTAGGTATCCAAGTGATAATCGTTGGCACGGATATCCTTAAAACTCAGCAGGGTTCGATTTGTTCTCGGCGCATAGAGAGCATCAATGACATTGATAACGGTACCATTTGGTAATATAAATTCAGAGGTTCCTCGCCCTTTGACAACTGGCGAGGTACCTATCAATGTTGTCATTGATGAGCGATATGACATTAAATCCGTAAACAACTGCCTATTCCTTAGAATAGTGTGGGTAGTTCCACTATCAGCTAGACACTCAACTTCACCGCGAGACATCTACAAAGAGAAGAAAACTTGGGTTAGTTTCTCACGGGACACAGTCTAATCACTACACCGTAGCATAGAGAAAGAAAGGGGATGAAATCCCATCGAGTTTGGATATTATAACTTCGACTTAAGTCGGAAAGTGCAAGGTTGAATGTTACATAACCAAGCAATCATCAGAAACTAAAACGAAGCCGAGGCTTCGCACATTGTGGTGTGGAACACCTTCGGTAACTGGGATAAAATGAGGACAAGCCTCCTAGGATTGGTGTTAAAACGCCTCTCTGGCTGCACACTAAACGAAGCTGTGGATGTCAATAGCACATGGTGCCGTGGCACCATGTGTGGCGAGTACCAAGCCTACTTCACCTTAATGAACAGATGGCGGCTCGTTCGTTTCCCTTTTTTTTTTTTTTTATTGAGCGTAGGTGGGATTATAAGTCCAAAATATAGAGCCAATGTAACCCAAAGGTGGTATCACAAGAACCACGTGAGTTGTTAATACACGAACCTGATTGCATAAAAACATAAAATTTCTCACAATATGGGGAAACAAAGAAATTTTATTAAGTGCCAACTTGAATACATCAACTTCTAATTCCAAAATAAACAGACTAACAAGAGTCATAAAAACATGGCGAGTGCCATTACAATACTTGATAAACTAGAAAAGCCAAATACATGGACTAATCAAAATCCGGGACATCAAGAGTTTGTGGTTGCGCCTTTGGTAAATCCACATGATGAGCATAATTTGCTTCAATCATCTCGTCTTCAGCATAATTGCTTTCTTCAGACAGAAACTTCTTGTACTTCTTGTAGGCATTTAACATCTCCTTACTAGCTCGACAGTCGCGATGATAGTGTTTGGAGGAACCACACTTGTAGCACGGAGCAAATTGGGCATTCTGGTTATTGCTATGAGGTCTAGGAGGGTTTGGTACTGGGCCTAGATGGGGTCCGTGGCCGGTCCGGCCTCCCCCTGAAGGTGGTGCAGTTTCACCACCTTCTCGCCTCCAAGTGTTGGAGCGTTGTGTCACTTTGTTTCCAGCATTCTGATTTCTTCCACGTACCGGATTGTACGGGGCATAGCGGCCTTTATTTTTCTGCTTTGAAGCCTTCCCATAATGAGCCTGTGGTGTTGGAATTGGCTTTGTACCAACATGTCTCTGGCTACTATTGAGTCTAATCTCAGAATGGCGCTCTTTTTTAGCCAATATTGCCATAAGGTAAGAGAATGTCCTGATTCTGCCTTCATCAACTGAGATCTTATACTGATGTCCGATGACATCGTAGGCCATGGAGAATGTGTTAAATATCTTCTCCAGAAGATCTTTATCGGTTTTGATGATGCCAACCGTGCCAAGATCCGCCTGTAGACTAATTATATCCTGATTGTATTTGTCTACTTTGTCATAATCCGAGAAACGGATTTGTTCCCATTTAAGGGTGAGCTCTGGAAGAAGCATGTCATGGACATTGTTGAATCGTTGCTGGAGCGTGTCCCATAAAATTTTGGGATCTTTTACCGACAAATATTGTCGCTTCAGAGTTGGGTGGATATGGCGCCTCAAATACATGAGGGCCTGAGCCTTGGTATGGTCCCCAAAAGGGGTGTTGGCGGCTGCATCAGTCAGAAGAGTTGGAAAACCTTTGCTAATTTGGAAATCAATTTCAACATCGGAAACCCATCGATGGTAGTCTTTGCTTTGAAGATCTAAGATCTCAAAATCAGGGCGTGACGGTGACGACGACGACATCTACAAGAGAATAAAACGTCAGATTAGTATCACTCATAAAGAGGTACTATCAAGTATATATTAGAATTAGAAGGGATATATTCGGTCACATAAGTGATTTTTTTTTCAATGCAAAAGCATTTTTGATGCATAAACCGGCGACATCATGTCGCACCTTCAAACAGTGGCGTACTCAGACATCCACATAAGCATCTTTTTCTTTTAATTCCCTTTCAAACGTGATTCCCCCAGGACCATCACTTAAAACTGCGACCGTAGGGGTGATGAATTCCCCATTGTAGGTCTCATCGGCGATTTAAGAATGGCCGGAATAGGAGTAGAAGAAAGGCTAATAGTGCCCGATATAATATATCTATAGTTCAAAAGCAGGAACTTTTAGAAAATTGTTACCTTTTGGAATTGATCAAAAGATCGAGTGCGTAAAGCTTGTTCTTTGACTCTTGTCTGATTCTCGAGCCTCTGCTTGCCCGAGTAAGCTGGAGGAGCTATCTTGAAAATTTGATGGCGAGCGAATGTGCTGGCGGCCAAGCGAATAAGCGTGGCGGTCGAGCGAGCGAGCGAGCGGGCTGGCGAGCGAGTGGGTTAGCGAGCGAATGTACTGGCGGCCAAGCGAATGAGCGTGACTACTGAGCGAGCGAGCGGGCTGGCTAGCGAGCAGGCGAGTGAGCGAGCGGGTGAATAAGCAGGCGGCCGTAGGGGGGGGGGGGCTGCGGCCTAGGAGAGACCGAGAAGGAGTCACACGGGTCCCGAGAAGGGAGGTGCGGCCGACGGAATGGATGGAAGAGGAGGAAAAAGTTATCAGGGTTTTTCTAGGGCTCAGGGAGATTACGTGCTGATAACGTGTTCAAGGAGAAAAGATAATAGGGAGAACTTATGTTTATTGATTGATAGAGAGGCCTTTATATATGCATTACAATAAGTATCCAGATAAATTAGGGATTCCTTATCTATTACAGAATCAACTATACTAATCTAATTAGGTCAAGACACATCCAGGAAGTTACGGAAATAACCTTCCTACAACAAAAACAATTGTAAAAATGTGTTTTTTTTTATAGAAAAAAAGACAAAATAATCTAGAGTCATTAGATTGGGAATGACAAGATTGTATTTTAAATTAAGATTGAGATGACATGATTTTTTTAATTGGTGACGTGTGTAGGTGACATGGTATGCAGGAAAATTTTAGGTCTCAATAAGGCCACAAATCATTTTTCTTTGAGTAATTAGAATGCAGGAAAATGATTTGGGGCCTCAATAAGGCCTTAAATTTGTGACTTCAATCCTATGTGGCATGCAATGTCATCAGTACACATAAGTAATTAGAAAAGCCGTGTCAAATAATTCTTAAGTAAATAGACAATCATATCATTTTCGATCCAACGATTCTCCATCATTATATAATTTTTTAATAAAAAAAAAATCATATTTATAATTTTTTTTCTCTTTTACTTTTTATCGCAATAATACTTATATTTAAACTTCAAAATATAATTTGAATATTGAATATTTTTGAAAAGTGACCAAGATGTGTAGAACAGTACATCTGAAGACTTGGGAATTACTCTTTTGCTCGGTTAGCTTAGGCACTCAGCAATAGCCTGGTCGTGGGTTTTTGTTTCTTGTTAATAAACAACAACTTTAGGTTTAGAGCTAGACTTGCTTAATGTTATTTTTACCTGAAAATCTTGTCCCCTAATGACTGTCTTTGGCTCTATTTTGTTCCGGCTCTGATGTCATTTTTGACTAGCAGTGAAATTTTATTATCATTGTAAAGCATAATCACACGCAGTAAAAGCACATGACACAGTAAATCAAACTACACAACAATACAACCAAACTAGGCGACTTCACAAAATCAAATCACACTACACAACAATACAATAATTAGGGGGCCAAATCATGTTCAAATTCGGTTATTTGTCATGTTCGTAGACACAAACGCTTCGAAATATCTTACAAATAGTTACACCAAGTTAGCAATCCCAAATAAGATTCATCGTTGGAGCTGCCTTTCCTACATTTAATAATTTAAACCATCACAAACTAAATCTAGTCAAACCAGAAAACAAATGTATACAATAAATAGCAGTCCTAGCCGTTTGCCTTCCAAAAATAATTCAGGGTTCCGGTCTAACCAAACAACCTATGTATGTTTCCACTAATACTGCAAGTCCATTTATTGGAAATTATAATGCAGCAAGTCGTCAACTCTCCAAAGCCTCCAATCTTTATTGCATTAAACAAAATAAGAAATAACAACACGTTTTTAGGGTTTTTAGTCAATGTCAGTTACATAACATGTCGATGATTATTGTGTGATATCTGTGCACACAACCCCTCCTTCCTATACTTGTTTGGCAGTTGGCATTGACCGCATTGTGCCTTTCATCACATGTTAGTGATGTTACTGATCCTACAAGATAATTAGTTTGATTTTCTGCTCATCTTATATATATACAGAACCTTTCCATTAAGGGATCCCTTATTATGTCCATTTTAAGAGATCGATCATTTAACCTACTTTTAGATCACATATTAACATTTTCACCGTTCAACTTTCATGTTTATATGAGTAGATCATATCTGAAAATTTTCATTCCATTTGATAATCATTAGAGCATTCAAAAATGAAATTTACAAATAAAAACATGAACGGTTCAGCTTTGACAGATTTCATACGTCCATTGATTTCATTTAGTTAGATGACTTCATGATCACCATTTTGACTAAAAATTTACAAGAATGATCTGCACATACAAACCTAGTAATTGAACGGTGAAGATGTGAAAATGTGATCAACAAGTTGGTCTAATAACCGATCCCTTGAAATGGACAAAATAAGGGACCCCTTAGTGGAATGGCTCTGTATGTTCAATTACTAGGTTTGTATCTGTAGATCATTCTTGTAAATTTTTAGCCAAAATGGTGATCGTTAAGGCATCTAACTAAATGAAATCAATGGACGTATGAAATTTGTCAAAGCTGAACCGTTCATGTTTTTATTTGTAAATTTTAATTTTGAATGCTCTAATGATTATCAAATGGAATGATTATCAAATGCATTGCTTCTCCTTCCTATAGTTGGCAGTTGGCACTGTGACTTTGATCACATGTTAGTCTGCAGTCACTAACCCTGCAACTCTCCAAGAATAATTAATTTCATTTGTCTCTGCTCATAAATAATTGAAACTGAAATCAGAGCTCATAAATAATTGATTGCATTTGATATTGCTATATAATTTTGATCCTGAAAAGCTTCATTCTTTGGCCAATACCAAATGCACAACACCCATCTCTCTTTGTTCCCTTCTACAATGGCTAAAACCTCAAGCAACAGCTTAAACCCTGAAAAGCATAAACCTTTGGCTACCCAACAACAACAGCATCCATGTTGGTTTTCACTAGACACAGGAATCTACCACAGCAAACACCCCAATGTTAACCTCCCCACTGACCCTTTTCTTGATGTTGTCTCATTCATTTTCTCACACAACCACAATGGGGCTTCAGCTTTGATTGATTCCTCATCTGGGTTTTCAATATCTTACCCAAAGCTCTATTCTTTGGTCAAGTCCATGGCCTCTGGACTCAACAAAATGGGTGTTTCACAAGGTGATTGGGTGTTTCACAAGGTGATGTTGTTCTGCTTTTTTTGCTTAATTCTGTTTACTATCCCATTGTATTCTTGGATGCTCTGTATATTGGTGCTGTTGTTATTCCCAAGTCTTCAAAATATAATTTGAAAATTAAACCAATTAGATGTGCACGCTCAAATCATTGTTGAATAATACATGCTATTTCTTAGATGAAGATCATGTCTAGGTTGTAGAGATGTTTATACCCACATAGCAATATATGAAGATCTGGGCACCTGTGGCCCCATACACTTATTCCAATTGAAAATTAAACAAAATGATTACTTTACATTCATATAAATATTATCACTCATTATTGCTTTAGTCTACGTATGTGAGAACTTGAAGCATGATTTTTTTTGCTAATTACAGATCTAAAATTTAAAGTACGCTTTAGTAAAACCTTAAACCTTATTCATATAGATATTTACCTTTTAAAGATAATTTGAATGTAAAAAGAAATTGATATGCTGGAAATTATGTAATCAAAAGTGATGACATAGTACATGCCATGTAGAATGCCATATCATTTGGTATCATTTTTTGGTAAAACAATTTGGTGTATGTAGCACTACTCTTACCTAAAAATGAAAATAAAAAGAATTGCATCACCTATTATATAGAACAACACAAAATGAATTGGAAGTACCAGTTCTGTTCTTTTTTTTTTTAGAGTGAATTGGAAGTACTAGTTCTATCATATTAAAATTACAAAGGAAATTTCTATTCATACCTCCCAAATTGGCACTTAGACCTCCTTACTCAATAGACCTCTAATTTATTTTTACAAAAAGCTAAAATATTATTTACACCTCCTTAATCTTCCCAAAATACCCATTGAGCAATTAAATCAATAAAAACTTTTTTTTAGAAGATTATACTAATACCTCTATAATTATTTCACTTACAATTTTTGAAGAGTAAAAAAACGAAACACTCAATTTGATTTGATTAAAAAAAAAAAAAAATTACAAAAGCCTCAGTTTAAACCCTCTTATATAAATTGTTACAAAACATATAATTGATACACTTGTTCTTTGATAGTCGTCTAATGTACATAGAAGATATATTTTTGAACAAACAAACCAGTATGAAATAAGCTAAAGATTATAGCATGTACCTCAATTTTTAGAAAATAAATTGTGCTAGAGCATATTTAAGTATTTATGCATTCCAAAATAATTTATTTGACTTTATGTGGTTTTATTAGTAATTGTACATGAGTTGACAAAGTCAATTGAAAGTTGAAAAAGAAGAGAGATCTAAGTGCCAATTTAGCATCTCCAGCAATACTAGCCATATTTTAGTCAAATTTTAGTCAAAATAGCTAAGAAATCATTTTAGCTAGCCACTTTGGAAATACGTATGCATCAGTTCTCTCTATTTTAGGTTGATTTGAATTTAAAATATTTATTAAATGAATAAAAAGTGGTTTAAATATATATATAAATTATATATAATTACATATAAGGAATGTATTAAATTTAAATGTTTTAATTTTTAACTATCACGCTCTCCAAATTTGGCTAGCGAGATAGCTAAAAATTAACATAGAGTTATAATAGAGAGTCTGGTATAGCTGCTATTTTTCACAAAAAGCTAAATATGTTCTCCAAAGTAGATCCTATAAAGGGTTTTCTCTATTCTTCTCTAGCGCCGCTGCTAGCCTAGGGTTTTCTCTAATCACAGATTCGACCTCGTCCGGCGGCCCCTCGACGTTTTGGCCGGCCTCTGGCCTCGCCGCCGTCTTGGGTTGCTGCCGGATGGAAAATTGGGGACTTTGCTCGTAGGGGAGTTTGATGTGGGATTGCATAGGGCTTGGATGGTGGTCTTCGGCTGGGTGGTACGACGGGGTGGTTGGGTGCTTCTTCGTTGCAGTGATGGTTGTGTCAGCACTGGTGACGTAGCGTCGCTAGCGTTTGTGGCGGTTCGTTTCGGCTGCGGCGACGGAGCATGACCCACGACGAGTTGGAAGACAGACGACGGTCTGATCCGTACCCATCATTCGGGCCTTGGGCTCCCTTGGATGACTCTCTCTTGGGCTGGGATTGTGGACTAGGGCTTCTGGCTCTACTTTCCCTTTTAATTTTCTTTTGTAATTTTCATTTACTATAACTCCTTTTTTGGAGTCTAGGTATGTTTTAGTTTGTCTATTGTCAATAATTCCTTATATTAGGAACCGAAACACTTTGTGTGCAGCCATCTAGTCTAATGTCTCGGCCTATTTACTATGTAGTAGTTAATAGTTTATGGGCTCTCTGATGAGCGCAGAATTCGTCAAATGATTGGACCTAATTCTATGTATCGTTGTGCTGCTACCACAAACTCTTTATTTACCCCATGTCGGTAGAGGGAGGATATGTAACGGTCCTTTTTGGCTTTTGACATCAATATATCGGCCATGCCTTATTCAAAAAAAAAAAAGTTCTCCAAAATAGCTAATGAGTTATAATAGGAGGTATGAATAGAAGCTCCCAACTAGAAAACAAGGTCCAAAACATCATCAAAACAAAAGGCCGGCCAAATAATATACAAATTTGTGTCGTACGTAAAACACATATTGTTTTCTTGGTTTCTTTGATTCAGAACTGGTGCCAATCAACACTTCAACAGTAATGTTCGTGCTTATAGATTGTGGAAAGGGACCATGTTGATCAATTAAATAAGTGAAAATACAGTAAAAATATATAACGGGGGCTCTATATATATATATATATATATATATATATCTTTATATATAGCCCTTTCATTAAAGGATTTTTTATTTGGTTCATTTTACGAGATCGATTATTAGACCAACTTATTTGATTAATTTTTTATATTTCCACCGTTCAATTACTAGGTTTATTTGTGTAGATCATTCCTGTAAATATTTAGCCAAAATGGTGATCGTTAAGGTATCCAATTAGATTAAATCAATGGACATATCAAATGAACCGTTCATGTTTTTACTTGTAAATTACAATTTTGAATGCTCTAACGATTATCAAATGAGATGAAAATTTTCAGATATGATCTACTCATATAAACATGAAAGTTAGACGGTGGAGATGGGAATATGTGATCGAAAAATAGGTTAAATAATTGATCCCTCAAAATGACCAAAATGAGGAATCCCTCAATTGGAATGAGGATATATATATATATATATATATATATATATATATATATATATATATATATATATATATATATATATATATAATCGAGATTCACAACCTCCGTCGGCGAAACTAGTACCAGCTCTTGCAATCGGTCATCACCGGAAACTTATCACCTAAATTAATTTGTTTTTCCAAAGAAATTACTGTGAAATGGTATACAAATTGACATATATTGTAAAATAATGTGGCAGTTGGAAAATAACTTGAATCGTTATATAAAATTATAAATTACGTTTGTTGTGTCGGTACAAAAGGCTAGGTATAGGTATCTCTATCGATCTCTTGGTGGTAATGAAGAGTAGCGGAGACTCGTATAATTTAGAACACAAATCCCTACATCTACCACTTGAGTTTCATATGTTAACATCTTTGCCACCCCACTTGCATCTGAGTACAACAGATCGACTAACCCGCGGAGTTGAGCAGTGCTTCTATTTATCGGCAACCACATAATATATTGAGTTGAGTATTGCATCGAGCTACCTTATTCAAATCTTCTTTTCAGCGGAGAAGAGCTACCGATCGACTAACCAGTAACCACTATAGAACTAAAGTGAGAGTGAGAGGCTTTCGATGAACAAAACTTTATAATTGTGTAATCCAAAATTGGGCAGTAGAGTCATTGTTCGGGGGCTGAAAAAAAATAGGTTCAATGGCAGGTTCAATATATTGAAATTCAGTCAAGTCTTTCAAGTCTGCTAAATGAGACTGATTGGAAGAGTGCATTTCCAGTTTTCCACCTCAAACAACAATTAATTTGCAGAAGTAGTCGCCATCTTGTAGAGTGTGGTGTGACTGGTGTCTAATTCCAATTGAATTTGGCTGAACGACAAGTGCAGGCAATCAAACCAGATCGAATAGCGCCACCATAATGGTCAAGAAGAGAACAACTTGCAGTGACATTCTGGCATCCTCATACAATCAACTAATTATAATTAGGTGAGCAAGAGAGACAACTTCTCCATCAAATTCATTTCTCTGTGTATGCCCATCATCAGCTTGCATATCCTCGTACAGCTCTTTTTGGATGTATAAATTCTTCTCCCTATTTTTCTTTGGTTGGATTCCTACCAAAAATAGAAAAGGTGGTCTTATTTGTAAGACATAGGCTAGAACATGTTACATGTATGAGAAAAGTTAGATACCAGATCCTTATATATAGATTGATATAGGTTATTTGAGTAATCGATCGAGCCTACAAAATGTAATTATATGTTAAAAACATTGTAAAATTTATCCGACCATGTTACACAAACGTATACACCCCAGTCACTTGAGATCATAAAACCCTTGTTCATCATAAGCAATAGAATCATATATAGTAGAGATTTGTAAACATCGTTTCTGTTAGCAGAAGCAGATGGCATGGAAGAACACGAATAAAACGATGCAACCAAGATTAAACGAATTGATAACAAAGAAAAATTGCAAAATGCACTAAATGATGACCCGCATGTAAAAGTTGCCAACGAAACAAGGCAACTACCTGATGACCTGGTAAAACCGTTAGCTAATCTATTGCCGGCCTTCCGAAATATGTCTGAGAACTAATTTGAAATATAGTATGCAAACAAGTAGACCAGACCAAGAAGTACGTATCTCTGTGAAACTAATTGTAGATTCGAAAGAAGAAAATGCATGCTACCATGCTCGAGTCTAGTTTAAGTCAAATGGACGTGTTGACAAGTTTTAACGTTAGCCAAGATAATGGCACTTTGAACCTCAGCACTGTACCGCTACACCAGTAGTGAAAGGATCCGAATGATGAGTCTCTTTTATGGTTTCTGGAGAACTTTTTCGCTGCCAGCAAAACTACGTGCTGAAAAGATCGTAGTGAGCATAACCTTCTACTATGCGAGGAGCACGCTCTAGCTCACAGTTGCAGAAAGGCCTAGCCGTAAGTGAAAGAATGAAAAAGAAAAAGCAATATATATCTTTCACTACGATGTTGAATTTAGAAATTTCAGTACTTTGGTTCTGTCTAGTTGACCCAGAAAATGTTCTTGTGTCTTAGATTGTTTAACTCTAGCTAGCTAGTTTGAGTAAGCGAAAAGTAAGATTCAAATCCCCACACTGAATGATTCTAGTTTCTTCAAACAGATTGAACAAAATACTTTTATGTTTTTGGCAGGAACGATGACAACAGCAGCACAAAAGCCAAGCCATTGACGCCGAGACCTAGATCCGACGACGAGGAACAATCCGAGACCGACTCTTAGTCTTCGTCGTTGTGCGGAAACCGCCACTCTAACGACGACGAGCTCAAGTCTCGACGCCGACGTTCTCTCTTGTTGATTCAAACTTGAAGGTCAGGTATCGACTCTCTCTCTCTCTCTCTAATTGCTCGGATCTCATTTGTTTTCCATTTTTCATTTCCAAATCGCAAATATGCGTCGTCTTCAATCTATGATTTGTACCTTGCGGCGTCGGTCTCTCAAAGCGATGATGTGAATGATGAATTTACTTTGGAATTCAGCTGTTATATATGGTACCAAATAGTTAAGATTTGTGAGTGATATTTATCTCTATGAGGGGTTTGATACTTCCTGGCTTGAAATTCATTTCTTGAAACTTATTGGTCAGTTGTGTATAAAACTCTAGAATGTGGATTGAGTGTTGCTATTGGAAATTTGGAACCTCCACATTTGCTCACCCTCTATTTTCAATTATTGAATTACGTTTATATCCTCTTACATAAAGACTATTGAGGACAATAAGTGTATAAAAAAAGTATTATATTTATTGTCTATCGACTTTCCAATTCAATAATAATGGTATTTATTATTTTCCTTATCAAATTTATTTTTCAATTTCAGTAAGTGTTGAAACTAAGCCAATTTACAAAATATAAGATGGTTAATGTGACATAAAGTTACTATAATTATACATGTTTAAGCGCATATACAAAATATAAGGTCAAGAGTATGTGTTGAAAACTAAGCGCATATATTTTAATAAGTTTTGCAACATGAAAAAAAAAGTCAAGTGTTTTGATATATATATATATATATATATATATATATATATATATATATTGAATATTTTTATACATCTTATTAGACCTTAAATATATTTACAACACACTAGTAACTATTGAAATAGTACAAGGGCATATGCTAGTGTGTTTTGAAATATTTGTATATCCTATGTTTTTATTTATCTCATTAGATCTTACACGAAAGAAAAAAAAATAGAGATCTAGTGAGTGAATATGAGGTTTTTTTTTAGGGGAATGAATAACTTCATTGACTAAACGTCATTACAATCATCGTTTATGAACTCCATGACAGATGGAGGGGGAGTAAGAGTAAACTCACTATGTTCTGAATTCAGAGCATTAGTTGCCAAACTATGAGCAACTCTATTAGCTTCCCGACGAATAAACTGAACTCGTACTGATGTAAAGTGTTGTAGCATCTCTCTAAGATCATCCAAAAGGTAACCCAACTCTGACCAGTCCAGAGCTCTACTCCCCAAAGCCTCCACTAATACCTGGCAATCCGTTTCTACGATAAGAGGCGAGAAACCATGCTGCTGAGCTAGTTGTACCCCTTCCAAGAGAGCAAGGAGTTCCCCATGTCGAGCCGAGCTGAAGGCTGGAACATGACTACAAAAAGTACCCATACACACCCCTTCCGAAACTTGGAATATTCCTCCCAATCCTGTGACTACTGTAGGAGACCTGAAGGCAACATCCACATTCAGCTTGATATACCCCTGAGAGGGTTTCTTCCACCTAGCTGAAAGTTTAGACCTCCTTCCTCTCCCCTTCGGATGAGCTAAACGAAACTCCTCCCACCAACCCAGGGTAACCGGTACAATCTCACTTGCCAACTTAACATCATTACGCCATACCTTAGCATTCTTGTTTTTCCAAATTGCCCAGACAAACATCAGGAGAGCTTCAAACGAAGTTGGATGGTGAGCATGAGACTGAAAAAACCAATCAAACACACTTGAGGCCGAGCTGGCATTTGGGAGCCGAGCTAAGTGCAGTATTGAGGCAGCATGGGGACAATCACGCAGAGTATGAAGAGGGGACTCCACTTCTTCCTCACAGAAATGGCACTGAGTATCAATGTCGATTCCACATTGACTCAGTCTGCTTCTTGTAGGAAGAACATTAGAGACCGCTTTTCAAGCACATACCTTAACCTTTGCCAGAACAGAAGCACCCCATATTTTCGACCATAACTGAGAGCTAGAGTTAGGACATACCTCTACCTCTTGAAGGACACGACGACGAGCGAGGTGGTAAGTTGTCTTAACGGAAAAGACTCCCTTTTTTATCCTCGCTCCATCTCCATCTATCAACAGGCCTACGTCTACTCAGAGGAATGACACATATCTACTGAACAATGTGATCCGGAAACAGTTTCTGTAATAAAACAAAATTCCAACCACATGAGTTATTAAATAAATCAGAAACCCAATGAACCCTAGGATCATAGTAATCCCTGAGACTGGCTCCCTCCAACCAAGGATCATCCCAAATACACGTACGTGTACCATCTCCAATCTGACGCTGAACCCCACACCGAAGGATGTCTCTCCCATCTAAGGTACTCCTCCATGCATATGATGGTGATTTCCCCAACTGAGCCTCCCAAAAATTGCAATTCGGGAAATATATGGCTTTAAGCAATTTACCTGGTAAGGAATCTGGGTTCTAAATTAATCTCCAACCCTGTTTAGCCAACATAGCCAAATTAAATGCAAATAGGTGACGAAATCCCATACCTCCTTCGGATTTGGGACGGCACAAATCGTCCCAAGCCTTCCAATGCATGCCTCTCTTCTCATCCGTTCCACCCCACCAGAAACGGGCACAAAGTTGATGAAGTTCCTGAATAAGATTCTGGGGCAGCATATAATTGTTCATGGTATAAAGTGGCATAGCCTGAGCAATCACTTTGATGAGGATCTCTCTCCCTGCAACACTTAGTAACTTAGCCCGTCACCCTGTAAGTTTTTTGCTAAGCCGGTCCTTGATGAAAGTAAAAGTGTCATGCCGAGATTTCCCCACAAGAGTAGGAATGCCAAGGTATTTGTCATGCTTCTCTGCCAACTGAACCCCCAAACAACATTAGAAGCAATCTTATAAATAACATTACATAAAGCTATAGGTCGGAGCTGAGACATATTCAGCACCTCTTTCACCTTAGGGATCAACACAACATGTGTATAATTCAAATCATGAGGCATTTCCTTTGTAGTAAGAAAAGAAATAACTGCCTTATTCACATCCTCTCTAACAATATCCCAGTACTTTTGATAAAAGTAGGGTGACATACCATTAGGGCCGGGAGCTTTAGAGGGGTGCATCTGAAACAAAGCGACACGAACCTCTTCAGATGTATACAACGCTAACAAAACCTGGTTCATCTCGGTAGAAACTTGGGGTTGAATTGCCCTAAGAACTGTTGCCTGAGCCGACAGATTAGGAGTGGACTGACAGAACAAATCTTCAAAATACTCATTCACCACTCTCTCAATACTGGCATTGTCATCCTGCCATATGTCTCGACTATCAAACAAGCCTTTAATCTTATTCCGTTGACGACGATTAGAAGCTCTTTTTGAAAAAAAGTAGAATTACGGACCCCATCCTTGAGCCAAATCGCTCTGGAGCGTTGTCTGCAATATGCCTCCTCCATCGACAGCTCATTCAATCTTGTAGATAGCCGAGCTTTCTCTTCTAAGTACGTTTGAATAGCCAGACATTGAAGCAGAGAATTGAGTGTTGATCGCACCCCTTCCAGGTCCATCTTCCTGCTCTGAAAAGTGGAACGATCCCAGTCCAATAACTCTTCACCAGTGTCTTTAATCCGCCGATAGAGCTGAACCATAAGGCTGCCATCCTGGCCCGAACCCCAAGCAATTTTCACAACCCACTCCAAACCTGCATGCTGACGCCACATCTCTTCAAATCGGAACCGTCTCCGGGTATGATTAACTAGCTGGACTTCCTTACGAACCTCTAGCAGCAGCGGGACGTGATCCGACTGACTCAGAGGAAGATTGAGAAGTCGAGAAAAACCAAAAGAGCGCTGCCAAGCCTCCGTGCACACACCTCTGTCCAGCCTTTCCTTAGTATGAGAGTCGCTCTAGGTAAATAGCCCTCCTACTGCTCTCATATCTTGCAGAGAGCAATCCGATAAAGCTTGTCGGAAAGCTAGCATTTGATTCAAGGACCGAGTTCGTCCTCCCGACTTCTCCCCTAACTCTAAGATTTCGTTAAAATCACCAGCAACCAGCCACTTTTCGGAGGAATCCCGCCGAAGGGACCGAAGCAAATCCCAAGACTCCTCACGCTGACCTGTATCCGGATTGCCATAGAAACCGGTAAATCTCTACAACTCCATCTCCGGGCCGGAAACATCGACGTCAGCATAGTAGTACTGGACATCACGTACATTGATTGACACCGATTCGTCCCATAACAGCGCTACACCCCCTGCCAGCCCTATTCTCTCGAAAGATACTATGTGCGGCAGACCTACCGCCCCTGGAAGTGACTTATGCTGGCCCAAATTACAATGAGTTTCGGAAAGGAAGATCATGTTAACTCGATGTTTTTGAACAAGCAAACGAAGTGCATATCTCGTTAGCTTGTTGACTATCCCCTGGCAATTCCATATCAGCACATTCATGGTGTCGATTGCAGCTAACCAAGGCCAGAAAGAGGGCGCCCGATAGATTCCGGAAATCACACTCACTCGCACCTGACTAGGGTTACCCGCATTACTGCCCCCACCACTAATTGCATAGACTGAATATGGAGAACAACGCCTTCAAAGACGTTGGAAATACCCCGGAAGCGTCGACTATTCGTCGCCGTTCTGCACCAAAACCCTAGGCTTTGGAATTCTCAAACTCCGAAAGAACCGGAGCGAGCCTTAGATTCAACCACTATGATATAAACAAAAGAGGCTTTATATTCTTATATATTAAGTTAAAAATAAAAGATTTGTTAGTAAGTGAATAGGAGGTTGAATGAAAAAAGTTATTGAAATATATTTGAATAACATATTTAAGGTTATTTTGGTAATTTGAATGGAGGTCCAGTGAGTAAATGCTTATATTCAAAAGTCTAATGGAGGTATAGAAAGTATTGGAGGTCTAATGAGTAAATGTGGAGGTCCCAATAGCAACACTCATGTGGATTATGTGCTATAGAGTTTGGTTTATCGGTTTCAGTAGGCAACTCATACCATTTTCTAATTTGTTTATCAAACAATATTCTTGATCCATTGGTGGTTTGAATGAAGGGTAAATTCTTTCTATGGTACATGATATATGACTAATTGGACACTTTAGTACCCAATGTTTCAAAGATGACAGTTTGATACCTGAAGTTAAGTTTTATATGACACTTTTGTACTTCTGTTAACTTCTTTGTTAAATGTAAAGGGGTAAAATTGACATGTAATTATAAATATATAAAAATAAAATAAAAAATTGCATTTTTTTAATATTTTGGGTTTAAAACATGCATTTTTTTTAATGTTATTTAGTTATGTTGGAAACATAAGTTAAGAAATTCAATCGTGGTAATGTAAACACTCATAAGACTACTCCGTGGAGTTATATATATCTGTTGACAGTAGCCATAGAGAGGCTACTCAGGTCTCCAAACCCGCAGCCAAGCCTCCTGGACCCGGCCCAGGGCCCAGGGCCCGGGAGCAGAGCATGAACACATGGTCCCGCGCCCGGGGAGGTCTTACTTGTGATCGGGGCCCGGGAACCGGGGACGACAGTTACCCAAACAGGGGCCGAAATAGCCCAGTAATATGTGTAGAAGGGGGCCAGTCCCACATCGAAGGGTGAGACCAGTCCTTGTACCCGACAGCCTATATATGAGTCCCAACTACCCTAATTAATAGGTAATCAATACTCCAACTACTCATTCCCGCTTAAGTTATCGGTTTATCCCAACTATACTGACTTAGGCATCGGAGCTGAATAGACCGGCCCCACCCTGGTATTCCCTTAGTTAGCAGGATTTGCAGGAAAGAATCACACCAAGATCCATCGGTCTCTGTGAGTCTATGGATTCTAACAGAAACAATTGGCGCCGTCTGTGGGAAGATTTTCAAAAAGTCAACGTGTTGTCCCACCAGCAGGAAGGGAATCGATCTTCAAAAAGTCGACGTGTTGTCCCAACGGATCGCAAAAAAACAAAAGGTTTGCGCGGCAAGTATGTCTGTAAGTGCATAAAGGAGGGAAAGAAGTCCAGAGGAGGATCGGCAGGTTCTGGAGCTAGTACTGGTCAAAATCCCGGGGGCGAGGCAGGAGCAGTCCATTGGCGGCTGCATCAAGAACGCTGCCACCAACCGTGATCCGGACGGTACGGTCGGCGAATACGATCGCAATGCGCACGTGAAAGGCTCGGAAGAATCCCACCAAGTCTGGGACCTGGAATCCGCACCAGCATCCCCCGGTCCTCCGAGCAGAGAGGAAGATAGGCTGACCGCCAGCAACAACTGGGACGATGTTTCCAGTCCCGGCCAGTACGATATGGCGGGAGAGATAGAAGAGATGAGAGCGGAAGTCAACCGCTTGCGAGCAGAGAGCGACCGGGACAGGGCAGAAGCCAATACCCGGTATCAAGACATGGAAGCGGTGAATGCCGCACTGGTGGCTGCCTTGGAAAGGGGACAGAAACGCAATACCGCTCTGACAAAATCATTCACGCCGCCTTCAACAAAGTCCCCACACCAGGAGGTGGGACAGTCATCAGGGGGAGAGAGAGGAGTTCCCAACAAACACAGCGCCACCGGAGATCGTCCTGGGAAATAGGCGGGTAAGTGGTTCATTCGAGGGGATACCATAAGCCCGACCGCACGAGCATTCCAAATACTATCTGACTCAGTGTCAGATATGAAGACCCAGATGGAGGCCAACGAGAGGAAGGCAGCGAGACCACCAGAGAGCGCGCGGTTCAATGAGCGAGCCTGACCCTTCTCACCCCGGGTTCTGGATTCCGAAAAATCAGGCAGACCGGTAAATACTGCTCCTACCACGAAAGTCACACACCGGACAAACGACTGCCTTGCCTTGAAAACAGCAGTTGAAGGACTAGTCCGCCGCGGTGACTTGCAGCGGTATCAAGGTGAACCCGACATGTAGGAACTGTGCGGGATAGGGATTTCTATCCCGCCCCACCAAGGCTAAACCCCCGCCTCCCCCGGTTCAAACCCGTAGAGAAGCTCAGTGGTCCAACCACTCACCAGTCCGAGAACAAAACGCTAATTTTTCCAACAAAATTAGCTAGGCATTCTAACCGGTTCGACCGATATAATTTCAAAAGTCTATTCCAACTTTGTTTCCAACTAAGTACAAAAGGCAAATCGTTGATAGCCAAGTCAGAGAGCAAATTGAAACAGGCATAACACAGGCTCAGACAAAATGTCCATTCATTAAAACTCAGGGCAATGTTTACAGGAGACAACGCCACCGACAAGCAACCCGGTGGGAGTGCAAAAAAAAAAAAACCAACAAAAAAAAAGACAGAAAAAATGGGAGGGAATTGTACAAATTATGGAGCCTATTATGACACTCCCGCCTGCTCTTCCTCTTCAGCAACCTCTCCTTCAGTCGCCGGTCCACCTGCTGCCCCCCTCACCGGCCGTCTCGGTCTCTCCCACCAACTCATTTTCCGCACCTGCCTGCGGCTCTGGTAGCTTTGAGGTGTCAAGATGGCCCTTAACCTTCCAGTCATCAAAGGCATCGGCTATCCCTGCCTCCCGGGCTCGTTCCAGCAGATCAAGAAGCTCATCGCTTTCCTGATACTTCTTGACAGCCCGCCGGTACAGCTCCGAGTTATTCTCATCGACCGCCCCGTCGGCAGAAGCGGATGCCGTCGCCACCTCCCACTGGAGCTCCTCGACCTTGCTCTCCAGCTCGGCCCTCTCCTCCTCTAGGCCCTTTTTCTCCTCTTCAAGAGCCTCGAACTGGGCCTCCATCTTGGCCCTCTCTTCCAACCGGGCCTTCTCCCGTTGGAGCTTGGATTTCTCCACCTCCAGGAGGTCCCGGGTGCTTGTCAAAGCCGCCACCTGCTTCTTCAGCTCTGGCAGCTCTTCGCTTGCATCTGACTGATACAAGTGGTACAGCAGCTACAGTTTGACAGGCACTAGTTAGAAAGCAACAAAGCACAAAATAATGTTGAATGGATACCAGTGGCAAACTATCCTTACCTAGAGGGCCATCTACTTGGTTTTCAGCCAGTGCCCCTCCGGCCGCCCTCCTGGAGCCCTAGTCTTATCCAGCTCCATGCCCTTCATATCCATGAGTATGCTCCGGACGAAAGGCTAGTCCGGGCAGCCATGCTCCAGTCCCAGCCCCGCAGCAGGATTCTTCTCCACCCTCGATGCTCCTGTGCCGGCAGCAGCAGAGCTAAAGGCCGCAGGAACCTTGCCTTGGGCTGCAGTGGTGCCACCACTCGTCAGCTTCAGCCGCTTGGCCAAGCTCTCACCACCTGACCGGCCGGTGAACGTAACAAGCGTGGAGACCGACATCTCCCGAGTCCTCCTCCTCTTTTCCCCCAGATCAACCTGTAAGGAAGAAGATCGGGCAGCAGACAACGAGGACCGGGCGACAGTAGGCACCGGTCCCAATCGTCGGGGAATCGTTCCAGCACCACCCGGGGGCTTGGACGGCCCACCGAGGATCGTCCCCAATCCAGACGCCCCCGGGCGTCCTGCTACAAGAGTCTTTACGTGTTTTAAAACGTAATCCTTGTCCGCAACTTCCAGAGCCACGGGTTCATCGTGTATGGTCAACTCGTCGGTTTTTCGGTTAACCGTGGCTCGCGCCGCGGCGTATCTCTTCTCCTTCAGTTTGGAGACAAGATCCTGGTTGTCCATCGACAGCGTTTCGTGGGCTTTAATGGCCGTCTGCGCAGATACGCCTACAGAACACCAAGCAAAGGGGTTAGACAAAACACCAACTGATTCAACAGGAACAGGTTCAACCACTCCACATTCCACCACCCACCAGGATTCCCCCCCAGGCTACACAGTTCCAGCACCTCCTGACAGATGAAGTTGTAGGAACTACGCTCCTGGTCGGACCAGCACCCAAATACTCGGGTGATTCTATCCCTCTCAGGTCAGACAGCTCGTACGACTGATCGCCAATCGGCTGAAAGGCCCCGGGAACGCGGTATTTCCTACTCCTCTTCTGCCAATTATCCCCCGCCATCACCACATTCTTCCTTCAGTTATTATTAAGCCAGGAGGGCAGGCAGGTTATCACCGGCTTATAGTCCCGGGCGGAAAAACTCACACACCCCCGGGCCCTACTCTTCTTCGAGTACGTCAGCCTGTACAGGGCCCGGAACTAGTTCACCGTAGGGAAGCTCATATCACAGAACCAGTAGAGACATCCTAGCCCCAATAGTTGCCTCCACTAGTTCCCGGGAAGCTGTGTCGGTGATATCTTAATGGCACTAAGCAGATACTGTACAAAGTTCGGCAGCGGGAGAGAGAACCCATGCCGGAACTAGTCCTCGTGAATCGCAACCCAGCCTTTCTCCGGGTTGCAGGACGACTCTCCGGCATACAGTGGTCGAATATCTATCTCTCCAGGAATACTCCACCTGGCCTGAAACCCGGCAATCTCCCCGGGACTTAAAGAGCCCGCAGGCTCGTCACAGCCTATGGTCTTATTCCCGTCCACAAGTGTGTAGTGCGGGGCCCCCGCTGGATGGGTCGTGCCCACGAACACTCCATATGGAGCATACTCCTGTCCTAGAGACCCAGACGTTGACGCCTCACCAGTCGAACGGTAGATGACATCTGTCCCCGAGGACGAGGAGGCAAGCCAGTCCTCCATCCTCTCTTGGTCGTCCGTCACCGGCCGCCGAGCGGCCGATTTAGAGGTTTCACTGGAGCTCTTAGAATCCATGTAACCTAGGGGAAAGCAAAAAAAAAAAAAACCCTTTGGCCGGTCAGAAATACAACCCAACTAACGACCGCAGGGCCGCACGAAGCATGTAACGCCTCAGCACAGTCCCACTGCAACCACTGGGCTTATCAGCCGAAAATCCCCAGATCTCGATGAGATTCGATACCAGCAGGGTCACATCTAAAGGGCAAACCGAGATACAACCAGGTGCCAGTCGGATCAACCCACAAAAAAAAAAAAAAGTTTCAGAATCACAAGGGTAGAACTCACCGATTGGTATGCAATTTTGTTGAACACGCTGAACAGGGGAACAGTTCTTAGCCAAAAGCAACAATGCACGAACCAGCAGGGGTTTATATACAGGTCTAGTATCCTAAGCACACCTTGATTCCCCCCCCCCCCCCCCCCCCCCGAAACTGAAGTAGGGCAAGTAAAACGCCCCCGGATCCGGGTCATCCATCCATGACCGTCCCCTCACGGCACGTGTCCCAGTATTGGTAACTTCCCACGCCATCATAACTTATGGAATTGGTGGAATACCCCCTTCAATGCATGTCAGACACTTGCCTCACATGCTGAGGGTAGTTGAACCCACAGCCTATTCCAACCTATGGCTGCGATCTCCCAACGGTACATGCATTCGAACTTCTATTCCAACAAGTTCGTAGTATCCTAACACATAAACCCTATGGTACCGGATTCCGGTCACCAAATTTTTATCGCCGGAATATTATTTTTCTAATATTAAATTACTGACTCTGACTTTAAGCATATTACTGATCCCCAGTAATCAGGTTATTGACCCCCAGTAATCAGGTTACTGACTCTAAGTAACCATTGAAAATAAATTACTAACCATCACTAACTTGATTACTGACCTCCAGTAACCACTAATAATAAATTACTGACCTTCAGTAACTCTAATAATAGTCATGCTTATATGCGATTATCGAAACCAAATGTACTACTGAATTGACAAACACATGGTGTGCAACATTACATTAAAATCATGGTGTGCAACATTACATTAAAATCATGAGAATCACACAGGATATACAATCATGACACACATCAACTACGTGTCATTTTCGGCGACGACACCTTATTTGGCTTTCTCTTTCTTATCAAGAACCTCTACAATACCTCCATCGCAACTCACTCTCACAACTCTACTTCTACAAGAAGCGTTTCTCCCACTTGCACAATAAAACCCACAACTGGAAGCCACAGAATTAGCAAAACCGAGTCGCTGAGGCTGAGACCATATTGGCAAAGCTCTCTCTAATGCAGGGCTCGGAGCTTTAAGCCCACAAAAATGGAATGCGGCGGTGGCCATCTAATATATACTAGTAGTTAATTCGACAAATGATGGTAATGGGCGATCTGCAAATGGATCCACAACATCCAGATTGAATCATTCAATTTCATAGCAAACATAAAAGCAAGTAGTTATGAATTCAGAGGTTTGTTACAACATTCACAAAGGAACGTAGAAAAGGCACCTTAGAGATTGATGGAAGCAAATGCCTTGAGCTCTAGACCACTTTTGATGTGTGTGTCTGAGAGGCAGAGGCAGGTGCTTTTGGTTTAGATTCTCGTCGTCGAACTCGATCCACATTTGAACCGGCACGAATCCGCCGCTAGGGTTGTAGTACCCGTCGTCATGCCGCTCCTCACCCTAGCTAGACCAGTCGGAGCCACAGTGACGTCGATCTCGAGATTCTCGCTGTCGAACTCGATCCACATCTGAACCGGCACGAATCTGCCGCTAGAGTTGTAGTACCCGGCGGAGGTGGTGACGGCGGACTCGATGTTGTTGAGGTTGATTTCGATGTGGTTTCCGTCGGGGTCGTTGAACTCGGGGTTGCGGCCGGTGTCTAACTCGACGACGAGGAGCAGCGCGACGACGGGGACATTGACGTTGGTGAAAAGGCCGAAATAATGGCTGGCGGGGGCGTTGGGTGGAGAGGTGGAGTTGGTGAGGACGCAAGCAGAGGGAGAGAGAGAGAGTTTTAGATATGAAAATGAGGGATAGACGGAGTGGTTAGAGACAGATGGTTTAAAAATGAGCGATATATTGAGTGGTTAGAGAGAGATGGTTTAAGATCCGGAGGGGAGAGAGCAGTGGTTTATAATAAGGGTATACATGTCTTTTACTTAAGAATCATTGGAGTGGCTAGGTAACATTGAAATAGATAATTTTTGACTCATTTTTGTGCAAATGGTCGTTTTTCCTTTTATTTTTCTCCAAGTTGTTTACTTTTTTGTTTGTTATATTTTTTCTCTGTACTTCTTGCAATTTATGTATCGTTTATTCACTTATTGTAATTTACTCTCCGCTCTTACTTTCTTTACTTGCTTGCTTTTTTTTTTAGAAAATTAGATAAAAACCCAAATAAATAGCTCTCTTTTAAGATAAACCCACATTCTTTTTTTCTGTAAATGTACACCCAATTGTCCGCATATTTTCATATTATTTTTTTTCATTTTTGTCTGACTTCACATTTTTACCCTTTAGATTGTAGAAAGCTAAATTTAGTATATTCTCAATCTTAGCATGAATATGAATTTCAAATACCAAACTAAAATTTAGCTCGATTTAAATTTATCATAATTAATTATGTTGACAGTAGCCACAGAGGGGCTACAGCAGGCCCACAGACCCGCGGTTAGTGTACCAGGGGCCGGCCCGAGGCCAGGGACCGGATCACCAGCACCCGGCCTCGGGGTCCAGCAGTCTATCCTGCTACCCGGGGACCGGGGGCGCCTGTCTGCCAAAGAGGTCACCAAAGCTGCCCTTTGGTATGCAAACAGAAGGAAACCAGTCCCACATCGAAGAGTAAGGCCAGACCTCACTCCTGGCCACCTATATAAGGGCCTCAACTACCCTCATTAATAGGTAACTGATCCTTCCTACCGCTTATATACGTGCTTAAGTTATATTTATTCCAACTATACTAACTTAGGCATCGGAGAGGAGAAGACCGGCCCGCCCGGTATTCCCCTTAGTAAGCAGGTTTACGGGAGATCACACTTGGATTCATCTGTCTCTACCAGGCCTACGGGTTTGTGCAGAAACAATTGGCGCCATCTGTGGGAAGATTTGGACAAGAAACCACGTAAGCACTATCAATGGCAGAGAATTCGGAAGCAAGACAGGAAAGGAATACCACCGAGGAGCAGCGTGTTGCACCAGTGCAAACGCTTGTCTCCACCTCGGTCGTTATGCGGGAGCAGAGCAGCGACCAGGGTGATCAGGAAGGCGGGAGCTGTGGGAGGCCGACCGGCACGCCGGGGCCACACCACGATAGCTCGCGCGGGAAAGGCCCGGCGGAGGACGACAGGCCAGTGCACCGGGGCTTTTCTCTGACGTTCTTGGATGATCCGAGTGACCGAGAGGAGAGCCCGCACTGTAACAGTGACCGGGACACCACGTACAGCCCCGACCAGAGCAGTATGGCGGGGGAGATACGGGCGATGGCCGTAGAGGTCAGTCGCCTGCGTGAGGAGGGCGACCGGGATAGAGCCAAGTCCAACGCCCGGTATGAAGAAATGGAGGTGGTGAACGCTGCCTTGGTAGCCTCTCTGGAGAGTGGACAACAGCGCAACGACGCTATAGTCAGGGCACAGGCACCCCCGCCAGTTCGATCTCAGCAGTTTGAAGCGGGGCAGTCATCGGGCTGTAGGCCCAGTGATCCCGGGCGAACAGATTCACCGGCCGGCACGGCCCCGCCAAAGAGCACGCCGACGCCTCGCCAGCCCCACACTTCGTTCGAGGATGAAGCCGTGACCCCGACTGCACGGGCATTGCAGATGCTCGCCGACACTGTGTCGGATTTGAAGGCCCAAATGGAGGCCAACGAGAGAAGAGCGGCATGGCCGATGGAAGGCTCACGGTTCAACGAGCGCATGGGCCCTTTCTCGCACCGGGTTATGGAGTCGGGGAGGTCTGGTAACCAGAAGTCCCTCAAGCTCACCTACTCGGGGTTCGGCTGCCCGTACCAGCACCTGGATAGTTTCTGGTCCCAGACGTGCGCCAAGGGCTACTCCGATGCAGTATGCTGCAATATTTTCCAGGAAACTCTATCTGGAGAGGCGCTCAGCTGGTTCTATGAGCTTCCGGCAAATTCAATCGAGGCCTTCGAACAGTTGGCTGACCGGTTTGTAGGCCGCTTCATCCTCCGGGTCGAGGGAGCCCGGACATCGACCATCCTTTTTAACTGCATGCAAGCGCCCGGAGAGGAGCTGAGGACGTTCGTCAACCGTTGGCAGACGGCGACGGCCGGGGTTCGTAACCTTGACAAAGGTTTCGCCGAGATGGCGTTCAAGCAAGGGCTCCGGCCGGGAAAATTTTCCTACATCGTGCGGGTAGAACTCCCGCAAGGGTATGACGAGTTAATGGCAATGGCCATCCGGCACGCTCAGGCCGATCACGAGACGTACGGGCATCACCTGCTAAAGAGGAAGCGGGACGAGCAGCAGGAAGACCACACCCGGAAGGAGCACCCCCCGCCCAGCCAAGAAGATAAGCCAAGCCAGCGGACCGAGAACCGAGCCGCCCGACCGAGCCGGCCCAGCAGAAATTGGGGGCAACGGCAGCAAAGGCCCTATCATGATAAACCACAGGGCGAGCACAAGCCGGCGCAGTTCCGGCAAGAACGCCCCCTGGCAATCATGCCAGCACAACCGACCGGTCAAGAGGTCTTCACCGCTCTCACCTCTTCATACGAGGACATTTTGCTCGAGAACGGGAGCATCATTCCCCCACCGCCCAGGAGAAATTACCCGAAGGGGAAGCTTACCACAGCGCAAACGGGCAAGTACTGCTCCTATCATGATGAGGCTACTCATCGAACGAGCCAGTACTGTGCTCTCAAGACAGCGGTGGAGGGTTTGATTAGTAACGGCCAGCTCCAACAGTATATAGGGGAAAGGAGAGCAGATCCCGACCGGGAGCAAGACCGGGGCTGGTAGACTCGCCATGCCTCCAAGCGGTTAGTTTGGCATATCACCGGTTCAACCGCTGTAACATCACAAGACATATATGCAAACTACTTTCAAGAAAAATTCCACCGGTTCCACCAATTCAAGTATATTCATAGTCAAGGGATAATAAAAGCAGATGCCGTTCCGACAAGTTTACAAAAAAGAGCAAGGGCAAAATCCTAAGGAGCTACGCCTCCCCCCTCAGCGGGCAATCCGCCAGCCTCTCCGGATGAAGCAGCCGCGCCTTCAGCAATCTGAGGTCCACCCTCCCCTTCCGGTTGCTCCTCCGCCTAAT
The DNA here is from genome assembly GCA_963682095.1 of Potentilla sterilis. Taxonomy (NCBI): domain Eukaryota; kingdom Viridiplantae; phylum Streptophyta; class Magnoliopsida; order Rosales; family Rosaceae; genus Potentilla; species Potentilla sterilis. Next base: position 44,342,851 of record OY821755.1, on the reverse strand, counting down.
GCTCATGGATATCCGACTGCTCATGGATATCCTCATCAGCGGCCTTCGGCATCCGGGAAGTATCCAGGTACCCCTTCTGCTCCCATTCCGTGTACGCATCCACGATGCCCGATTCCCTGGCCTTCTCCAGGAACCTAAGGAACTGATCGCTCTCATGGTATTTGAGAACAACCCGCTCGTAGAGTTCCGGGTCCTCTTCCCCGGCTGCAGCGGCAGAGGCGGCGCGCACAGCGGCAGCTCCCACCTGGAGCTCGTCCACCTTGGCCTCCAGTTCGGCCCTCTCCTCCTCAGCCAGCTCTTTCTCCTTCTCCAGGCTCCGGACCTGCTCCTCCAGCTTGGCCACCTGCTTCTTGGCCCTCTCCTCCAATCTGGCCTTCTCCCGCTCCAGCCGGGACTTCTCTGCTTCCAACCGCTCTCGGGCTTCTGTCAGCTCGGCCACCTGCCTCTTCAGCTCCGGCAGCTCCTCGCTCGGATCCGGCTGGTACAGATTGTACAGCAACTGCATAACAACAGAGAGCCAATTAAGCAAGCAACGAAGGAAATGAGTTACGAGCGGTGCAATGGCACCAGGCAATTCTTACCTGCAGGACCGACTCCTTGAACTTTTGGCTCTGGTGACCCCAGGTCTGTCCAGACCAAGGCCGGCCAAGTCTGCCGTCAGCTGCTGGGCGAGTGCACTCTCCGGGCTTCCCCTCTGTGCCTCCGCAGGCACGGGGCTACTCTGCCGGGCAGCGGCAGCCTTTTCCCCAGCGGAACTCGGTGCACCGCTGGTTACCTTGAGCCGTTTGGCCAGATTCTCACCGGACGACCCGCCGGTCAGCGTCACCAGCGTGGAGGGAGGAACGTCCATGACCCTCGGCCTCTTCTCACCCTGGCCATCCGGCGAAGAAGATTGTGCGCCTGATCGGGTGACCCGGGTGACGAGCGGGACTGACCCCGGCCGGTGCGGAATCCAGCTCACTCCACCGGGAATCTTTAGTGGCCCCCCGGTAGTCTTGCCCAGGCCGGGTCCCGCCTTGGGCGCAGCAGGGTGGCTCTTCACACGCCTCAGGCCATAGACGTCGTCCTCAACATCCATGGCCCTCGGTTCGGGATGAACCGTAAGCCGACCGGACTCCTCGTCCACCGAGGTCCGTGAAACGGCCTCGCCCGGGAAGATGCACCTGCAGGACGAGCAAATGTTAGTATTTAAAACAGTTAGCAAAAGTGTCACCGCTAGGACTTGCTACGCACCGGGATCTCGCCCGAGACAGCAATACTCCAACACTTCCCGCCGGATGAAGTTGTAAGAGCTCCGTTCGAGATCGTCCCAACATCCGAGTATGGTCGTGATCCTCTCCTGCTCCAACTCGGATAGCTCGAACGATTGATCCCCAGGGGGCTGGAAGGCACCAGGAGCCCGGTACATCTTCCTCCTCTTCTGCCACTTCCCGCCCGTCATCACCACCTTCTTCCTCCAGCTGTTATCCACCCAAGAAGGCACATTGGTGATGATAGGTTGAAAGCACCGGGCGCTGAAGGACAGACAACCCCGGGACCCTCGCTTCTTCGAGTATGATAACTTGTATAGTGCCCGGAATTCGTTTACTGTTGGCATACTCATCCCGGACAACTCGTATAGACAACCGAGGCTCAGCAGTCACCTCCACTGGAGCCCTGGAAGCTGCGCGGGAGACACTTGCAGTGCACTGAGCATGTACTGCACGAAGTCTGGCAGTGGGAGCGAAAACCCGTGGCGAAACTGGTCTAGATGCACGACAACCCAACCTGCCTCCGGGTTACAGGCTGACTCTCTGGGATTCAGTGGCCGTAGCGCCACCTCATCCGGGATACTCCACGTCTCCCGGAACGCAGCAATCTCTCCGGGGTTCATGCTACCCTCCGGCTCATCGCACACCACGGCACCTTTCCCTCTCCCGATGGTGTAGCTCACGGGCGGAGCACCAGCGAGGCGCACCCCGTGCGGTATTTCCTCAGTTCCTGAGGACCCGGAACACGAAGCCCCGCTCCGAGAGCGGTCAGCGGCTTCAGACTCTGGGGATTCCGAACCGAGCCAGTCCTCCAGTCTCTCCTCATCGTCCACGACGGGACGCCTGACGGCCGATTCGGAAGCCCCATCAGAACTTGCAGAAGGCATTTTTAACCTAAGGGGAAGAAAAACAAAACCCTAGCGCTGGTCAGTAATAGGCTAGAACAGCGCCCTCTGCGGCCCCTCCCCAAGTTTACCGCAGACGCTCCGCTTAAAACAACTCAGTCGGCGACAGAGATCCCCTCCCCCCGCCGTAAAAACACCGAAAAGAAAAACAAGAACAACACCAGGCAAAGAAAGCAAGAACTTACCGATTAGTATGCTCAACCGAGGAAAGTCCGCCCTGCGAAAGCAGCGAGCAATGGTAGGAAAAGAGTAAAAGAGCACTTGAGGCAAAGGATGTCGCGGGGCACCTCCACAGAGCTTTCGCCAGATTTCTCTCTTTCTCTTATTCTCTCTGAGCAAGGAGCAAAACAGAACTTAAGAAGGCAGAGGAGGCCTTTTTATAGAGACGTCCGGTGCCCTATGCGCTTGTAATCCCCCCAAAACACGCAATCAGAGCAACTCAAACGCCCGCGAATCCAGACCCTTCATCTCAGACCGCTCCCTACCAGCACGTGTCCCAGCATTAGTAAACTTTCGACGCCATCATAACTGATGGGACTGATGGACTTCCTCCTTAAATGCATGTCAGCCACTTGTCCCGCCTGCTGGTGACAGGTAAGGGAGTTAGGAGCGGGAACCGAGGCGTCAGGCCCCCCCCCCCCCCACTTCCCCAGGCTCCACGGCTGCATGGCATCTTCACGCCAAGTCACCAGTTATGATCTTTCAACCGGCTTGAAGACCTCTCACCGGTTATGATTTTTCAACCGCCTCGAGAGCATTGTTCCTGGTATGTGATGTGAGCCGCGAGGCTCACACAAATAATAAACCCTACAAAATATCGTTAGTAGTATGAGCAAGTAGGGATCGTTCTAAGCCGGGGATTAAGGGTACCTGAAATATGAGAATGTTAGATAAAAACACATGTACAAATATACAAAAACATCACGAATGAGGGGTAAGCATGGCGTCGGCAGCAAGGCTGCCCTAGAACTAAATGACATGAAATTTAAACCCTAATCTACTATATACAAGTGATCATCATCTCTCACAAAACATTTAACATTCAACTCTTTTAACATATAAGATCCACACAAAAGAAAGTAAGAAACAAGTATTTAGCATGCATTGAATTCAAACAAGTTTCAACCTACAACTAGAACGTCTCCGATTTTACCTAGTTGAGAGACTTTTTCTTATGTTTTAAGATAAAGCTATTCGCATGGTGATCCTAAAAGTTATGCTACCTTATACAAGTCATAGCATTGAAGCACAAAAGTCTATAGTTGAAGACAAGCAAACAAGTAAGGTCGTCAATCTTCTCATTTAACATGCAAGTCCTAAGGTTAACCACTCTAGGTGAGCATAACAAATCAAAGTGATCATACGTCTACTTAGTTCATTATAACTCAAGCAAATTAAACCTAATACTTAGATCATGTTCAAAGACAACACTAAGCATCGATTATAAGCCCTCACCTTAGGTCTAACCGGTTTAAATTCTCAACATGCATCAACACCACTGTCCTAATTATCTAGTGTATTCATCTTACAAGTATTATATTACAAGTTAACATGCAAATTCATTGTTGCCGAAATTTAAACCCAAGTCTAAACATCGAATCAAACAAATCATCAACATAAAAATTATAAAACCAATCTCCAATTTGGTTCATACATAGACATATAATCCAAAACCAAAAATACATGCAAGTCTCATAGACAAAACTAAGCATAGCTACACAAAGAGTACAAAACCGAAAGAGGGGAGTGGATCACACTTTGTGACACCTTGAGAGCTTCACGTCGTGTGGATCCGGCGGCTTGTGGTGATCGGTGGCGGCTGCTGCACGGCAAGAGATGGCTCAGCAGCAAGGCAGTTTCCAAGTCAGCAGGAACTTGGTTGGAGTGGAGGGGATTTTCGGTTTAGGGTTTGTATAGGATTTTGGGGGAGAATTTGGTAGAGTTTAGGTCTTGTGTTTAAGCTTGAGATGAGATGATTTTTAGAATGCAAAGATGAGGTTATATATATAGGAGAGGCTGCCGGCAACCCTAGTGTAAGAGGGGTTTCAGAAAACCCAATTGGTTAAGGATTTGAAACCTTCCTTTTCAAAGTCTAATTAGGTTTTCTATTTCTGATTTTTCTTCAAGGCTTGGGCTTGGTGTCATCCTCCTTCCTTTCTGAAGCTTGGACCATCTTCACATATGCATTTGTACACCATTTGGTCCATTGAAAACAGAATTTGTAAAAAGGAGGCAGTAGCATCCTGGAATCGGCAGACTTGATGTTGTTGCAGTGACTCCGGCATATCTCCCTCCTCGGAGCTCCGATTGATGCGATTCCAAGTCTCAGATAAACTAGACACACATGGCTACCTCCATATAAAACAGTTCGATCAAATTCCTTGTGAGTCGTCGGGAATGATTTTTCGAAGTTGGGACACAGTCCCAGGAAAATCTTGGAAGTCCCTGGATTGGTTTGCTCGAACTGCTGTTTTGCAGCCATCTTTTGGGTGACTTCCCGAACTCTGATTGGTCTGAAATTTTAACACAACATTCCTCAGTATATGAATAATAAGCATACCAAATTTCATTAAATTTGGACAAGGATAGATCGCACTTTTACTCATCTCAAAATCACAAAAAAGACAACTTGCGTTATTTTCCAGATTTCTCAAACTTAGTCATTTTTCGGATTCTAAAGCACATTTGACAAAAACTCTACCAAATTGACACTAAACTAAATTATGACTCAATCTTAGATAAATAAGGGAAAACGAAGCATAAACGAGGGCATAAGCATATAATATCATCGCACATTGTGCTCCAATCCGTATGAGCCATCCATCCGGTACCATGGCAGTTCACGGTTAGGTATCATTCAACCGGCTGCATGGCATCTTCACTGCAAGTCACCGGTTATGATCTTTCAACCGGCTTGAACCGCCTCGAGAGCATTGTTCCGGGTATGAGCCATCCATCCGGTACCATGGCAGTACACGGTTAGGTATCATTCAACCGACTGCATGGCATCTTCACTGCAAGTCACCGGTTATGATCTTTCAACCGGCTTGAACTGCCTCGAGAGCATTGTTCCGGGTATGAGCCATCCATCCGGTACCATGGCAGTACACAGTTAGGTATCATTCAACCGGCTGCATGGCATCTTCACTGCAAGTCACCGGTTATGATCTTTCAACCAGCTTGAACCACCTCGAGAGCATTGTTCCGGGTATGAGCCATCCATCCGGTACCATGGCAGTTCACGGTTAGGTATCATTCAACCGGCTGCATGACATCTTCACTACAAGTCAACGGTTATGATCTTTCAACCGGCTTGAAGACATCTCACCGGTTATGATTTTTTCAACCGCCTCGAGAGCATTGTTCCGGGTATGAGCCATTCATCCGGTACCATGGCAGTTCACGGTTAGGTATCATTCAACCGGCTGCATGACATCTTCACTACAAGTCACCGGTTATGATCTTTCAACCGGCTTGAAGACATCTCACCGGTTATGATTTTTTCAACCGCCTCGAGAGCATTGTTCCGGGTATGAGCCATCCATCCGGTACCATGGCAGTTCACCGGTTAGGTATCATTCAATCGGCTGCATGGCATCTCACCGGTTAGGTAACATTCAACCGACTCGAGACCATCTCACCGGTTATGATCATCCAACCGGCTCGAGAGCATTTTTCCGGGTACGAGATCCACCCGGCCCCATGGCATCTCACTGGGGGACTCGTCTCGATATGGCAGAACGCCCGGTCGAGATCCACCCGGCTCCATGGCATGACCCCGGTTATGAGAACATTCGACCGGCATGGGCTTTATACACCCGGGTGAGTTTACATCTAACACATGTACTCTTGTCCAGCAGGATAAAAACCCTGCATCGCACTGAACTGCGATCAATGTGGGGCTCCACGGCGAGACTTGTCACCTCAACGCCACCCCATTACCTCAACGCTTATTCCAACACAAGCTAAGAAGAACTAGCAAGTGTTGACCGGTGCCTCAGCAGACCGCAACATCGGGGCCACCTCCCCGCAGCCTAGCAATATGGACTCGTCTCGATATGGCAGAACGCCCGGTCGAGGTCTCATACTCTCTGACTCGTCTCGATATGGCAGAACGCCCGGTCGAGGTCTCATACTCTCCGACTCGTCTCGATATGGCAGAACGCCCGGTCGAGGTCTAGTGCACAAGTTCACTTGGGGGACTCGTCTCGATATGGCAGAACACCCGGTCGAGATCCCATGCTCTCCGACTCGTCTCGATATGGCAGAACGCCCGGTCGAGATCCCATGCTCTCCGGCTCGCTCTGATATGGCAGAACGCGGGGTCCAGGTTCCATGCACAAATCTATTGCATGGCGGATTTCAACGTCCCATTATCATTCCATGCACACATCTATTGCATGGCGGATTTCAACGCCCCATAATCATTCCATGCACACATCTATTGCATGGCGGATTTCAATGCCCCACTATCATCTCATGCACTCTCCGGGTTTCACCCCGCTCCATGCTCATAGCACTACAACACTTGAGCACAGTACTACTTATATTGCAAACATACTCATAAACTGTTGCACATCATCGGTAACAGGTACTCACCCCGGTCACGCCCAATCTGCAACGCGGACTTGGGGGACTGGGCACCGTTGGGTTGGTAACCCTGCGGGTCTGCGGGACAAGGGCAAGACAGTTTAAGTCCCCATTCAAGATTGCACTTGACCGGGAACTTGGGGGACTTGTTGACAGTAGCCACAGAGGGGCTACAGCAGGCCCACAGACCCGCGGCTAGTGTACCAGCGGCCAGCCCGAGGCCCGGGACCGGATCACCAGCACCCGGCCTCGGGGTCCAGCAGTTTATCCTGCTACCAGGGGCCCGGGGACCGGGGGCGCCTGCCTGCCAAAGAGGTCACCAAAACTGCCCTTTGGTATGCAAACAGAAGGAAACCAGTTCCACATCGAAGAGTAAGGCCAGACCTCACTCCTGGCCACCTATATAAGGGCCTCAACTACCCTCATTAATAGGTAACTGATCTTTCCTACCGCTTATATACATGCTTATGTATATCTATTCCAACTATACTAACTTAGGCATCGGAGAGGAGAAGACCGGCCCGCCCGGTATTCCCCTTAGTAAGCAGGTTTATGGGAGATCACGCTTGGATTCATCTGTCTCTACCAGGCCTACGGGTTTGTGCCTAAACAAATTACATTCTTAATTTCATACCTTGAGTGTATATATGCTCTTTATAGAAGTATTCCATTTGTAATAGATTTTTATTCCCTAATGTATAGATGCACTTTCAGATAAAATTTCAGAATTTCTTTCATGAGATGAAATGAAACTTTGGTTTGAATCCTGAGAAGGAATTTTCTTCTTGCATCAAAGAAAGGGAAGAAGACATGTATGGATAGTATTCTTGCATGTGTTCGAACGGCCTGATCGAAAAAATACTCTGAAACAAAAAAAAAAAAGGATGGAGAAGGGGAAGAAATGAGAGAAAGAGTTTTCTTCTAGGGATTGGTTTGCATTTGCACTTCTGAGCTCACATTTGGTGTCTCCCTACATACTCGAATGGTATCTTAGGTATATTATTATGATCGAGAGATCACACTTTTTACTCAAATTATTTCTAATGTACCTATTAAGTAAAGTTTAAGTACATAATATAACCTTTAAACTAAAACAAAGATTGATTGCAGTAACATATATATATATATATGTGTGTGTGTGTGTGTGTGTGTATGTGTATTCCACAATCATGCATAAGTATAATGTAGTAGGAAACCTAACAAAGAGGTATAATTAAAATTAGAATCTAATATAGATGTGTCATACGGAAATAAACTTCCTATATATTAGATGCTTAAGTTCACTAGAATAATACTCTAAGTGCATGTTTGGTACAAGGGACTAGCTGGTATTGCACTAAATAAGAGGTACAAAGTAGTGTGAGTTATGTTTGGTGTGGGGGAGTATTAAAATAAATGGTACTAGTTAAGGCCTGTTTTTTTCTCTCAACCTCCTTAGGTAGTGTTATTGTGGGTACTCATTTTTGAGACCCCAAGTTAACACCACCTCTATCTCTCCACCTTTCTCTCTTTCTCTCTCTCTCTTCTCCTTATGTAGTACTACCTCACCAAACATGGTACAAATTAGTATTGGGTAAGCCTACTCAAGTGAGGGTAGGCCAAATATTGATAATAGAGTGACTCACAATAATCCCGAGTACCAAACGTGCACTAATAAATATATATTTTATACATACAACCAATTATGTATCTATTTTATGATTCTACCTTATGCATATAGAATGAATTTCCTTTCACCAAACTTTTTCGTAAGATGTAGAAAATTTTCATGATTTTTGCAATAATTATGAAATTGATTGAAAAACAAAATGGTTAGTATTGAAGAAAAACCCATAATTAAGGTATTTAATACATAGAGTCAATTAAGCTTATTTATTGTGTTAATGTTAATTGAATGGTGGCAATTTGTCTAAATTTTATAAAAATTAGGATATGTTGAAGGAAAAACGTATTATGTGCCTTCGTCAATGTAACTGACGATAGATAATTATGTAGTCATTATTGTCATTAATGTATTTCCTATTACCGTTGTAATACTCACCCTATATAAAGGGGATTATCAATGAAATGAGTAGACCAATTCAGTATTTCCTACAACACGTTATCAGCACGTAGCTTTACTCGCTGAGATTTTTTTTTAGCCAAGAAAAAAATGAAAAAAAAAAACAGAAAAAATCTGCCGAAAAAAAAAAAAGAAAAAAAACCCTAGAAATGTTTTCTTCTCTTCGCCGCCGTAGCAGCACCCTGCTCCTACGCCAGCCCACCTCCGACGAGATCGACCACCCAGAACCACCGCCCCCCCCTAAGCCGTCAACCTAGTTCGGTCGACGACCTCGCGCCGCCCGTCATATCTGGTTCCAAACCCAGATCGACACCATCGATCCTCTCCAACTTCGACGCAATCTGCTCTGGGCACCCATGTTCGTCCCGGATCCAGTCGCCCACGACGACATCCCATCGCCGCTCGCCGATGAAGCCACGACCCCGTAGCCCCGACGCCGTCGCCGGTCAACCCAGACGAATCCGTCGACGCATCGCCTCACCACCTCCGCTCGACCTCGCCCCGGATCGGATCGCCTCGCCCCGATCGCCTCGCCACGATCGTCCACTGCTCGGACGACCCCCGATCGCACCCCTGCTCTGCAGAGCCGACTCCGGCTTGCCCTCCGCTCCGCGCCCCTGCCGCGACGCCTCCGCCGCTCCTGCCTTCAGATCGGACCCGACCTCTGCCGACAAAGCTTCGTCGGCAGAAGCTTGATCTCGACCCGGATTTGGGCCTGATCCGACCCGGCCCAGCCCTTTGGGCCTGACCCAACCCGAAAAAAAGAAAAAAAAAGGATTTTTTTTGGGGTAAAATACAAAGGTAATTTTTGAAATTACCGTACAGTAATTTATATTTACTGTATAACTATTTACTATATAACTATTTACTGTTTTTCGAATTTAATAGTAAATATGAATTTTTTTTAATTTATATGGTAAATGTGAAATATATATGATTGAAGTGACTAATCATATGAATATTGTTTGTTTTTATGTGACTTATCAATTACGATGCGGCGATTAATATGTGACGACTATTTGGAGTCGGAGATCGAGCAATCGCTTAATATGCAGTTTATTTGGCAAACTAACAAGTAAGATCTAATTAACGTTATCATTTTCATTAGATCGTTAATGATATAATGCTCAAACTTATCTTATTATATTATGACATATATTTATGAAATTTGAGCATCATTATATGTCTATTTTATTATGTTAAATAATTGTTTTTATTTAACATGTTATTTAATTTGAGCATTGCCATGATAATGCAAATCTCATGAGCAATACAATATAAAAATGGACAAACCAATTATTGTGATAAAGCATATTCACGAAGTAAGACAAATATGACCATTAGAAATTTTGGTCTTGAGATCCAATTTTAATTTCTTGAAAAATTTTCATCATGGATATCTTCTTGATTATATAAATAGCAATGATAATGAAATTTCATTAGCTTTACATGCAATGAATATGAAAAAATCAAAATTTTATTGTGATAACGAAATTTCACGAAGCATCAGATTTACCATAAAGTATCTTGGTTTATATTAGTCGTCGTACATGTCATTTAGACCACGAGATTAATATATTTTATTCTTCCTATATTTTACAGATGGTTTAACCATCACAGTTTAGTTTTGACATATTGGACTCTGAAGAATTTGAGTACCAAATTCCCTATTAAGCCGACAAAGGCTTGAACATGGTATTTTTATGCAAAATTGCTTGATGTAAATAGCTAAATAAATAATTTCAATATCTTGAATGACAATGTAAGGTCTTAGAAAAATATATATATATATTCTTGAACAAATTGGGCAAAGTAATGCAACGACCCTAAAACAAAGGGTAATTACCATGGACGTAAAAATTCATATAATCATCCAAAAGTAAGTGGAAACAATGTAACATTTAAAAGATGACATAGGGGACATGTCATGTGCAGTGAAGCACTCTGTCATTGTTGTAATTCAATGAACTATTGATACGTACATTATAAGCTAGCAAAGAATTAGCTACGACTTTCAATAAATATGAAGAATCATATGAGTACGCGGATTTTGGAAAAGTATCTTCAATATCCAACAATAACATTGAAAAAGAGTTTACAACTAAAAACATAACATCTGGGAAGAATATGTTAAATGACAAATCTCATCATTGCAGCTATTAAAAGAGCAAAAAGGATCTGGCTCAATCCAAGATAGACTTTGATTAGTCTACTTTAAAAATTTTAAGATATCCTTATAAAAGCTATTACGCCTAAATACGACTTTTGGTCCTAAATTAGACTTTTGGTCTTAAAGTTTCTCTCTCTAAATTGGACAAGACTAAATGTAATCGTTGGCACGTTAATTTTTGAAATTTTCTCTAAAGGAATTGAGATTATTCAAATTTTATTCATAATATATATGATTCAATTTTCTACATCTAACTTTGCAAAATATTGCATAAAGTAAAACAACATATCATAATATAGGCATGACACAAAGAACTGTGTGCAAAGACATAATATAGGCATGACACAACGAACTGTGGGCAAACAAACGCACCATGTGATCCCTAGAATAATAGTACTGAAGGACAATGGTACTAATATATCACAAAAATAGCACAATAGTATTGAAGAACTGTAGTACTATAATGAAAGTGATAAAGATCTAAATATCTGTTCCTTTGGGATTCATAATGCACTTGCCTAACTGGGATTATAATACATTTTTATTACAATCCCCATCGATTTACTCTAAAGAACTTGAGTTACGTTCCGATGTATATATTGAGCATATGTCAAATTGACAATTTATGCGATAAAAGAAAATTGAATTTATTCCACATTTTAAAGAAATTTCTGCCACGATGTTCATGTAATAAGACATAGATGAGAATTTCATCTGAGCTCCTTTGCATTACCTCTAATGACTGCGGATGTAAACGAGTATTAGAGTAGTTTATATGTCAACTTAATGGGTTATATGTAACCGCTAATTGAGCCCAAAGTCAAAAGAAAATGATATTTTTGGAAATCTGACATACATTGGCTTTGATCTGGTGATCTGAACATTAAAGAAACTACTATGGACACCCATATTTTTGGATAAATAGAAGCAAACACCAGAAGAATATGGTTCACACACGAATCTGAGGACGATCAATGAACATTTTATCCTCAAATATTGTCATATAGGGTTGAAGACGTATGTTCAATTCCTAAATTCCGCCGCTCCCCCAATGTGGCATTATAATATATTTGATGCACAAGCATATGCATTTATACCTTATTATGCTTCTCCTATCCGTCATGATTTTATGGATAAAAGTACATCATTCAAAGCCTATTCGTTAAAGCAATTATGATTGAGATCATCATATGCAAAGGACACATGAGTTTCTCATTATGTTGTTATATTGAATCAAAAGAGGATTCAGTGGATCGATTCAACCAACTTGCGGACACCATAGATATTTTATGGTGTTGGTTGTTGTGTCGACACACTGGTCACGTGTCATGACACCATCCATAATTAAAATTTATGCTGCTTATGCTAGAAAGTCAAAGCACCTAGGCCGGGTTAATTTCCATAGGTGTGATGATTTTATGGCTTATTATAGGGGATTTGTAATGGACATCATATTCCTATATAAAAATCCAATTGATCTCACGGAAAACGACTACAGTAATAGTCTTAATATTGGTAAAGCACACCAATACTTCCGTTTTGGGTTATGCAATTTTTGCAGACAGCGTTACTTTTTCATCTATGGCCATCATCATTGAACCAATTTACACCATAGCTAGTGACTATGTGTGAGGATTTTAAAGGATTTCAAACGAACTTGTAATCCTTGAGCTCTTTTGGATTGACACGGATCTACAATCCTTGAGCTCCATTAAATGTTTTTATGTGCCAAAATTGCGCCGCCACAGCGCACAATGATGGGTCCATTGAGATGAATAAATATTTATGCTGGATATGAACTTCCAGCTATAGTCCGCTATGTCGAAACCTTGACAGGCGATCTCTTCACCGCTAGATTTGCGGAGTGTCACTTTGATGAGACAGTCTTCCCGTCGTTAGGGGGAGATAAGAACAAGCATGTTCAAGTGGAACGACAGGAATTGTCGTGGTTTGTCCCCACTGTGTCTCATCTCGATCCCCAAAATCACACAAAGTAAAGTGTGTAGATATCTTATACATTAAAGTGACGAGAACCTGCTGCACAATATACCTGTAAGGATTGTGTTTTATCAAAAGGACATGGTACCACCCAAGAGGAATTGGGTATTGCACTGCCATCATAGATGGTGGCATGGTGACGCCATAAGTGGCATAAATGGTGTTACAGGCCGTGGCTCTCCAAGGAAGAGGGGGAGGCCACCTTAAGTTCGATACATACTTGTGTAAAGGAAGAAAACAAGTTTGGCACAACCTGATCTATTGATCAGTGATACTCAAATCCGTCTCATGAGAATATTTATGGATTGTGGTTATCATTGGGGGACGCCTCAAATGTTAGAACCAATCCTTAAAGTATAGAGATCTCTATAAACACATTACACTAGTGTACATGAGGACGTGGAATAATGAGTCTACTATCGAACCATACTTCGTTGAAAAATGTCAACTTAGTAAACTGGCCTAATGGAAAGAAGCGATCCAGTATAAACAAAGAGATAGGTCTTTTGGGCAGGTGACGCCGACACCGCAAATATAAACCCTATCAAATATATCTTTGTTAGAATGCGTAATGAGAATAAGAGTATGCAGACTCACCTTATGGCGCAAGGTCTCTCAAAAACGCACTGGAATCGACTACGAGGAGATATTCTCTCGTAATGGACTACGATGAGACGATCCCTCATAATGGATGTCATTGCACTCCACTACCTTGTCAGTTTGGTAGTTTCCGAAAAACTGAACATGCAGCTTACGAAAAGTGATCAAAACATATATCTCTATGGGGATCTAAATTAAGAGATATACATGAGGATCCTAAACGGACTTGATCCACCCAAATCAAGTGACTCTAGATCACATGAGTACGTTTGCAAAAGAAATTGAAACGTTCACTAAAGTGACTACTTGATTGGAAAGGGATTGATGAATTATGCCCTTGCGTTTTCATTATGGATATACACAGACTCTCAATGAATTATGAGATACTCTATGTATTGTAAATCCTAAGTTGAGAATGAAAAAGATTTTGGGAATACACAGTCTTGAAATGGAACTCAAGGACTGTAATGATGGTGATCATCCATCAATCGGCTTAGGCACTCTAAAGAATAAAGTGAGGCCTACAGATATTCCCATGATCAGTCGAAGTCTTTACTCTAACAATAGATCCGTTTTTCATCTAAAGGAAGATGACGAAGAAGTATTGGGAAATGAAATTCCTATACAAGTGCAATGACGCATGATTGTACTTAAACATAATATGTAAGACTCGACCTCTCATTCGATGTAAATTTGTAAAGCTATGTTTAGCTCTGCGCCTACGCAACGCAAATCATTCTTTCATTAAAGATATGAAAGATTTGGGCTCATTCAATCTCTACATAGAATGTGACATGATAAAGAAATTATCCACGTCATAGCCAACTATGCGTAAAGAAAAACGCATTAAAGGTGAGATAAGAAAATCTGTTATTACAGATCAATTTCAAATCTCTTGATGGTTCACTCATACTCTAGACGAAGTTATGGCTATTTTGTTATATGAATGTCATACCACGAGTGAACCTGATGTTAAATATGAACCTATGTATTCAGTTCATGAACAACCTTATCCTCATGATCAAAGTAAATCAAGTTGGATCTGAGGACGATGTGGCAAGATTTAGTTACTAAATCATTGCTCAAAGTCATATTTGGAAAAACATGTGAAAATGCATAACTATGCTAATGTTACTGAAGCTCCCTTGATCAAATGAAAGAATCAGGGAGAATCCCATGATTAATGTAAAAATCAGGGGGAGGTGCAGACATCAGGGGGAGTCTAGCACATACATGTTGTTTTCAAATGTAATAGGTGCGTTGCGCTCTTTTTGTCCTTCGACCAAAGTTTTATTTTCTCCCATTGGGTTTTTGTTACTTGGCAAGGTTTTTAATGAGGCAACACCACATGCACCATTCTATCTCTGACTCGGCACAAGGGGGAGTGTTGAAGGAAAAACGTATTATGTGCCTTCGTCAATGTAACTGACGATAGATAATTATGTAGTCATTATTGTCATTAATGTATTTCCTATTACCGTTGTAATACTCACCCTATATAAAGGGGATTATCAATGAAATGAGTAGACCAATTCAGTATTTCCTACAACAGGATATAATATGTAGTAGAGTTGACACGTTTTAGATACCTATTATATATGATTATTTAGTGAGTTTTAATTAAAACACCTCTTAAAAAAATGGGTGTAAATCAAAATTCCCTTCTTCTTTTTTCCCTTGTTTGCAATTTACTAAAATCACAAGGAAACTGAGTCTTGTGATTTCAGTGTCAAGCATAGCAAACTAAATAAAGTCTTCTGAGTGACAGTATGCGTATGCATTATATAGGAGATATCTTACTCTTTCACCATCGTACTTAACATTTTGACGTCCATAGAGTGAAGATGATAGTGTGGAGTCTTTTAACTTCTTCAGCAAGTTTGCATAGTGTTTAGTGAACTCTATGGAGAGACAGACATATAAAAGGCAGATGAAATTCCAGATAATCAAAACCATAAGGGTGAAACAGACATATAAAAGGTAGATGAAATTCCAAAATAATCAAGTGGCTAATGAAGTCCACAACTGAATTGTTCAACAAACGAATACTCATTGAAGATCATGTATATATGATCAAATGATCAATCATAGATAACTACAACTCTATCCTGCCAATCATCTTCATCCAAAGCCCCATCAAAGGCCATTTTGGCCAAGGTATCAGCCACCTTGTTGCACCTTCTCTCGACCTTGCTCTAAAAGATCAAAACCAAATAATCCTTTAATACTAAAGTTTGAACATTAACTATGTAAATACAAAATCAAATTAAGTATAGAATTATATCTGCTGCGTTGAAGCTAATCATCATTGCTTGTTGCACAAGATCACTTCAGATCTTTAAGCTTTAATCTTCTGAACTCTCTTACAATTGCTCCTTGAATGGGATATGATACTATATGCGTTAGTGATGATATCAGGGACTAATGCTCATGTATATATAGTGATCAACTAGTGCCTTACCCATTAAAGATTCCTAGTTGATCTCAATATTGTTTCCTTATTGTCATGAGATTTGATGGGAGCCTAAGCTCGCATGCAATAATAAACCCTACAAAAGATCGTTAGTAGTATAAGCAAGTAGGGATCGTTCTAAGCCGGGGATTAAGGGTACCTGAAATATGAAATTGTTAGACAAAAGATACACATATATACATCACAAACAAAACGTCACAATGGGGGATGAGCATGGATCGGCAGCAATAGGGCTGCCCTAGACTATGACACGAAAATAAAAGTTGCTGAAAATAAATCCTAAGTCTAATATTTACAAGTTTTGGTCGACATCTTTCACACAAAGCACTCCACACTCAACTCATTTAACACATAAGATTCACACAAAAGAAGGTAAGGAACAAGTATTTAGCATGCATTGGACTCAAACAAGTTTCGACCTACAACTAGAACGTTTCCGACTTTTACCTAGTTGAGAGACTTTTTCTAATGTTTTAAGATCGAGCTATTCGCAAAGTGATCCTAAAAGTTATGCTACCTTATACAAGTCATAGCATTGAAGCACAAAAGTCTATAATCGAAAACATGTAAACAAGCAAGGTTGTCAATCATCTCATTTAACATGCAAGTTTTAGCTAAGGTTATACCCTAGGTGAGCACAATAGAATCAAAGCAACATACGTTTCATCTTTATTCATTCTACTCGGGTTAGATGAAACCTAACATTTAGATTTACTTGTTTGCCAAACAACACTAATGAGTCGGTTTTTAAGTCACACCCTTAGATTACTAACCGATTTAAATCCTCAACATGCATCAATACCGCTGTCCTAATTATCTAAGTGTATTCATCTTACAAGTTTTATAATACAAATTTAGCATGCAAATTCATTGAAGCCGAAATTTAAACCTAAGTCTAAACATCGAATCAAACAATTCATCAACATACAATTCATAAAACCAATCTCCAATTTGAATCATACATAGACATATAATCCAAAACCGAAAATACAAAAGAGTTTCATAGACAAAACAATTCATAACTACATAAACAAAAGCTAAACCGAAAGAGGGGAGTGGATCACACTTTAGAAACCTTGGAGAGCTTCGTCTTGGTGTGGATCCAGCGGAGTATGGAGGTGGAATGGAGGCTGCACGGCTGAGGTTGCAGTCGGCAGTAGGTATTTTCCAAGTTCGGCAGAAACTTGGTTGGTGGTGGAGGTGATTTCGGCTAGGGTTTATGTAGGATCTTTGGGGAGAATTTGGTAGAGCTTTGGCTTTGTGTTTTGGCTTGAGATGTGACAAGTTTTTCTGAATATGAGATGGCTATATATAGAGGAAAAAGGGAGAGAGGCTGCCGGCAGTCCCTTAAGCCAAAAGGGATTCAGAAAACCTAGTTCATTAAGGTTTTGCAACCTTCCTTTCTTAATCCAATTAGGTTTTCTTTTCTGAATATTTTCTTCAAGGCTTGGGCTTCACATCTTCATGGACTTCTTGTATGGTCTTGGACTTCATTTGACATGTCTTGGTCCATCGAAAAATACCCCAATTGCCGGTAGCACACAAAGGCATACAATCTGCTTCTATTCGGCAGCTTCTCCTAGTGTGACTAGGAGAACTTCTTTCTTGTACTTTTCTTCAATGCCATGGCCTAGTGTCTTCCTCTTCCCTTCATAAAGCTTGGACCATCTTCACATATGCATTTGTACACCATTTGGTCCATCAAAAACAGAAAACACGAAAAGGGGGCAGTAGGTTCCTGGAATCTGCAGATTTGACCTTGTTGCAGTAATTCCGGCATATCTCCATCCGTGGAGCTCCGATTGATGCGATTCCAAGTCTCAGATAAACTAGACACATATGGCCATCTCCCCATAAAACAGTTCGATCAAATTCCTTGTGAGTCGACGGGAATGATTTTTCGAAGTTGGGACACAGTCCCAGGAAAATCCTGGAAGTCCCTGGATTGGAATGCTCGGACTGCGGTTTTGCAGCCATCTTTTGGGTGACTTCCCGAACTCCGATTGATCTGAAATTTTAATACAACATTCCTCAGTATATGAATATTAAGCACACCAAATTTCATAGAATTCGGACAAGGATAGATCATATTTTCACTCATCTCAAAATCGCGAAAAAGACATATTTTACACTATTTTCCAGATTTCTCAAACTTAGTCATTTTTCGGATCATTAAGCTCATATTTCCAAAACTCCACGAAAACCACACTAAACTAAATTACAACTCTATCTTAGACAAATAAGGGTTAAACAAAGCATAAATGAGGGCATAAGCATATAATATCGTCGCACATTGTGCTCCTATCAAGATTCGTATCAGATTCTGTATTGGATTCTTACTCAATATATTGATTATATGTCTATCAATATATCACAAAGATTACATTATTTATTCAACTCTTATTACTTAGATAATGTTTAATCAATTGCTTAATATTCAAGACATAGATTTTTTTTATAAGTCCAATTTATTCTTTCAATCTCCTTCTGGACTGTACAATGATTCAAATGTAAGCAAAATAACCAAAACAGAAAATAAGCAATAAACTTAAGGCATGCGTGAGCTAAATAAAATGTATAAATCCAAAAACAAACAACTCAGTCACTTCATATTAACAAATGTAGAACCTAAGATTTAACAGATTCAACAGAAAATGCAGATTGAAGATCACTGCAAGTGTTTTTGCAAAGCATAAGAGTTCCAGATATGAAATATAGTAGAGCTAATGACATTTTCACACATATATAACTGTATTGTCAAAAATCTCTTGTCCTCTGTATGGTTTTAGACAAAAACACCAAAATCACAAGTAACTTAACACCAGTGGACATGAAAATACTTGTTAACTGAATAGGCAACCATGTACAGAACATATACTGCACATAAGTATCCACTTGAACTTCTTAATTACTTGAAAAATAAAATTGAAATTTGAAACTGTACTTCAGAACATACAAAATCAAGTATAGACAGAATTCATCAACTTTATTTGATAACAGAATCAAGTTTACATAACCAGAAAACATAAATACAAGAATAAAACAAAATATTGAAAATCTGTAACTAAATTTTGAATGCTCCCACTAAACTCCATAATCTAATTTTTCTAGAACACCTAGTCTAGCACAATGCTTCTTAAAAGTCTCAACTGGTAAAGGTTTGGTAAAAGAGTCTGCTAACTGTTCTTCTGTAGCAATGTTCAAAATCTTGACTTCACCATCCTTGACTCTTTTCCTCACACCATAGCACTTGAGAACAATGTGCTTAGAATTGGTTGATCTCTTACTGTTTGTACAGAAAAACACTGCAGCCTCATTATCACAATACACACTCAGCTTATTTGGAATCACATGGCTCATAATTTTGGTCTCTATCAAAAAGTTTCTGATCTATAGACCTTCACAGACATCTTCATAAACAACTACGACTTCTGCTTGCATAGTAGAAGTTACAACTATAGTCTATTTCATGGTTTTCCATACAACAACACCTCCAGCTAACATATACACATAACCACAAGTAGATTTATCTGAATTTGGATAGTTTCCAGCAAAATAAGAATCTGTAAAGCCTTCTAGAACTAAGTTCTTCACTCTTCTATAAACAAGCTGTTTCTGCCTAAACCCGGGGGTCTAGTAGATACTTGATGAATCCACCTCTATCTCCTGCAATCCTGCTCACTAAGGGGAATACCGGGCGGGCCGGTCTTCTCCTCTCCGATGCCTAAGTTAGTATAGTTGGAATATATATAACCAAGACACGTATGTAAGCGGGGAGAGAGACGAGTTACCTCATAAAGAAGGTAGTTGGGGCCCATATATAGGTGGTTGGGGGTAAGGACTGGCCTTACTCTTCGATGTGGGACTGGTTCCCTTCTGCTTATACTTTCTGAAGCCCTCTTAGGCGGGCTGGCGCCCCCGGCCCCTGGGCTCCTGGAGGCAGATAGAGTGCCAGGCCCCGAGGCTGGGTGCTGATGATCTGGTCCCGACCCTTGGGCCGGGCCCTGGTGCGCTTGCTGCGGGTCTGCGGGCCTGTTGTAGCCTCTCTGCGGCTACTGTCAACAAGTCCCCCAAGTTCCCGGTCAAGTGCAATCTTGAATGGGGACTTAACTGTTTTACTCTTGCCCTGCAGACCCGCAGGGTTACCAACCTACCGGTGCCCAGTCCCCCAAGTCCGCGTTAAAGATTGGGCGTCGTTGATGGTAAGTAACATAAGTATGTTTGTAATATCGGTGCTTCAAAGCTCGTCGGTTCTCGGGAGCTCGACCGGGCGTTCTGCCATATCGAGACGAGTCCCGGAAACGAGATGCGGCTGGGTGGACCTCGACCGGTACCCGGACGCTATGCCTTTTCGGCGAGTCCCCCAGTTAGAATGCTTCAAAGTTCCTTTGGTTCTCGGGAGCTCGACCGGGCGTTCTGCCATATCGAGACGAGTCCCGGAAACGCTAGCCTACGGGAGGGCCTGTTGGTGCGTGGAATAGGCCAACAGACATCCCGGAGAGTGTTACGGCCGTACTGAGGCGCTGGTTAACACTTGCTAGTTCTTCTCAGCTTTTGTTGGTTAAGCGTTGAGGTAACGTGCAGGTTTGTTAGCCTGCGGGGAGACTTGTTCTGTGTTAGAGAAACAATCTGCCCAGTGGAGTGGCGTTGAGATAACGAGTCTCGCCATGTATCCCCAAATGTATCACAGTTCAGTGTGATGCAGGGTTTTTATCCTGCTGGACAAGAGTACATGGGTTAGATGTAAGCTCGCCCGGGTTTATAAAGCCCATGCGTTTAGAAGCCTTTATTGTTGGCTCGTTCCTGGCCATAGGAGAAGGAAAGTGACAACCGGTAGAATGCTGTGGAGTGGGTTAAATGTTCCAGAGCCGGTGGAGTGTCATAGTGCTGGGTGGATCTCGACCGGGCGACATGCCATATCGAGACGAGTCCCCCAGTGATATGCAACAAAGATGGCGTTTAAAAAAAAGGGGGGAGGGGGGGGGGGGGGGGGGGGGGTGCATACCTGGGCAAATGCTCTCGAAGTCGTTGGAAAAAAAATCACAAGCGGTGAGAGGCCTTGAAGATATACAAGGAAAAAAAGACCATGCAGCCGGTTGAATGACCATACTCGTGAACCGCCCTGGTGTCGGATTGAGCCGGAGTTGACTTTCTGGGGAAACGAGGGGAATGGACGCCCCGTTATTCGCTCCTTCTCCCTAAATGCTGCTGATAAGTGGGACAGGTGGCGGACATGCGATAAAGGGGAAAACCCATCAGTCCCATCAGTTATGCTAGATGGGATCCCTTATCCATGCTGGGACACGTGTCGACAGGGAACGGTCTGAGATGGAGGGAATCCACGGCTGGGGTTTTGTTGCCTTTCTTGTTGCCCTATTTATTGTTCATTCTGCTCGCCCCCTTCCACAGTTTGCCTAAACCCTTTGCCTTCTACTCTCCTCGTCCGCCTTGCTGCAGATCTGACTTATTTTGTGTTAGGATTATGGCGTCTGGGAGACCTGCGCATCACGGCGGCGACGGCGGTGGGCCCAGAAGGCACGAGCTGCTGAATGGCGACAAGACGATTCTTTGTGACGAACCAATTAGGAGCATGGATGAGGGAGAGATCAGGGAGTTTCGAGCGAAGTGGGACATCGATCCTTCTGTTAAACTTCGAGGGCTGCGTCCCGGAGAGCTGGCCTGTAACCCGGAATCGGGCTGGGTTGCTGTTTTCGACGATCAGTTCCGACACGGACTATCGCTGCCGCTACCGGAATTTGTTCAGTATATGCTGAGCTCGCTAAATCTTTCCCCGGCCCAGCTTCCGAGCAATCAGTGGAGGCAGTTGCTTGGGCTTGGGTGCCTATTCAGCCTGAGCCACATGAACTGGCCCACGGTTAATGAGTTTCGGGCGCTGTACAAGATTTCTTACTGCCGAAAGGCCCAATGCAGCGGTTGTGTGAACTTTGCCACGCGGGAGCATGCTGCTGCTATCACGCACCTGCCGTCATCGGTTTCAGATACGTGGAGGAAGTCGGTGGTGCTGGCCGGCGGCAGGTGGCAGCGTAACTGGAGGGGCCATCAGGTGCCCGGGGCCTATCAGCCGATCGGGGATCAATCGTACTGGCTGGGGGAGTTGGAGAAGCAACGGATATACCGGCTGTTCCATGGCTGGGACCATCTGAGTCGGAGCTCCTACAATTTCATCCGATGGAACGTGTTGGAGATATGCGAGATGGGGAGAAAACCTGGTAAGGTGCCTTGCATAATTTCATCCTTTTGCGTTGCTGCTTGTGTTTTGACTGCTGGACTTATCGGTTGCAGCTAACCCTCCCCGGCTCGCGCTTAAAGTTGAGGAGACTATCGAACCGGATGAGGAGCTTGTAGTCTCGAGACTGGCGGAGACGGGGGAGGTGGCCGCGAAGACCGTTATTGATACGGCTAGCAAGAGACGCGGGGAACATGATAAGGCAGTGCCGCTTGTGTTTCTGGATTCTTACTATGGAAGGCTTCCGAGCGGTGGGAATACCTCCCCGCTACGTATTCGGGAAGGGCAGTCTGTGAGACCTCCTGGTCCAGGACCCGTGGCGCGACCGATGGCCGTTCGGACCTCGCGGGAGAGAGAAACGGCAGAAGCGGCCGGTGACCGCCGAGGCGGCCATGGTGAAACTCCGGCCAAGAGGGCGAGAACCCTTGACGCTGGGGCGTCCGGCTCGGCTGGGCCAGCTGAGCGGGCGGTGGCTCCCGTCGTGGAGGCGGTTGATCGAAGGGCTCGGGTGCCGGAAGCCGCTTACGGCTCTGCTGATGAAACTGGCAGGTTCGTGGTTGCTACCCTCGAAGCCCTGGGACTCGACCGAGACAACCCTGAGACTGGTCGATCGGGTGAGAACAGGATGAAGCCCGTGGAACTAGCTGTTCGGGTAAGTGTTCTTGTGCTTCCGCTTCTCTTGGAGTGGTACGAGCTAATGTTCGTTGATTTATGCCTCGCAGCTGGTTCATAGCCTTTGCGCCGCCGAGCCCAGAGGGGAGGTTGCTGCGGTTTTGGAGGAGCATGTGGAGGAGCTGAGCGTGCGGGCGGACGTGGCCGAAGCCAAGCTTGCAGAGGAAAGAGAGAAAGTTGGTCGGTTGGGCACCGAGCTCGTGCGAGAGAAAGAGCTAACCGGTCGGTTGTGTCGTGACCTGCAGCAAGAACGGGAAAAGGCCGATCGACAAGCTGCTTCGCGGGAAGGGCAGGTCGCAGAGCTGGAGACGAGGGTTTCGGAACTGCAGACCCAGGCTGTCGCCCGGGAAGGGAGAATTGCAGAGTTGGAGGCGAAGGTTTTGGAGCTGCAGAACCAGGTCACAGTGGCCGCCCAAGGAAGGGAGAAGCTGTCGGAATCCCAGCTTGCCGAAGTAGCTGATAAGGCTGTCGCCGACTTCCAAGAGTCGGTCGAATTTGAAGAGATGCTGGACGCGGCCCGGGAGAAGGGCATCACCGACGCTTATCTGGAGTGGAAGGAGAAAGGATGGCTTGATGCTAAGCAGATGGAGGCTGATATAGCCTTGACTGAGATGGTGGAACAGGAGCAGGCTCTAAAAAGCGGCGGGCCGGGGATTGGAGGTTCCGGGGGGCGGTAGCTAGCTGTTTACCTTGTAAATGCATATCCTGCAACTATTGTAGTTTATTTGTATTTATTGAAACTACGTATTGCAACATTAATGTCAAACACACCGTTGTTGTTCTGTGACCGCTACTACCTATGGTAGAACCGTAGGTGCCGGATATTCCATGGTCGGGTGGAATAGATGTCGTCGGTGTCTATAATGTGGAATGTTGCCGGTCCGACGGCCGCAGTGATCTGGTAGGGCCCTTCCCATGTTGGTTCTAGGGCCAACGGTTTTTTCTGGATCTTTCTCATGACCCAGTCCCCGACCTAGAGGTTTCTCTCCCGGACCCTTCTGTCATAATACCGGGCGATCCGCTGCTTGTAGGTTTGGTTGCCCATATGTGCCTGGTCGCGGCGCTCCTCGATGAGGTCCAGGTTGAGTAATAGCCCCTCGGCATTTGTCTCGGCGTCGTAGTTCTCTACCCTGCCACTGGGTATGCCAGTCTCTACCGGGAGTACCGCTTCGCTCCCGAATGCCATGCAGAACGGGGGTCTCTGCTGTTGCCTCTGCTGCTGTTGTCCGGATGGCCCATAGCACTGCGGGGAGTTCCTCGGCCCAACACCCTTTCTTAGCCTCCAGCTTCTTTTTCAGGAGGGTCTTGATAATCTTATTGACCGCTTCTACCTGGCCGTTGGTCTGTGGGTGCGCCACTGAAGCGAACAACATCCGAGTCCCCATAGAGGCTGTGTACTGGATAAGATCAGCATTATTGAACTGTGTCCCATTATCCGTGACAATAGTCTGTGGTACCCCAAATCGGCAGTAGATGTTCTTCCATAGGAACTTTTTAACCCGTTCCTCAGTGATCTTTATCATGGGTTCCGCCTCAACCCACTTGGTCTGATAGTCTACCGCCACGATGGCATACTTGTACTGTCCTATAGCCGTTGGGAAAGTGCCGATGATGTCCAATCCCCATTGTGCAAATGGCCACGGTGCCAACAGGATTGATAACGCGATTGCCGGGGCGTGAGGTACAGAGGCGTAAATGTGGCACTTGTGGCAGCCGCCTGATATTTTTCTTGACATTGCCGCCATGTCTGGCCAGAAATACCCCGCCCGGAGCGATTTGTGGGATAATGATCTTGCGCCGGAGTGATTACCGCATACCCCCTCGTGGATCTCTCGCATGATAGCCTCTCCTGCCTCTTTTGTCACGCACCTCAGCTGGGGGAAGCTGTGCCCCCTTCGGTATAACTGGCCGTTGAGGATTCCGTACCGGGCGCAGTGGAGGTGTAATCTTCTAGCCTCTACCGCATCCTGGGGGCTGGTTTTGTCAGTCAAATACTTGACTATTGGATCCATCCAGCTTGGCGGCGCTTCTTCTACCGCAAATATCTCAGAGATGGTTTTGTTTATACTTGGCTGCTGGAGAGTTTCCATTTTTGCCCTCCGGTACTCTGGAGGGTAGTTTCCGGTTGCCAGCCTTGCGAGGGCATCCGCATGTCTATTTTCCTCTCGGGGAATGTGCTGGATCGTGGCGCCCTCGAATGGCTCGATCAAGGTTTTTGCCAGAGCCTGGTAAGAGGACAGCTGGGGGTCCTTGACCTCGAACACCCCGTTCATCTGGTTCACCACTAGGCTAGAGTCGCTGTATATCTCCATGGACGAGATTCCCAACTCCTTGGCCAGTTGCAGACCGGCTATGAGGGTCTCATACTCAGCAGCGTTGTTGGAGGTGCTAAAAAGGAACCGTAATGCATACTCGTATGACTGGCCGTCAGGCGAGGTTATCATGACACCAGCACCGCTCTGCCTTGCTGTTACTGAGCCATCCACGTAAAGCTTCCAACCGGTGGGGAGGCCTCGCGCGGCCTTTGTGGTTCGTACTGCCTCGGTGGGCTCGCATCGGTCGGGGTGTGCTTCTACCGCCCTTAGGGTGAGCTCGCATATGAAGTCCGCAGCTGCCTACCCTTTGATGGCCGTTCGCGGGGCGTAGATGATGTCGAATTCTCCCAGTTCAACTGCCCACCGTACGAGCCTACCACTGGTCTCCGGCCTTTGTAGGATCTGTCGCAGAGGGTGATTGGTATACAAGGTGATGGAGTGAGCCTGGAAATAATGCCGGAGCTTCCTGGCACTAACAATCAGGGCCAGAGCCAATCTCTCTATGTCGGGGTACCGGCCTTCTGCTCCAGTGAGTCCCTTTCCCGCATAGTATACCGGGAGTTCGAGCGTTTCTTCCTTCCTAATGAGAGCCGCGGAGACGGCCGTCGCGGATGCAGCTATGTAAAGGTATAGCATTTCGCCTGGCACTGGTTTGGATAGGAGAGGCACTGCTGACAGATACGCCTTGATAGACTGGAACGCTGCTTCATGCTCCGCTGCCCAATGGATTTTCCTAGTCTGCTGCGCCTTGAGCAATTTGAAGAACGGGGTGCATTTGTCGGTTAGGCGGGAGATAAATCTGGCGAGGGCGGCTAACCGGCCGGTCAACATCTGGACCTGGTTTCTCTCTTCTGGCGTTTCCATATCTAAAATCACCTGGACCTTCAGCGGGTTGGCCTCTATCCCTCGCTGGCTGATGATGTGGCCTAGGAATAGGCCCTCTGAAATTCTGAAAATACACTTCTTTGGGTTTAAGCGCATTCCGAACTTGAGCATCTTGCCGGTGACTACGGCCAAATCCTGGACGTGGGCCCCTGCAGTCAAGCTCTTGACCAGCATGTCATCCACGTAAACCTCTACGGTTTTACCCATTTCTTGCTCCAGCATTTGGTTGACCGTTCGCTGGTAGGTGGCCCCGGCATTCTTCAGACCGTACGGCATCCTCTTATAACAGTAGGTACCTCGGTCGGTTGTGAATGATGTGTGCTCCTCATCATCCGGGTGCATCCTAATCTGATTGTATCCGGCGTAAGCGTCCATGAAGCTGAGCATCTTAAAACCGGACGTGGAATCTATAAGCTGGTCAATCCGGGGGAGCGGGAAGCTGTCCTTTGGACACGCCCGGTTCAGGTTAGTGAAGTCCACGCACATACGCCATTGGCCGGTTCCCTTCTTTGGTACCATAACTACGTTTGCGAGCCAACGGGGGTACTGGACTTCCCGGATGAACCCTATACTCCTCAATTTTTGTACCTCCGCTCTGATTGCCTCATACTTGGCAGGACTGAAAGATCTCCTCTTCTGCCTTACCGGGGAAACGCTGGGCAATAAATTTAACTCATGCACAGCTATCTCCGGGGATATGCCCGGCATGTCCTCATAGGACCATGCGAAGACCGAACCGTTGTCCTGGAGGAAGACTATGAGCTCTTGCCTAACAGCTGGATCGAGTCGCGTCCCTATTACGACAGTTCGCTCCGGGTGGTCCACCGAAATGCAGATTGCTTCGGTTTGTTCCACGGCCGCAGGTGGCTCCAGTTTCTCGATGAACCGCCCGACTCTTTTTGTCTTGACGTCATCACGTGGGTCAATGTTTAGATCCGGCCCGGGTGCCTGCTGAGCGGTTGTGAAGACCTCGGCCCGCTTCCTACCGTGGGTCACGGCTTCTGTGTAATACTTGCGGGCGATCCTTTGGTCCCCGCATATGGTAATGACTCCGGCCGGTGAAGGCATCTTCATCATTAACATATGGCCGGCAATGAACGTTTTAAGCCTCCATAACCCTGGCCGACCGATTATGCCATTGTACGATGATAGGCAGTCAACAATGATGAACTCCAAATGCTCCTTTCTGGTTCTGTCTCCCTCGGTGAAGATGATCGGTAGGTAATCCGATCCCAGGGGCTGGACGACCTCACCGGAGAAACTTATAAGCGGCTCGTTATCCTGGGATAACTTGTTCCTTCCTCTCTGCAACCCCTTGTATGCATCCCGGAACATTACGTTGACTGAGGCCCCGGTATCAATCAGCATACGACTGGTCATCCAGTGGTATATTTGGACCGTAACGAGGAAGGGGTCGCTGTGCGGTTGGATCAGATCCTCCGGCTCTTCCCCCTCGTAAAAGGTGATCGATCTCCATCCGGTTTTAGCGGCCTGGCCGCTTCCTTCGCCGAAGGCGTATACCTCCTTCCCTCGGACCGATCTTAGGCACCGCTTCTTCGAGTTCCGGGTAAGTCGATCTATACGATCCCCGCCGTGTATCGTGTTAATGCTCCCGTGTACCTCGATCCCCCCGGGAGTGCGGGTGTTTATAGTTCCCACCTGCCGAGGCTGCGGTTGCTCGTCGTTGGGGTCCTTCTGGCGGGTCCGGTTGATTACGACCGCTATCTGGGCCTTCCGGTCATCGGTCCGAAGGGCTAGATCCTTGGGCTTTCCGGCTGGCAAAATAGCCAAGGCCCGCGATGGTCGCTCTGCTGGCGCAGCAGCTAGAGGTCGCGCCGAACGCACAAATGGCTGTTTTCTTGCTGGCCAGGAACCGTCGCCATCGCTCCGCCGGGGTTGCCATTCCTCCCGTGGGTCTGCTTTCCTAGTGGCTGCGGGCGCTCGGCTACGATCTAGCCATCCGGCTTTGCCCCCATGGGGCGGCTACAGGTCGTCCGCTATCCGCTTGGGCGCCTTGTCCCCATATGTGTCGTGCTCTGCCTGAGCGTGCCTGACGGCCACAGTCATCAGCTCGTCGTACCCCAGCGTCTCCTGTAGTAGCAAGTCGTACGAAAGTTCCCCGGGTCTTAAACCCTGCTTGAAGGCCATCCCTGCGATCTGCTTGTCCAGGTTCCTGACCCCGGCTGTGGCAATCTGCCACCGGTTAACGAAGGCACGTAGGGGCTCGTTGTCTGTTTGCATGCAGTCAAAAAGGATTGTGGATGCCTGGGCTGTCCTGGCTCTTAGAATGAACCGGCCGACGAACTGATCCGCCAACCGCTCGAAGGTTTCGACTGAATTAATCGGCAGCCCGTAGAACCAATTCAACGCCTCTCCTGAGAGCGTTTCTTGAAATACGTTGCAGCACGTGGCGTCCGAGTAGCCCCTCACCCCTGCTTGTGACTTGAAGCTGTCCAGGTGCTGGTAAGGACAGCCTGCCCCGGAATAGGTCAACTTTAGAGGCCTTTGGCTTCCAGATCTTCCCGATTCCCTAATTCGGTGCGGGAAAGGTCCAATTCGCTCGTTGAACCGCGCGCCACTCTGCTGCCGCCCTGCCATTCTCTCGCTGGCCGCCATGCGGCCCTCCATGTCTGCTACCGAGGCGGAGAGCGCCTCGAGCGCTCGTGCGGTAGTGCTTTCCTGATCGGTTGACGCCTGGCCCGTGCGGTACCGGGGCTCGTCCGGGCCGGAGTTTTTTAAAGCTTCCGAAAAGAGTGGCTTGTCCATATGCACGGTCTTTCTTCTTCCCGTGGCCTGTCCTACCTCAAGATGCGGGAATTCGCTAGCCTTGCCTGCTGATCGCGGTGCTGCTTGAGGAGTGCTCTGCTGATCCTCTCGCTCCAGGGCCGCCACCAGGGCGATGTTGACTGCCTCCAATTCTCGGCACCGGGCCTCCGCTCTTAGCCGATCTTGATCACCCTCCGCTCGCAAACGCTCGACCTTCGCCTTCATTTTTTTAATTTCTTCCGGACCCTTCTGATCGGTGCTCTCTGGTTTTTGGTGATCATGAGTCCTATCACTGACGGAAGAAAGGGCGAACCTCGTACCGATCTCGGCCTTTATGCTACAGGCTGGGTTGGGGAACTGAATTTGCGCTTTCGGTTTTTCCCCGCTGGCTTTTACCTTCCTCCCCTCCATTGTTTCCGGACTGAAGGACGCAGCTACTTCTCCACAGGATTGATAGAGCAACACAACTTTTTGTACGAGTTCCCACAGACGGCGCCAATTGTTTCTGCCTAAACCCGGGGGTCTAGTAGATACTTGATGAATCCACCTCTATCTCCTGCAATCCTGCTCACTAAGGGGAATACCGGGCGGGCCGGTCTTCTCCTCTCCGATGCCTAAGTTAGTATAGTTGGAATATATATAACCAAGACACGTATGTAAGCGGGGAGAGAGACGAGTTACCTCATAAAGAAGGTAGTTGGGGCCCATATATAGGTGGTTGGGGGTAAGGACTGGCCTTACTCTTCGATGTGGGACTGGTTCCCTTCTGCTTATACTTTCTGAAGCCCTCTTAGGCGGGCTGGCGCCCCCGGCCCCTGGGCTCCTGGAGGCAGATAGAGTGTCAGGCCCCGAGGCCGGGTGCTGGTGATCTGGTCCCGACCCTTGGGCCGGGCCCTGGTGCGCTTGCTGCGGGTCTGCGGGCCTGCTGTAGCCTCTCTGCGGCTACTGTCAACACAAGCAAATGATTTTTAGCTCTGAAGATATCTGAGAACTTTCTTATCTGCATTCCAATGTTGAATTGATGGATTACTTTGAAATCTAGAAAGCATACCAACTGCAAATGCTAAGTCTGGTCTAGTGCATACCTGAGCATACATTAAACTACTAACTAACCTAGCATATGGCTTTGAATCTATATCACACTAGTACAGAAATCGATTCAGATGACGGTTTTTAACCGTCATCTCATATGCTCCCAAACTGTCATCTATCGCAATGTTATCTATTAAAATGCATTCAGATGACGGTTAAAACCCAAAAAAAACTGTCATCTACCGATCATAAGGATGACAGTTTTGTATTCAGATGACGGTTGGCATTCATGGTGCCAACTGATGCCAACTTACGTGCGCATTTTTAGTGATGAATGGCATATATTGAGATGACAGTCGACTGTCATCTAATGCTACTTTTTATGTCAGTTAATATATCAAACCAAGCGTCGTGTGATATCTTCTCAGACGTCATCTTTCATTTTTAATGACTGTCATTTACATCTTCTAAGGATGACGGTTGGCATTCATGGTGTGCGCATCTTGTGTCTGATGGCATGTAACCTGATGACACTCAAACCGTCATGTAAAGTGCAATGTAACGTCGGTCATATTGTCAAGGCGAATGTCATCTGAATTTTGAACAGATGTCATTTACACTATCATATAGTATGTCATCTGAGCTCTCTTAGACGTCAGTCTTGCATAATATTGTTTGTGTCATACGATTTTGGTTCAGATGTCACTCGTTTGTGTCATATGAATGTGTTTCTAACGTCAGTTATTTTATGACCGAGTCTGTCATTTGTGTTCATTTGATATGTTACCAAATGAACAGTACTGACCAAATCCACAGTACTGGTTCATCTCCACATATAAAACCTAATTTCATGCAAATAAACCAAAACTGTAGTATAGTACTCAATAAACCTGCCATATTTATATGTCTACCAAGATCTGTTTTAAACCATGAGTAATACACTTCTAAAAACACATGCATTGGCAGCAAAACCAAAATCAACTTCTTCCATCACAATTGTAGCTACCAGTAGCAAAAAAATGACCAATTCAAGTCCACATAACTGTAATAGGATTGGCCATATACTATAGGTACCACTAGAATTCTGCAGCAAATTACTTTTCCAAAACCAATTGGCCCAACTTCCTCTCTGCTTCAGTATTTAGGTCCCCCATAGGATCAACTTCAACACCAGCATCCTACACAGACAGGTCAAACTTAAGATAATATTTAAAAAAGGAACAGAAATTCAGTAGCTGAAGCAGGTGATGTATGTTTAACCATGACCACTACTCCATAACCAATTAACAATCACATCATACACACCAATAAATAACTATCAAGTTGCTTTCCTCTATCTTCAATTACTAAGGACTAAAGCACCTACAGAATCATGTCACCGATAAGGCAGTTCTATAGAAGTCTACAACCATCTATATCTTTAGTTTTTCTATGTAAGTTGGTAGCAGAGAGAGTAACCTTTAGCATTTGAACACCTTCCGCAAAAGTGAGACGTAGAGTCTCAGGCAAGTACTGCAAATTTAGAAAAGGTAAAACAGTCAGAATCCAAACTATAGACGGAGAAATCAATTGTTGGTCTTTAGGTAACCATTATTCACAAGAATATCACTCCAAACTTAATCTCAATCTAACATGAAAAAGAATTATAACCTTCAGTGGTTCAAAGGGATACTGCCTCCGTACAGCTTCAAGTTCCTTCTCACAATTTTTGTTCAAATAGTCAAACATAGTAACAAACAACTTGTTAACAACATCCATCGCCTGCACCAAAAACCATTAGCTGTTCAATAAGTCAAAACAGTCATTATATTCGGCTTCTGATCATCATAAGTAATCTAAAGACTCGAGCATCAATATCAAACAAAGACTCGAGCATCAATATCGCATTATAACAAATGAAGCTAATCATTTCAGTTACCAACTTACCAACAATATTTAAACGTGTGGGAAACAATCGGAAGATGGATCTCACCAGTCTTCATTTAGAGCACAAAACAACCGAACACAAAAATGATCATGCCAACTCTATAATTAGTAACTTACTTCTGTTCAAAGCTTGATAACCAAATTAGATAAGCAGCACCAAAATATATACTTTCGAAAGGCCTGAACAGGAAATGTTCAGTCCCGTTCAATTGATATGCCCCGTAACCCTTCTCACTGCAAGCAACTCATAATTTCAGTCCAAAAACATAAAAGGTCGGTAAAGAAGAGCTATGCCCTCAAATATGAAATAAGTGCATATGATGGATACCTAGCCAGCCAATCGGCAGTTTTTGGTAAAATTTGCATGATCCCCCGGTGAGTGGCCTTGGTTTTTTTGTCATACCGCTGAGCAAGGGGCTGTCTATCACTTTCAAGTTCAGCAATAGCACATATCATATCCTGCAACAGAATAAGATTCAAACTTTGTATTGGAAGTGCAATGTCAATGCAGGTTATAGCATTTCCAAATTATGAAAAAGAAAGAAGAGTAATGTTACTTAGGAAAACATACAGCATCTATCTTTCCAGTAAAATGCCTGCGAACAATCATCTCTGCGATAATTAACAAATCCAATCGAAAAGAAGAAGAGGGCAAAAAGTGGGGTACCTTGAGGACCTTGAGCTTGGTGTTGCCATAGACGAGTCCAAGAGAGAATGCGGAAGCACGAGCCACCTGAACCCCAAAACCCCCAATCTTCCTAATTAGATTAGCAGTTGAAAACCAAATTCAAAAAGAAATTAGATCGAAAGAGAAAGAGAGAGAAGCAGACCAAGGCGAGGAGATTGGAGATTGGAGACTGCTGTTAAGGCTAGCTGAGAAAGAGAGAGAAGCAGACCAATGCACTCAAAGCTATAGTCAACACCACCATCAGTGAGATCAACTAGGACCTGCTGGATTGGCTTCTCATAGTCCTTTGGATTCACAAATTCAGTAACTCCGAATTTCTTTGCTGCAAACAAACAATACATGTCAACTTTAAAATCTTCCTAGCTAAGATATTACCAAATGAACTCAAGAAACAAC
Source organism: Potentilla sterilis (assembly GCA_963682095.1). Classification (NCBI taxonomy): domain Eukaryota; kingdom Viridiplantae; phylum Streptophyta; class Magnoliopsida; order Rosales; family Rosaceae; genus Potentilla; species Potentilla sterilis. The sequence continues at coordinate 44,309,876 of OY821755.1, read as the reverse complement.
TGGCCGGAGAAGAAATTAACAACAGGAGCTGAAGACGGTGAGGCTCACACCACATCTGCTTAAGCGACACAATTTTAGGTCTTAGTAGCCTAAATAACAAGCCCCAGTGCAGTTATGCCAACATCTCATTACACTAGTTCATCACTAACCAAACTAGTCGTTTTGATATATTCAGTTTCATACACTACTGGTTCATCATTACTAAGCAAACTAGACACCGAAACACATTCAATTCAAGAAGTAAACGAACCTCAACAATCTCATGAGCAGTCTTCATATCGTGAGCCAAAACCTCATGAAACTTAAGCCTGACCAGCTCCTCCTTCCTCCACTTATCATGAATCTTCTCAAGCCCAGTCATCTGAATCCCGGCTTTCGGCACACTAATTCTCTCCCTCAAGAACATCCCCAACCTCCTCAACCGCCTCAGCTCCTCGTCCTCAATCGTCAGCTCCGCCAAGCTCGGCGCCTTCGACCTCCTCATCTTCCTCATCTCCTTCACCTCCTCATCTTCACTCAACTCCTCCTCCTTCTCCCACGGCAGCGCCACGTCATCATCTCCTTTCTCCTCCGCTAATATATAGTCCGGCCGCACCCACGCCCGCTGCAGCAGATCGCCGAGCTTCTCCTCCCCGCTCGCCGCCGGCATTGAATTCAAACCGTCCGATTCAAAACCTCCGCCGTCGTCGTCGTCGTCGCCTAGCCCTAGGTTCCGCAGCCGGAACACGATCCTCTCTATCGCGCTCTGGCCTTTGTCATTGTCCACGTACCTCGCCGCGTTATTCTCTTTGGACTCCTTGACTCTATCGTTGACTCGATGATGTGGTGACTCCGCCGGAGCACCGCCTCCGCCGCGAGAGGGCCACTTGTTGAGCCACGGCGCGGTGGAGGAGGAGGAGGGGGAGGGCTTGGACTTGTGCGAGGGTCGAGGGTTGGAGTTGCCGCCGCCGCCGTGCTCGGTGGTGCGGAGAGCAGAGAAGGGCCTGAGGATGCGAAATGACGGTTTTAGGAGGAGGTTGAGAGAGGAAGGAGAGTGAGAGGTGAGTGGGAGTGAGTTTCGGTGGTGAAGCATGAGGTGAGAGAGTAAGAGAAAGGCTCGGTGATTCTGGATTTGGTTGTGGGAGATGGTGAGGCTCTGGCTGAGACTCTGATGAGTAGACTCTAGTGTTGAATATCAGAGAGGGAAAAGAGAGAGGTCGAAGAAGAAGAAGAAGAAGGAGATGGTTTTTAGATCTGAGGGGAGAGTGAAAAACAGAAAACTAGTAAGGGGGAATGGTTTGTGGGGTGTGTTATTTTTGGGGGTAGTGGACCGATGATTGCGTTAAGGGAAGAAGCAATGTGGGCCGTTGGATCTGGAGTTGGGGGTAAGGGACTGTTTGGTGGAGCAGCTGGCAAGCACGGGGGGCTTTGATTTTGAGCAGGATGGAAAATAAACAAAATAAAAAAAGAATTGCGAAAAGAAGATCTGGGATGTTTGACTCACCCGGTTGACCGTCCCGATCGAGCCTTTAACGTTGTCAGATGTAGTTGGATTTTTTTTCATACACGTATTTAATCTTAACGGTGATATCTGACGGTTGGAACAGATTTTCCAAACTTTTAGATTCGAAATCGGAACATATGCACTAATGTTCCTTAACTTGTTTACTAAGTGTTTAAGTGAATGTATAGTTTCAAATAGTTACTATACGTAGACTCTTCAAATGCAAATGTGTCGTGAAATAAGATATGACCGAAATATTGAAATACGTCTACGGTTGAAAAATGAGAAGATTCCGACAAAATCTGTGTGCCGAATGTTGCGGTTAACTGTTTTTTACTTCCGTTTTCCTATGGGTAGCCTGACGGTCGGTAAATATTTTGAGGAAAATTTTTATACGATTAGTTGCGTCTCATCGATCTGAAACTATTCTCTGTTGAAGATCAGGCCCAAAAACGTCATTTAGACGGGCCAATTTCCGTTTTAAAGCGTTTAGAGGTTTCACTCACCCGGTTGACCGTCTCGATCGAGCCTTTAACGTTGTCAGATGTAGTTGGATTTTTTTTCATACACGTATTTAATCTTAACGGTGATATCTGACGGTTGGAATAGATTTTCCAAACTTTTAGATTCGAAATCGGAACATATGCACTAATGTTCCTTAATTTGTTTACTAAGTGTTTAAGTGAATGTATAGTTTCAAATAGTTACTATACGTAGACTCTTCAAATGCAAATGTGTCGTGAAATAAGATATGACCGAAATATTGAAATACGTCTACGGTTGAAAAATGAGAAGATTCCGACAAAATCTGTGTGCCGAATGTTGCGGTTAACTGTTTTTTACTTCCGTTTTCCTGTGGGTAGCCTGACGGTCGGTAAATATTTTGAGGAAAATTTTTATACGATTAGTTGCGTCTCATCGATCTGAAACTATTCTCTGTTGGAGATCAGGCAAAAAAACGTCATTTAGACGGGCCAATTTCCGTTTTAAAGCGTTTTAACAAATTTCGCACCCAAACATTAGATGACGTGCAACCGTCGTCTGATGTTTCAACCTTTCAATTTTTGATGGCATACCTAGGCTGAGTTTGGGAGGGAATTTTCCCGCTTATAACTTGGTAGAAACCCTAAACCCTCAGATGACAGTCAACCGTCATCTGAATTAAGTATAATTTTTGAACGATTAGTTTTTGAGATGTCTACCATTGCCAATACTAAATTTTGGATGTTTTCCTCATAAACTGAGAAAATGTGATGGCATACCTAGGCTGAGTTTGGGAGGGAATTTTCCCGCTTATAACTTGGTAGAAACCCTAAACCCTCAGATGACAGTCAACCGTCATCTGAATTAAGTATAATTTTTGAACGATGAGTTTTTGAGATGTCTACCATTGCCAATACTAAATTTTGGATGTTTTCCTCATAAACTGAGAAAATGTGATGTCTAAAAGCGATTCAGATGACGGATAAACTAGAACCGACGTCTGATTATTTCAAAATCAATCAGATGACGGTTAATTTTTTTGCGTCATCTGAAAGGCGTCATCTGAAGGTGTTTTTGTAGTAGTGTCAGCTTTCTGTTCTACAGACATAGGTAGTTTGTTTTTATGCAATTTATCTCCCTTAGACATAGGGACTTCACCAGAACTACAAGTTTCCATTCTAAAACGTTTCAGAATTTTTGTAATGTAGCTTGCTTGTGACAAATCTAATAAGCCACGTTTTCTGTCCCTTTTAATCTCAATGCCTAATACAAAAGATGCTTCCCCCAAATATTTCATGTCAAATTTCTTAGACAGAAAGATTTTTGTATCTCTAAATAATTTTACAGTACTGCTTGCTAGGAGAATATCATCAACATATAGAATGAGAAAAATAAAGTTATTTCCCACAGTTTTGAGATAAATGCATTCATCAACAATATTTTTTGTAAAACCAAAAGTTGATATTACTGATTCAAATTTCCTATACCACTGCCTAGATGCTTGTTTTAATCCATCAATTGATTTCTTGAATTTACAGACCATTTTCTCTTTCCTTGGAACAACAAAACCTTCAGGTTGTTTCATAATTTTTTTTTCTTCAAGCTCACCATTTAGGAAAGCTGTTTTGACATCCATCTGATGTAACTCCGTATCAAAATGAGCTACTAATGCCATAATTATTCTAAAAGAGTCTTTTGTAGACACATGAGAAAATGGTTCAGTAAAATCAATCCATTTTTGTTAAGTGAAACCCTTAGCAACTAACCTAGTTTTAAACCTCTCTATATTTCTCTTAGCATCTCTTTTAGTTTATAAACTTACTTACAGCCTATTGTCTTTTGATTTGCATCTGCCTTAACCAAATCCCAGACTTTATTATTCTTCATAGACTCAATTTCTGCATCCATGGCTTCTTGCCATTTAGCTGAGTCTTCACTTTTAATAGCTGCATTAAAAGTGACTGGGTCATTGTCATCATCTAATGCATTATTAATTTCTTGAGAAAACACTAGATATTCACTTTGACTTTCAAAAGTGGGAATTATTTCCTTCTGAAATTTCCTACGTTTAGGACTTGGTTCAGGTTCTTCTTGAGGCTCTAGTGGAATTATGTTTTCTTGAGGTTCTGTATTTTCTACAAGTTGATCAATTTTCATATCTTTTGAAATATTTTCATTTATTGGCTCACTGACTAATTCTTCCCCCAAAACTATAGTTTCATATAAATTTTGGTTTGCTTTATCTAAATCTGAAATAATGTTGGAGTAACATTACTCTGTAAGTTAAGTGAATTTTCTGAATTTTCTACAATTTCTTAAAAATCTGTAGATAAATCTACATATTCTGTATTGCATGAAGACTCTCCTAAAAATTTAACTTGATGAGTTTCAAATATTCTTGGAGTATGTTTACTTGAGTAGAGTTTATACCCCTTTGACTTTTCACAATAACCAACAAAATAACAACTAACAAACCTTGGCTCAAGCTTTTCTAAATTAGGATTATAAATCCTAGCTTCTGCATTGCAGCCCAGACATGCATATGATGCAAGCTTGGCCGCTTCTCATACTAAAGTCATAGGGTGTTTTATCTACTGATTTGCTTGGTGCTCTAATGCAAATATAGTTTGCAGTTTTTAAAGCTTCTCCCCAAAGATATAAAGGCAAACCAGATGTACACATCATGCTCCTAACCTTACCTAGAAGAGTTCTATTCTTTCTTTCTGCCACTCCATTTTGTTGAGGGTTATGTGGAGTTGTATACTATGCTTTAATGCCATGCTCCTCAAGAAACATAGCAAATGACCCTTTGTGTTGACCAGTTTCAGTATACCTACCATAGAATTCTCCCCCTATCTGATCTCATAGTTTTTATTTTCATGTCAAGTTGAAGTTCAACTTCAGCTTTGAAAACCTTAAAAGTTTCTATAGACTGTGCATTTTAAGATAACAACTCAATGTGACAAAAAAACGTGAGAAATCATCTATAAATGTAATGAAGTAGACGTTTTCATAGATAGTTTTATGACTTATTGGTCCACATATGTATGTATGAATCAACTCTAATAGACTAGTAGCTCTATATTTTAAGTTAATCATTTTTCCCTTATAGCATTCCACACATTCATTCAAGTCAGCGAAATCTAATTATGGTAACATTTTGTTCTTAACAAGAGTTTTTAATCTTTCTTTTGATGTATGGCCTAGTCTTTTATGCCATAGATAGGCTAACTTATCATTAAACATGGTTCTTTTAACACCAGAAACTGTGTTATTACTTGAAGCTGCATTTAAGTTTGAGTTCTCAATAGAATAAACTGTAGGAGAATTTTCAATACTGCATTGTATCTGTAAATATACATTCAAACGCAAAGCGGCACCAACACATAATGAATTTTTAATAAACTTTATTCCATGAATGTCATAAAGAAAACTATTGCCAAGCTGAACCAAAAGATCCCAAGAGATTAAGTTTCTCTTCATTGTGGGTACAAAATAAACATTATTCAGAAAAAGAAAATTCCCTAAACTTAGACATAACACTAAACTGCTTATGGCCTTCATTGAGACTTTCATCCCATTGCCTACTCGAATGTGAGCTTCATCACTTCTTGGTTTCCTCCTCTTTGTGAAGCCCTGCATGGAATTAACTATGTGTAAGGGAGAGCCAAAATCTAGCCAAAAATGTATTTGGTTATACATTTATTAAATCAACTTCTAAAAAATAAAGAGATGAAAAATTAAATTTTTTAGACAGGTTTAGGTTCTCACCCTTCTTAATCATCCAAGCCTTGAAGCCACTGCAATCATTCTTCTTATGGCTAGACTTCTTACAGAAATAACACTTGAACTTGAAAGTTCTAGTGTTGGATGTCCCTGTACCCTTAGCTGAATGAGGCTTAAAGTTGGTATTTTTAGCTCTTAGCTTCTTCTTCCACTTGTTCTTGCCTACCATATTGACTGTTGCCTCCGGATTGGAAGCCTTGATGACACCATAAGTTGGATCATCAGCTTTGATCCTAGTCTTTTCTTCAGTTGCTATAGAAAGGAGTTCATTGAGTCCCCACTTTTCCTTTTGAGCATAGTAGCTCGACTTAAACTGATTGAAACTAGGAGAAAGAGAGTGAAGTGCAGTATTCAGCACATACTCATCAGGGAGTATCAAATTGAGATTCTTAAGCTTATTGACTATATTCTCAATCTTCAGAATGTGATCCATGACCCCTCCTACACCATTATACTTAAGGGTGCTTAATTTCAGAGACAATGTAGATGACTCTGACTTGTCAGTCTTCTTAAACTTTTCTTTCACATACTCCAACAAGTCATATGCATACTCCATCTCTGGAATTGATCCAGCTATGGTCTCAGTCATGGTGGCTCTAGCTATGTTTCTACATATATCATTCTTCCTATGCCATGATTTCTCATACTCATAAGCTTCAGGGAACTCTTCTCTGTCACACTCCTCTATGTGTGGTGGTACACGAGTCCTGAGACAATTATCTAACTCATGGTTGAGTGAAAAATACATGTCCAGCTGCCTCCTCCATGCTATGTAATTGGCACCAGTCAAAAGCTCAATTTGGTTGATAGTAACCACTTGGACAACTAGAGAGCAAACAAAAGATTTTTCAATTATTATTCTTGTTTTTGTATTTGTTTGTTTGTAAAGTCTAAGGTTTTGTTAAGTGTTTTCTGTGTTTTAAATGAAATTTATCAAGTAAAAAAAAACAATCACACAAACACAGAATGCTTAAAACAAACACATATACCAAAATCATACTTCACAAATCAATCACAATATCTCAACTGTAACACATGCTTAACTACACTTATATAGCAGTAGATTAAACACATAATCTGAAGTTTCTGAATCCACAAACCACAATAATTAAACTCAAGTTTTATAAAAGAAGTAGTCAACACCTATATGTCTGAAAAAATGCTTCAAGCATAACCAAATATGAGATTAGAAACCATGTATGCAGCAGTTCTAGTTCTTAAGCAATGCATCAATATTTGTATGGAAGACAAAATATGCATGTTTTAAGAAACCAGTAACACAAGTTTTCAAGTTTTTTTTAAATTTTTTTTTTTATGATCAATTGATTGTCTGCAATCATGAAGAGTTTTGCTATGTGCAATATACAATTCACAAAGGCAGAAAACCAAAAAACTCAAGGAATTTCTATATGTTCTTACTGTAATCAAGTTAAACCAAATCTTGACAAAAACCATTCCTTTCTTCTGTAAATTTCTTGTTATGATAAAAGTTAAACATGGGAGACCAAATAACAACAATAGCCAAAGAAAATTTTACAGATTTGATGCACAAAGCTTAAGTCAATCTAGATGTCAAATTTTTAATTCACCAAATTGACATACCTTAGCCTCTGCTACAGCGCTGCATGGTTAGTTAAAGCAAACAACAATCCAATACACAGCACACAAAACGAATCGAAGCAGTCAAGAACACACACAGAGAATCAAGCAAAAAATCCCAAATTTCTTCCGATCCCCATATAACTTAACCTAATTTGCACGCCGGGGATGCTTCTAGGGTTCTCTAATTGTTCTTAATCTAACCTGAATTGCGAGTTGCAGGTCTTGAATACCATCGACTTCATGAATGAAATCGTGCGCCTTCCTCCCATCCAAAACCAGAACCCAGAAACTAGTCGTTGTAAAATAACGACTAGTTCATTAATCTCTTTGCAGAGGTTTCCGGGTAGATTCGCAGACGGGTAGCACTACTCACAGGCCCAAGGTTGTTTCTAAATGGGTCAGCTTCGCTGGCCCGTTTTCTGAAGTTTTTTTTTTTTTTTTAATTTTTTTTTTATGTTGCGGAAAAAGTTTTGTAAAAACCCTAAATACTGAATTTGATTTTCTTAATCGATTTACATGCATGGTTCTTAAGGCTCTGATACCAATTAAAAGATCAAAACCAAATAATCCTTTAATACTAAAGTTTGAACATTAACCATGTAAATACAAAATCAAATTAAGAATAGAATTATATATGTTGCGTTGAAGCTAATCGCCATTGCTTGTTGCACAAGATAACTTCAGATCTTTAAGCTTTAATCTTCTGAATTCTCTCACAATTGCTCCTTGAATGTGATAGGATACTATATGCGTTAGTGATGATATCATAGACTAATGCTCATGTATATATACTGATCAACTAGTGCCTTGTCCATTAAAGAGTCCTATTTGATCTCAATATTGTTTCCTTATTGTCATGAGATTCATATCAGATTCTGGATTGGATTCTTACTCAATATATTGATTATATGTCTATCAATATAACACAAAGATTACATTATTTATTCAACTCTTATTACTTAGATAATGTTTAATCAATTACTTAATACTTAAGACATATAATTATTGTATACTTAAATTTATTCTTTCATGCTCAACTGTAAATTCTGTTCAGCGATTTCAGTAAACACTCCATTAACAACAAACAGAGGGAATTGCACGGCAGCCAAATTAGGATTCTTAAAAAAGTTCCCTCCATAAATAACCAGGTAATCACGGAGCAGTTCATTGTTCCTCACAAGACTTGCACCAAATAATTATGCCTTGCCTTCTGTCAAAGGCGCAGAGGAGGCAATGCTAATTTCATAATCAGTGAAAACAATCTCGCGATTTGGGAGGCTTGCAACAACAGCAATAGTCAAACGATTATTAGAATATCGCCAAAATGAACTTTGACGATTGTTGGATGAGGGGTCCAGTACAGAGCCTCAATGAAGATGAGCTCATGATGACCACCAAATTTCAACTAGATATTCTATACCTTTCTCAATGAATGGGCAAACGCAACTAGATATTCAAGATAAAATGAGAGACAATGATCTTCTGCCCCTTTATGGTTGTAAGTTGATACTGTAAAATCTCATCATCTTAATTTTTTTTTCTTTACCAGATTAATTCTAAAGTATTGTATTGTCAATTTATTTATAAAAAAAAATATTATCTCACTTATTGATGTATGTCACTTATAGGAGTCATCAAAACATGCATAAGCATAGTCATCTTCATATGGATCGGCGTATCCACGGAATAACTAATGTTGGTGTAAAGTTTAAAGATGGCATTGTACTCGGAACTGATTCTAGGATTACAAATATATTCGTGTACAAAAGCGGCGCTGAACTTAACTAACTAATGTCAGATCAAGATGTAAAACTGTTCCAATTATCTACCAAGCCTAGTATCTACTGTACTTTGATTGGTGATGTTGAACAATGGCATGAAATGTATAAACATTTACGTGGGCTAGAATTGAAATCAGTGAAAGATGCTTTTGACTGTGCGAAAGCGTATTTAGAACACTCTCGAAAGAATAATCGAAAGAATCTGGTGGCATTTGGAACTATCATTGCCGGATATGATGTACAAGAGGGCTTTCAAATGCTAGGTGTCACGTTAATCACAAGTGTAACGCCACACGACAAGCCAATGATTGTGATAGGATCTGGTTCTCGATATGCTGAATATTTTCTTGCCGCAAAAGGAAATTATTCGGCTACCATGACGGAAGAGGATGTTGTTACTATGACCCTCAGAGGTCTAATGGAAAGCAGTTTCCGTGACCCGACACTGGTGGAAATCTGAACGTGACATTACTACATAAGCATGGATGTCTCTGTGATAGATATCAAGTTTTGGATGTTTACTCTAGGTTATATGACCCAAGTGACATCTATGAACAACAAACTTTGTTAATTGGTTATATATTCTACAAGCATTGGTCCTATTTTCGCTGATGAGCAGATTCACGATCTTATAGGCGGCCTCTGGTCAAGCGGACTAGATATAAAGCATAATAAATCTAATGTCATTGCAAAGAAGTCTTGCTTTTATGTCAATCGTATATTGCTCCACCGTGTAGAGGATGTTGCAAATGTATATGCGTATTTAAGCAAGAAAAATGTCGGGCCAATTTTTCCTGAAAACCTAGCTCATATCCGAAGCTACTTGGTTGATTGCATTAGAGAAGATACTAAAGATCATAATTACATTGGGAGGAGCTCGAAACAATTATTAGAAGGCATATGCAAGTTGAACGATGCAGACACGTTCAAATAGTAATGAACTTGGTTGTGCCCACTGGCAAATCTGTTGTAAATATATATTTAGAATAGTAGTAGGGTTACAAGTTCTTGAAGTTTTGTACGTAATTGATATTCCATAGAGTTAACGTAAAAAAAAATTGTCATCTTCATATGAGTTTAGGCCAAAGTGAAAACTATGTTGTTTTATCTGGAGAAGTCAAAATTATCAATATTTGCATGGGTGAGCTTATTGATGATGCAACAAGAAAAACACCAAAGGATGCGTAATCTTATGAGATTCAGAGACATGTTGAAGATGTATTGTAGCCGGAGGTAGATTTGTCAAAAAGACATTTGTTCCTTTCTTTTTTGAGTTTACTCATTTAGTGAGGTGTGATTATATTCATATAAATATGAAAATTTTGTTTATAACTATCTTTCTTGTCTATATATATATATATATATATATATAGTTCCTATCAAGAGCGAACCTTCGCTTTGAACTTACCGTGCGAAGTTCAGTTTTTGGCACACTTTTCGGTCATATTTTAACATCTCCACCGTTCAGTTGTTAGAACCTAATGTATAGATCGTCTCTACAAAATATCATCCAACTTGATAATCGTTTGACCTTTCGTTATGGTAATTTAGATGGACAGTTCCGGTTGAACAAATTCAGTTTGTTCATTGATTTAATATAGTTTCGATACCTTAACGATCACCAAATTGAATGAAATTTGGCAGAGACGATCTATACATTAGGTTCTAACATCTGAATGGTGGAGATCTTAAAATATAACCGAAAAGTGTGCCAAAAACTGAACTTCGCACGGTAAGTTCAAAGCGTAGGTTCGCTCTGGATAGGTTATATATATATATATGTTGATCTTGTTTCTCAACTATACATTCATGAGTTTATTAGGATTCTCTAGAGTTCTGATGAAAAGATAAGTTGATAAATGAGTGAGCCCCAATGAATAAACAAACACTCACTACAAAGGCTTTTTAACAATGCCTTTTAGCTCTAAACTATAGCCTTTTAGCCTTTCACTAAAAGAGTTGGAGATGAACATTGCTAAATAGTCTTTTAGCCCTCAACAATGATGTGTTGGAGATGACCCAAACTCTTACCTACTCGACCACATGTGTTAGTTATGAGTTATAGAGGTTACCAAAGGGTATAATGAGATCTACTATCTGTCAGTTTAGTGTAAGGCTGTAACCTGAATCAAACAAGCATAAATGTGATGTGTTTGATAATTTTTTAGGATTGATGGTATTTAGATAAAATATACAAGAAGCAGACGTTTAAAGAGTTTTATACGCTAGCGATACAAGTGACTTATCAACTATTTGATGATTTAAGCTGTTGATATATATTTGTAGTTAACTTTTTTTTTTCACGAAATAATGTACTTAATATCCATCCATCCATTTTCATTAATGCAAGTGTAAATGATTAAATTAATTCCTTATAGAGTGAGCTTAAAAACAAAGACATATTTAACTTAATAACACTACCAGAAAAAAAGGTTTTCCAGACGAAAAAAAAAAACGGCCGACGAATTAAAATTTTCGTCAGTAATTCTAAGGAATAGCCGACAATTTTATTTTTCGTCGGTGAAAAAAAAAATCGTCGGTTATAGTTTAACCATAGCCGACGAAACTGTTTTTTCGTTTGTATTTTAAAAAAATCGTCGGCTATATTCATATTTCAGTCGATGATTTGTATTTTCATCGGCCTTTGTCCGAAACATTAGTCGACGAAAATTTTTGGAAGTATGGCCGACGAAGTTAACATTTTCGTCGGCTATAAGTCTATATATTTTCAGATCTGGACAGCAGCTGCTCATTTCAAAAAAAATGGGAAAAACGGGAGAAAGAGTGAAAAATCTGTGGATATTGTTGAAATCCGTCCTCTCTTATATTGTGGAGCTATATATAGGTACATATATGTGTGTATATATATGTTGATTTTGAGTTTTAGTTGTTGATTTTGAGTTTTAGTGATTTTGATTTAGTACGTAAGTACGTGATTTTTTGTTTTGTTGTTGTTTTAGTGTTAGAATGTATGTATATATGTTGATTTTGAGTTTTAGTTGAGTTGATTTTGAGTTTTAGCGATTTTGATTTATTAAGTGATTTTTTGTTTAATTTGTTGTTGTTTTAGTGTTAGAATGTATGTATATATGTTGATTTTGAGTTTTAGTTTTAGTTGAGTTGATATTTGAGTTTTAGTTTAATTATGTGTTTTAATTTGATGTTATTTTAATTAGTGTTAAAATATATATATATATATATATATATATGTTAATTAATAGTTGTTGATAGTGTAATTAATTAACTTAAATAATGGTTGATATATAGTGTAACTTAAGTAATGGTTGTTAATTAATGGTATATATATATATGAGTTGATGTTGATAATAATATATATTGTAATGTAATTAATTATTAAGGATTTATATATATATATATGTATGTGTTAATTAATTTCTTATTAATTAAAGTTATACATATATATTATTATCAGGCTATATATGGATCTGGATAAGAGTTGGATTTCGCTTCCAAGGCATGACCGACGATACACTACAGGAGTTGTGAATTTTTTGCAGTTCGTCGAGGAAAATGCAAACGGGAATTATTACCATTATTGCCCGTGCAAGAAATGTAAGTGTCGCAGTGATATGTGTCGATTTCCGATTAGGACAGTATGGGAGCACCTAAAGAGTAATGGGTTTTGGCCGAAGTACAAACGTTGGATATATCACGGTGAGCCATCATTAGATGGATCGCATGATCATGGGCAGTTTTTTTAGGCGGGCAGTAGTAGTACATCCAACGATCCAACAATGGCATTCGTCAACGACGTGTTTCCTTTTGAAAGCGGTGTACGTGGGGAACAATATATGCATGACCCGGTGCTGCCCTTCCCACAAGTTGTCAACACTGCTGCTTTTGACAAGTACAACAAACTGATTGCATTGCAACAGACCCCTGTGTCTTCAAGTTCTGAGAAGACAGTTCTTCAAAGTGTGATGGAGGTAATGAGGATTAAAGTCGAGACAAAATCGACTATCAGGCAAGTGGATGAATATCTACAGTACACTTCTTCGTTGTTGGAGGAGGGTCATCGTAATCCTAGCAATCACCGTAAGGTCCGAAGTATCCTCAAAGATCTAGGGTTTTCCTACATTAAGATCCATGCATGCGCATTTGACTGCGTTCTCTTCTGGGGTAAAGATGCAGAAGGGAATGACCTTGCTAACCTTGACGCATGTCCGATATGTCAGTCTGACCGATATAAGTTGACGGGAGCAGGCAATAGGAAACCTGTGAAAGTGCTTCGGTATTTTCCGTTGAGAGATAGGCTTGAGCGGTTGTACATGTCAGAAACCACCGCAAAAGCTATGAGATGGCACGATGAGCGGGACGCGGGAGACGCAGATATCATGACACACATCTCTAACGGAGCGGCTTGGAAGTATATAAACAATGAGTTTCCTCATTTTGCGTCAGATGTCAGAAACGTCAGGCTCGGGCTCTCAACCGACGGGTTCAACCCTTTCGGCACCATGAGTCTTTCATATAGTATATGGCCGGTGGTTTTGGTACCTTACAACCTTCCTCCGTGGATGTGCATGAAGAAGGAATATAATATGTTGACGTTGTTGATTCCGGGGCCTGTTTACCCAGGAAAATGTCTCGATGTGTATATGAGACCATTGATTGAAGAGCTTAAGGTATTGTGGGACGTTGGTCATCCCACTTTTGACAAGTACAAGGAGGAGACGCTCCAGATGCATGTCATGGTTATTGGTACCATCAGTGATTTTCCTGCTTATGGGATGTTGTCGGGCAGCGTTGTTAGGGGATACAAGGTTTGTCCAGAGTGCCTCAACGATTATGGGAGCACCCCTCATTGCAACAAGATATGCAGAATGGGTCATCGTGTGTTCCTTCCGGCGGATCACCACTGGCATTACGAGTCCGCCGCATTTGATGGAACCGAAGAACACGGTGGTCCTCCCAGAAGATGGACGGGAAGAGAAATTTTAGTAGTGCTTAATGAGTACGATTTTGGGCCCCTCAGCAATCATCCCGATATTGTAGCGGAAATACCTGAAAGACCTGAGGAGTACAAATTCTGGACACATAAGAGCATATTGTGGGAACTCCCGTACAGGTGTGAGTTGCTGATCCGTCACTTCCTAGACGTTATGCACATAGAAAAAAATGTTTCTGAAAGTGTGGTTGGCACAACGCTGAACTTGGAGGGGAAGACAAAAGACGGTCCTAAGGCTCGCACTGATCTGCAAAACATGAATATCAGAAAACAACTATGGTTGAAACAAGGGAAGAGAAAAATGCCTCAAGCTCCTTACACCGTCAAGCCTGAGCATAAATAAGAAATTTTCCATTGGATAAGTCGGGCCAAGTATCCTTCAGGCTTTGCTGGAAATATAGCCAAGTGTGTGAACAGACAATTCAACAATCTTTACGGGTTGAAAAGTCATAACAATCATATCCTGCTACAACGTCTCTTCCCTGTTTTCATTCGACTGTTCCTTCCCCGTCACGTTGTGGAGCCGTTAGTAGCGTTGACAAGATTTTTTTAGAAGGTATGCACACGGGAAGTGAGAAAATCTGACCTCCGGGAAATGCAACAAGACATCGTTCACATCATGTGTAAATTTGAGATGATATTTCCTCCAAATTTTTTCGACATCATGCCTCACCTCATGATCCATCTTCCTCGGCAGTTGTTGCTTACCGGTCCTGTGCACTTCACTTGGATGTATCCGATGGAAAGGTACGTATTTTACACCTTGTGTTAATTTCCTCATCAATATATGTGATTTAGTATTAATGTATTATCATAACACTTTAAAAACTTGATTTATAGGCAACTTGGACAATACGGTGATTTTGTCCAAAACAGATCCGCACCTGAATGATGTATAGCTGAAGCATATATTGCGCACGAGTGTGTCACCTACATGAAGCTGTATTTAGAAGCGTTACAGGAAAGCATACCGGAAGATGTACCTTCACAGTTCAATCTTTCCATACTCTCCGACGATGTTGTACTCGGTGGAAACATGTCAGTTTCCTACAAGTTGAAAGATTATGAGGTAGCCATTGCACATTGGTGGGTAATAATTAACTGTCCAGAAGTTCAGCTTTGGAAGAACATGCATCTAAACTGTGAACAAGTAGGATGTGATCTCGATTACCACAACCGAACATTCGCAGAGTATTTCGGCCGCTGGGTACGTAAGTTTAACCTTATTCTATACGTATTTATATATTATTGTGTATAATTATTCATATTTATAGTTGATTATGATGGTTGCAGATGGACCTCATTAAAAATGATAATCACCCAAATTGGTCGCACGAACTCAGACTGCTAGCGATGAAGCCGGTCTATTCAAAAGTTTATGCGACGTGCAAGGTGAATGGTGTGTTATTTCGATGTGAAGAGAGAGACGTCAGACTGAAAACACAAAATTCAGGGGTTATGGCACATGGTGGGGATGATGGAGTTGACTATTACGGTGTTCTCCATTCAGTTGTGGAACTGCATTATGGGGAAGGCATGAAAGTGCACCTTTTCAAGTGTAGATGGTTTGACACACGGCCACATAGCATGAAAACCGATCAATACGGCATAACTTCTGTGAACACTAGTACATCATGGTATGAGGATGACCCGTTCGTTTTAGCCACATGGGTGAAACAAATGTTTTATCTTGATGATCTTGCCAAGGGGGACCCGTGGAAAGTAGTCAACACTATTCACCATCGTAACATTTACCGGGTGTCTACACTTGGAGTGGCTGAAGAGAACGAGGAATGTGGCACCGCGTATCAAGAGCCCAACTCAAACAGTATTCCTGACTCCTCTTTTATTCGCCTAGACACGCCGGTGCGAATTCGACGTGAAAAGCCACTGCTTGTTGATGTTGATCCAAATGAAGAAACTAACAAGGACTCTAGTGGTGAGGAAAGACATAGATTACCCCTATCGAGCAATTCAGAAACCGAAGAAGACTCATCCGATGATTCCGATTACAATCCGATGGATTAAGTAATTTAGATGATGTAATCCTTTCATTTGTAATCCACTCATTTCTAATGAACGGGCGTGGGGATGAGCCTCCCAGCTAGGCTGGGTTCCAAACCCCTTAAAAAAAAAAATTGAAATATGTTGACTGTTGCCTTTCTGTTTTTTTTATGTTCAATTTTGGTTATATATGAACAGGACATAGGAATACGAGAGGTGTAAAACCACTGATTTTTTTTATTTTTTTTCATAGAATAGCCGACGAAATATGCATTATTTCGTCGGCTATACTCATAATAGCCGACGAAAAATGCGTGATTTCGTCGGCCATTCATATATTGAAAAATACATATTTTATGTTAGACAGAAAACGACAAAATAATAGCCGACGAGTACTAGGTTTGATTTCGTCGGCTATGATAAAAAAAAAAAAAACAAAAAAAAACCAGCTTCCATTTTCTATCATTATCGACAAACCATTGCTTCATCCTTCAAATGCAAATATGTCGTCAAATAAGATATGACCGAAATAATGAAATATGTCTACGGTTGAAGAATGACAAGATTCCGACAAATTCTGTGTGCCGAATGTTGCGGTTAACTGTTTTTTACTTCCGTTTTCCAATGGGTAGCCTGACGTTTGGTAAAAATTTTGAGAAAAATTTTTAAACGATTAGTTGCGTCTCATCGATTTGAAACTATTATCTGTTGAAGGTCAGGCAAAAAAAAGTCATTTAGACAGGCCAATTACCATTTCTAAGCGTTTAAAGAGTTGACTCACCCGGTTGACCGTCCCGATCGAGCCTTTAACGTTGTCAGATGTAGTTGAATTTTTTTTCATACATGTATTTAAGGTGAACGGTGATATCTGACGGTTGGTATAGATTTTCTAAACTTTTAGATTCAAAATCAGAACATATGCACTAATGTTCCTTAACTTGTTTACTAAGTGTTTAAGTGAATGTATAGTTTCAAATAGTTACTATACGTACACTCTTCAAATGCAAATATGTCGTCAAATAAGATATGACCGAAATAATGAAATACGTGTACGGTTGAAAAATGACAAGATTCCGACAAAATCTGTGTGCCGAATGTTGCGGTTAACTGTTTTTTACTTCCGTTTTCCTATGGGTAGCCTGACGTTTGATAAATATTTTGTGGAAAATTTTTAAACGATTAGTTGCGTCTCATCGATTTTGAAACTATTATCTGTTGAAGGTCAGGCAAAAAACCGTCGTCTAACTAGACTAATTTCCGTTTTAAAGCGTTTAGAGGTTTGACTTAGTGGTTTGACCAACAGTTTAGCCGATGAAAATTATATGTCGTCGGCTAAACTCTTGCGATCCGCTTATTGTCCGCCGTTGGATGGCTCAGATCTAACGGCTACTGATTTTCCAAAGCATAGCCGACGAAATATTTGAATTCGTCGGCGAAACTCTTGCGATCCGCATCTTTTCATTGTCCGCCGTTGGATGGCGGAGGTCAGACGGCTGCTGATCTCCTAAAGTATAGCCGACGACATTCAAAGAATAACCGACGATTTTAAAGATGTCGTCGGCTATTTTGAAGAATAGCCGACGAAATCTTTTTTAATCGTCGGCTATTCTTTCTTCTATAAATCAGAAACTCTCGAACCTTAGCCGACTTTTTCCTCTCCTCCTCCTCCTGCTGCTGCTCCTCCTCCTCCTCCTCAAATCGGCGGCGCCACACTCCTCCAATTCCGGCCTCCTCCTCCTCCGATCCTCCTCCTTCCTCAAATCCTGCTCCAAGCCAGCCTCTTCCTCCTCCTCCTTCCCCTCCGCCTTCCCCTCCTCGTCCGGCCTCCTGCCCCTCCTCCTCCGGCCTCCTCCTCCGATCCGGTTAAAATTTTATTTTTTTCAATTTAGTTTAATTTTATAAATTGTTATATATTTAATTTTAATTATATAAATTGTTATATATTTGTTAATAAATTTAATTTTAACAAATTGTTATATATTTGTTATATATTTTATTTTAATTATATAAATCGTTATATAATAAATTGTTATATATTTAATTTTAATTATATAAATTGTTATATATTTGTTATATATTTGTTAATAAATTTAATTGTTATATATTTGTTATAATTTAGGTATATAAATTGTTATATATTTAATTTTAATTATATAAATTGTTATATAAATTGTTATATATAAATTGTTAAATTAATTATATATATAAATTGGTAGTCTACTTATAACCATTTATATATTTTTGTTAATATATAAATGATTATTTGTATTTATATATATGTTAATAATGAAATATAGTTACATTTCATTGATAATCCCCTTTATATAGGGTGAGTATTACAACGGTAATAGGAAATACATTAATGACAATAATGACTACATAATTATCTATCGTCAGTTACATTGACGAAGGCACATAATACGTTTTTCCTTCAACACTCCCCCTTATGCCGAGTCAGAGATAGAATGGTGCATGTGGTGTTGCCTCATTAAAAACCTTGCCAAGTAACAAAAACCCAATGGGAGAAAATAAAACTTTGGTCGAATGACAAAAAGAGCGCAACGCACCTATTACATTTGAAAACAACATGTATGTGCTAGACTCCCCCTGATGTCTGCACCTCCCCCTGATTTTTACATTAATCATTGGATTCTCCCTGATTCTTTCATTTGATCAAGGGAGCTTCAGTAACATTAGCATAATTATGCATTTTCACATGTTTTTCCAAATATGACTTTGAGCAATGATTTAGTAACTAAATCTTGCCACATCGTCCTCAGATCCAACTTGATTTTCTTTGATCTTGAGGATAAGGTTGTTCATGAACTGAATACATAGGTTCATATTGAACATCAGGTTCACTCGTGGTATGACCTTCATATAACAAAATAGTCATAACTTCGTCTAAAGTATGAGTGAACCATTAAGAGATTTGAAATTGATCTGTGATATCAGATTTTCTTATCTCACCTTTAATGCGTTTTTCTTTACGTATAGTTAGCTATGACGTGGATAATTTCTTTATCATGTCACATTCTATGTAGAGATTGAATAAGCCCAAATCTTTCATATCTTTAATGAAAGAACGATTTGCGTTGCGTAGGCGCATAGCTAGACATAGCTTTACAAATTTACATCGAATGAGAGGTCGAGTCTTACATATTATGTTTAAGTACAATCATGCGTCATTGCAGTTGTATAGGAATTTCATTTCCCAATACTTCTTCGTCATCTTCCTTTAGATGAAAAACGGATCTATTGTTAGAGTAAAGACTTCGACTGATCATGGGAATATCTGTAGGCCTCACTTTATTCTTTAGAGTGCCTAAGCCGATTGATGGATGATCACCATCATTACAGTCCTTGAGTTCCATTTCAAGACTGTGTATTCCCAAAATCTTTTTCATTCTCAACTTAGGATTTACAATACACTGAGTTTCTCTTATTTCATTTTGAGTTCATATATATCCATAATGAAAACGCATAATTCATCAATCCCTTTCCAATCAAGTAGTCACTTTAGTGAACGTTTCAATTTCTTTTGCAAACGTACTCATGTGATCTAGAGTCACTTGATTTGGGTGGATCAAGTCCGTTTAGGATCCTCATGTATATCTCTTAATTTAGATCCCCATAGAGATATATGTTTTGATCACTTTTCGTAAGCTGCATGTTCAGTTTTTCGGAAACAACCAAACTGACAAGGTAGTGGAGTGCAATGACATCCATTACGAGAGTTTGTCTCATCGTAGTCCATTACGAGAGAATATCTCCTCGTAGTCGATTCCAGTGCGTTTTTGAGAGACCTTGCGCCATAAGGTGAGTTTGCATACTCTTATTCTCATAACGCATTCTAACAAAGATATATTTGATAGGGTTTATATTTACGGTGTCGGCGTCACCTGCCCAAAAGACCTATCTCTTTGTTTATACTGGATCGCTTTTTTTCATTAGGCCAGTTTACTAAGTTGACATTTTTCAACGAAGTATGGTTCGATAGTAGACTCATTATTCCACGTCCTCATGTACACTAGTGTAATGTGTTTGTAGAGATCTCTATACTTTAAGGATTGGTTCTAACATTTGAGGCGTCCCCCAATGATAACCACAATCCATAAATATTCTCATGAGACGGATTTGAGTATCACTGATCAATAGATCAGGTTGTGCCAAACTTGTTTTCTTCCTTTACACAAGTATGTATCGAACTTAAGGTGGCCTCCCCCTCTTCCTTGGAGAGCCACGGCCTGTGACACCATTTATGCCACTTATGGCGTCACCATGCCACCATGGATGGTGGCAGTGCAATACCCAATTCCACTTGGGTGGTACCATGTCCTTTTGATAAAACACAATCCTTGCAGGTATATTTGCAGCAGGTTTATATGATCTCGTCACTTTAATGTATAAGACATCTGCACACTTTACTTTGTGTGATTTTGGGGATCGAGATGAGACACAGTGGGGACAAACCACGACAATTCCTGTCGTTCCACTTGAACATGCTTGTTCTTATCTCCCCCTAACGACGGGAAGACTGTCTCATCAAAGTGACACACCGCAAATCTAGCGGTGAGGAGATCGCCTGTCAAGGTTTCGACATAGCGGACTATAGCTGGAAGTTCATATCCAGCATAAATATTTATTCATCTCAAGTAACCCATCATTGTGCGCTGTGGCGGCGCAATTTTGGCACATAAAACATTTAATGGAGCTCAAGGATTGTAGATCCGTGTCAATCCAAAAGAGCTCAAGGATTACAAGTTCGTTTGAAATCCTTTAAAATCCTCACACATAGTCACTAGCTATGGTGTAAATTGGTTCAATGATGTTGGCCATGGATGAAAAAGTAACGCTGCATGCAAAAATTGCATAACCCAAAACGGAAGTATTGGTGTGCTTTACCAATATTAAGACTATTACTGTAGTCGTTTTCCGTGAGACCAATTGGGTTCTTATATAAGAATATGATGTCCATTACAAATCCCATATAATAAGCCATAGAATCATCACACCTACGGAAATTAACCCGGCCTAGGTGCTTTGACTTTCTAGCATAAGCAGCAGAAATTTTAATTGTGGATGGTGTCATGACACGTGACCAGCGTGTCGACACTACAACCAACACCATAAAATATCTAAGGTGTCCGCAAGTTGGTTGAATCAGTCCACTGAATCATCTTTGGATTCAATATAAGTACATAATGAGAACACATGTTTCCTTTGCATATGATGGTGTCAATCATAATTTTATGAGTAGGCTTTGAATGATGTACTTTTATTCATAAAGTCACGATGGATATCAGAAGCATAATAGGGTATAAGTGCATGTACTTTGTGCATCAATCATAATGCCACCTTAGGGGAGCAGTGGAATCTAGGGTTTGAACACACGTCTTCAACCCTACATGGATTGTATCGAAATAATATTTGAGGATAAAATGTTCTTTGATCGTCCTCAGTTTCGTGTGTGAACCATATTCTTCTGGTGTTTGCTTCTATTCATTCAAAATATGGGTGTCCATAGTAATTTCTTTAATGTTCGGATCACCAGATCAAAGCCAATGTATGTCAGATTTCCAAAAATATCATTTTCTTTTGACTTTGGGTGAAATTAGTGGTTACATATAACCCACTAAGTTGACATATAAATTTCTCTAATACGCGTTTACATCCGTAGTCATTAGAGGTAATGCAAAGGAGCTCAAATGAATTCTCACTTCTGTCTTTTTACATGAACATCGTGGCATAAATTTCTTTAAAATGTTGAACAAATTCAATTTTCTCTTATCGCATAAATTGTCAATTTGACATATGCTCAATATATACATCAAAATGTAACTCAAGTTCTTTAGAGTAAGTCGATGGGGATTGTAAAAAAGGTATTGTAATCCCAGTTAGGCAAGTGCATTATGAATCCCAAAGGAACAGATATTTAGATCATTATCACTTTCATTATAGTACTACAGTTCTTCAGTACTATTGTGCTATTTTTGTGATATATTAGTACTATTGTTCTTCAGTACTATTATTCTAGGGATTACATGGTGCGTTTCTTTGCATACGGTTCTTTGTGTCATGCCTATATTATGATATGTTACTTTACTTTATGCAATACTTTGCAAAGTTATATGCAGAAAATTGAATCATGTATATCATGAATAAAATTTGAATAATCTCAATTCCTTTAGAGAAAATTCAAAAAAAATTAACATGCCAACGATTATATTTAGTCTTGTCCAATTTAGAGATAGAAACTTTAAGACTAAAAGTCTAATTTAGGCGTGATAGCCTTTATAAGGATATCTTAGAAATTTAAAAATAGACTAATCAAAGTCTATCTTGGATGGAGCCAAATCCTTTTTGCTCTTTTAATAGCTGCAATGATGAGATATGTCATTGACATCTTCTTCCCATATGGTATGCCTTTAGTTGTAAACTCATTTTCAATGTTTATTGTTAGATATTGAAGATACTTTTCCAAAATCCGCGTACTCATATGATTCTTCATATTTATTGAAAGTCGTAGCTAATTCTTTGCTAGCTTATAATGTACGTATCAATACTTCATTGATTTACAACAGAGTGCTTCACTGCACATGACATGTCCCCAATGTCAGCTTTTCAAATGTTATATTGTTTCCACTTACTTTTGGATGATTATATGAATTTTACGTCCATGGTAATTACCCTTTGTTTTAGGGTCGTTGCATTACTTTAATTTGTTCAAGAATATATATATATTTTTCTAAGACCTTACATCGTCATTACCTTTTGATTTAGGGTTGTTGCATTACTTTACATAATTTTTTTCAGGAAATTTATTTTTCTCAGACCTTACATTGTCATTGAAGATATTATAATTATTTCTTAGCTATTTACATAAAGCAGTTTGCATAAATATACCATGTTCGAGCCTTAGTTGGCTCAATAGGGGAATTTGGTACTCATGTTCTTCAGAGTCCAATGTGTCAAAGTCAAACTGTGATGGTTAAACCATCTGTAAAATATAGGAAGAATAAAATGTATTAATTTCGTGGTCTAAATGACATGCACGACGACTAATATAAACCAATATGCATTATGGTAAATCCGATGCTTCGTGAAATTTCGTTAT
Source organism: Potentilla sterilis (assembly GCA_963682095.1). Lineage (NCBI taxonomy): Eukaryota > Viridiplantae > Streptophyta > Magnoliopsida > Rosales > Rosaceae > Potentilla > Potentilla sterilis. Next base: position 44,286,651 of record OY821755.1, on the reverse strand, counting down.
CACAATAAAATTTTCTCTATTTTCATTGCATGTGAAGCTAATGAAATTCCATTATCGTTTCTTTCTACACAATTAATAAGATATCCATCTTGAAAATTTTTTCAAGAAATAAAAATTGGATCTCAAGACCGAAATTTGTAATGGTCATATTTTTCTTACTTCGTGAAAATGCTTTTTCACAATATAGGTTTGTCACTTTTTCTTTATATTACAAAGCTCATGAAATTACATTATCAGGGCAATGTTCAAACTAAATAATATGTTAAATAAAACAATTATTTAACACTAATAAAATAAACATATAACTCTTCATGTTTCTCATTTATATAAAATACTAATGCAAACAAATTTAATAGAGCATTATATCATATAAATAACTGAAACAAAATATAATGAAAGAAGAGCGTCAATGTAAATATTACTTGTAAGTTTGCCAAATAAACTGCATATGAATCGATTGCTCGATCTCCGACTCCAAATTTGTCGTCGCATGCCGCATCATTAAATTGATACGTCACATAAAAAAAATATTCATATGATCAGTCACTTTAATCATACATTTACCATATCAATTAAATAATTTAATATTTACCATTAAATTCTTAAAACAGTAAATACGGTAAATAAAAATAACAATGCCGTAATTTTAAATTTACCTTTAAATTATATTTTCAAAAAAAAAAACTGTTTTTTTTCGTGGGTTGGATCAGGCAGATCCGGGTCAGGCCCAACATACCGGGTCGGGTCGAGACCCGGCCCAAAGAAGCCGGGTCGGATTAGGCCCCAAAATCTGGGTTTGTGGCAGATCGGAGCGGACGGGGTCGCGGGGAGGGCAGCGCCTGATTCGTCGGCGCGGAGGCGAGGACGGCTGGATCAGGGACGAAGCACTGAGCAGTGTCCCTCTACACACTGGATTGGGTGGCTGTTCCGACGCGCAAGGCTCCTGCATCGGCGGCGCGGAGCTGCGTGCAGGGCTGGATCGGGATCGACGATGGGTGCCCAAAGCAGATTTTCTTGTTGCTAGGTCTTGGGCGCGGCGTCGAGGTTGGATCGTCGACGTGAATGGCAGGAATCGATGCAGGTCATCGACGGGGATGAAAGGGTCGCCTGCGTCGTTGGGCTAGGGTGTCATGACGACGATCGGGGACGACTGCGTCGTTTGTCGTCGAGGACGACTAGATCAGGGGGGGATCGATCGGAGGCCGGTTGGAGCGACTGGGTCGAGGCGCTGGAGCGCAGGGTCGAGGCGCCGATCGAGCAGTGGTGCCGGGACGTGACGTGGTCGGCTGCGCGGGTCCGATCTGCAAATCTCGATCGGTTGGGTGCCCAGAGAAACTTTCTGGGTGAGCTGAGATTTTCAAGCTTCTTCCGACAAACTGTTGTCGGTAGAGTGAATTTCTGGGGATTTTCCGACAAGCTGTTGCCGGCAGAAAAGAATATTAGGGTTTTGATTTTCTTTTCAGAGACAAAACCAAGACTTTTTTTTTTCTGGCTAAAGCAAAGTGCTGATAACGTGTTGTAGGAAAATGAGAATTGGTCTACTCATTTCATTGATAATCCCCTTTATATAGGGTGAGTATTACAACGGTAATAGGAAATACATTAATGACAATAATGACTACATAATTATCTATCGTCAGTTACATTGACGAAGGCACATAATACGTTTTTCCTTCAACAATATAGTTATATTTGTATATAAATAGTTATATTTAGGTTAATGGTTAGTATTATTTAAAATTAGTTAAAATTTAAATATTAATTTGTTAGTATGTTTTGAAATATGTTAGTATTATTAGTTATTATATTAATTAGAATTTGTTATTTAATGTAATATAATTTAATATTAATTAATGTATTAATGCCTCAAGCTGTAGATGGCCGATGCATTCAGACAGTTCTTCGGAAGCCGTCGTTCCAGATCTAGGGGTTCTGGAAGTTCCGCCGGTTCCGCAGAGTCCGACAGGACCTTTAGCCAGCCTGAGAGGACCATCACCCAGCCGCGGAGGAGTGTGAGTTCTCGGCACCAGACCCTTCTTCAGGCGGGGCGGCTGTCGAGCAGTTCACGTCCCCCTGTCGGGCCAGATGCTCCGAGGTTCAGTAGGCAGCTATTTCAGGACGAGATAGCTGCAGACGTTCCTCAGGTCCGTATGCCTGAGGTTCATCGGGAGCCGATGACGAGTCCGACGACGTCTGCTGCTGACTCGACTGAGGGGCCTACTCTCCCAAATCAGCTCTACCTCTCGTACAACATTCCTGCGATACCCGAGGTCGACTTTCGTGGTGTGCCCATATGGCCTGTTATGCCTCAGTACGTGAGTGTTGCAGAGACATACCATCAGCAGCCATTTGAGAACCCTGACCTCCTGATTTCGGGGAGGAGAAAAGGAAAGTCGACAGACGAGTCATCCAGTTCAGGTAACATTTGATTTTATTAATTAAATGTTTTATTAAAATTAACGCACTAATATTTAATTTTATTAACCAATAGTCGTTTATGTGATAGGGACAGCCGCTAGCAGTTCAACGAGGAATACGAGAGGTGTCATATGTTTTGACACGCTCAGGAGAACTGTTGAGAGCAGGGGGAGGATCCAGATCAACGAACTTCCTGATTAGGAGGTTGAAGGGAAAAAACGCCGCGACTACACGGGTTGCGTGGGGGCACTGATTAGGGACAGAGTCCCTATGTTGTGGACACGGTGGGCTGATGTGCCCGAAGAGATCAAGAGGGAGGTGAACAACGCCGCGTTGGTGAGTAATTTAAAAAATTTAATTTATTTATCGTAATATTTAATAATTTTCGGTATTGTTATAATTGTAAAACTAATAAAATATTATCTTTCAGACATACTTCGAGATTGCAGAACAAAAGCAGGATTGGGCGGACTCGATGCAGAACTTGAGGTACTTTGGGAATTCCTCATCTTATAATTTGAAATATTTTATGATATTAATAATATTTCTAATGCACTTTTGTTTTTTCCGTAGGTTCAAAGAGTGGAAGAACGAGCTCCGTTCCCACTTTAACCAATACGACAACCGTGGTCGTATGGGTACTCCCAGAGAGTTCATGTTCAGGGAGTACGAGTGACGTTGGTTGAAGACAGTAGACTTCAACAACTCACTTATGCTGGTAAATACTAAACTTAACTATAAATGTTTATTTTGTTAAAATTTTAATTATTAGTTTAATTATTTTATAATTATTACACTAATATTTTTTGATACATTTTTCTAATATTTTATTATTTGTTTGAAGGAACGGTCTCGGATAAACTCTGCGAACCGCCGACGTAACACAACCCCCCATCATGGTGGTTCTAGGCCATTTGCACAATATCAGGAGGAGGCGCTTAGAGATCATCCTAATAGCAACCCGTACGTGGAGACGTTCAAGATCGCTTATCCACAAGCGACAGAACAGCTCATAAGTCGTTGATTACGATTTTAAAATTTTAATTATTAATTTTACTTAATTATATATTTGTTAGAATATTAATTTTTTTTTTCCCGTTCAATTAGGAGAGGGTGAACCGGGTCGAAGAAGAGGTGTTCCAGCAAGCAGTTCGAGAGACACAACCGAACATTTCAGAGGCAGATCTGGAAGAAGCCCTGCGCCAGGTCGACCGATCGAATGTCGAAATGGCAGCAAGGATGTTCGACGCAGCCTTCCCAGACCGGTCAAACCAATACTACTGCCGGGGTTTGGGAAGTTCTGGAATATGGCTCCTGAAGACCACTAAGAGAGGTCAAAAGAAGGGAGGCGGGGAGAGCCAACAGATGAGGGGGGAAGTGCAGAGATTAGCCTCAAGATTGGCGGTCGAGGCCCAGAGATCACAGGAGCAACGCCGCAGAATACAGCAGTATCATTTGGATATGGCCAGTTGGCATGCTGAATGCGAGAGAATTCGGCAACACAACTACGCCGGCCAACAAAATTGGTGGTATGATATGTTCGCGGCACAACAACAAGCCCTTGGACCCCCGCCCTCGTTTCAGCCGTTAGTTGAACCTCCAATGCCTCAACCTCCCGATGATGACGAGCATGATGGAGAGCAGGATGCTGGGGATGACGTGGTGGACTTTAGTGCTTTAGGTGATGATTAGGGTTATATTTTATGTATATTGGAACAAATTAAATAATAAGTCATTTAGACGTGTTTCTTGTTGGTGTAAATGCATGGATTGTCTTTGTGATTTGCAGGTTGCTTGGAATGGTAATTTAGAAATTAATTTAATTTTTTTCCCCAAATGTAAGAATAGCCGACGATATTGGCATTATTTCGTCGGCTATAGTGCTTATAGCCGACGACTTTTACCAATTTTTGTCGACTATAACCGTTATAGCCGACGAAAATTACATTATTTCGTCGGCTATAACTAATAAATGCCTATTAAAATATTAATATTTTTCGACGAAATAACCGACGAAATAGATGAAATCGTCGGCTATATTACAGAACAAATAGCCGACGAATTTCGTCGGATATTTTGCCAAGGTTTGGTCGACAAAATTAATTTTCGTCGGTAATATCGTCGGCCATACTCGAGAATAGCCGACGATTTCATTATTTTTGTCGGCCATTGGTATTACCAACTCCGTTTTTCCGACGAATTATAGCCGACGAAAATTTCGTCGGCAGAAGGAATAGCCGACGAAAATTTGGCATAGTCGACGAAATTTTTTTCGTCGGCTATTCGCTCCGATCTGGTAGTGTAAATTAAATTACATAAAACAATTGAGCTGTCATCGGAGCTGTTATATCAATTGTAGTTAGCCCTAAAACAATTTTAGTGAGATGGGTGGGGACTTCTTTATAACCGGTGTGCTTGTCTGTGAGAAGGACAAGATGTCTAGGTTTTCCTCAATTCAAAAAGGAAAAAAAAAAGACGATTTTTGTAAAAAGGCAAAAGTGATAGCCTTTTTTTTTTTAGAGATGGAAAAATGATCCATTAACTAATGAAGAGATTATAAGAACTAATCATTCCACTGCCTTACTCAGAGATGACATGTAAGAACACACCACTAGCATATGATATAGTAATCTCAAATGACAATTCAACGCTCACTTAGATAAAAGCGAACTTATAAACTATGAAATTTCGACATAGAATTATAGGCACGTAGTGCATAGGTAAAAGAAAACTAGTGCACAAGAAAACGTGCTTAGGAGTTTCTACCAAGTTACTAACCAAAACTAACAAAACTAAGAAAAACTATTTAGTAGAGCCAAGAGAGGCTCCCTTGAAACTAGAATTTAGAAGGATCAAGAGCGAAGAAGTTCAACATCTAAGCCCATATGGCAGCCTCAATTCCTATCCCCACTACCCGACGACATGTCGTACATCACCAAAATCAACGTTGACTAACCTTGTAGATTGTCTGATTCCACCGTCGTACTGCAACGATTGAAGTCACCTTATCAAATTTAAACCACCACCACAGCACCCCAATCGACCACCACTGCAGCAAACAAACTATCCCAACGCAAGCCACCGCCAAATCTAAAACGTAAAACAACGCCAGACATGGAAGAAGCAAAGGAACAAACAAGCCGACACCATCTGAAGTTTCGAGCGAAGAACCCCTATCTTAGCTTGCAACTTTATTTTGGTACCCGTCTGGCAGCAAGACCACAAGATCAGTAATCGGAGACCGGCGCTGATCTGGGTGCCGCCGGACAAAAAGGTTTGGAATCAGATGGGAGGACATGGTGGTTCAGGATTTTAGAGGCGGCTTGGAAAAAGAGATAGCCTAAGTAAGACACCATGGAGGTTAACAACTAATAAATACAAAAAATATAAAAATAAAAAACATAAAATAAGAGTAATTTTTTTTTTTTATTGAACAAAAACGATTTCAAGGATTTTAGGGGACAAGGTCGGACTTGATTTTTTGGATTCTGAACTGGACTACCTTTGCCTCTTGGGACTACTAAGTGGACTGGGCTTTCACTTTGGGCTACATTTATGTTATTAGCTTTGTCTAATTTCGTTATTTTCCTTGTTACTAGGCCTATTTACTATACTATATTTTGTAGTGACTAGACTTGCTTTTCATTTTGTTTGAATAAGTGAGTGGGATCCAAGAATGAGTGGTTCTAGCATGCCAACCCCTTAACTTGTCCAAGAGAGACAATGGAGGGTATGTATTGGAACCATTCTGACCTCAATTTATTAATGAATTTGCCCTTATATGGGCTTTTGATAAAAATAAAAATAAAAAATAAAAAAAATTCAAGGATTTTAGTTTGGAAGAAATCAAACAAGAAGTCGGACTACGCATCTGTACTTGGAAAAGAAAAGAAAAACAAGAGACTCGATAAGGAAAAGAAAAGACGGATTGTACAGAAATGGAAAGATCGGGACCAATGCTTTTCTGAGTCAAGCCACGGTCAATAATGCAGCTAGTTAAAGTGAGCTATTGCGACGGAACGCTTGCGCCTCAAGAGAAGCGGATACCCAACCAAACTAAACATTCAATAGTCCAACAAACGAGAGGATCTATACGGATCCTAACATGCTTCAAACCTCCGAAAGAAAAGTGAAATCGAGGCAAAACTAGCAAGGCAGGAAACGAAGATGGACTTTATGCAAAACCACCAAAAGGAGTAGACTTTATTGTAACCACAAAATTAAAGCAAAAAAATATAAGGAATGCAAAGCCAGCTTGAGTACCAAAGCGGAAGCGATCTTGATCTAAAACCTGTTGGAAAAATGGGTTAAAAACCTTTTTTTTTTTAAACAAAATTTAAATTGGTTAATTAAAGTGTGTTACACTTATAATTAATGAAAAATGAACTTGGATTTATATTCTCCATATTTTGTTTTCCCATTTCAAATAGCCAACTTTGGATGACAATTTTTCATTCATCCCAAAACTAAATTAGACATATGAACACATAATCTTGGAAAAAGGGAAATGATAAGAGTCTTTATATAGAATCCTCTTCCTATGAGGTATAGTTGTGTAAGCACAAACTATACACTCTCACGCGCGGGGGGGGGTTGCAAATTTCAGGCTGGAGCACTAAAAACTTGTGTGTGCCCGCGCGACCTGCGAACACGAATGCAACACCGATTTGGGCTCCAGAACGCAAGCTCCTTTTTGCACCCAGCCCGGATTCTTTTTGGACTCTTCAGCTGCTATTGGAAAACCTTTTGATATTCCAGTAACATATGCTGTAATGCTTGATTATGACCATTTAACTTCAGCTGTTCATGGCCATTGAAGTTCCCTATATTCATTACTGATTTTAATAGCCAAGATCATCCTCACACTATAAAAAGGGCCTCCTATTCCTCAGTCCAAACATACCAAAAGCAATAAACTCTTCTCCTCTCAAAAGCTTTCTCTCTTCTGCTCTTGTGTTCCTTTTCTGGTGATAGAAATAGGGTACTCTCTCCAGTTCGCAGGCTTTCATGTAGCAGTGCAGCTTCAGGAATTCGTTAGTCATTGTATCCTGGGAGACGAGCGCCAACAAACTTTTGCACCCGTAGAGGCGGCGTAGTTATCTTAAGGAGAGTGTGTGACACACACGACTCGACTTTTTCTAATCCATCTTGAAACTCATTCGATATTGGTTGAATATTTCTTCATATCTTCTTGTTTATTTATGAAATTTTAATTTCTAAATTCAAGTTAATATTTGTCTCAATTTATATATGCAATATCATACCATTATATTTTATATTCTTAAGACAACTATTTGATATTGCTTATATAATTTGTGAATACTCGTTACCTTTGAGTTTCAATATTCTTACACTTGTGTGTGTGTTTCAGTTTAAGAAAAAACATGACTAACGGAAAAAAATTTGGATGCTATGAATGCTGGTAAGGGACCAGTTCAAATGTCAACCATGCAAGCACCTGCCACGGCTGTGCCCGTCTCAGTCTCCCACGGGGAGAAGTGACGTGAGCCGAAGCTCGCACGCAATAATAAACCCTACAATCGTTAGTAGTATAGAATAAGTAGGGATCGTTCTAGCCGGGGATTAAGGGTACCTGAAATATGAGAATGTTAACAAAAATATTCACAAACATATATGCACACAATTGTCACACTTATATACATATATACATATTCACACACGAAATTATGGGGGATAAAAGGCTTGGCAGCAAGGGCTGCCTCTATATCTAAGACACGAAAATAAAAAGAAAACAAAACCTAAACTACTATATACAAGTGATCATCATCTCTCACACAAAACAGTTCACACAAAAGACTCTTTAACACATAGATTCGCATGCAAGAAAGTAAGAGACAAGTATTTAACATGTTCAAGACTCAACTTAGTTTCGACCTACAACTAGAACGGGAGCCGATTTTTACCTAGTTGTGAGACTTTTTCTAATGTTTTAAGATCGAGCTATTCGCATGGTGATCCTAAAAGTTATGCTACCTTATACAAGACATAGCATTGAAGCACAAAAGTCTATAATCGAAGACATGTAAACAAGCAAGGTTGTCAATCATCTTATTTAACATGCAAGTTTTAGCTAAGGTATTACCCTAGGTGAGCACAACAAATCAAAGCAACATACGTTTCATCTTTATTCGTTCTACTCAGGTTAAATGAAACCTAACATCTAGATTTACATGCTTTAAACAACAAATGCTTAAGCACAACTAATGTTTCGATTTGTTAAGGAACACCCTTAGATTACTAACCAAATTAAATCATAAACATGCTTCTAATACCACTGCCCTAATTATCCATACATACGAAAATACTACAAGTTAAAGATTACAATTTGTCATACAAAATTCGCATGCATTCGAAGTTCATAAACAAAGAGTAAAACCAAATTCAACAACCATAAAAACATACAATCTTCATAGACAAAGTCTTGTAAAATTACAGAACAATAAAGAAGCCACGAGAAGATGGAGCACGCCTTGCAGAAACCTCCAAAGAAATTCGGCAAGGGTGTGGGACGGATCTACATGGTGGTGGTGGTTCGGCTAAACTATTTTCTGTATAGGATTTATGGTGAGGCTTTGGAAGAGCTTTTGGCTAGTATTCTATGCTTGAGATGAGATATCTTTTCTGTAGAAAAAGTGAGGGTTTATATAGGAGAGGGGTGCCGGCAGCCCTTAAGCAAAAAGGATTTCAGAAAACCTAGTGGAATAAGGTTTTGCAACCTTCCTTTCTTAGTTCAATTAGGTTTTCTTTTTCTGAATTTTTCTTCAAGGCTTGGGCTTCACATCTTCATGGACTTCTTGTATGGTCTTGGACTTCAATTTACAGGTCTTGATCCATCGAAAATGCCCCAAAATGCCGGCAGCACAATATTGCACCAAATCTGCCAGAATCGGCAGCTTCTCCTAGCTTGACTAGGAGAACTTCTTTCTTCAAGTTTTTCTTCAATGCCATGGCCAAGTGTCATTCTCCTTCCTTCCATACGCTTGGGATGTCTTCACAAATGCTCTTGTACATCATATGGTCCATCGAAATGAAGCACTTGTGAAAAGGAAGCAATCAGTCCCTGGAATCGGCAGCTTTGACCTTGTCGCAGTAATTCCGACATATCTCCACCTTCGGAGCTCCGATTGATGCGATTCCAAGTCTCACGTAAACTAGACACATATGGCCATCTCCCCATAAAATATCTCGGCCAAATTCCTTGCAAATCGTCGGGAATCATTTTTCGAAGTTGGGACAAAGTCCCAAGAAAATCCTGTAAGCCCCTGGATTGGAATGTTCGGACTGCCGTTTTGCAGCCAACTTTTGGGTGACTTCCCGAACTTCGATTGATCTGAAATTTTAACACAACATTCCTCAGTATATGGATATTAAGCACACCAAATTTCATAGAATTCGGACAAGGATAGATCGCACTTTTGCTCATCTCAAAATCACGAAAAAGACACATTTTGCACTATTTTCCAGATTTCTCAAACTTAGTCATTTTTCGGATTCTTAACCATTTTTCGCCAAACTCTACCAAATTAACACTAAACTATATTATGACTCTATCTTAGACAAATAAGGGTTAAACAAAGCATAAACGAGGGCATAAGCATATAATATCGTCGCACATTGTGCTCCTATCAAGAAGCCTGAGAAGTTTAACTGGTTACACTTAAAGAGGTGGCAACAAAAGATGATGTTCTATCTGACCACTCTTGGCCTGGCTAAGTTCTAGACTGAGAATGCTCCTGAGCTCAACGAAGGTGACCAAGATGATCAAGCAAAGATTGCTACTATGAATGCATGGAATAGTTCTGACTATTTGTGCAGGAACTACATCATGAACGGTCTGGCTGACTAGTTGTACAATGTGTACATTTATATTGGAACGGCCAAGGAGCTGTGGGAATCCCTTGAAAAGAAATATAAAACAGAAGATGCCGGTGCCAAGAAATTTATCGTGGGCCACTTCCTTGATTATAAGATGGTGGATTCTAAGACTGTGATGAGTCAATTCTCAGAAATCCAGCTGATCCTGCATGAGATTCATGCTGAAGGGATGGTGCTTGGTGAGAGCTTTCAAGTGGCTTGTGCTATTGAGAAGCTCCCACCTGCTTAGAAAGACTTCAAGAACTACCTGAAGCACAAGCGAAAGGAAATGAGCATGGAAGATCTGGATGTCAGGCTTCGCATTGAAGAAGACAACCGAGGATCTGAGAAGAAGACATGGGGCAGTGGGTATCCTGCCAAGGCAAATGTCATGGAACATGACCAGAGCTCCAAGAACAAGAAGTTCAACAATCAACGGTTCAAGCTAGGACCAAAAGGTCGTGTCTCCAAGAAACAGAGGTTTGAAGGCAAGTGCTACAACTGTGATAAGACTGCTCACAAGTCTGTTGATTGCAACAAACCAAGGAAGTATAAGAAGAAGGAGGCCAACTTGACTGATGATGTCACTCAAGATGTTGCTGCGATGAATCTCTGTGCTATGATATCTGAGCTGAACATGGAGGATTCAAACCCCAAAGAATGGTGGATGGGCACTAGAGCCACAAAAACATGTCTGTGCTGGCAAGAAGATGTTCTCCACCTTCGAACCATCTTAGGAACGGGAGATTCTGTACATGGGGAATTCTGCCACTTCTGCCATCAAGGGGAAAGGGAAGGTCACTCTGAAGATGACACTAGTACAGAAATCGATTCAGATGACGGTTTTTAACCGTCATCTCATATGCTCCCAAACTGTCATCTATCGCAATGTCATCTATTAAAATGCATTCAGATGACGGTTAAAACCCAAAAAAAACTGTAATCTACCGATCATAAGGATGACAGTTTTGTATTCAGATGACGGTTGGCATTCATGGTGCCAACTGATGTCAACTTACGTGCGCATTTTTAGTGATGAATGACATATATTGAGATGACAGTCGACTGTCATCTAATGCTACTTTTTATGTCAGTTAATATATCAAACCAAGCGTCGTGTGATATCTTCTCAGACGTCATCTTTCATTTTTAATGACTGTCATTTACATCTTCTAAGGATGAGGGTTGGCATTCATGGTGTGCGCATCTTGTGTCTGATGGCATGTAACCTGATGACACTCAAACCGTCATGTAAAGTGCAATGTAACGTCGGTCATATTGTCAAGGCGAATGTCATCTGAATTTTGAACAGATGTCATTTACACTATCATATAGTATGTCATCTGAGCTCTCTTAGACGTCAGTCTTGCATAATATTGTTTGTGTCATACGATTTTGGTTCAGATGTCACTCGTTTGTGTCATATGAATGTGTTTCTAACGTCAGTTATTTTATGACCGAGTCTGTCATTTGTGTTCATTTGATATGTTACCAAATGAACAGTACTGACCAAATCCACAGTACTGGTTCATCTCCACATATAAAACCTAATTTCATGCAAATAAACCAAAACTGTAGTATAGTACTCAATAAACCTGCCATATTTATATGTCTACCAAGATCTGTTTTAAACCATGAGTAATACACTTCTAAAAACACATGCATTGGCAGCAAAACCAAAATCAACTTCTTCCATCACAATTGTAGCTACCAGTAGCAAAAAAATGACCAATTCAAGTCCACATAACTGTAATAGGATTGGCCATATACTATAGGTACCACTAGAATTCTGCAGCAAATTACTTTTCCAAAACCAATTGGCCCAACTTCCTCTCTGCTTCAGTATTTAGGTCCCCCATAGGATTAACTTCAACACCAGCATCCTACACAGACAGGTCAAACTTAAGATAATATTTAAAAAAGGAACAGAAATTCAGTAGCTGAAGCAGGTGATGTATGTTTAACCATGACCACTACTCCATAACCAATTAACAATCACATCATACACACCAATAAATAACTATCAAGTTGCTTTCCTCTATCTTCAATTACTAAGGACTAAAGCACCTACAGAATCATGTCACCGATAAGGCAGTTCTATAGAAGTCTACAACCATCTATCTCTTTAGTTTTTCTATGTAAGTTGGTAGCAGAGAGAGTAACCTTTAGCATTTGAACACCTTCCGCAAAAGTGAGACGTAGAGTCTCAGGCAAGTACTGCAAATTTAGAAAAGGTAAAACAGTCAGAATCCAAACTATAGACGGAGAAATCAATTGTTGGTCTTTAGGTAACCATTATTCACAAGAATATCACTCCAAACTTAATCTCAATCTAACATGAAAAAGAATTATAACCTTCAGTGGTTCAAAGGGATACTGCCTCCGTACAGCTTCAAGTTCCTTCTCACAATTTTTGTTCAAATAGTCAAACATAGTAACAAACAACTTGTTAACAACATCCATCACCTGCACCAAAAACCATTAGCTGTTCAATAAGTCAAAACAGTCATTATATTCGGCTTCTGATCATCATAAGTAATCTAAAGACTCGAGCATCAATATCAAACAAAGACTCGAGCATCAATATCGCATTATAACAAATGAAGCTAATCATTTCAGTTACCAACTTACCAACAATATTTAAACGTGTGGGAAACAATCGGAAGATGGATCTCACCAGTCTTCATTTAGAGCACAAAACAACCGAACACAAAAATGATCATGCCAACTCTATAATTAGTAACTTACTTCTGTTCAAAGCTTGATAACCAAATTAGATAAGCAGCACCAAAATATATACTTTCGAAAGGCCTGAACAGGAAATGTTCAGTCCCGTTCAATTGATATGCCCCGTAACCCTTCTCACTGCAAGCAACTCATAATTTCAGTCCAAAAACATAAAAGGTCGGTAAAGAAGAGCTATGCCCTCAAATATGAAATAAGTGCATATGATGGATACCTAGCCAGCCAATCGGCAGTTTTTGGTAAAATTTGCATGATCCCCCGGTGAGTGGCCTTGGTTTTTTTGTCATACCGCTGAGCAAGGGGCTGTCTATCACTTTCAAGTTCAGCAATAGCACATATCATATCCTGCAACAGAATAAGATTCAAACTTTGTATTGGAAGTGCAATGTCAATGCAGGTTATAGCATTTCCAAATTATGAAAAAGAAAGAAGAGTAATGTTACTTAGGAAAACATACAGCATCTATCTTTCCAGTAAAATGCCTGCGAACAATCATCTCTGCGATAATTAACAAATCCAATCGAAAAGAAGAAGAGGGCAAAAAGTGGGGTACCTTGAGGACCTTGAGCTTGGTGTTGCCATAGACGAGTCCAAGAGAGAATGCGGAAGCACGAGCCACCTGAACCCCAAAACCCCCAATCTTCCTAATTAGATTAGCAGTTGAAAACCAAATTCAAAAAGAAATTAGATCGAAAGAGAAAGAGAGAGAAGCAGACCAAGGCGAGGAGATTGGAGATTGGAGACTGCTGTTAAGGCTAGCTGAGAAAGAGAGAGAAGCAGACCAATGCACTCAAAGCTATAGTCAACACCACCATCAGTGAGATCAACTAGGACCTGCTGGATTGGCTTCTCATAGTCCTTTGGATTCACAAATTCAGTAACTCCGAATTTCTTTGCTGCAAACAAACAATACATGTCAACTTTAAAATCTTCCTAGCTAAGATATTACCAAATGAACTCAAGAAACAACTGGCCGGAGAAGAAATTAACAACAGGAGCTGAAGACGGTGAGGCTCACACCACATCTGCTTAAGCGACACAATTTTAGGTCTTAGTAGCCTAAATAACAAGCCCCAGTGCAGTTATGCCAACATCTCATTACACTAGTTCATCACTAACCAAACTAGTCGTTTTGATATATTCAGTTTCATACACTACTGGTTCATCATTACTAAGCAAACTAGACACCGAAACACATTCAATTCAAGAAGTAAATGAACCTCAACAATCTCATGAGCAGTCTTCATATCGTGAGCCAAAACCTCATGAAACTTAAGCCTGACCAGCTCCTCCTTCCTCCACTTATCATGAATCTTCTCAAGCCCAGTCATCTGAATCCCGGCTTTCGGCACACTAATTCTCTCCCTCAAGAACATCCCCAACCTCCTCAACCGCCTCAGCTCCTCGTCCTCAATCGTCAGCTCCGCCAAGCTCGGCGCCTTCGACCTCCTCATCTTCCTCATCTCCTTCACCTCCTCATCTTCACTCAACTCCTCCTCCTTCTCCCACGGCAGCGCCACGTCATCATCTCCTTTCTCCTCCGCTAATATATAGTCCGGCCGCACCCACGCCCGCTGCAGCAGATCGCCGAGCTTCTCCTCCCCGCTCGCCGCCGGCATTGAATTCAAACCGTCCGATTCAAAACCTCCGCCGTCGTCGTCGTCGTCGCCTAGCCCTAGGTTCCGCAGCCGGAACACGATCCTCTCTATCGCGCTCTGGCCTTTGTCATTGTCCACGTACCTCGCCGCGTTATTCTCTTTGGACTCCTTGACTCTATCGTTGACTCGATGATGTGGTGACTCCGCCGGAGCACCGCCTCCGCCGCGAGAGGGCCACTTGTTGAGCCACGGCGCGGTGGAGGAGGAGGAGGGGGAGGGCTTGGACTTGTGCGAGGGTCGAGGGTTGGAGTTGCCGCCGCCGCCGTGCTCGGTGGTGCGGAGAGCAGAGAAGGGCCTGAGGATGCGAAATGACGGTTTTAGGAGGAGGTTGAGAGAGGAAGGAGAGTGAGAGGTGAGTGGGAGTGAGTTTCGGTGGTGAAGCATGAGGTGAGAGAGTAAGAGAAAGGCTCGGTGATTCTGGATTTGGTTGTGGGAGATGGTGAGGCTCTGGCTGAGACTCTGATGAGTAGACTCTAGTGTTGAATATCAGAGAGGGAAAAGAGAGAGGTCGAAGAAGAAGAAGAAGAAGGAGATGGTTTTTAGATCTGAGGGGAGAGTGAAAAACAGAAAACTAGTAAGGGGGAATGGTTTGTGGGGTGTGTTATTTTTGGGGGTAGTGGACCGATGATTGCGTTAAGGGAAGAAGCAATGTGGGCCGTTGGATCTGGAGTTGGGGGTAAGGGACTGTTTGGTGGAGCAGCTGGCAAGCACGGGGGGCTTTGATTTTGAGCAGGATGGAAAATAAACAAAATAAAAAAAGAATTGCGAAAAGAAGATCTGGGATGTTTGACTCACCCGGTTGACCGTCCCGATCGAGCCTTTAACGTTGTCAGATGTAGTTGGATTTTTTTTCATACACGTATTTAATCTTAACGGTGATATCTGACGGTTGGAACAGATTTTCCAAACTTTTAGATTCGAAATCGGAACATATGCACTAATGTTCCTTAACTTGTTTACTAAGTGTTTAAGTGAATGTATAGTTTCAAATAGTTACTATACGTAGACTCTTCAAATGCAAATGTGTCGTGAAATAAGATATGACCGAAATATTGAAATACGTCTACGGTTGAAAAATGAGAAGATTCCGACAAAATCTGTGTGCCGAATGTTGCGGTTAACTGTTTTTTACTTCCGTTTTCCTATGGGTAGCCTGACGGTCGGTAAATATTTTGAGGAAAATTTTTATACGATTAGTTGCGTCTCATCGATCTGAAACTATTCTCTGTTGAAGATCAGGCCCAAAAACGTCATTTAGACGGGCCAATTTCCGTTTTAAAGCGTTTAGAGGTTTCACTCACCCGGTTGACCGTCTCGATCGAGCCTTTAACGTTGTCAGATGTAGTTGGATTTTTTTTCATACACGTATTTAATCTTAACGGTGATATCTGACGGTTGGAATAGATTTTCCAAACTTTTAGATTCGAAATCGGAACATATGCACTAATGTTCCTTAATTTGTTTACTAAGTGTTTAAGTGAATGTATAGTTTCAAATAGTTACTATACGTAGACTCTTCAAATGCAAATGTGTCGTGAAATAAGATATGACCGAAATATTGAAATACGTCTACGGTTGAAAAATGAGAAGATTCCGACAAAATCTGTGTGCCGAATGTTGCGGTTAACTGTTTTTTACTTCCGTTTTCCTGTGGGTAGCCTGACGGTCGGTAAATATTTTGAGGAAAATTTTTATACGATTAGTTGCGTCTCATCGATCTGAAACTATTCTCTGTTGGAGATCAGGCAAAAAAACGTCATTTAGACGGGCCAATTTCCGTTTTAAAGCGTTTTAACAAATTTCGCACCCAAACATTAGATGACGTGCAACCGTCGTCTGATGTTTCAACCTTTCAATTTTTGATGGCATACCTAGGCTGAGTTTGGGAGGGAATTTTCCCGCTTATAACTTGGTAGAAACCCTAAACCCTCAGATGACAGTCAACCGTCATCTGAATTAAGTATAATTTTTGAACGATTAGTTTTTGAGATGTCTACCATTGCCAATACTAAATTTTGGATGTTTTCCTCATAAACTGAGAAAATGTGATGGCATACCTAGGCTGAGTTTGGGAGGGAATTTTCCCGCTTATAACTTGGTAGAAACCCTAAACCCTCAGATGACAGTCAACCGTCATCTGAATTAAGTATAATTTTTGAACGATGAGTTTTTGAGATGTCTACCATTGCCAATACTAAATTTTGGATGTTTTCCTCATAAACTGAGAAAATGTGATGTCTAAAAGCGATTCAGATGACGGATAAACTAGAACCGACGTCTGATTATTTCAAAATCAATCAGATGACGGTTAATTTTTTTGCGTCATCTGAAAGGCGTCATCTGAAGGTGTTTTTGTAGTAGTGTCAGCTTTCTGTTCTACAGACATAGGTAGTTTGTTTTTATGCAATTTATCTCCCTTAGACATAGGGACTTCACCAGAACTACAAGTTTCCATTCTAAAACGTTTCAGAATTTTTGTAATGTAGCTTGCTTGTGACAAATCTAATAAGCCACGTTTTCTGTCCCTTTTAATCTCAATGCCTAATACAAAAGATGCTTCCCCCAAATATTTCATGTCAAATTTCTTAGACAGAAAGATTTTTGTATCTCTAAATAATTTTACAGTACTGCTTGCTAGGAGAATATCATCAACATATAGAATGAGAAAAATAAAGTTATTTCCCACAGTTTTGAGATAAATGCATTCATCAACAATATTTTTTGTAAAACCAAAAGTTGATATTACTGATTCAAATTTCCTATACCACTGCCTAGATGCTTGTTTTAATCCATCAATTGATTTCTTGAATTTACAGACCATTTTCTCTTTCCTTGGAACAACAAAACCTTCAGGTTGTTTCATAATTTTTTTTTCTTCAAGCTCACCATTTAGGAAAGCTGTTTTGACATCCATCTGATGTAACTCCGTATCAAAATGAGCTACTAATGCCATAATTATTCTAAAAGAGTCTTTTGTAGACACATGAGAAAATGGTTCAGTAAAATCAATCCATTTTTGTTAAGTGAAACCCTTAGCAACTAACCTAGTTTTAAACCTCTCTATATTTCTCTTAGCATCTCTTTTAGTTTATAAACTTACTTACAGCCTATTGTCTTTTGATTTGCATCTGCCTTAACCAAATCCCAGACTTTATTATTCTTCATAGACTCAATTTCTGCATCCATGGCTTCTTGCCATTTAGCTGAGTCTTCACTTTTAATAGCTGCATTAAAAGTGACTGGGTCATTGTCATCATCTAATGCATTATTAATTTCTTGAGAAAACACTAGATATTCACTTTGACTTTCAAAAGTGGGAATTATTTCCTTCTGAAATTTCCTACGTTTAGGACTTGGTTCAGGTTCTTCTTGAGGCTCTAGTGGAATTATGTTTTCTTGAGGTTCTGTATTTTCTACAAGTTGATCAATTTTCATATCTTTTGAAATATTTTCATTTATTGGCTCACTGACTAATTCTTCCCCCAAAACTATAGTTTCATATAAATTTTGGTTTGCTTTATCTAAATCTGAAATAATGTTGGAGTAACATTACTCTGTAAGTTAAGTGAATTTTCTGAATTTTCTACAATTTCTTAAAAATCTGTAGATAAATCTACATATTCTGTATTGCATGAAGACTCTCCTAAAAATTTAACTTGATGAGTTTCAAATATTCTTGGAGTATGTTTACTTGAGTAGAGTTTATACCCCTTTGACTTTTCACAATAACCAACAAAATAACAACTAACAAACCTTGGCTCAAGCTTTTCTAAATTAGGATTATAAATCCTAGCTTCTGCATTGCAGCCCAGACATGCATATGATGCAAGCTTGGCCGCTTCTCATACTAAAGTCATAGGGTGTTTTATCTACTGATTTGCTTGGTGCTCTAATGCAAATATAGTTTGCAGTTTTTAAAGCTTCTCCCCAAAGATATAAAGGCAAACCAGATGTACACATCATGCTCCTAACCTTACCTAGAAGAGTTCTATTCTTTCTTTCTGCCACTCCATTTTGTTGAGGGTTATGTGGAGTTGTATACTATGCTTTAATGCCATGCTCCTCAAGAAACATAGCAAATGACCCTTTGTGTTGACCAGTTTCAGTATACCTACCATAGAATTCTCCCCCTATCTGATCTCATAGTTTTTATTTTCATGTCAAGTTGAAGTTCAACTTCAGCTTTGAAAACCTTAAAAGTTTCTATAGACTGTGCATTTTAAGATAACAACTCAATGTGACAAAAAAACGTGAGAAATCATCTATAAATGTAATGAAGTAGACGTTTTCATAGATAGTTTTATGACTTATTGGTCCACATATGTATGTATGAATCAACTCTAATAGACTAGTAGCTCTATATTTTAAGTTAATCATTTTTCCCTTATAGCATTCCACACATTCATTCAAGTCAGCGAAATCTAATTATGGTAACATTTTGTTCTTAACAAGAGTTTTTAATCTTTCTTTTGATGTATGGCCTAGTCTTTTATGCCATAGATAGGCTAACTTATCATTAAACATGGTTCTTTTAACACCAGAAACTGTGTTATTACTTGAAGCTGCATTTAAGTTTGAGTTCTCAATAGAATAAACTGTAGGAGAATTTTCAATACTGCATTGTATCTGTAAATATACATTCAAACGCAAAGCGGCACCAACACATAATGAATTTTTAATAAACTTTATTCCATGAATGTCATAAAGAAAACTATTGCCAAGCTGAACCAAAAGATCCCAAGAGATTAAGTTTCTCTTCATTGTGGGTACAAAATAAACATTATTCAGAAAAAGAAAATTCCCTAAACTTAGACATAACACTAAACTGCTTATGGCCTTCATTGAGACTTTCATCCCATTGCCTACTCGAATGTGAGCTTCATCACTTCTTGGTTTCCTCCTCTTTGTGAAGCCCTGCATGGAATTAACTATGTGTAAGGGAGAGCCAAAATCTAGCCAAAAATGTATTTGGTTATACATTTATTAAATCAACTTCTAAAAAATAAAGAGATGAAAAATTAAATTTTTTAGACAGGTTTAGGTTCTCACCCTTCTTAATCATCCAAGCCTTGAAGCCACTGCAATCATTCTTCTTATGGCTAGACTTCTTACAGAAATAACACTTGAACTTGAAAGTTCTAGTGTTGGATGTCCCTGTACCCTTAGCTGAATGAGGCTTAAAGTTGGTATTTTTAGCTCTTAGCTTCTTCTTCCACTTGTTCTTGCCTACCATATTGACTGTTGCCTCCGGATTGGAAGCCTTGATGACACCATAAGTTGGATCATCAGCTTTGATCCTAGTCTTTTCTTCAGTTGCTATAGAAAGGAGTTCATTGAGTCCCCACTTTTCCTTTTGAGCATAGTAGCTCGACTTAAACTGATTGAAACTAGGAGAAAGAGAGTGAAGTGCAGTATTCAGCACATACTCATCAGGGAGTATCAAATTGAGATTCTTAAGCTTATTGACTATATTCTCAATCTTCAGAATGTGATCCATGACCCCTCCTACACCATTATACTTAAGGGTGCTTAATTTCAGAGACAATGTAGATGACTCTGACTTGTCAGTCTTCTTAAACTTTTCTTTCACATACTCCAACAAGTCATATGCATACTCCATCTCTGGAATTGATCCAGCTATGGTCTCAGTCATGGTGGCTCTAGCTATGTTTCTACATATATCATTCTTCCTATGCCATGATTTCTCATACTCATAAGCTTCAGGGAACTCTTCTCTGTCACACTCCTCTATGTGTGGTGGTACACGAGTCCTGAGACAATTATCTAACTCATGGTTGAGTGAAAAATACATGTCCAGCTGCCTCCTCCATGCTATGTAATTGGCACCAGTCAAAAGCTCAATTTGGTTGATAGTAACCACTTGGACAACTAGAGAGCAAACAAAAGATTTTTCAATTATTATTCTTGTTTTTGTATTTGTTTGTTTGTAAAGTCTAAGGTTTTGTTAAGTGTTTTCTGTGTTTTAAATGAAATTTATCAAGTAAAAAAAAACAATCACACAAACACAGAATGCTTAAAACAAACACATATACCAAAATCATACTTCACAAATCAATCACAATATCTCAACTGTAACACATGCTTAACTACACTTATATAGCAGTAGATTAAACACATAATCTGAAGTTTCTGAATCCACAAACCACAATAATTAAACTCAAGTTTTATAAAAGAAGTAGTCAACACCTATATGTCTGAAAAAATGCTTCAAGCATAACCAAATATGAGATTAGAAACCATGTATGCAGCAGTTCTAGTTCTTAAGCAATGCATCAATATTTGTATGGAAGACAAAATATGCATGTTTTAAGAAACCAGTAACACAAGTTTTCAAGTTTTTTTTAAATTTTTTTTTTTATGATCAATTGATTGTCTGCAATCATGAAGAGTTTTGCTATGTGCAATATACAATTCACAAAGGCAGAAAACCAAAAAACTCAAGGAATTTCTATATGTTCTTACTGTAATCAAGTTAAACCAAATCTTGACAAAAACCATTCCTTTCTTCTGTAAATTTCTTGTTATGATAAAAGTTAAACATGGGAGACCAAATAACAACAATAGCCAAAGAAAATTTTACAGATTTGATGCACAAAGCTTAAGTCAATCTAGATGTCAAATTTTTAATTCACCAAATTGACATACCTTAGCCTCTGCTACAGCGCTGCATGGTTAGTTAAAGCAAACAACAATCCAATACACAGCACACAAAACGAATCGAAGCAGTCAAGAACACACACAGAGAATCAAGCAAAAAATCCCAAATTTCTTCCGATCCCCATATAACTTAACCTAATTTGCACGCCGGGGATGCTTCTAGGGTTCTCTAATTGTTCTTAATCTAACCTGAATTGCGAGTTGCAGGTCTTGAATACCATCGACTTCATGAATGAAATCGTGCGCCTTCCTCCCATCCAAAACCAGAACCCAGAAACTAGTCGTTGTAAAATAACGACTAGTTCATTAATCTCTTTGCAGAGGTTTCCGGGTAGATTCGCAGACGGGTAGCACTACTCACAGGCCCAAGGTTGTTTCTAAATGGGTCAGCTTCGCTGGCCCGTTTTCTGAAGTTTTTTTTTTTTTTTTAATTTTTTTTTTATGTTGCGGAAAAAGTTTTGTAAAAACCCTAAATACTGAATTTGATTTTCTTAATCGATTTACATGCATGGTTCTTAAGGCTCTGATACCAATTAAAAGATCAAAACCAAATAATCCTTTAATACTAAAGTTTGAACATTAACCATGTAAATACAAAATCAAATTAAGAATAGAATTATATATGTTGCGTTGAAGCTAATCGCCATTGCTTGTTGCACAAGATAACTTCATATCTTTAAGCTTTAATCTTCTGAATTCTCTCACAATTGCTCCTTGAATGTGATAGGATACTATATGCGTTAGTGATGATATCATAGACTAATGCTCATGTATATATACTGATCAACTAGTGCCTTGTCCATTAAAGAGTCCTATTTGATCTCAATATTGTTTCCTTATCGTCATGAGATTCATATCAGATTCTGGATTGGATTCTTACTCAATATATTGATTATATGTCTATCAATATAACACAAAGATTACATTATTTATTCAACTCTTATTACTTAGATAATGTTTAATCAATTACTTAATACTTAAGACATATAATTATTGTATACTTAAATTTATTCTTTCATGCTCAACTGTAAATTCTGTTCAGCGATTTCAGTAAACACTCCATTAACAACAAACAGAGGGAATTGCACGGCAGCCAAATTAGGATTCTTAAAAAAGTTCCCTCCATAAATAACCAGCAGGTAATCACGGAGCAGTTCATTGTTCCTCACAAGACTTGCACCAAATAATTATGCCTTGCCTTCTGTCAAAGGCGCAGAGGAGGCAATGCTAATTTCATAATCAGTGAAAACAATCTCGCGATTTGGGAGGCTTGCAACAACAGCAATAGTCAAACGATTATTAGAATATCGCCAAAATGAACTTTGACGATTGTTGGATGAGGGGTCCAGTACAGAGCCTCAATGAAGATGAGCTCATGATGACCACCAAATTTCAACTAGATATTCTATACCTTTCTCAATGAATGGGCAAACGCAACTAGATATTCAAGATAAAATGAGAGACAATGATCTTCTGCCCCTTTATGGTTGTAAGTTGATACTGTAAAATCTCATCATCTTAATTTTTTTTTCTTTACCAGATTAATTCTAAAGTATTGTATTGTCAATTTATTTATAAAAAAAAATATTATCTCACTTATTGATGTATGTCACTTATAGGAGTCATCAAAACATGCATAAGCATAGTCATCTTCATATGGATCGGCGTATCCACGGAATAACTAATGTTGGTGTAAAGTTTAAAGATGGCATTGTACTCGGAACTGATTCTAGGATTACAAATATATTCGTGTACAAAAGCGGCGCTGAACTTAACTAACTAATGTCAGATCAAGATGTAAAACTGTTCCAATTATCTACCAAGCCTAGTATCTACTGTACTTTGATTGGTGATGTTGAACAATGGCATGAAATGTATAAACATTTACGTGGGCTAGAATTGAAATCAGTGAAAGATGCTTTTGACTGTGCGAAAGCGTATTTAGAACACTCTCGAAAGAATAATCGAAAGAATCTGGTGGCATTTGGAACTATCATTGCCGGATATGATGTACAAGAGGGCTTTCAAATGCTAGGTGTCACGTTAATCACAAGTGTAACGCCACACGACAAGCCAATGATTGTGATAGGATCTGGTTCTCGATATGCTGAATATTTTCTTGCCGCAAAAGGAAATTATTCGGCTACCATGACGGAAGAGGATGTTGTTACTATGACCCTCAGAGGTCTAATGGAAAGCAGTTTCCGTGACCCGACACTGGTGGAAATCTGAACGTGACATTACTACATAAGCATGGATGTCTCTGTGATAGATATCAAGTTTTGGATGTTTACTCTAGGTTATATGACCCAAGTGACATCTATGAACAACAAACTTTGTTAATTGGTTATATATTCTACAAGCATTGGTCCTATTTTCGCTGATGAGCAGATTCACGATCTTATAGGCGGCCTCTGGTCAAGCGGACTAGATATAAAGCATAATAAATCTAATGTCATTGCAAAGAAGTCTTGCTTTTATGTCAATCGTATATTGCTCCACCGTGTAGAGGATGTTGCAAATGTATATGCGTATTTAAGCAAGAAAAATGTCGGGCCAATTTTTCCTGAAAACCTAGCTCATATCCGAAGCTACTTGGTTGATTGCATTAGAGAAGATACTAAAGATCATAATTACATTGGGAGGAGCTCGAAACAATTATTAGAAGGCATATGCAAGTTGAACGATGCAGACACGTTCAAATAGTAATGAACTTGGTTGTGCCCACTGGCAAATCTGTTGTAAATATATATTTAGAATAGTAGTAGGGTTACAAGTTCTTGAAGTTTTGTACGTAATTGATATTCCATAGAGTTAACGTAAAAAAAAATTGTCATCTTCATATGAGTTTAGGCCAAAGTGAAAACTATGTTGTTTTATCTGGAGAAGTCAAAATTATCAATATTTGCATGGGTGAGCTTATTGATGATGCAACAAGAAAAACACCAAAGGATGCGTAATCTTATGAGATTCAGAGACATGTTGAAGATGTATTGTAGCCGGAGGTAGATTTGTCAAAAAGACATTTGTTCCTTTCTTTTTTGAGTTTACTCATTTAGTGAGGTGTGATTATATTCATATAAATATGAAAATTTTGTTTATAACTATCTTTCTTGTCTATATATATATATATATATATATATATATATATATATATATATATATATATAGTTCCTATCAAGAGCGAACCTTCGCTTTGAACTTACCGTGCGAAGTTCAGTTTTTGGCACACTTTTCGGTCATATTTTAACATCTCCACCGTTCAGTTGTTAGAACCTAATGTATAGATCGTCTCTACAAAATATCATCCAACTTGATAATCGTTTGACCTTTCGTTATGGTAATTTAGATGGACAGTTCCGGTTGAACAAATTCAGTTTGTTCATTGATTTAATATAGTTTCGATACCTTAACGATCACCAAATTGAATGAAATTTGGCAGAGACGATCTATACATTAGGTTCTAACATCTGAATGGTGGAGATCTTAAAATATGACCGAAAAGTGTGCCAAAAACTGAACTTCGCACGGTAAGTTCAAAGCGTAGGTTCGCTCTGGATAGGTTATATATATATATATGTTGATCTTGTTTCTCAACTATACATTCATGAGTTTATTAGGATTCTCTAGAGTTCTGATGAAAAGATAAGTTGATAAATGAGTGAGCCCCAATGAATAAACAAACACTCACTACAAAGGCTTTTTAACAATGCCTTTTAGCTCTAAACTATAGCCTTTTAGCCTTTCACTAAAAGAGTTGGAGATGAACATTGCTAAATAGTCTTTTAGCCCTCAACAATGATGTGTTGGAGATGACCCAAACTCTTACCTACTCGACCACATGTGTTAGTTATGAGTTATAGAGGTTACCAAAGGGTATAATGAGATCTACTATCTGTCAGTTTAGTGTAAGGCTGTAACCTGAATCAAACAAGCATAAATGTGATGTGTTTGATAATTTTTTAGGATTGATGGTATTTAGATAAAATATACAAGAAGCAGACGTTTAAAGAGTTTTATACGCTAGCGATACAAGTGACTTATCAACTATTTGATGATTTAAGCTGTTGATATATATTTGTAGTTAACTTTTTTTTTTCACGAAATAATGTACTTAATATCCATCCATCCATTTTCATTAATGCAAGTGTAAATGATTAAATTAATTCCTTATAGAGTGAGCTTAAAAACAAAGACATATTTAACTTAATAACACTACCAGAAAAAAAGGTTTTCCAGACGAAAAAAAAAAACGGCCGACGAATTAAAATTTTCGTCAGTAATTCTAAGGAATAGCCGACAATTTTATTTTTCGTCGGTGAAAAAAAAAATCGTCGGTTATAGTTTAACCATAGCCGACGAAACTGTTTTTTCGTTTGTATTTTAAAAAAATCGTCGGCTATATTCATATTTCAGTCGATGATTTGTATTTTCATCGGCCTTTGTCCGAAACATTAGTCGACGAAAATTTTTGGAAGTATGGCCGACGAAGTTAACATTTTCGTCGGCTATAAGTCTATATATTTTCAGATCTGGACAGCAGCTGCTCATTTCAAAAAAAATGGGAAAAACGGGAGAAAGAGTGAAAAATCTGTGGATATTGTTGAAATCCGTCCTCTCTTATATTGTGGAGCTATATATAGGTACATATATGTGTGTATATATATGTTGATTTTGAGTTTTAGTTGTTGATTTTGAGTTTTAGTGATTTTGATTTAGTACGTAAGTACGTGATTTTTTGTTTTGTTGTTGTTTTAGTGTTAGAATGTATGTATATATGTTGATTTTGAGTTTTAGTTGAGTTGATTTTGAGTTTTAGCGATTTTGATTTATTAAGTGATTTTTTGTTTAATTTGTTGTTGTTTTAGTGTTAGAATGTATGTATATATGTTGATTTTGAGTTTTAGTTTTAGTTGAGTTGATATTTGAGTTTTAGTTTAATTATGTGTTTTAATTTGATGTTATTTTAATTAGTGTTAAAATATATATATATATATATATATATATATATATATGTTAATTAATAGTTGTTGATAGTGTAATTAATTAACTTAAATAATGGTTGATATATAGTGTAACTTAAGTAATGGTTGTTAATTAATGGTATATATATATATGAGTTGATGTTGATAATAATATATATTGTAATGTAATTAATTATTAAGGATTTATATATATATATATGTATGTGTTAATTAATTTCTTATTAATTAAAGTTATACATATATATTATTATCAGGCTATATATGGATCTGGATAAGAGTTGGATTTCGCTTCCAAGGCATGACCGACGATACACTACAGGAGTTGTGAATTTTTTGCAGTTCGTCGAGGAAAATGCAAACGGGAATTATTACCATTATTGTCCGTGCAAGAAATGTAAGTGTCGCAGTGATATGTGTCGATTTCCGATTAGGACAGTATGGGAGCACCTAAAGAGTAATGGGTTTTGGCCGAAGTACAAACGTTGGATATATCACGGTGAGCCATCATTAGATGGATCGCATGATCATGGGCAGTTTTTTTAGGCGGGCAGTAGTAGTACATCCAACGATCCAACAATGGCATTCGTCAACGACGTGTTTCCTTTTGAAAGCGGTGTACGTGGGGAACAATATATGCATGACCCGGTGCTGCCCTTCCCACAAGTTGTCAACACTGCTGCTTTTGACAAGTACAACAAACTGATTGCATTGCAACAGACCCCTGTGTCTTCAAGTTCTGAGAAGACAGTTCTTCAAAGTGTGATGGAGGTAATGAGGATTAAAGTCGAGACAAAATCGACTATCAGGCAAGTGGATGAATATCTACAGTACACTTCTTCGTTGTTGGAGGAGGGTCATCGTAATCCTAGCAATCACCGTAAGGTCCGAAGTATCCTCAAAGATCTAGGGTTTTCCTACATTAAGATCCATGCATGCGCATTTGACTGCGTTCTCTTCTGGGGTAAAGATGCAGAAGGGAATGACCTTGCTAACCTTGACGCATGTCCGATATGTCAGTCTGACCGATATAAGTTGACGGGAGCAGGCAATAGGAAACCTGTGAAAGTGCTTCGGTATTTTCCGTTGAGAGATAGGCTTGAGCGGTTGTACATGTCAGAAACCACCGCAAAAGCTATGAGATGGCACGATGAGCGGGACGCGGGAGACGCAGATATCATGACACACATCTCTAACGGAGCGGCTTGGAAGTATATAAACAATGAGTTTCCTCATTTTGCGTCAGATGTCAGAAACGTCAGGCTCGGGCTCTCAACCGACGGGTTCAACCCTTTCGGCACCATGAGTCTTTCATACAGTATATGGCCGGTGGTTTTGGTACCTTACAACCTTCCTCCGTGGATGTGCATGAAGAAGGAATATAATATGTTGACGTTGTTGATTCCGGGGCCTGTTTACCCAGGAAAATGTCTCGATGTGTATATGAGACCATTGATTGAAGAGCTTAAGGTATTGTGGGACGTTGGTCATCCCACTTTTGACAAGTACAAGGAGGAGACGCTCCAGATGCATGTCATGGTTATTGGTACCATCAGTGATTTTCCTGCTTATGGGATGTTGTCGGGCAGCGTTGTTAGGGGATACAAGGTTTGTCCAGAGTGCCTCAACGATTATGGGAGCACCCCTCATTGCAACAAGATATGCAGAATGGGTCATCGTGTGTTCCTTCCGGCGGATCACCACTGGCATTACGAGTCCGCCGCATTTGATGGAACCGAAGAACACGGTGGTCCTCCCAGAAGATGGACGGGAAGAGAAATTTTAGTAGTGCTTAATGAGTACGATTTTGGGCCCCTCAGCAATCATCCCGATATTGTAGCGGAAATACCTGAAAGACCTGAGGAGTACAAATTCTGGACACATAAGAGCATATTGTGGGAACTCCCGTACAGGTGTGAGTTGCTGATCCGTCACTTCCTAGACGTTATGCACATAGAAAAAAATGTTTCTGAAAGTGTGGTTGGCACAACGCTGAACTTGGAGGGGAAGACAAAAGACGGTCCTAAGGCTCGCACTGATCTGCAAAACATGAATATCAGAAAACAACTATGGTTGAAACAAGGGAAGAGAAAAATGCCTCAAGCTCCTTACACCGTCAAGCCTGAGCATAAATAAGAAATTTTCCATTGGATAAGTCGGGCCAAGTATCCTTCAGGCTTTGCTGGAAATATAGCCAAGTGTGTGAACAGACAATTCAACAATCTTTACGGGTTGAAAAGTCATAACAATCATATCCTGCTACAACGTCTCTTCCCTGTTTTCATTCGACTGTTCCTTCCCCGTCACGTTGTGGAGCCGTTAGTAGCGTTGACAAGATTTTTTTAGAAGGTATGCACACGGGAAGTGAGAAAATCTGACCTCCGGGAAATGCAACAAGACATCGTTCACATCATGTGTAAATTTGAGATGATATTTCCTCCAAATTTTTTCGACATCATGCCTCACCTCATGATCCATCTTCCTCGGCAGTTGTTGCTTACCGGTCCTGTGCACTTCACTTGGATGTATCCGATGGAAAGGTACGTATTTTACACCTTGTGTTAATTTCCTCATCAATATATGTGATTTAGTATTAATGTATTATCATAACACTTTAAAAACTTGATTTATAGGCAACTTGGACAATACGGTGATTTTGTCCAAAACAGATCCGCACCTGAATGATGTATAGCTGAAGCATATATTGCGCACGAGTGTGTCACCTACATGAAGCTGTATTTAGAAGCGTTACAGGAAAGCATACCGGAAGATGTACCTTCACAGTTCAATCTTTCCATACTCTCCGACGATGTTGTACTCGGTGGAAACATGTCAGTTTCCTACAAGTTGAAAGATTATGAGGTAGCCATTGCACATTGGTGGGTAATAATTAACTGTCCAGAAGTTCAGCTTTGGAAGAACATGCATCTAAACTGTGAACAAGTAGGATGTGATCTCGATTACCACAACCGAACATTCGCAGAGTATTTCGGCCGCTGGGTACGTAAGTTTAACCTTATTCTATACGTATTTATATATTATTGTGTATAATTATTCATATTTATAGTTGATTATGATGGTTGCAGATGGACCTCATTAAAAATGATAATCACCCAAATTGGTCGCACGAACTCAGACTGCTAGCGATGAAGCCGGTCTATTCAAAAGTTTATGCGACGTGCAAGGTGAATGGTGTGTTATTTCGATGTGAAGAGAGAGACGTCAGACTGAAAACACAAAATTCAGGGGTTATGGCACATGGTGGGGATGATGGAGTTGACTATTACGGTGTTCTCCATTCAGTTGTGGAACTGCATTATGGGGAAGGCATGAAAGTGCACCTTTTCAAGTGTAGATGGTTTGACACACGGCCACATAGCATGAAAACCGATCAATACGGCATAACTTCTGTGAACACTAGTACATCATGGTATGAGGATGACCCGTTCGTTTTAGCCACATGGGTGAAACAAATGTTTTATCTTGATGATCTTGCCAAGGGGGACCCGTGGAAAGTAGTCAACACTATTCACCATCGTAACATTTACCGGGTGTCTACACTTGGAGTGGCTGAAGAGAACGAGGAATGTGGCACCGCGTATCAAGAGCCCAACTCAAACAGTATTCCTGACTCCTCTTTTATTCGCCTAGACACGCCGGTGCGAATTCGACGTGAAAAGCCACTGCTTGTTGATGTTGATCCAAATGAAGAAACTAACAAGGACTCTAGTGGTGAGGAAAGACATAGATTACCCCTATCGAGCAATTCAGAAACCGAAGAAGACTCATCCGATGATTCCGATTACAATCCGATGGATTAAGTAATTTAGATGATGTAATCCTTTCATTTGTAATCCACTCATTTCTAATGAACGGGCGTGGGGATGAGCCTCCCAGCTAGGCTGGGTTCCAAACCCCTTAAAAAAAAAAATTGAAATATGTTGACTGTTGCCTTTCTGTTTTTTTTATGTTCAATTTTGGTTATATATGAACAGGACATAGGAATACGAGAGGTGTAAAACCACTGATTTTTTTTATTTTTTTTCATAGAATAGCCGACGAAATATGCATTATTTCGTCGGCTATACTCATAATAGCCGACGAAAAATGCGTGATTTCGTCGGCCATTCATATATTGAAAAATACATATTTTATGTTAGACAGAAAACGACAAAATAATAGCCGACGAGTACTAGGTTTGATTTCGTCGGCTATGATAAAAAAAAAAAAAACAAAAAAAAACCAGCTTCCATTTTCTATCATTATCGACAAACCATTGCTTCATCCTTCAAATGCAAATATGTCGTCAAATAAGATATGACCGAAATAATGAAATATGTCTACGGTTGAAGAATGACAAGATTCCGACAAATTCTGTGTGCCGAATGTTGCGGTTAACTGTTTTTTACTTCCGTTTTCCAATGGGTAGCCTGACGTTTGGTAAAAATTTTGAGAAAAATTTTTAAACGATTAGTTGCGTCTCATCGATTTGAAACTATTATCTGTTGAAGGTCAGGCAAAAAAAAGTCATTTAGACAGGCCAATTACCATTTCTAAGCGTTTAAAGAGTTGACTCACCCGGTTGACCGTCCCGATCGAGCCTTTAACGTTGTCAGATGTAGTTGAATTTTTTTTCATACATGTATTTAAGGTGAACGGTGATATCTGACGGTTGGTATAGATTTTCTAAACTTTTAGATTCAAAATCAGAACATATGCACTAATGTTCCTTAACTTGTTTACTAAGTGTTTAAGTGAATGTATAGTTTCAAATAGTTACTATACGTACACTCTTCAAATGCAAATATGTCGTCAAATAAGATATGACCGAAATAATGAAATACGTGTACGGTTGAAAAATGACAAGATTCCGACAAAATCTGTGTGCCGAATGTTGCGGTTAACTGTTTTTTACTTCCGTTTTCCTATGGGTAGCCTGACGTTTGATAAATATTTTGTGGAAAATTTTTAAACGATTAGTTGCGTCTCATCGATTTTGAAACTATTATCTGTTGAAGGTCAGGCAAAAAACCGTCGTCTAACTAGACTAATTTCCGTTTTAAAGCGTTTAGAGGTTTGACTTAGTGGTTTGACCAACAGTTTAGCCGATGAAAATTATATGTCGTCGGCTAAACTCTTGCGATCCGCTTATTGTCCGCCGTTGGATGGCTCAGATCTAACGGCTACTGATTTTCCAAAGCATAGCCGACGAAATATTTGAATTCGTCGGCGAAACTCTTGCGATCCGCACCTTTTCATTGTCCGCCGTTGGATGGCGGAGGTCAGACGGCTGCTGATCTCCTAAAGTATAGCCGACGACATTCAAAGAATAACCGACGATTTTAAAGATGTCGTCGGCTATTTTGAAGAATAGCCGACGAAATCTTTTTTAATCGTCGGCTATTCTTTCTTCTATAAATCAGAAACTCTCGAACCTTAGCCGACTTTTTCCTCTCCTCCTCCTCCTGCTGCTGCTCCTCCTCCTCCTCCTCAAATCGGCGGCGCCACACTCCTCCAATTCCGGCCTCCTCCTCCTCCGATCCTCCTCCTTCCTCAAATCCTGCTCCAAGCCAGCCTCTTCCTCCTCCTCCTTCCCCTCCGCCTTCCCCTCCTCGTCCGGCCTCCTGCCCCTCCTCCTCCGGCCTCCTCCTCCGATCCGGTTAAAATTTTATTTTTTTCAATTTAGTTTAATTTTATAAATTGTTATATATTTAATTTTAATTATATAAATTGTTATATATTTGTTAATAAATTTAATTTTAACAAATTGTTATATATTTGTTATATATTTTATTTTAATTATATAAATCGTTATATAATAAATTGTTATATATTTAATTTTAATTATATAAATTGTTATATATTTGTTATATATTTGTTAATAAATTTAATTGTTATATATTTGTTATAATTTAGGTATATAAATTGTTATATATTTAATTTTAATTATATAAATTGTTATATAAATTGTTATATATAAATTGTTAAATTAATTATATATATAAATTGGTAGTCTACTTATAACCATTTATATATTTTTGTTAATATATAAATGATTATTTGTATTTATATATATGTTAATAATGAAATATAGTTACATTTCATTGATAATCCCCTTTATATAGGGTGAGTATTACAACGGTAATAGGAAATACATTAATGACAATAATGACTACATAATTATCTATCGTCAGTTACATTGACGAAGGCACATAATACGTTTTTCCTTCAACACTCCCCCTTATGCCGAGTCAGAGATAGAATGGTGCATGTGGTGTTGCCTCATTAAAAACCTTGCCAAGTAACAAACACCCAATGGGAGAAAATAAAACTTTGGTCGAAGGACAAAAAGAGCGCAACGCACCTATTACATTTGAAAACAACATGTATGTGCTAGACTCCCCCTGATGTCTGCACCTCCCCCTGATTTTTACATTAATCATTGGATTCTCCCTGATTCTTTCATTTGATCAAGGGAGCTTCAGTAACATTAGCATAATTATGCATTTTCACATGTTTTTCCAAATATGACTTTGAGCAATGATTTAGTAACTAAATCTTGCCACATCGTCCTCAGATCCAACTTGATTTTCTTTGATCTTGAGGATAAGGTTGTTCATGAACTGAATACATAGGTTCATATTGAACATCAGGTTCACTCGTGGTATGACCTTCATATAACAAAATAGTCATAACTTCGTCTAAAGTATGAGTGAACCATTAAGAGATTTGAAATTGATCTGTGATATCAGATTTTCTTATCTCACCTTTAATGCGTTTTTCTTTACGCATAGTTAGCTATGACGTGGATAATTTATTTATCATGTCACATTCTATGTAGAGATTGAATAAGCCCAAATCTTTCATATCTTTAATGAAAGAACGATTTGCGTTGCGTAGGCGCATAGCTAGACATAGCTTTAC
This sequence comes from Potentilla sterilis, assembly GCA_963682095.1. Lineage (NCBI taxonomy): Eukaryota > Viridiplantae > Streptophyta > Magnoliopsida > Rosales > Rosaceae > Potentilla > Potentilla sterilis. The sequence continues at coordinate 44,253,371 of OY821755.1, read as the reverse complement.
AAATTTACATCGAATGAGAGGTCGAGTCTTACATATTATGTTTAAGTACAATCATGCGTCATTGCAGTTGTATAGGAATTTCATTTCCCAATACTTCTTCGTCATCTTCCTTTAGATGAAAAACGGATCTATTGTTAGAGTAAAGACTTCGACTGATCATGGGAATATCTGTAGGCCTCACTTTATTCTTTAGAGTGCCTAAGCCGATTGATGGATGATCACCATCATTACAGTCCTTGAGTTCCATTTCAAGACTGTGTATTCCCAAAATCTTTTTCATTCTCAACTTAGGATTTACAATACACTGAGTTTCTCTTATTTCATTTTGAGTTCATATATATCCATAATGAAAACGCATAATTCATCAATCCCTTTCCAATCAAGTAGTCACTTTAGTGAACGTTTCAATTTCTTTTGCAAACGTACTCATGTGATCTAGAGTCACTTGATTTGGGTGGATCAAGTCCGTTTAGGATCCTCATGTATATCTCTTAATTTAGATCCCCATAGAGATATATGTTTTGATCACTTTTCGTAAGCTGCATGTTCAGTTTTTCGGAAACAACCAAACTGACAAGGTAGTGGAGTGCAATGACATCCATTACGAGAGTTTGTCTTATCGTAGTCCATTACGAGAGAATATCTCCTCGTAGTCGATTCCAGTGCGTTTTTGAGAGACCTTGCGCCATAAGGTGAGTTTGCATACTCTTATTCTCATAACGCATTCTAACAAAGATATATTTGATAGGGTTTATATTTACGGTGTCGGCGTCACCTGCCCAAAAGACCTATCTCTTTGTTTATACTGGATCGCTTTTTTTCATTAGGCCAGTTTACTAAGTTGACATTTTTCAACGAAGTATGGTTCGATAGTAGACTCATTATTCCACGTCCTCATGTACACTAGTGTAATGTGTTTGTAGAGATCTCTATACTTTAAGGATTGGTTCTAACATTTGAGGCGTCCCCCAATGATAACCACAATCCATAAATATTCTCATGAGACGGATTTGAGTATCACTGATCAATAGATCAGGTTGTGCCAAACTTGTTTTCTTCCTTTACACAAGTATGTATCGAACTTAAGGTGGCCTCCCCCTCTTCCTTGGAGAGCCACGGCCTGTGACACCATTTATGCCACTTATGGCGTCACCATGCCACCATGGATGGTGGCAGTGCAATACCCAATTCCACTTGGGTGGTACCATGTCCTTTTGATAAAACACAATCCTTGCAGGTATATTTGCAGCAGGTTTATATGATCTCGTCACTTTAATGTATAAGACATCTGCACACTTTACTTTGTGTGATTTTGGGGATCGAGATGAGACACAGTGGGGACAAACCACGACAATTCCTGTCGTTCCACTTGAACATGCTTGTTCTTATCTCCCCCTAACGACGGGAAGACTGTCTCATCAAAGTGACACACCGCAAATCTAGCGGTGAGGAGATCGCCTGTCAAGGTTTCGACATAGCGGACTATAGCTGGAAGTTCATATCCAGCATAAATATTTATTCATCTCAAGTAACCCATCATTGTGCGCTGTGGCGGCGCAATTTTGGCACATAAAACATTTAATGGAGCTCAAGGATTGTAGATCCGTGTCAATCCAAAAGAGCTCAAGGATTACAAGTTCGTTTGAAATCCTTTAAAATCCTCACACATAGTCACTAGCTATGGTGTAAATTGGTTCAATGATGTTGGCCATGGATGAAAAAGTAACGCTGCATGCAAAAATTGCATAACCCAAAACGGAAGTATTGGTGTGCTTTACCAATATTAAGACTATTACTGTAGTCGTTTTCCGTGAGACCAATTGGGTTCTTATATAAGAATATGATGTCCATTACAAATCCCATATAATAAGCCATAGAATCATCACACCTACGGAAATTAACCCGGCCTAGGTGCTTTGACTTTCTAGCATAAGCAGCAGAAATTTTAATTGTGGATGGTGTCATGACACGTGACCAGCGTGTCGACACTACAACCAACACCATAAAATATCTAAGGTGTCCGCAAGTTGGTTGAATCAGTCCACTGAATCATCTTTGGATTCAATATAAGTACATAATGAGAACACATGTTTCCTTTGCATATGATGGTGTCAATCATAATTTTATGAGTAGGCTTTGAATGATGTACTTTTATTCATAAAGTCACGATGGATATCAGAAGCATAATAGGGTATAAGTGCATGTACTTTGTGCATCAATCATAATGCCACCTTAGGGGAGCAGTGGAATCTAGGGTTTGAACACACGTCTTCAACCCTACATGGATTGTATCGAAATAATATTTGAGGATAAAATGTTCTTTGATCGTCCTCAGTTTCGTGTGTGAACCATATTCTTCTGGTGTTTGCTTCTATTCATTCAAAATATGGGTGTCCATAGTAATTTCTTTAATGTTCGGATCACCAGATCAAAGCCAATGTATGTCAGATTTCCAAAAATATCATTTTCTTTTGACTTTGGGTGAAATTAGTGGTTACATATAACCCACTAAGTTGACATATAAATTTCTCTAATACGCGTTTACATCCGTAGTCATTAGAGGTAATGCAAAGGAGCTCAAATGAATTCTCACTTCTGTCTTTTTACATGAACATCGTGGCATAAATTTCTTTAAAATGTTGAACAAATTCAATTTTCTCTTATCGCATAAATTGTCAATTTGACATATGCTCAATATATACATCAAAATGTAACTCAAGTTCTTTAGAGTAAGTCGATGGGGATTGTAAAAAAGGTATTGTAATCCCAGTTAGGCAAGTGCATTATGAATCCCAAAGGAACAGATATTTAGATCATTATCACTTTCATTATAGTACTACAGTTCTTCAGTACTATTGTGCTATTTTTGTGATATATTAGTACTATTGTTCTTCAGTACTATTATTCTAGGGATTACATGGTGCGTTTCTTTGCATACGGTTCTTTGTGTCATGCCTATATTATGATATGTTACTTTACTTTATGCAATACTTTGCAAAGTTATATGCAGAAAATTGAATCATGTATATCATGAATAAAATTTGAATAATCTCAATTCCTTTAGAGAAAATTCAAAAAAAATTAACATGCCAACGATTATATTTAGTCTTGTCCAATTTAGAGATAGAAACTTTAAGACTAAAAGTCTAATTTAGGCGTGATAGCCTTTATAAGGATATCTTAGAAATTTAAAAATAGACTAATCAAAGTCTATCTTGGATGGAGCCAAATCCTTTTTGCTCTTTTAATAGCTGCAATGATGAGATATGTCATTGACATCTTCTTCCCATATGGTATGCCTTTAGTTGTAAACTCATTTTCAATGTTTATTGTTAGATATTGAAGATACTTTTCCAAAATCCGCGTACTCATATGATTCTTCATATTTATTGAAAGTCGTAGCTAATTCTTTGCTAGCTTATAATGTACGTATCAATACTTCATTGATTTACAACAGAGTGCTTCACTGCACATGACATGTCCCCAATGTCAGCTTTTCAAATGTTATATTGTTTCCACTTACTTTTGGATGATTATATGAATTTTACGTCCATGGTAATTACCCTTTGTTTTAGGGTCGTTGCATTACTTTAATTTGTTCAAGAATATATATATATTTTTCTAAGACCTTACATCGTCATTACCTTTTGATTTAGGGTTGTTGCATTACTTTACATAATTTTTTTCAGGAAATTTATTTTTCTCAGACCTTACATTGTCATTGAAGATATTATAATTATTTCTTAGCTATTTACATAAAGCAGTTTGCATAAATATACCATGTTCGAGCCTTAGTTGGCTCAATAGGGGAATTTGGTACTCATGTTCTTCAGAGTCCAATGTGTCAAAGTCAAACTGTGATGGTTAAACCATCTGTAAAATATAGGAAGAATAAAATGTATTAATTTCGTGGTCTAAATGACATGCACGACGACTAATATAAACCAATATGCATTATGGTAAATCCGATGCTTCGTGAAATTTCGTTATCACAATAAAATTTTCTCTATTTTCATTGCATGTGAAGCTAATGAAATTCCATTATCATTTCTTTCTACACAATTAATAAGATATCCATCTTGAAAATTTTTTCAAGAAATAAAAATTGGATCTCAAGACCGAAATTTGTAATGGTCATATTTTTCTTACTTCGTGAAAATGCTTTTTCACAATATAGGTTTGTCACTTTTTCTTTATATTACAAAGCTCATGAAATTACATTATCAGGGCAATGTTCAAACTAAATAATATGTTAAATAAAACAATTATTTAACACTAATAAAATAAACATATAACTCTTCATGTTTCTCATTTATATAAAATACTAATGCAAACAAATTTAATAGAGCATTATATCATATAAATAACTGAAACAAAATATAATGAAAGAAGAGCGTCAATGTAAATATTACTTGTAAGTTTGCCAAATAAACTGCATATGAATCGATTGCTCGATCTCCGACTCCAAATTTGTCGTCGCATGCCGCATCATTAAATTGATACGTCACATAAAAAAAATATTCATATGATCAGTCACTTTAATCATACATTTACCATATCAATTAAATAATTTAATATTTACCATTAAATTCTTAAAACAGTAAATACGGTAAATAAAAATAACAATGCCGTAATTTTAAATTTACCTTTAAATTATATTTTCAAAAAAAAAAACTGTTTTTTTTCGTGGGTTGGATCAGGCAGATCCGGGTCAGGCCCAACATACCGGGTCGGGTCGAGACCCGGCCCAAAGAAGCCGGGTCGGATTAGGCCCCAAAATCTGGGTTTGTGGCAGATCGGAGCGGACGGGGTCGCGGGGAGGGCAGCGCCTGATTCGTCGGCGCGGAGGCGAGGACGGCTGGATCAGGGACGAAGCACTGAGCAGTGTCCCTCTACACACTGGATTGGGTGGCTGTTCCGACGCGCAAGGCTCCTGCATCGGCGGCGCGGAGCTGCGTGCAGGGCTGGATCGGGATCGACGATGGGTGCCCAAAGCAGATTTTCTTGTTGCTAGGTCTTGGGCGCGGCGTCGAGGTTGGATCGTCGACGTGAATGGCAGGAATCGATGCAGGTCATCGACGGGGATGAAAGGGTCGCCTGCGTCGTTGGGCTAGGGTGTCATGACGACGATCGGGGACGACTGCGTCGTTTGTCGTCGAGGACGACTAGATCAGGGGGGGATCGATCGGAGGCCGGTTGGAGCGACTGGGTCGAGGCGCTGGAGCGCAGGGTCGAGGCGCCGATCGAGCAGTGGTGCCGGGACGTGACGTGGTCGGCTGCGCGGGTCCGATCTGCAAATCTCGATCGGTTGGGTGCCCAGAGAAACTTTCTGGGTGAGCTGAGATTTTCAAGCTTCTTCCGACAAACTGTTGTCGGTAGAGTGAATTTCTGGGGATTTTCCGACAAGCTGTTGCCGGCAGAAAAGAATATTAGGGTTTTGATTTTCTTTTCAGAGACAAAACCAAGACTTTTTTTTTTTCTGGCTAAAGCAAAGTGCTGATAACGTGTTGTAGGAAAATGAGAATTGGTCTACTCATTTCATTGATAATCCCCTTTATATAGGGTGAGTATTACAACGGTAATAGGAAATACATTAATGACAATAATGACTACATAATTATCTATCGTCAGTTACATTGACGAAGGCACATAATACGTTTTTCCTTCAACAATATAGTTATATTTGTATATAAATAGTTATATTTAGGTTAATGGTTAGTATTATTTAAAATTAGTTAAAATTTAAATATTAATTTGTTAGTATGTTTTGAAATATGTTAGTATTATTAGTTATTATATTAATTAGAATTTGTTATTTAATGTAATATAATTTAATATTAATTAATGTATTAATGCCTCAAGCTGTAGATGGCCGATGCATTCAGACAGTTCTTCGGAAGCCGTCGTTTCAGATCTAGGGGTTCTGGAAGTTCCGCCGGTTCCGCAGAGTCCGACAGGACCTTTAGCCAGCCTGAGAGGACCATCACCCAGCCGCGGAGAAGTGTGAGTTCTCGGCACCAGACCCTTCTTCAGGCGGGGCGGCTGTCGAGCAGTTCACGTCCCCCTGTCGGGCCAGATGCTCCGAGGTTCAGTAGGCAGCTATTTCAGGACGAGATAGCTGCAGACGTTCCTCAGGTCCGTATGCCTGAGGTTCATCGGGAGCCGATGACGAGTCCGACGACGTCTGCTGCTGACTCGACTGAGGGGCCTACTCTCCCAAATCAGCTCTACCTCTCGTACAACATTCCTGCGATACCCGAGGTCGACTTTCGTGGTGTGCCCATATGGCCTGCTATGCCTCAGTACGTGAGTGTTGCAGAGACATACCATCAGCAGCCATTTGAGAACCCTGACCTCCTGATTTCGGGGAGGAGAAAAGGAAAGTCGACAGACGAGTCATCCAGTTCAGGTAACATTTGATTTTATTAATTAAATGTTTTATTAAAATTAACGCACTAATATTTAATTTTATTAACCAATAGTCGTTTATGTGATAGGGACAGCCGCTAGCAGTTCAACGAGGAATACGAGAGGTGTCATATGTTTTGACACGCTCAGGAGAACTGTTGAGAGCAGGGGGAGGATCCAGATCAACGAACTTCCTGATTAGGAGGTTGAAGGGAAAAAACGCCGCGACTACACGGGTTGCGTGGGGGCACTGATTAGGGACAGAGTCCCTATGTTGTGGACACGGTGGGCTGATGTGCCCGAAGAGATCAAGAGGGAGGTGAACAACGCCGCGTTGGTGAGTAATTTAAAAAATTTAATTTATTTATCGTAATATTTAATAATTTTCGGTATTGTTATAATTGTAAAACTAATAAAATATTATCTTTCAGACATACTTCGAGATTGCAGAACAAAAGCAGGATTGGGCGGACTCGATGCAGAACTTGAGGTACTTTGGGAATTCCTCATCTTATAATTTGAAATATTTTATGATATTAATAATATTTCTAATGCACTTTTGTTTTTTCCGTAGGTTCAAAGAGTGGAAGAACGAGCTCCGTTCCCACTTTAACCAATACGACAACCGTGGTCGTATGGGTACTCCCAGAGAGTTCATGTTCAGGGAGTACGAGTGACGTTGGTTGAAGACAGTAGACTTCAACAACTCACTTATGCTGGTAAATACTAAACTTAACTATAAATGTTTATTTTGTTAAAATTTTAATTATTAGTTTAATTATTTTATAATTATTACACTAATATTTTTTGATACATTTTTCTAATATTTTATTATTTGTTTGAAGGAACGGTCTCGGATAAACTCTGCGAACCGCCGACGTAACACAACCCCCCATCATGGTGGTTCTAGGCCATTTGCACAATATCAGGAGGAGGCGCTTAGAGATCATCCTGATAGCAACCCGTACGTGGAGACGTTCAAGATCGCTTATCCACAAGCGACAGAACAGCTCATAAGTCGTTGATTACGATTTTAAAATTTTAATTATTAATTTTACTTAATTATATATTTGTTAGAATATTAATTTTTTTTTTCCCGTTCAATTAGGAGAGGGTGAACCGGGTCGAAGAAGAGGTGTTCCAGCAAGCAGTTCGAGAGACACAACCGAACATTTCAGAGGCAGATCTGGAAGAAGCCCTGCGCCAGGTCGACCGATCGAATGTCGAAATGGCAGCAAGGATGTTCGACGCAGCCTTCCCAGACCGGTCAAACCAATACTACTGCCGGGGTTTGGGAAGTTCTGGAATATGGCTCCTGAAGACCACTAAGAGAGGTCAAAAGAAGGGAGGCGGGGAGAGCCAACAGATGAGGGGGGAAGTGCAGAGATTAGCCTCAAGATTGGCGGTCGAGGCCCAGAGATCACAGGAGCAACGCCGCAGAATACAGCAGTATCATTTGGATATGGCCAGTTGGCATGCTGAATGCGAGAGAATTCGGCAACACAACTACGCCGGCCAACAAAATTGGTGGTATGATATGTTCGCGGCACAACAACAAGCCCTTGGACCCCCGCCCTCGTTTCAGCCGTTAGTTGAACCTCCAATGCCTCAACCTCCCGATGATGACGAGCATGATGGAGAGCAGGATGCTGGGGATGACGTGGTGGACTTTAGTGCTTTAGGTGATGATTAGGGTTATATTTTATGTATATTGGAACAAATTAAATAATAAGTCATTTAGACGTGTTTCTTGTTGGTGTAAATGCATGGATTGTCTTTGTGATTTGCAGGTTGCTTGGAATGGTAATTTAGAAATTAATTTAATTTTTTTCCCCAAATGTAAGAATAGCCGACGATATTGGCATTATTTCGTCGGCTATAGTGCTTATAGCCGACGACTTTTACCAATTTTTGTCGACTATAACCGTTATAGCCGACGAAAATTACATTATTTCGTCGGCTATAACTAATAAATGCCTATTAAAATATTAATATTTTTCGACGAAATAACCGACGAAATAGATGAAATCGTCGGCTATATTACAGAACAAATAGCCGACGAATTTCGTCGGATATTTTGCCAAGGTTTGGTCGACAAAATTAATTTTCGTCGGTAATATCGTCGGCCATACTCGAGAATAGCCGACGATTTCATTATTTTTGTCGGCCATTGGTATTACCAACTCCGTTTTTCCGACGAATTATAGCCGACGAAAATTTCGTCGGCAGAAGGAATAGCCGACGAAAATTTGGCATAGTCGACGAAATTTTTTTCGTCGGCTATTCGCTCCGATCTGGTAGTGTAAATTAAATTACATAAAACAATTGAGCTGTCATCGGAGCTGTTATATCAATTGTAGTTAGCCCTAAAACAATTTTAGTGAGATGGGTGGGGACTTCTTTATAACCGGTGTGCTTGTCTGTGAGAAGGACAAGATGTCTAGGTTTTCCTCAATTCAAAAAGGAAAAAAAAAAGACGATTTTTGTAAAAAGGCAAAAGTGATAGCCTTTTTTTTTTTAGAGATGGAAAAATGATCCATTAACTAATGAAGAGATTATAAGAACTAATCATTCCACTGCCTTACTCAGAGATGACATGTAAGAACACACCACTAGCATATGATATAGTAATCTCAAATGACAATTCAACGCTCACTTAGATAAAAGCGAACTTATAAACTATGAAATTTCGACATAGAATTATAGGCACGTAGTGCATAGGTAAAAGAAAACTAGTGCACAAGAAAACGTGCTTAGGAGTTTCTACCAAGTTACTAACCAAAACTAACAAAACTAAGAAAAACTATTTAGTAGAGCCAAGAGAGGCTCCCTTGAAACTAGAATTTAGAAGGATCAAGAGCGAAGAAGTTCAACATCTAAGCCCATATGGCAGCCTCAATTCCTATCCCCACTACCCGACGACATGTCGTACATCACCAAAATCAACGTTGACTAACCTTGTAGATTGTCTGATTCCACCGTCGTACTGCAACGATTGAAGTCACCTTATCAAATTTAAACCACCACCACAGCACCCCAATCGACCACCACTGCAGCAAACAAACTATCCCAACGCAAGCCACCGCCAAATCTAAAACGTAAAACAACGCCAGACATGGAAGAAGCAAAGGAACAAACAAGCCGACACCATCTGAAGTTTCGAGCGAAGAACCCCTATCTTAGCTTGCAACTTTATTTTGGTACCCGTCTGGCAGCAAGACCACAAGATCAGTAATCGGAGACCGGCGCTGATCTGGGTGCCGCCGGACAAAAAGGTTTGGAATCAGATGGGAGGACATGGTGGTTCAGGATTTTAGAGGCGGCTTGGAAAAAGAGATAGCCTAAGTAAGACACCATGGAGGTTAACAACTAATAAATACAAAAAATATAAAAATAAAAAACATAAAATAAGAGTAATTTTTTTTTTTTATTGAACAAAAACGATTTCAAGGATTTTAGGGGACAAGGTCGGACTTGATTTTTTGGATTCTGAACTGGACTACCTTTGCCTCTTGGGACTACTAAGTGGACTGGGCTTTCACTTTGGGCTACATTTATGTTATTAGCTTTGTCTAATTTCGTTATTTTCCTTGTTACTAGGCCTATTTACTATACTATATTTTGTAGTGACTAGACTTGCTTTTCATTTTGTTTGAATAAGTGAGTGGGATCCAAGAATGAGTGGTTCTAGCATGCCAACCCCTTAACTTGTCCAAGAGAGACAATGGAGGGTATGTATTGGAACCATTCTGACCTCAATTTATTAATGAATTTGCCCCTATATGGGCTTTTGATAAAAATAAAAATAAAAAATAAAAAAAATTCAAGGATTTTAGTTTGGAAGAAATCAAACAAGAAGTCGGACTACGCATCTGTACTTGGAAAAGAAAAGAAAAACAAGAGACTCGATAAGGAAAAGAAAAGACGGATTGTACAGAAATGGAAAGATCGGGACCAATGCTTTTCTGAGTCAAGCCACGGTCAATAATGCAGCTAGTTAAAGTGAGCTATTGCGACGGAACGCTTGCGCCTCAAGAGAAGCGGATACCCAACCAAACTAAACATTCAATAGTCCAACAAACGAGAGGATCTATACGGATCCTAACATGCTTCAAACCTCCGAAAGAAAAGTGAAATCGAGGCAAAACTAGCAAGGCAGGAAACGAAGATGGACTTTATGCAAAACCACCAAAAGGAGTAGACTTTATTGTAACCACAAAATTAAAGCAAAAAAATATAAGGAATGCAAAGCCAGCTTGAGTACCAAAGCGGAAGCGATCTTGATCTAAAACCTGTTGGAAAAATGGGTTAAAAACCTTTTTTTTTTTAAACAAAATTTAAATTGGTTAATTAAAGTGTGTTACACTTATAATTAATGAAAAATGAACTTGGATTTATATTCTCCATATTTTGTTTTCCCATTTCAAATAGCCAACTTTGGATGACAATTTTTCATTCATCCCAAAACTAAATTAGACATATGAACACATAATCTTGGAAAAAGGGAAATGATAAGAGTCTTTATATAGAATCCTCTTCCTATGAGGTATAGTTGTGTAAGCACAAACTATACACTCTCACGCGCGGGGGGGGGGGGTTGCAAATTTCAGGCTGGAGCACTAAAAACTTGTGTGTGCCCGCGCGACCTGCGAACACGAATGCAACACCGATTTGGGCTCCAGAACGCAAGCTCCTTTTTGCACCCAGCCCGGATTCTTTTTGGACTCTTCAGCTGCTATTGGAAAACCTTTTGATATTCCAGTAACATATGCTGTAATGCTTGATTATGACCATTTAACTTCAGCTGTTCATGGCCATTGAAGTTCCCTATATTCATTACTGATTTTAATAGCCAAGATCATCCTCACACTATAAAAAGGGCCTCCTATTCCTCAGTCCAAACATACCAAAAGCAATAAACTCTTCTCCTCTCAAAAGCTTTCTCTCTTCTGCTCTTGTGTTCCTTTTCTGGTGATAGAAATAGGGTACTCTCTCCAGTTCGCAGGCTTTCATGTAGCAGTGCAGCTTCAGGAATTCGTTAGTCATTGTATCCTGGGAGACGAGCGCCAACAAACTTTTGCACCCGTAGAGGCGGCGTAGTTATCTTAAGGAGAGTGTGTGACACACACGACTCGACTTTTTCTAATCCATCTTGAAACTCATTCGATATTGGTTGAATATTTCTTCATATCTTCTTGTTTATTTATGAAATTTTAATTTCTAAATTCAAGTTAATATTTGTCTCAATTTATATATGCAATATCATACCATTATATTTTATATTCTTAAGACAACTATTTGATATTGCTTATATAATTTGTGAATACTCGTTACCTTTGAGTTTCAATATTCTTACACTTGTGTGTGTGTTTCAGTTTAAGAAAAAACATGACTAACGGAAAAAAATTTGGATGCTATGAATGCTGGTAAGGGACCAGTTCAAATGTCAACCATGCAAGCACCTGCCACGGCTGTGCCCGTCTCAGTCTCCCACGGGGAGAAGTGACGTGAGCCGAAGCTCGCACGCAATAATAAACCCTACAATCGTTAGTAGTATAGAATAAGTAGGGATCGTTCTAGCCGGGGATTAAGGGTACCTGAAATATGAGAATGTTAACAAAAATATTCACAAACATATATGCACACAATTGTCACACTTATATACATATATACATATTCACACACGAAATTATGGGGGATAAAAGGCTTGGCAGCAAGGGCTGCCTCTATATCTAAGACACGAAAATAAAAAGAAAACAAAACCTAAACTACTATATACAAGTGATCATCATCTCTCACACAAAACAGTTCACACAAAAGACTCTTTAACACATAGATTCGCATGCAAGAAAGTAAGAGACAAGTATTTAACATGTTCAAGACTCAACTTAGTTTCGATCTACAACTAGAACGGGAGCCGATTTTTACCTAGTTGTGAGACTTTTTCTAATGTTTTAAGATCGAGCTATTCGCATGGTGATCCTAAAAGTTATGCTACCTTATACAAGACATAGCATTGAAGCACAAAAGTCTATAATCGAAGACATGTAAACAAGCAAGGTTGTCAATCATCTTATTTAACATGCAAGTTTTAGCTAAGGTATTACCCTAGGTGAGCACAACAAATCAAAGCAACATACGTTTCATCTTTATTCGTTCTACTCAGGTTAAATGAAACCTAACATCTAGATTTACATGCTTTAAACAACAAATGCTTAAGCACAACTAATGTTTCGATTTGTTAAGGAACACCCTTAGATTACTAACCAAATTAAATCCTAAACATGCTTCTAATACCACTGCCCTAATTATCCATACATACGAAAATACTACAAGTTAAAGATTACAATTTGTCATACAAAATTCGCATGCATTCGAAGTTCATAAACAAAGAGTAAAACCAAATTCAACAACCATAAAAACATACAATCTTCATAGACAAAGTCTTGTAAAATTACAGAACAATAAAGAAGCCACGAGAAGATGGAGCACGCCTTGCAGAAACCTCCAAAGAAATTCGGCAAGGGTGTGGGACGGATCTACATGGTGGTGGTGGTTCGGCTAAACTATTTTCTGTATAGGATTTATGGTGAGGCTTTGGAAGAGCTTTTGGCTAGTATTCTATGCTTGAGATGAGATATCTTTTCTGTAGAAAAAGTGAGGGTTTATATAGGAGAGGGGTGCCGGCAGCCCTTAAGCAAAAAGGATTTCAGAAAACCTAGTGGAATAAGGTTTTGCAACCTTCCTTTCTTAGTTCAATTAGGTTTTCTTTTTCTGAATTTTTCTTCAAGGCTTGGGCTTCACATCTTCATGGACTTCTTGTATGGTCTTGGACTTCAATTTACAGGTCTTGATCCATCGAAAATGCCCCAAAATGCCGGCAGCACAATATTGCACCAAATCTGCCAGAATCGGCAGCTTCTCCTAGCTTGACTAGGAGAACTTCTTTCTTCAAGTTTTTCTTCAATGCCATGGCCAAGTGTCATTCTCCTTCCTTCCATACGCTTGGGATGTCTTCACAAATGCTCTTGTACATCATATGGTCCATCGAAATGAAGCACTTGTGAAAAGGAAGCAATCAGTCCCTGGAATCGGCAGCTTTGACCTTGTCGCAGTAATTCCGACATATCTCCACCTTCGGAGCTCCGATTGATGCGATTCCAAGTCTCACGTAAACTAGACACATATGGCCATCTCCCCATAAAATATCTCGGCCAAATTCCTTGCAAATCGTCGGGAATCATTTTTCGAAGTTGGGACAAAGTCCCAAGAAAATCCTGTAAGCCCCTGGATTGGAATGTTCGGACTGCCGTTTTGCAGCCAACTTTTGGGTGACTTCCCGAACTTCGATTGATCTGAAATTTTAACACAACATTCCTCAGTATATGGATATTAAGCACACCAAATTTCATAGAATTCGGACAAGGATAGATCGCACTTTTGCTCATCTCAAAATCACGAAAAAGACACATTTTGCACTATTTTCCAGATTTCTCAAACTTAGTCATTTTTCGGATTCTTAACCATTTTTCGCCAAACTCTACCAAATTAACACTAAACTATATTATGACTCTATCTTAGACAAATAAGGGTTAAACAAAGCATAAACGAGGGCATAAGCATATAATATCGTCGCACATTGTGCTCCTATCAAGAAGCCTGAGAAGTTTAACTGGTTACACTTAAAGAGGTGGCAACAAAAGATGATGTTCTATCTGACCACTCTTGGCCTGGCTAAGTTCTAGACTGAGAATGCTCCTGAGCTCAACGAAGGTGACCAAGATGATCAAGCAAAGATTGCTACTATGAATGCATGGAATAGTTCTGACTATTTGTGCAGGAACTACATCATGAACGGTCTGGCTGACTCGTTGTACAATGTGTACATTTATATTGGAACGGCCAAGGAGCTGTGGGAATCCCTTGAAAAGAAATATAAAACAGAAGATGCCGGTGCCAAGAAATTTATCGTGGGCCACTTCCTTGATTATAAGATGGTGGATTCTAAGACTGTGATGAGTCAATTCTCAGAAATCCAGCTGATCCTGCATGAGATTCATGCTGAAGGGATGGTGCTTGGTGAGAGCTTTCAAGTGGCTTGTGCTATTGAGAAGCTCCCACCTGCTTAGAAAGACTTCAAGAACTACCTGAAGCACAAGCGAAAGGAAATGAGCATGGAAGATCTGGATGTCAGGCTTCGCATTGAAGAAGACAACCGAGGATCTGAGAAGAAGACATGGGGCAGTGGGTATCCTGCCAAGGCAAATGTCATGGAACATGACCAGAGCTCCAAGAACAAGAAGTTCAACAATCAACGGTTCAAGCTAGGACCAAAAGGTCGTGTCTCCAAGAAACAGAGGTTTGAAGGCAAGTGCTACAACTGTGATAAGACTGCTCACAAGTCTGTTGATTGCAACAAACCAAGGAAGTATAAGAAGAAGGAGGCCAACTTGACTGATGATGTCACTCAAGATGTTGCTGCGATGAATCTCTGTGCTATGATATCTGAGCTGAACATGGAGGATTCAAACCCCAAAGAATGGTGGATGGGCACTAGAGCCACAAAAACATGTCTGTGCTGGCAAGAAGATGTTCTCCACCTTCGAACCATCTTAGGAACGGGAGATTCTGTACATGGGGAATTCTGCCACTTCTGCCATCAAGGGGAAAGGGAAGGTCACTCTGAAGATGACACTAGTACAGAAATCGATTCAGATGACGGTTTTTAACCGTCATCTCATATGCTCCCAAACTGTCATCTATCGCAATGTCATCTATTAAAATGCATTCAGATGACGGTTAAAACCCAAAAAAAACTGTAATCTACCGATCATAAGGATGACAGTTTTGTATTCAGATGACGGTTGGCATTCATGGTGCCAACTGATGCCAACTTACGTGCGCATTTTTAGTGATGAATGACATATATTGAGATGACAGTCGACTGTCATCTAATGCTACTTTTTATGTCAGTTAATATATCAAACCAAGCGTCGTGTGATATCTTCTCAGACGTCATCTTTCATTTTTAATGACTGTCATTTACATCTTCTAAGGATGAGGGTTGGCATTCATGGTGTGCGCATCTTGTGTCTGATGGCATGTAACCTGATGACACTCAAACCGTCATGTAAAGTGCAATGTAACGTCGGTCATATTGTCAAGGCGAATGTCATCTGAATTTTGAACAGATGTCATTTACACTATCATATAGTATGTCATCTGAGCTCTCTTAGACGTCAGTCTTGCATAATATTGTTTGTGTCATACGATTTTGGTTCAGATGTCACTCGTTTGTGTCATATGAATGTGTTTCTAACGTCAGTTATTTTATGACCGAGTCTGTCATTTGTGTTCATTTGATATGTTACCAAATGAACAGTACTGACCAAATCCACAGTACTGGTTCATCTCCACATATAAAACCTAATTTCATGCAAATAAACCAAAACTGTAGTATAGTACTCAATAAACCTGCCATATTTATATGTCTACCAAGATCTGTTTTAAACCATGAGTAATACACTTCTAAAAACACATGCATTGGCAGCAAAACCAAAATCAACTTCTTCCATCACAATTGTAGCTACCAGTAGCAAAAAAATGACCAATTCAAGTCCACATAACTGTAATAGGATTGGCCATATACTATAGGTACCACTAGAATTCTGCAGCAAATTACTTTTCCAAAACCAATTGGCCCAACTTCCTCTCTGCTTCAGTATTTAGGTCCCCCATAGGATTAACTTCAACACCAGCATCCTACACAGACAGGTCAAACTTAAGATAATATTTAAAAAAGGAACAGAAATTCAGTAGCTGAAGCAGGTGATGTATGTTTAACCATGACCACTACTCCATAACCAATTAACAATCACATCATACACACCAATAAATAACTATCAAGTTGCTTTCCTCTATCTTCAATTACTAAGGACTAAAGCACCTACAGAATCATGTCACCGATAAGGCAGTTCTATAGAAGTCTACAACCATCTATCTCTTTAGTTTTTCTATGTAAGTTGGTAGCAGAGAGAGTAACCTTTAGCATTTGAACACCTTCCGCAAAAGTGAGACGTAGAGTCTCAGGCAAGTACTGCAAATTTAGAAAAGGTAAAACAGTCAGAATCCAAACTATAGACGGAGAAATCAATTGTTGGTCTTTAGGTAACCATTATTCACAAGAATATCACTCCAAACTTAATCTCAATCTAACATGAAAAAGAATTATAACCTTCAGTGGTTCAAAGGGATACTGCCTCCGTACAGCTTCAAGTTCCTTCTCACAATTTTTGTTCAAATAGTCAAACATAGTAACAAACAACTTGTTAACAACATCCATCACCTGCACCAAAAACCATTAGCTGTTCAATAAGTCAAAACAGTCATTATATTCGGCTTCTGATCATCATAAGTAATCTAAAGACTCGAGCATCAATATCAAACAAAGACTCGAGCATCAATATCGCATTATAACAAATGAAGCTAATCATTTCAGTTACCAACTTACCAACAATATTTAAACGTGTGGGAAACAATCGGAAGATGGATCTCACCAGTCTTCATTTAGAGCACAAAACAACCGAACACAAAAATGATCATGCCAACTCTATAATTAGTAACTTACTTCTGTTCAAAGCTTGATAACCAAATTAGATAAGCAGCACCAAAATATATACTTTCGAAAGGCCTGAACAGGAAATGTTCATTCCCGTTCAATTGATATGCCCCGTAACCCTTCTCACTGCAAGCAACTCATAATTTCAGTCCAAAAACATAAAAGGTCGGTAAAGAAGAGCTATGCCCTCAAATATGAAATAAGTGCATATGATGGATACCTAGCCAGCCAATCGGCAGTTTTTGGTAAAATTTGCATGATCCCCCGGTGAGTGGCCTTGGTTTTTTTGTCATACCGCTGAGCAAGGGGCTGTCTATCACTTTCAAGTTCAGCAATAGCACATATCATATCCTGCAACAGAATAAGATTCAAACTTTGTATTGGAAGTGCAATGTCAATGCAGGTTATAGCATTTCCAAATTATGAAAAAGAAAGAAGAGTAATGTTACTTAGGAAAACATACAGCATCTATCTTTCCAGTAAAATGCCTGCGAACAATCATCTCTGCGATAATTAACAAATCCAATCGAAAAGAAGAAGAGGGCAAAAAGTGGGGTACCTTGAGGACCTTGAGCTTGGTGTTGCCATAGACGAGTCCAAGAGAGAATGCGGAAGCACGAGCCACCTGAACCCCAAAACCCCCAATCTTCCTAATTAGATTAGCAGTTGAAAACCAAATTCAAAAAGCAATTAGATCGAAAGAGAAAGAGAGAGAAGCAGACCAAGGCGAGGAGATTGGAGATTGGAGACTGCTGTTAAGGCTAGCTGAGAAAGAGAGAGAAGCAGACCAATGCACTCAAAGCTATAGTCAACACCACCATCAGTGAGATCAACTAGGACCTGCTGGATTGGCTTCTCATAGTCCTTTGGATTCACAAATTCAGTAACTCCGAATTTCTTTGCTGCAAACAAACAATACATGTCAACTTTAAAATCTTCCTAGCTAAGATATTACCAAATGAACTCAAGAAACAACTGGCCGGAGAAGAAATTAACAACAGGAGCTGAAGACGGTGAGGCTCACACCACATCTGCTTAAGCGACACAATTTTAGGTCTTAGTAGCCTAAATAACAAGCCCCAGTGCAGTTATGCCAACATCTCATTACACTAGTTCATCACTAACCAAACTAGTCGTTTTGATATATTCAGTTTCATACACTACTGGTTCATCATTACTAAGCAAACTAGACACCGAAACACATTCAATTCAAGAAGTAAACGAACCTCAACAATCTCATGAGCAGTCTTCATATCGTGAGCCAAAACCTCATGAAACTTAAGCCTGACCAGCTCCTCCTTCCTCCACTTATCATGAATCTTCTCAAGCCCAGTCATCTGAATCCCGGCTTTCGGCACACTAATTCTCTCCCTCAAGAACATCCCCAACCTCCTCAACCGCCTCAGCTCCTCGTCCTCAATCGTCAGCTCCGCCAAGCTCGGCGCCTTCGACCTCCTCATCTTCCTCATCTCCTTCACCTCCTCATCTTCACTCAACTCCTCCTCCTTCTCCCACGGCAGCGCCACGTCATCATCTCCTTTCTCCTCCGCTAATATATAGTCCGGCCGCACCCACGCCCGCTGCAGCAGATCGCCGAGCTTCTCCTCCCCGCCGGCATTGAATTCAAACCGTCCGATTCAAAACCTCCGCCGTCGTCGTCGTCGTCGCCTAGCCCTAGGTTCCGCAGCCGGAACACGATCCTCTCTATCGCGCTCTGGCCTTTGTCATTGTCCACGTACCTCGCCGCGTTATTCTCTTTGGACTCCTTGACTCTATCGTTGACTCGATGATGTGGTGACTCCGCCGGAGCACCGCCTCCGCCGCGAGAGGGCCACTTGTTGAGCCACGGCGCGGTGGAGGAGGAGGAGGGGGAGGGCTTGGACTTGTGCGAGGGTCGAGGGTTGGAGTTGCCGCCGCCGCCGTGCTCGGTGGTGCGGAGAGCAGAGAAGGGCCTGAGGATGCGAAATGACGGTTTTAGGAGGAGGTTGAGAGAGGAAGGAGAGTGAGAGGTGAGTGGGAGTGAGTTTCGGTGGTGAAGCATGAGGTGAGAGAGTAAGAGAAAGGCTCGGTGATTCTGGATTTGGTTGTGGGAGATGGTGAGGCTCTGGCTGAGACTCTGATGAGTAGACTCTAGTGTTGAATATCAGAGAGGGAAAAGAGAGAGGTCGAAGAAGAAGAAGAAGAAGGAGATGGTTTTTAGATCTGAGGGGAGAGTGAAAAACAGAAAACTAGTAAGGGGGAATGGTTTGTGGGGTGTGTTATTTTTGGGGGTAGTGGACCGATGATTGCGTTAAGGGAAGAAGCAATGTGGGCCGTTGGATCTGGAGTTGGGGGTAAGGGACTGTTTGGTGGAGCAGCTGGCAAGTACGGGGGGCTTTGATTTTGAGCAGGATGGAAAATAAACAAAATAAAAAAAGAATTGCGAAAAGAAGATCTGGGATGTTTGACTCACCCGGTTGACCGTCCCGATCGAGCCTTTAACGTTGTCAGATGTAGTTGGATTTTTTTTCATACACGTATTTAATCTTAACGGTGATATCTGAGGGTTGGAACAGATTTTCCAAACTTTTAGATTCGAAATCGGAACATATGCACTAATGTTCCTTAACTTGTTTACTAAGTGTTTAAGTGAATGTATAGTTTCAAATAGTTACTATACGTAGACTCTTCAAATGCAAATGTGTCGTGAAATAAGATATGACCGAAATATTGAAATACGTCTACGGTTGAAAAATGAGAAGATTCCGACAAAATCTGTGTGCCGAATGTTGCGGTTAACTGTTTTTTACTTCCGTTTTCCTGTGGGTAGCCTGACGGTCGGTAAATATTTTGAGGAAAATTTTTATACGATTAGTTGCGTCTCATCGATCTGAAACTATTCTCTGTTGAAGATCAGGCCCAAAAACGTCATTTAGACGGGCCAATTTCCGTTTTAAAGCGTTTAGAGGTTTCACTCACCCGGTTGACCGTCCCGATCGAGCCTTTAACGTTGTCAGATGTAGTTGGATTTTTTTTCATACACGTATTTAATCTTAACGGTGATATCTGACGGTTGGAATAGATTTTCCAAACTTTTAGATTCGAAATCGGAACATATGCACTAATGTTCCTTAATTTGTTTACTAAGTGTTTAAGTGAATGTATAGTTTCAAATAGTTACTATACGTAGACTCTTCAAA
This sequence comes from Potentilla sterilis, assembly GCA_963682095.1. Lineage (NCBI taxonomy): Eukaryota > Viridiplantae > Streptophyta > Magnoliopsida > Rosales > Rosaceae > Potentilla > Potentilla sterilis. The sequence continues at coordinate 44,233,166 of OY821755.1, read as the reverse complement.
TGCAAATGTGTCGTGAAATAAGATATGACCGAAATATTGAAATACGTCTACGGTTGAAAAATGAGAAGATTCCGACAAAATCTGTGTGCCGAATGTTGCGGTTAACTGTTTTTTACTTCCGTTTTCCTGTGGGTAGCCTGACGGTCGGTAAATATTTTGAGGAAAATTTTTATACGATTAGTTGCGTCTCATCGATCTGAAACTATTCTCTGTTGGAGATCAGGCAAAAAAAGGTCATTTAGACGGGCCAATTTCCGTTTTAAAGCGTTTTAACAAATTTCGCACCCAAACATTAGATGACGTGCAACCGTCGTCTGATGTTTCAACCTTTCAATTTTTGATGGCATACCTAGGCTGAGTTTGGGAGGGAATTTTCCCGCTTATAACTTGGTAGAAACCCTAAACCCTCAGATGACAGTCAACCGTCATCTGAATTAAGTATAATTTTTGAACGATTAGTTTTTGAGATGTCTACCATTGCCAATACTAAATTTTGGATGTTTTCCTCATAAACTGAGAAAATGTGATGGCATACCTAGGCTGAGTTTGGGAGGGAATTTTCCCGCTTATAACTTGGTAGAAACCCTAAACCCTCAGATGACAGTCAACCGTCATCTGAATTAAGTATAATTTTTGAACGATGAGTTTTTGAGATGTCTACCATTGCCAATACTAAATTTTGGATGTTTTCCTCATAAACTGAGAAAATGTGATGGCATACCTAGGCTGAGTTTGGGAGGGAATTTTCCCGCTTATAACTTGGTAGAAACCCTAAACCCTCAGATGACAGTCAACCGTCATCTGAATTAAGTATAATTTTTGAACGATGAGTTTTTGAGATGTCTACCATTGCCAATACTAAATTTTGGATGTTTTCCTCATAAACTGAGAAAATGTGATGTCTAAAAGCGATTCAGATGACGGATAAACTAGAACCGACGTCTGATTATTTCAAAATCAATCAGATGACGGTTAATTTTTTTGCGTCATCTGAAAGGCGTCATCTGAAGGTGTTTTTGTAGTAGTGTGACCTCTGCGAAGGAGCTGACTCTGAACAATATTCTGTATGTTCCAGAGATCCAGAAGAATCTGATTTCTGGTGCACTGCTGAATACTCATGGGTTCCGCATAGTGATAGAGTCTGACAAGCTTGTGTTATCCAAGAATGGAATGTTTGTGGGTAAGGGTTATGTAACTGGTGGGATGATAAAAATGAATGTAATGACTATAGTCAAGAAAATGAATGAAGCTTCATCTTCCACTTATATGCTTGAGTCTTCCAATTTGTGGCATGGTAGACTAGGACATGTTAATTACGATACCTTGCGGAAATTAATTAACATGGACCACTTACCAAAATTCCAAATTAACACAAAACATAAGTGTGAAACTTGTGTAGAGACAAAATTAACAAGATCATCATTCCAAAATGTTGAAAGGAATAATGAACCCCTTGATCTGATTCATTCAGATGTGTGTGATTTGAAATCAACACAATCAAGAGGCGGTAATACGTATTTTATCACCTTTATAGATGATAGTACGAAGTACTGCTATGTGTACTTGCTGAAAAGTAAAGATGAGGCTATAGAGAAATTTGTGCTCTATAAGAATGAGGTTGAGAATCAACTCAACAAGAAAATAAAAGTACTGAGAAGTGACCGTGGTGGTGAGTATGAATCGCCATTTGCTGATATATGTGCTCAGCATGAGATTATACATCAAAGAACTGCACCTTACTCACCACAATCGAATGGTGTAGCAGAACGGAAAAATCGTACCTTAAAAGATATGATGAATGTCATGCTACTCAGTTCTGAGATGCCCCCAACATGTGGGGAGACGCAATTCTCACGGCTAATTACCTTTTAAATAAGGTGCCCAAAAAGAAAGATTAGAAAACTCCATATGAATTATGGAAAGGAAGAAAGCCATCCTATAAATACTTGTGAGTATGGGGATGTTTAGCTAAGGTGAAAATTCCTAAACACAAAAGGGTGAAGAATGGGCCTAAAACAGTTGAATGCATTTTTATTGGATATGCATATAATAGTTCAACTTATCGGTTTCTCGTGCATGAATAAAAAATTCCTGATATTCATAAGGACACGATAATGGAATCGAGAAATGCATCATTTTTTGAAAATGTATTTCCACGCAAGTCCATAGTTGAATCTAATTCTTCTAAACGGACACGTGAAGACAGTCAAGCTGTTACTGACAACGATCAGGATCAACAAACTGAGTCTGAGTTGGAGTCTGAGGTTGAGGTTGAACCTAGACGAAGTAAAAGGGCAAGGATCGAAAAATCCTTTGGTTCCGATTTCTTGACTAATGTAGTTGAAGGTGAACCGCGTACGTTTAAAGAGGTAGTAAACTCGGCTGATAGTCCTCTGTGGAAAGAAGCAATCAAAAGTGAGATTGACTCCATCTTGCAAAATCACACTTGGGAACTTGTGGATCTGCCACCTGGTTGTAAACCTTTGATGTCCAAGTAGATTTTCAAAAGGAAGTTGAAAGCAGATGGATCAATAGACAAGTACAAGGCAAAACTTGTAATTAGAGGCTATAGGCACAAGGAATGTGTGAATTATTTTGACACCTATTCTCCTGTGACGAGAATAACTTCTATCCGGATGGTAGTTGCAATTGCAGCTTTGCGCAATCTTGAAGTACATCAAATGGATGTGAAAACGGCATTTCTGAATGGAGATGTAGTTGAAGAAATTTACATGGAACAACCTGAGGGTTTTTCGGCTTCTGGACAAGACATGAAAGTGTGTAAATTGGTAAAGTCATTATATGGCTTAAAATAAGCACCGAAGCAATGACATGAAAAATTTGACAATGCCATGATCACTAATGGTTTCAAAATTAATGAATGTGATAAGTGCGTATATGTCAAGGATACGGAAAATGGATATGTCATTCATTGCCTATATGTGGATGATATGCTTATCGTCAGGAGCAATGATAAAATGATCAAATCTACTAAAGACATGTTGAACTCCAGATTTGACATGAAGGATATGAGACTTGCTGATGTGATCTTAGGGATAAAAATCACAAGAACATCAGAAGGACTTATACTGAATTAAACACATTATGTGGACAATATCCTGGAGAAATTTGACAAGGAAGGATCTAGAATTTCCAAAACTCCGGTAGACATGAGCACATGTCGAAGAATAAAGGAGAAAGTATTTCTCAATTAGAATATTCGAGAGTCATTGGAAGTCTAATGTACTTAATGAGTTGTGCAAGACCTGATATAGCTTATGTAGTGAGTAAGCTAAGCAGGTATACGAGTAATCATGGAGCTATGTATTGGCAAGCAATTGCAAGAGTACTAAAGTACTTGACTCGTACCTATGGACTGCACTACACAACATACCCAGCTGTTATAGAAGGATTCAGTGATGCAAACTGGATATCTGACATGAAAGACTCAAGGTCTACTAGTGGGTATGTATTCACCCTAGGAGGTGCAGCGGTGTCCTGGAAGTCCTCAAAGCAAACGATCATAACCAGATCCACGATGGAATCTGAATTTGTTGCACTAGACAAATGTGGGGAGGAAGCAGAATGGCTACACCAATTCATAGAGGATATTCCTAGATGGACAAGACCTGTGCCTGCAATTTGCATACATTGTGATAGTCAATCTGCGATTGGCAGGGCACAGAGCAAGATGTACAATGGTAAGTCTAGACACATTCGTCGAAGACATAACACCATCAAATAACTACTCTCTACTGGAGTTATCTCTATAGACTATGTGAAGTCTAAGGATAATATTGCGGATCCGCTAACCAAAGGGTTAAACAGAGAGCTGGTTGATAAATCATCGAGGGGAATGGGATTAAAGCCCATTGGAAAATAAAATCTTCACAGTGGATACCCAACCTAGTAGACTGGAGATCCCAAGAGTTAGGTTCAAAAGGGAAAACTAAATTGTGGAGATGAAATTGGATCACTGTGGGGAGTACCCAAATCCATTCATATGATGAAAAACAGTGATACCCGTAAAAGTTAGGTTAAGCCAAGCTTTTAATGATTCTTATGCGTCGGGTAAACCGAGCAGAGTAATGCGGGTTACTCTTATATAAGAGATCACCTATGCAAGAGAGAAGTGGAGCCGCTTCTAGGGGAGTTATTCAGGGCATAACTCTTATCAAACTACTTGCAGAACCAGGCGTGTGTCCAGGGCCAAAACGGGCACAATAATGAGAACTAGAATGTACCAGAAAGACTCATGTGTGAGGTATGCTATCAGTTACACAAAATAACGAATAGTTCAAGGACATCGCACCTACTGTTTAGTTATTAACGTAATCATACTTGGGGGGGTGGGTTGCAAATTTCGGGCTGGAGCACCAAAAACTTGTGTGTGCCCGCGCGACCTGCGGACACGAATGCAACACAGATTTGGGCTTCAGAACGCAGGCTCCTTATTGACAGTAGCCATAGAGAGGCTACCCAGGCCCCCAGACCCGCAGCCAGGACTTCTGGACCCTGCCTAGGGCCCAGGGCCAAAGCATGAACACCTGCACCCACGCCCGGGTAGGTTTTACCTGTGACCTCAGCCAGGGAACCGGGGATGACAACTCCCCAAACAGGGGCCGAAACAGTACAATACTATGGGCAGAAGGGGGCCAGTCCCACATCGAAGGGTGAGGCCAGTCCTCACACCCGGCAGCCTATATATGAGTCCTAACTACCCTCATTAATAGGTAATCAATACTTCAACTACTCATTCCCGCTTAAGTTATCAGTTTATTCCAACTATACTGACTTAGACATCGGAGCGGAATAGACCGGCCCCGCCCGGTATTCCCTTAGTTAGCAGGGTTTGCAGGCAAGAATCACATCAAGATCCACCAGTATCTGTGAGTCTACGGATTCAGATAGAAACAATTGGCGCCGTCTGTGGGAAGAGTACAAAACGTTTGTGCTGTCGTACGGGCGGGAACGGAATCGATCAGTCTACAGGTCGCAAAAAAAAGCATGTCTAGAAGCACAGGAGAAAAGAGGGAAGGAAATCCAGAGGACCGGTGGGTTCTGGAGTCGGTGCTAGTCCAAATCCCGGGGGTGGGACAAGGGTAGCCCGCTGGAGGTTGCAGTTAGACCGCTGCCGCTAGCCGAGATCCGCAGGACGCCGTGGACTCCGACCCGGGCGGCATGGCGGGAGAGATAGAATGGATGAAAGCGGAAGTAGTGCGGTTGCGGGAAGGAGACAATCAGGACCGAATGAGGGTGGAAGCTCGGTGACAGAAGATGGAAGCGTTGAACGCCACGCTGTTGGCAGCCTTGAAAAAAGGGGAACTGCAGAACGCCGCACTGGCGAGAGCACTGGAAGCACCGAGGGAAGACATCAAGTTCCCACACCTGGAGGTGGGACAACCCACCGGGAGGAGAAAGATCGTGCATGTACCGATAGCACTCTTCCCGGAAATCATGAAGAATTCCGGAACCCCCCCGCTCCCACACCGAGCTAGTACTTCATCGAATGGGGAGGCCAGTTCAACTGTCGAGGCGCTCCAGACGCTGTCCACCTCGGTATCAGACATAAGAGCCCAGATGGAAGCCAGCGAGAGGAAGGCAGTAAGACTGCTCACGAGCGGGCTGGACCGTTCTCCCACCATATATTGGAATTTGGGGGAGCTGACACACGAAGATCGCTGAGGCTAGTGTACACTGGGGCAGGGTGCCCGTTTCAGCACCGGGATAGCTTCTGATCGCAGACAGACGCCAAAGGCTATTCCGACGCCAGCTACTACAACATATTCCAAGAGACGCTCTCGGGGGAGGCATTGGGATGGTTCTACGAGTTGCCGGCGAACTAGATAGAGTCATTCGAACGGCTGGTAGATAAATTTGTTAGCTGGTTCATCCTCAGGGCCAAGGGAGCTCAAACGTCGACGGTCCTCTTTGACTGCATGCAGGCAGACGACGAGGGACTGCGGGCGTTCGTTAACCGGTGGCAGACGGCCACGGCAGGGGTAAGGAACCTCGATAAAAGGATTGCCGAGACAACGTTCAAGCAGGGGCTGAGACTCAGGGAATTCTCCTACGCCGTGCAGATAGAGAGGCCACGGGGGTACGACGAGTTGATGACCATGGCCGTCAGACATGGCCAGGCAGAGCACGATACCTACGGGAGTCGGCTGCCTAAGAGGAGACAAGATGACCCTTTACCAACTCAGTAGGGGAGTAAGACCTGGCAGCTAGGCCGTGGACCGAGGCGCTCGCCTGCTACAGAAGCCAAGAACTGGGCAGTCAACGACCCCGTAGGGACAACATCAGGATCTCGTCGGAAGACAACAGGACCGCACCTTACCGTTCGGAGCGGCGCGAGCGACCGCTAGCTATTTTGCCAGCGGACCGGCCCGTGCGGCCACTAGCCATTATGCCAGCGGAGCAGTGCGAGCGACCCTTGGCAATTATGTCAGTGGAGCAGCGCAAAAAGTCGATCGCACAGACTACCTCCTACGAGAGGATTTTTAATGAAAACAGGGATGCCATCCCCCCGCCCACGGCAAGGAGGCATCCGAAGGGAGAGCTTACCCGGGGGCAATCCCATGACGAGACATCCCACCGGACTAATGACTACCATGCCCTAATTGCGGCAGTGGACGGGCAAATCCGGGCGGGGAAGCTACAACAGTATAGACAGGAAGCCCGGAGTGTGGGAACTATACGAACTCGAATCCCTGGGCGGATCGAGGTGCACGGAAGCATAAATGTAATTCACAGCGGGACACACATTGACATGCTCACTGGGAATTCAAAGAAAAGGTGCCTCAGGTGGATCAGAGGAAAGGAGGTGTATGCCTTCGGAAGTGGGAGCGGCCAAGCCGCTAAGACCGGGTTGAGGTCGGTCACGTTCTACGAGGATGAAGAGCCGGAGGATCTGATTCAACCGCACAACGATCCCTTCCTCATCACTGTCCAGATAGATCACTAGATGACCAGCCAGATGCTGATCGACACCGGGGCATCAATCAATGTAATGTTCTGTGACGCTTACAAGGGACTGAACCGAGGGAGGGACAAAATGTCCCAGGATAATGAGCCATTAATAAGCTTCTCCGGGGAAGTAGTCCAGCTATTGGGTTCGGATTATCTACCACTGATCTTCGGCCAGGGAGACAGAACAAGAAAGGAGCACCTCAAGTTCATTGTAGTGGACTGTCTGTCCTCGTACAACGGCATCATTGGCAGGCCGGGGTTGTGGAGGCTGAAGATATTCATAGTCGGTCACATGTTGATGCTAAAAATGCCGTTTCCCACAGGGTTCATCACCATTCCCGGAGACCAGCAGGTTGCCCGAAGGTACTATGCCGAGGCCCTTACCTACGGTAGAAGGCAATCTGAGGTCTTTGCGGCAGCCCAGTAGGCACTGCCACAGGATCCCAGCATCGACCCCCTGGACGACACCGATTCCGACGAACAAAAGCCAAAGCGCCCCTCGGCGGTGGAGAAAACTAAAGAAATTTCCATCTCAGAGCTCCACCCGGGGCGAACAGTGGTAATAGGGACAAAGTTGGCACCAGATGTCAGCAAAGATCTCATCACTTTCCTCCAAAAGAACAGTTCGGTGTTCGCATGGTCCTATGAGGACATGCCGGGTATATCCCCGGAGATAGCAACACCGAACTGTTGCTATCCTGGTGCCTGGTAGTATCCTGCCCGGTAGTATCCTGGTGCGGCAGAAGAGGAGATCCTTCAACTCGGAAAAGTACGCGGCGATCAGGGAGGAGGTGTAAAAATTGAGGGGAATAGATTTCATTCGTGAGGTCCAGTATCCCTGATGGCTCGCCAATGTAGTCATGGTTCCAAAGAAGGAAACCGACCAGTGGCGCATGTGCGTAGACTTCACAAACCTCAATCGAGCATGTTCGAAGGACAGCTTCCCACTCCTTCGAATAGACCAACTGGTAGACTCAACCTCCGAGTTTAAGCTACTAAGCTTCATGGATGCTTATGTCGGGTACAACCAAATACGAATGAGTGCGACCGATGAAGAGCACACTTCATTCACTACCGACCGGGGCCTATACTGCTACAAAAGGATGCCTTACGGGTTGAAGAACGCCGGCGCCACGTACCAACGGGTAGTTAACCGCATGTTGGAACATGAGATGGGCGAAACGGTGGAAGTCTACGTGGATGACATGTTGGTCAAAAGTTTAACCGCCGGCGCCCACGTACGAGACTTGGCAGTGGTGATCGGTAAGATGCTAAAGTATGGAATGCGCTTGAACCTAAAGAAGTGCTTATTTGGGATTTCGGAAGGATTGTTCCTAGGTCATGTCATTAGCCAGCGGGGAATCGAAGCCAACCCACTCAAGGTGCAGGCGATCCTAGAAATGGAGACCCCGGAGGAACGGAACCAGGTCCAGACCCTCACCGGGCGGCTAGCTGCGTTAGCCAGATTCATCTCCCGCCTCACTGACAAATGCACCCCTTTCTTCAAACTTCTCAAAGCCCAATAGTTCAAAAAGATCCATTGGCTCGCTGAGCACGAGGCGGCATTCCAATCCATCAATTCATATTTGTCAGCGGTTCCGCTCTTATCCAAGCCAGTACCAGGAGAAATGTTGTACCTCTACATAGCTACGTCGGCCACGGCTGTAAGTGCAGTTCTCATCAGAAAGGAAGATACGCTAGAGCTCCCGGTGTATTGCATGGGCAAAAGATTCACCGGGGCTGAAAGACGATACCCAAACATCGAAAAGCTAGCCCTGGCACTGATCGTTATTGCCAGGAAGCTCCGACACTACTTCCAAGCCCACTCCATCACCTTGTACACAAATCACCATTTAAGGCAGATACTACAAAAACCCGAAACCAGCGGCAGGCTGGTCCGCTGGGCGGTGGAATTAAGTGAGTTCGATATAACGTATACCCCCCGGACAACCATCAAAGGACAAGCCACTGCAGATTTCATATGCGAACTCACGCCTATGGTAAAGGCAGAACATCCGGACCACGCAGGAAGCAGCCAACCGGCTAGCATAGTCAAGGAGGAGCCAGGATTGCCCAGCGGGTGGAAGCTTTATGTCGATGGCTCTGTCACGAGTAAACGGAGCGATGCTGGCATGATATTAACTGCCCCGGATGGCCAGTCGTATGAATACGCTTTGTGGTTTATGTTCAACACCTCCAACAATGCCGCTGAGTACGAAGCGCTAATAGCTGGCTTGTAGTTAGCCAAAGAAATGGGGATCCCATCCATGGAAGTATACAGTGATTCAAACTTGGTAGTCAACCAAGTAAAAGGGGTATTGAGGAAAAGGAGCCGTAGATGGCCTCATACCAGGCATTGGCCAAGGCCATGATGGAACCATTCAAGGGAGCAACCATTCGGCACATCCCCCGGGAGGAGAATATGCATGCTGATGATCTGGCCAGGCTGGCTACCAAAAACTATCTATCAGAGTACCGCAGCGCCAGAATTGAAACCCTAGAGAAGCCAAGCATCAGCAAAACTATCTCCGAGATTTTCGCCATAGAGGAGGCACCTCTTAATTGGATGGACCCGATCCCAAAATATCTAACCGACAAGGTCAGCCCGGAGGACAAAGTAGAGGCCAGGAGGCTGCACCTATGGTGCACCAGATACAGTCTACTAGGTAGCAAGCTGTATCGAAGAGGACATAGTTTTCCCCACTTAAGGTGCATCACAAAAGAGGCCGGTCAAGCCATCATGTGCGAAATTCATGAAGGAATCTGCGGTAACCATTCCGGTGCCCGACCCTTGTCACATAAAGCGCTCCGGGCGGGCTATTTTTGGCCAGACATGGCGGCTACTTCAAGGAAAATATCAGGCGGCTGTCACAAGTGCCACATGTACGCCACCGTACCACATGCCCCAACGATTGCCCTCTCGATCCTGTTGGCACCATGGCCATTCGCACAGTGGGGACTAGATATAATCGGGCCATTCCCGACGGCTATAGGCCAGTTCAAATACGCTATCGTAGCCGTTGACTACGAGACCAAGTGGGTCGAGGCAGAGCCCCTAATCAAGATAACGGAGGAAATAGTGAAAAAGTTCTTGTGGAAAAATATTTATTGTCGGTTAGGTGTCTCGTAGACTATTGTCTTGGACAACAGGACACAATTCAATAATACTGATCTCATCGAGTACACGGCCTCTTTAGGAACCCGGATGGTTTTCGCATCAGTAGCCCATCCGCAAACCAACGGCCAGGTTGAGGCGGTTAACAAGATCATCAAAACACTCCTAAAAAAGAAGCTAGACGACAAAAAAGGCTTGTGGGCTGAGGAGCTGCCGGCGGTCCTGTGGGCAATCCGCACAACGACAACAGAGGCAACAGCAGAAACCCCGTTCTGTATGGCATTCGAAACCAAATCGGTACTGCCTATTGAGATCGAGATACCCACCGGTAGGGTTGAGAATTATGAAGATGAAACAAATGCCGAGGGCATACGGCTTAACCTAGATCTCATCAAGGAGAGGCGCGACCAAACGCACCTACGGAATCAGACGTATAAGTAGCGAGTAACCCGCTACTACTACAGTAAGGTCCGGGAGAGAAAGTTACAAGTGGGCGATTGGGTGATGAAGAAAGTACAAAGAAAGGTGCTGGCCTTGGAGCCAACATGGGAAGGGCCTTACCAAATCACAGCGGCCGTAGGACCAGTGACCTTCCACATCATAGACGCCGATGGAATCTATTCCACCCGACCGTGGAACATCCACAACCTCTGGTACTACCCTAAGTGAATCATACCTCAACGGTTTAACCGGACCGTATTGTTTTCCTTCTAGTGCTCTTAAATTCAATAAAAGACACTATTCCAACGCAGTTTGTACGCCAACCCAATTACTATCAGGCACAACACCATGGGTGATTACCGGTTTCCTCCAATACAATCAGTACGAAATAATGTGTTATGTACAAAAATGTGTTATGTAAAAAAAGGGGGGGGCGACAAATTAATTGGCCCCACGGGCACCCGCGGTTCCTGAGCCACCAGCCTTGAGAGACCGCTCTTGTTCCAACTGATCTGCCTCCATCACATCTGCCTCCATCCTCTAGGCGTCGAGCCACCCTTTCTCCTTCCACTCCATATAGGCCTCGTTTATGCCTTTCTCCCGGGCAGCATCCAGCATATCATCAAATTCAATCGACTCTACGAACTCACTGACAGCCTTGTCAGCGATGGTCTCCCATTTGGATTAGGTTAACTTGTCCACCCCCTGCTAGACCGACGCCATTTGACCTCGCAGCTCTAAATTCCTCGCCTCCAGGTCCGTTACCGGACCTGAGGAATCAGCAAGCTCGGCCTCCAAACTAGTGGACCGCTGGATCACATCGATCAGCTTCGACTCCAGTTCTCTGATTTTCTCATCCTGGGTAGCCACTCGGGCCTTTTCCCGCTCGCTGTGCTCCCTTGCCCGGGCCCTCTCTTTCACCAGCTCCGCCTCCAGCATGGCTCGGTGCCTCGTAAGATCCGCCACTTGCTTCTTTAAGGCCGGACCTTGCTCACTCACTTCGGCAGCATAGAGACTGTGCACCGTCTAAAGAAGGTCGCAAAAGAAGCGTTCAGTTCAAAAAAAAAAAGAAAAAAAGAACAAAGTGTGACGAGGCCGCAGCGAGAAATGGATACTCACTCGTATAGCCATTTCCATGGCCTTCTGTCGACGTTCACCAGACGGTACACCGCTGGGCAGCCCGCCGTCAAGCCCCAAGGCTTTGAGATTGGCTAACAAAGAACACACGAACCCCCCATCCCTAACACCTCCGGCTTGATACTCTCATGTGGACGCCGTTTGCGAGACTTGTGGGGAACTAAAGGCCCCAGCGGTTGAATCAGCAGTACCGTGCCTAGATACCCGTGCCCTCTTGGCGGTGTCTCCACGAACGGTACCGCCGTTGAACGGAACAAGGTCAGTCACCGCCGACCTGTCAAGGCCCCGCTTTCCCACCTGTCGCACACTAGCGCCCTCAGCAGAAGATGCTCCACGTCCGTAACCAACGTACTAGCCCCACTCGCCCCACCTTCTGGGCCAGGGCGCCCACCGTACTTCTCGTCCGGGATGTCCATCCCTACCGGCTCGTCATGCACGGTTTTCTCACTAGTATCGGGATCCACAACCGTCTTCGACGCAGTTTCCCCCATCTCCATCAACTTCTAGGCTACAAGCTCATCGTCCGCATCGATGGTCTGATCCAACGGTAGAGCCACCCGTGGAACAACAGCTGAAAGCCAATAATCCAAACGGTTAGCGCGAAGAAGTGGGCCGACGCTAGCCCTAGAAAAAAACAAAAACAAAACCAAAGCAAGACAAAAGTACGACGGGCACAGATCGGGTTTCTTCCCCAACCCGCATATCTCCAGAACGTTCCACCGGATAAAGTTGTATGAGCTCTGGCTCATTCCATCCCAACAGCAAAAAATACGAGCTATCTGCCTCCTCTCAACATTGGTCAGACTGTACGACTGATCACTGATAGCTTGGTAAGTCCCCGGGACGCGGTAAAACCTCGAGTTACGCTGCTATTTCCCCCCAACCATCACCACCTGATTCCTCCACCCGTGTGCGGTCCACGATGACAGGTGAGTGATGGCCAGATTGCAATCCTGCGCACCAAATGTCACGTAACAGCTGGAGTGAGCCTTTCTGCAGTAAAAAATCTTGTACAACGCCCTGAATTCGTTAACCGTGGCCCACCCCATATTGCAAATACTGTACAAGCATCCCAAGCTGAGTAGTTGCCTCCATTGATTGCAAGGAAGCTGGGCGGGAGAAAGGTTTATCATGCTCAATACGTACTGAACGAACTGAGGTAGTGGCAGAGAGAGGCCGTGACGCAGCTGGTCCTCAAACACGGCAACCCAACCTTCCTCCGGGTTGCAGGCCAGTTCTCCAGGATAAAGCGTCCAGAGTCTTATCGATCAATCGATACTCCACCTCGCCCGGAAGTCCTCTATCTTGCCAGGGGGCATGTTGCGACTAGGCTCATCGCAATAAATTGCCATCCCACCGTCTGAGATCACGTACTGACTTGCCTGTCCTCTCACCCTACCAGCGGCACCCAGCGCGCCCGTCCCCTCAGTCTCGCTCCCTGGCCTCGTACCACCCCCCCGACCGACTCCCCGCTAACGGGATTTACAGGGTTACTTGACTCTCTAGATTCCATGTCTAGCCCAGGAACGAAATTTGCTACAGGGGTTGAGATCGTCTTTTGCTGATATGTTCTCTGGACAGGTCCTCGTCGCATGGACACAATGGGCAGAGCAGAGGGAAGATTGAGGGATCTTATAGGCGGCACAACCAACCCTTGAATCCCCCCCCCCCAAAAAAAGCAATTAGGGTATTCCAAAGGGCAAGGCAATCACAGTCGCAGATCTCCGCCAAAGAGGTCAGTCCACGTAACCCACCATGGACACCTCGACAATCTCCTAGCCGTCAGATGACAAGATTGAGGGACTACACCATTTAAAACAACATAGTGCTACAATAGCCACCTGTCTTACATGTAGAGCCCGACGGCTCCTACCCTATGTTTTATCTCGCCGCCAGGTGAATGACTAAAGCCAAGTGACAACGGCTCGGTATTCTCCGGAAGAACTCTTCCTCTAACACAGGAGACCTCTTCCCACAGGCTAGAAATCCTGCAGGATTATTATTGTTACCCCTGAAATATTCCAACAAGTACGGGGCATTTTAACATATACTCCAACGGTACGGGCCATTCCACCAGTTGAATTTATTCCATATTTACAGCCAAAACAAAAAACAGCTTGGTATCCCACCGGGATAAGTCTTCCTCTAGCACAAGAAACATCTTCTCGCAGGCTAAAAACCCTGCAACAATATTATGTACAGGCTACGATATTCCAACAGTAGTGCCTGCTCCAGTTCAACGGTTTTCTAGTCCAAAGTCCATTCAGATTTGACTATTAGATGCGGTATCGGACCGGCTATGATAACACTTGCTTATCGCTCTCCTATGGAATAATCGGTTCCGCGAACTGAGACATTCCTACGGACAGCTGTGTACGACCTAACGGATCCAATATACCACTGGGTTTTATAAACCCAGGAGACTTGATCCTCTAACACAAGACAACTCTTCCCGCAGACTAAAAACCCTGCATACATCCTACCTGCAAGAACAAATGCAGCGACGTGGGGACGTCTATCAAGGAATACTCCGGACCACGACACTCACCAGGAAACTTGAACCTCTCATACAAGACAACTCTTCCTGCAGGCTAAAAACCCTGCACATACCTCACGCCTGTATGGCCAACGGGTATGAAACGATCGAGGATGTCTCTGGTACCGACACGGGACCGCTTCACCCAGGGAGACTTCTCATACAGGACAACTCTTCCCGTAGGCTAAAAACCCTGCACATCCTACATGCCTGTAAGAAGAAGGGGTTGTGTGACACGTGGGGACGGCTGCCCAGGATCACTCCGGGCCACACCACCCACCAGGAACTTCTATAAACGCAGGGCACGTTCCCCGCTGGTACAGGGTGACCTCTTCAAAACTGTTCAAGGCACTCACCGGCTACTATGACTCGGTTATCCCATTCGCTATGTTCACCGGGTTTTCTCGGAACATAGCACGCTGGATTTCAACGTCACATCATCACATTCGCTATATTCACTGGGTTTTCCCCGGAACATAGCATGGCGGATTTCAACGTCACATTATCATCTCACGTACTACATCTTGTACTCATATGCAACTGTCAGCATCAATATCATAACCATGCACTCATCACATTAAACATCATCATAACATGTTTATTCAAACGCCCGGCCAAGCCCAATCTTAAACGCGGACTTGGGGGGCTAGGGTACCGGTGGGTAAGTGCCCCAACGGGTCTGCGGGCCTGTAAAGCAAGACATATTTAAGTCCCCATTCAAGATGACACTTGACCGGGAACTTGGGGGACTTGTTGACAGTAGCCATAGAGAGGCTACCCAGACCCGCAGCCAGGACTTCTAGACCCGGCCCAGGGCCCGGGGCCAAAGCATGAACACCTGCACCCACGCCTGGGAAACTCTTACCTGTGACCTTGGCACGGGAACCGGGGACGGCAGCTCCCCAAACAGGGGCCAACACAGTACAATACTATGAGCATAAGGGGGCCAGTCACACATCGAAGGGTGAGGCCAATCCTCACACTCGACAGTCTATATATGAGTCCCAACTACCCTCATTAATAGGTAATCAATACTTCAACTACTCATTCCCGCTTAAGTTATCAGTTTATTCCAACTATACTGACTTAGGCATCTGAGCGAAATAGACCGGCCCCGCCCGGTATTCCCTTAGTTAGTAGGGTTTGCAGGCAGGAATCACACCAAGATCCACCAGTATTTGTGAGTCTACGAATTCAGACAGAAACACTCCTTTTTGCACCCTGCCCGGATTCTTTAAGCTCTTCTCCTCTCAAAAGCTTTCTCTCTTATGCTCTTGTGTTCATTTTCTGGTGATAGAAAGAGGGTACTCTCTCCAGTTTGCAGGCTTTCCTGTTATTTCTGCACAAACCCTGGGGCCTGGTAGAGACAGATGAATCCTCGTATGATCTCCTGTAAACCTGCTTACTAAGGGGAATACCGGGCGGGCCGGCCTTCTCCTCTCCGATGCCTAAGTTAGTATAGTTGGAATAGATATAACTTAAGCACGTATATAAGCGGTAGGAAGGATCAGTTACCTATTAATGAGGGTAGTTGGGGCCCTTATATAGGTGGCCAGGAGTGAGGTCTGACCTTACCCTTCGATGTGGGACTGGTTCCCTTCTGTTTGCACACCAAAGGGCAGCTCTGGTGACCTCTTTGGCAGGCAGGCGCCCCCGGTCCCCGGGCCCCTGGTGGCAGGTTAGACTGCTAGACCCTGAGGCCGGGTGCTGGTGATCCTGTCCTGGGCCTCGGGCCGGCCCCTGGTACACTAGCTGCGGGTCTGTGGGCCTGCTGTAGACCCTCTATGGCTACTGTCAACAAGTCCCCCAAGTTCCCGGTCAAGTGCAATCTTGAATGGGGACTTAAACTGTCTTGCCCTTGTCCCGCAGACCCGCAGGGTTACCAACCCAACGGTGCCCAATCCCCCAAGTCCGCGTTGAAGATTGGGCGTGACCGGGGTGAGTACCTGTTACCGATGATGTGCAATAGCTTGTGAGTATGTTTGCAATATAAGTAGTACTGTGCTCAAGTTTTGTAGTGCTATGAGCATGGAGATGATAATGGGGCGTTGAAATCCGCCAAGCAATAGATGTGTGCATGGAATGATTATGGGGCGTTGAAATCCGCCATGCAGTAGATGTGTGCATGTAACCTGGACCCCGCGTTCTGCCATATCAGAGCGAGCCGGAGAGCATGGGATCTCGACCGGGCGTTCTGCCATATCGAGACGAGTCCCCCAAGTGAACTTGTGCACTAGACCTCGACCGGGCGTTCTGCCATATCGGTACGAGTCGGAGAGTATGGGACCTCGACCGGGCGTTCTGCCATATCGAGATGAGTCCATATTGCTAGATTGCGACCTCGACCGAGCGTTCTTCCAAATCGGTACGAGTCGGAGTATGGGACCTCGACCGGGCTTTCTGCCATATCGAGACGAGTCCATATTGCTAAATTACGACCTCGACCGGGCGTTCTGCCAAATCGGTACGAGTCGGAGTATGGGACCTCGACCGGGCGTTCTGCCATATCGAGACGAGTCCATATTGCTAGGCTGCGGGGAGGTGGCCCCGGTGTTGCGGTCTGCAGAGGCACCGGTCAACACTTGCTAGTTCTTCTCAGCTTGTGTTGGAATAAGCGTTGAGGAAATAGGGTGGCGTTGAGGTGACAAGTCTCGCCGTAGAGCCCCATATTGATCGCAGTTCAGTGCGATGCAGGGTTTTTATCCTGCTGGACAAGAGTACATGTGTTAGATGTAAACTCACCCAGGTGTATAAAGCCCATGCCGGTCGAATGTTCTCATGACCGGGGTCATGCCATGGAGCCGGGTGGACCTCGACCGGGCATCCTGCCATATCGAGACGAGTCCCCCAGTGAGATGCCATGGGGCCGGGTGGATCTCGTTCCCGGAAAAATGCTCTCGAGCCGGTTGGATGATCATAACCGGTGAGATGGTCTCGAGTCAGTTGAATGTTACCTAACCGGTGAGATGCCATGCAGCCGGTTGAATGATACCTAACTGTGAACTGCCATGGTACCGGATGGATGGCTCATACCCGGAACAATGCTCTCGAAGCGGTTGAAAAACTCATAACCGGTGAGAGGTCTTCAAGCCGGTTGAAAGATCATAACCGGTGACTTGCAGTGAAGATGCCATGCAGCCGGTTGAATGATACCTAACCGTGAACTGCCATGGTACCGTGGAGCCTGGGGAAGTGGGGGGGGGGGGGGGGGGGGGGCCTGACGCCTCGGTTCCCGCTCCTAACTCCCTTACCTGTCGCCAGCAGGCGGGACAAGTGGCTGACATGCATTTAAGGAGGAAGTCCATCAGTCCCATTAGTTATGATGGCGTGGGCAGTTTACTGATGCTGGGACACGTGCTGATAGGGAGCGGTCTGAGATGGAAGGTTTGGATTCGCGAGCGTTTGAGTTGCTCTGATTGCGTGTTTTGGGGGGATTACAAGCGCCTAGGGCACCAGACCTCTCTATAAAAAGGCCTCCTCTGCCTTCTTCATGCTGTTTTGCTCCTTGCTCAGAGAGACTAAGAGAAAGAGAGAAATCCGGCGAAATCTCTGTGGAGGTGCCCTGCGACATCCGTTGCCTCAAGTGCTCTTTCACTCTTTTCCTACCATTGCTCACTGCTTTCGCAGGGCGGACTTTCCTCGGTTGAGCATAATAATCGGTAAGTTCTTGCTTTCTTTGCCTGGCGTTGTTGTTGTTTTTCTTTTCGGTGTTTTTGCGGCGGGGGGGGGGGGGGGGGGGGGGGTAGGGATCTCTGTCGCCGACTGAGTTGTTTTAAGCGGAGCGTCTGCAGTAGACTTGGGGAGGGGCCGCAGAGGGCGCTGTTCTAACCTGTTGCTGACCAGCGCTAGGGTTTTGTTTTTCTTTCCCTTAGGTTAAAAAATGTCTTCTGTAAGTTCTGATGGGGCTTCCGAATCGGCTGTCAGGTGTCCCGTCGTGGACGATGAGGAGAGACTGGAGGACTGGCTCGGTTCGGAATCCCCGGTGTCTGAAGCCGCTGACCGCTCCCGGAGCGGGGCTTCGTCTTCCGGGTGATCAGGATCTGAGGAAATACCGCACGGGGTGCGCCTTGCTGGTGCTCCGCCCGTGAGCTACACCATCGGGAGAGGGAAAGGTGCCGTGGTGTGCGATGAGCCGGAGGGTAGCATGAACCCCGGAGAGATTGCTGCGTTCCGGGAGACGTGGAGTATCCCGGATGAGGTGGGGCTACGGCCACTGAATCCCGGAGAGTCAGCCTGTAACCCGGAGGCAGGTTGGGTTGCCGTGCATCTAGACCAGTTTCGCCACGGGTTTTCGCTCCCGCTTCCAGACTTTGTGCAGTACATGCTCAGTGCACTGTAAGTATCTCCTAAGCAGTTTCCAGGCCTCCAGTGGAGGCCACTGCTGAGCCTCAGCTGTCTGTACGAGTTGTCCGGGATGAGTATGCCAACGGTAAACGAATTCCGGGCACTGTATAGGTTATCATACTCGAAGAAGCGAGGGTCCCGGGGTTGTCTGTCCTTCAACGCCCGGTGCTTTCAACCTATCATCACCCATATGCCTTCTTGGGTGGATAACAACTGGAGGAAGAAGGTGGTGATGGCGGGCGGGAAGTGGCAGAAGAGGAGGAAGATGTACTGGGTTCCTGGTGCCTTCCAGCCCCTTGGGGATCAATCGTTCGAGCTATCCGAGTTGGAGCAGGAGAGGATCACGACCATACTCGGATGCTGGGACGATCTCGAGCGGAGTTCTTACAACTTCATCCGGCGGGAAGTGTTGGAGTATTGCTGTCTCGGGCGAGATCCCGGTGCGTATCAAGTCCTAGCGGTGACACTTTTGCTAACTGTTTTAAATACTAACCTTTGCTCGTCCTGCAGGTGCATCTTCCCGGGCGGTCATCAAACCCGACACCACCCTATCCTCGGTCATCAAACGAGGCTGAAGGAGAAAGGCGAGGCCATTTCACGGACCTCGGTGGATGAGGAGTCCGGTCGGCTTACGGTTCATCCCGAGCCGAGGGCCATGGATGTTGAGGATGACGGCTATGTCCTGGCGCGTGTGAAGAGCCACCCTGCTGCGCCCAAGGCGGGACCCGGTAAGGGCAAGACTACCGGGGGACCACTGAAGATTCCCGGTGGAGTGAGCAGGATTCCATACCGGCCGGGGTCAGTCCCGCTCGTCACCCGGGTCACCCGATTAGGCGCGCAATCTTCTTTGCCTGATGGCCAGGGTAAGAAGAGGCGGAGGATCATGGACGTTCCTCCCTCCACGCTGGTGACGCTGACCGGCGGGTCGTCCGGTGAGAATCTGGCCAAACGGCTCAAGATAACTAGCGGTGCATCGAGTTCCGCTGGGGAAAAGGCTGCCGCTGCCCGGCAGAGTAGCCCCATGCCTGCGGAGGCACAGAGGGGAAGTCCGGAGAGTGCACTCGCCCGGCAGCTGGTGGCGGACTTGGCCGGCCTTGGTCTGGACAGGTCTGAGGTCACCGGAGCCTTGGCGGGCGGTAAGGGCCAAAAGTTCAAGGAGTCGGTCCTGCAGGTAAGAATTTCTCGGTGCCATTGTACCGCTCGTAACTCATTTCCTTTGTTGCTTGCTTAATTGGCTCTCTGTTGTTATGCAGCTACTGTACAATCTGTACCAGCCCGATCCGAGCGAGGAGCTGAAGAGGCAGGTGGCCGAGCTGACAGGAGCCCGAGAGCGGCTGGAAGCAGAGAGGTCCCGGCTGGAGCGGGAGAAGGCCAGATCGGAGGAGAGGGCCAAGAAGCAGGTGGCCAAGCTGGAGGAGCAGGTCTGGAGCCTAGAGAAGGAGAATGAGCTGGCTGAGGAGGAGAAGGCCGAACTGGAGGCCAACGTGGACGAGCTCCAGGTGGGAGCTGCCGCTGTGCGCACCGCCTCTGCCGCTGCGGCCAGGGAAGAGGACCCGGAACTGTACGAGCGAGTTGTTCTCAAATACCATGAGAGCGATCAGTTCCTTCAGATCCTGGAGAAGGCCAGGGAATCGGGCATTGCGGACGCATACACGGAATGGGAGCAGAAGGGGTACCTGGATACCTCCCGGATGTCGAAGGCCGCTGATGAGGATGTCTATGAGCAGTCGGATATCCATGAGCAGTCGGCGGAAGAGCAACCAGAACGGGAGGGTGGACCTCAGATTGCTGAAGGCGCGGCTGCTTCATCCGGAGAGGCTGGTGGATTGCCCGCTGAGGGTGAAGGCGTAGCTCCTTAGGATTTTGCCCTTGCTCTTTTTTGTAAACTTGCGGGAACGGCCTCTGCTTGTATTATCCCCTGACTATGAATATACTTGAATTGATGGAACCGGTGGAATTTTTCTTGAAAGTAGTTTGCATATTCATCTTGTGATGTTACAGCGGTTGAACCGGTGATATGCCAAACTAACCGCTTGGAGGCTTGGTGAGTCTTACCAGCCCCGGTCTTGCTCCGGGTCGGGATCTGCTCTCCTTTCCCCTATATACCGTTGGAGCTGGCCGTTACTAATCAAACCCTCCACCGCTGTCTTGAGAGCACAAGACTGGCTCGTTCGATAAGTAGCCTCATCATGATAGGAGCAGTACTTGCCCGTTTGCGCCGTGGTAAGCTTCCCCTTCGGGTACTTTCTCCTGGGCGATGGTGGAATGATGTTCTCGTTCTCGAGCAAAATGTCCTCGTATGAAGAGGTGAGAGCGGTGAAGACCTCTTGACCGGTCGGTTGTGCTGGCATGATTGCCAGGGGGCGTTCTTGGTGGAACTGCGCCGGCTTGTGCTCGCCCTGGGGTTTATCATGATAGGGCCTTTGCTGCCGTTGCCCCCAATTTCTGCTGGGCCGGCTCGGTCGGGCGGATCGGTTCTCGGTCCGCTGGCTGGTCTTGTCTTCTTGGCGGGGTGGGGGGTGCTCTTCCCGGGGGTGGTCTTCCTGCTGCTCTTCCCGCTTCCTCTTCAGCAGGTGCTGCCCGTACGCCTCGTGATCGGCCTGGGCGTGCCGGATGGCCATTGCCATCAACTCGTCATACCCCTGCGGGAGTTCCACCCGTACGGCGTAGGAAAATTTTCCCGGACGGAGTCCTTGCTTGAACGCCATCTCGGCAATACCTTTGTCAAGGTTCCGAACCCCGGCTGACGAAAGTCCTCAATTCCTCGCCGGGCGCTTGCATGCAGTTGAAGAGGATGGTCGATGTGCGGGCTCCCTCGACCCGGAGGATGAAGCGGCCTACAAACCGGTCGGCCAACTGTTCGAAGGCCTAGATTGAATTTGCCAGAAGCTCATAGAACCAGCTGAGCGCTTCTCCAGACAGAGTTTCCTAGAAAATATTGCAGCATACTGCATCGGAGTATCCCTTGGCGCATGTCTGGGACCGAAAACTATCCAGGTGCTGGTACGGGCAGCCAGACCCTGAATAGGTGAGCTTGAGGGACTTCTGGTTACCAGACCTCCCCGACTCCATAACCCAGTGCGAGAAAGGGCCCATGCGCTCGTTGAACCGTGCGCCTTCCATCGGCCGTGCCGCTCTTCTCTTGTTGGCCTCCATTTGGGCCTTCAAATTCGACACAGTGTCGGCGAGCATCTGCAATGCCCGTGCAGTCGGGGTCAAGGCTTCATCCTCGAACGAAGCGTGTGGCTGAAGGGGCGTCGGCGAGCTTTTGGGCGGTGCCGTGCCGGCCGGTGACTCCGCTCGCTCGGGATCACTGAGCCTCCTGCCTGATAACTGCCCCGCCTCAAACCGTCGAGACTGGCTTGGTGAGGGTGCTTGTGCCCTGGTCATAGCTTCGTTGCGCTATTGTCCTCTCTCCAGGGCGGCTACCAGGGCAGCGTTCACCGCCTCCATTTCTCCATACCGGGTGTTGGACTTGGCTCTATCCCGGTCGCCCTCCTCACGCAGGCGACTGACCTCTGCGGCCATTGCCCGTATCTCTCCCGCCATGCCGCTCTGGCCGGGGCTATACGTGGTGTCTCGGTCACTGTTACAGCGCGGGCTCTCCTCTCGGTCACTCGGATCATCAGAGAATGTCAGAGAAAAGCCCCGGTGTACAGGCCTGTCGTCCTCTGCCGGGCCTTTCCCGCGCGAGCTGTCGTGGTTTGGCCCCGGTGTGCCGGTCGGCCTCCCACAGCCCCTGCCTTCCTGATCGCCCTGGTCACCGCGCTGCTCCCGCATAACGACCGAGGTGGAGACAAACGTTTGCACTGGTGCAACACGCTGCTTCTCGGTGGTATTCCTTTCCTGACTTGCTTCCAAACTCTCCGCCATCGATAGTGCTTACGTGGTTTCTTGTCCAAACTTCCCACAGATGGCGCCAATTGTTTCTGCACAAACCCTGGGGCCTGGTAGAGACAGATGAATCCTCGTATGATCTCCTGTAAACCTGCTTACTAAGGGGAATATCGGGCGGGCCGGTCTTCTCCTCTCCGATGCCTATGTTAGTATAGTTGGAATAGATATAACTTAAGCACGTATATAAGCGGTAGGAAGGATCAGTTACCTATTAATGAAGGTTGTTGGGGCCCTTATATAGGTGGCCAGGAGTGAGGTCTGGCCTTACCCTTCGATGTGGGACTGGTTCCCTTCTGTTTGCACACCAAAGGGCAGCTCTGGTGACCTCTTTGGCAGGCAGGCGCCTCCGGTCCCCGGGCCCCTGGTGGCAGGTTAGACTGCTAGACCCCGAGGCCGGGTGCTGGTGATCCGGTCCTGGGCCTCGGGCCGGCCCCTGGTACACTAGCTGCGGGTCTGTGGGCCTGCTGTAGCCCCTCTGTGGCTACTGTCAACACTTGTAGCAGTGCAGCTTCATGACTTCGTTAGTCGTTGTATCCTGGGAGACGAGCGCCAACAAACGGGCGTAGTTGTCTTAAGGAGAGTGTATGACACACGACTCGACTTTTCCTAATCCATCTTGAAACTCATTCGGTATTGGTTGAATATTTATTCATACCTTCTTGTTTATTTATGAAATTTTAATTTCTAAATTCAAGTTAATATTTGTCTCAATTTATATATGCAATATCATACCATTATATTTTACAAAACCAAATCAAATTAGTCCCACCTGGACCTAAGCAACTAAACCAGTCGCCGGAACCAGCCATCCACCATCACCACCATAGACACCGTCAGTCGAGAACCGAGCCAAAGTGAAGACTCAAGGAAGATCCAATACAACAAAGGGAAATAGACCTCCCTAGTCCCTATTTGTCGTCGGTGACTCGACAACTCACCGCTGATACCTCCAACCTAAACAACCGCGAACCATGGAAGGCATACAAAGGCCAATATGGGAACAAATTCGCCATACACCCCACCTAAGCTACCAATCTCTCCCAAACTGAAAACAACGACGAAAACATCGGCTGCTTTCGGATGTAGTTGATATATAAAACTTGGTAAAGTACAGAGAAGCTTTAGGGTATGTTTGGTGCAGCTGGGCTTTACAGAAAAGCTGGCTTCTGCTTATTTTTAAAAATAAGCGGCTGAAAAACAAATTGGCTGAGTGTTTGGTAAACTGTTTTTTTTAAGTCCTGTTAGAGGAAAAGACATTGGCAAAGTGTTTGGTAAATTGAAAGCTGACTTGTGCTTTTTGTGTGTAAATGACCAATTTGGACATGAAATAAATTTTTTGTCGACAACATTTTTGTCGACAAAGAAGGCCTTCCCCAGAAACTCTTTTTCCTAACAACCTCCTCGCCGGTAAAAGAAAAGCCAAGCAATCTGCCGACGAAACTTTGTTGGCAGAGAATGCACCCAGAAATTTGCTCTGGACACCCTTCCTCCGGTCTCTGATCGACGTTGCCCCAAAGCCGGCAATCCCAACAGCATCGACGAACCACTGCCTCTCGGACTTGGACTAGTTGGAGCCGAAGCTCGTCGGAGCGGGCGAATTGACCGGAAAAAGAAAGAGGCGAGTCGTTCGATCATCTGTGGTCGATGTCCTCGTCGTTGGTGATGGAGATGAGAGCGTCGATCATCATGGGGAGAGGGAGGAGAGATTAGAGATGAAGGCAGAGAGCTTGATGTTGCGATCGACGTCGAGGTCTTCGCCAATCCGAACCCTATCGAGCCCAGCCCCGGCGTTGCATGACACGGATCCAATCTGACCACCTGCATCGACCTCTTTGACCTCAACGAAGTCTGTCCAAGGATTCCAGTGCCGCCCTCCGCCTCGACGTCTGCCCAGCGCTGCTGCCTTACACACCAGCACGCAGCTCAGTCAGGTCGGATTCGTCATCGACCTCTTCGACCCAAAAACCCACTATGTCCAAGGATTCCAGTGACCCCTACAGAGAGTGAGGGCAATGGTGGTATTTTGAAAATTTCATTTAGCTACAGTGCATCCCGCTACAGTGCAGAAGTCACAATCGGCTTCCAGAAGGAGGGGGAGGCTGCTTCGGCTTTTGGACATAAAAAGCAGGTGCTTCTGGAAGCCGTGACGAGAAGCTGTGTTTACCAAACACATGCATGTGCTGTGCTTATAAGCAAGAGAGCAAAAAAGCCCCCCCAAACGCACCCTTAGTGATGCACTTTTACGGGAAAGTGCTTCTGTTTAACTTTTGAAATCTGTTTAAAATTACGGACGACATGCTTTTCGCTTGTTTAGATGTAATAGCATCAGAACTTTTGGTTGTTAACATCTTTCCTTTTCCCAATTAGAGCTCCAGTAATGTCAACATTGCTTGCAGTTTTACTTGGACATAAATTTGATGTAATTGAACCATCAGCGAACATCACTCGGAGGTTCCAAGATCTAGCATCGGAAGAGTTGTGGCACCCTGCAACAGCGTTAAGGGCTAATTTGCTGATACCCATGGTGGCATATTGCGGTTGTAACTGTTTATTGTTTACGAAAGGCTGCCAACGTAAACCATAATTGTTGTACTAAATACACTGTAATATAGCTATTTTTGTTTCTTCTTATTTAAACAATAAACAATAAACTTGAGGCTCATCTATAAATGTATCTTGGATTCTGTAATTAGGTTCATCTATAAAAACTGATGGGGAGTTCTAGCTTCACATATTTTCTCTTCGACAACCAAGGGAAGACCACTTGATAACCATTAGATCTTAAATAATACCGATTCACTGCCGTGTATCGGCTTCAGGTCTTCGATTCGGTTACGTAAAACCAAGATTTCTAATATTAAACAGTGAGCATATCGGTACCGTACCCTCTGGTCCTCCGGTTCAGTCACCGGTCCACCGGAGTCCTAGTTTTTAGTTTTAAATTTTGTTTATGAAAATAAAAAACTCTCTTTTTTAATTCATAAATAAAAATAAAAACCCAAAACCCTCTCTATCCGTCTCTTCCTCTGTTGCTACTTGCTACACTCCCTAGTCCCTACTTATTTCGCTTAGAAACCACCGGACTCACTCACTATCCTTATCTTCTTCTTCTTCTTCTTCTTCTTCTTCTTCTTCCTGACCGCAATGCCAGACCAAGACTCCCCAAACCCCACCGACCCCCAGCTCAACTCCCAAGAACCCGACCCGGACGACCTCTCCTCCTCCTCCGACTCCGAGCCCGACTACGACTCCGACGACTCCTCCGTCTACGAACCCGAATCCGCCGCCGCCAATGCCGGACCCGACGAAGACCTCAAGTACCTCCGCCCCGGCGAGGTCATCCCGGAGGACAACAACACGCCGGAGGTGAACGTGAAGCTCTTCAATCAGGTCCTGGAGGGCAAGAGAGTGAAGAGAAGGCAGGATGAGGAGGACAAGGGCTACGTGTTTCACGAGGACCTGTTTGATTTTCCGGAGGACCCTGAGAAATGGCGGGAGGAGGACTTGAAGGAGCTTTGGGGTGATGCGCCGTTGGAGATGACTAAACCCGGGTGGGACCCGGTTTGGGCTGATGAGGAGGATTGGGAGATTGTTAGGGATGAGATTAGGGAGGGGAATGACCCGCCCATTGCGCCTTTTTATGTGCCTTACAGGAAGCCCTACCCGGTTATTCCGGAGGATCATCATGACATTGCTAATCCCAAGGCTGTCATTGAGGAGCTTGATAGGATTGAGGAGTTCCTCACTTGGGTCAGCTACATTTTCCCCGATGGCAGCTCGTATGTGTTTTGTGTTTGTTTTGTTTGTTTTTCGACTAGTTTCGAGCATTAACTTGTTATGGTTACTAATGTTGTTGAGTTGTGGATTTGTTTAAGGTATGAGGGGACGGTGTGGGATGACTTGGCACATGGCAAGGGAGTGTATGTTGCTGAGCAGGGACTGGTCAGGTTGGTCTACATTTGACGAAATGTAGTTGATTCCTAGTTGTTGTTGATTCCTAGTTGTAACATTTGTGTCTGATTATGACTTGGTAATGGTTAGAAGGAATGATGGAAGTTAGGGGGTGATGAGATGAATCGACATTTAAGTTATTGATACACAGTTTGATGAATTCTAAGTTGGCGTAGCCTAGTAGTCTAGACTATGGATTGCCCACAGGTTCAGAAATTACCAAGCCAAAACAAGCAACCTAGATTTCCTAAATTTTGCGCAGGACCTATAGTCAACTCTATGCCGGTCCCTCTTGTGTGCTAGGGTAATTTTTAAGTTCAGTGCCTTACCAAGAAAACATGTGCCTAATCTATGCTGTCAAGAATCAGCAAGTCATGTAGGTTGAATCACTTGAATGTAATACTAGATTGAATGTTGTCATTTTGGTTATTGCTAACTATAGCTGTAATATATACTGCTCCATGCAAAGGGTTGTTCTGTGTGGTTTATGTGATAAGTGATTCTTTTCCTTTCAATAGGTATGAAGGTGAATGGCTTCAAAACAACATGGAGGGTCATGGGGTTGTTGAAGTTGACATACCTGACATAGAGCCTATTCCAGGTTCCAAGTAAGTTTACAATTCCTGTATGAATATGATACCCTCACTTATCAGTTAGAACCTGTAGATTCTGTCCTTTGAACTGGATGAGTAACTTGGTACCCTCTTTCTTTCAAGGCTTGAAGCACAGATGCGTGCTGAAGGGCACTTAATATCAAGAGATTATATGACCCCCGAAGACAAAGCATGGTTAGAGATGGATATTCAAGACAGCATTGATCTAGCAGGGGGGCGGTCTGTAATTCCTTTTTATGAAAATGATGAATGGATCAAATATTTTGGGAGGAAACCGTAAGTTATTTTTTTGAGTTGCTGTTGGTTCTATCTGTATTTCATTGGATGATTTCTTAGTTGTATTCTCTAAGTAGTCTTAAGATTGGAAGATATGGTTAGATTATTAATATGGTATCTTAGTAGTGCTATTTGTATGTATTGTCAAGAACTGAGCTAGTTGCTCAGTGGGTTCAAGCTCCTTATGTTGTGTCAATGTGAGTCAGAATATCATCTGTATTTCTTTGTTAGCCACACACCTGGGTTCGTAATGCGATATTGTCAAGACAGCTGGAACAAGTGGGATTTCTACATACCAATGTGACCATGTGGATAGTCAAATAATTCTCAACATTCTCCAGAAAAGAGATTGGATAGTGTGACATAGTCTGATGGTCATGTGGTCATGATTTCAGGAAAAAAAAATGTTTCCTTTGTTGTTTTATTTGTTTTGTGCAGGTGAAGAGTGAGGTTTCAGCATCTCTTCCCTCTTCCCAACCAGAAGATGGGAAGAATTCTTAGGGCTTGTAATTTGTAGTTTCTTATATACAACTCATCTACTAGTCTTTAATGTAAACTCTTTGCTGAAATTTGCAATTTCACTTGTGGCCGTCTTTCTTTGTCAGGGAGAAAGGTCGATATCGCTATGCAGGTCAATGGAAGCATGCCAGAATGCATGGATGTGGAGTGTATGAAGTCAATGAGCGTACCATATATGTAGGTGCACAAAATAGTAGTCAATTGTATTCATAAATTCACTCTTTCTTTTATAGCCTATTTTATATACTAAAAAGCTGTCATTCTTTTTTCTGGATATAAAAATAGGGAAAGAGACATTTGATTACTGTAAAATATCAAGTTAGAATAACAAATTTAGGAGTAGTAAGGCATGCAAAAATTATGAATAATTGAAGAAAGTGGGTTGGGAGGTTCAATATTGCTAGTAGATTTGGAAAAATAGCTTTGGTATGAAAGCTGATGTATCAGTATCATTGCCAACTTTAATCTCAAAACTTCATGTTGGATTAAAGTATTATTCTCATCAATGTTGTCACCAGTACACACGCTTAATATTATTTTCAGCAAAGCCTTATGAAGTTTGTTACTGTAATTTGTGGATCTTTGAGTAGTTTAATATATCTCAAGGTTTCAATTACATATTCTAATTTTGTTGATATTCTACTGAGATCAAAATATTCATTCTTGTTATCTGCTGCCACTAATATACATAGCAATAATAGACCAAGTTATAATCTATTGATGAATTTACATAAGGATCGAGTTTTCCCTCTTGGCTGAAAAGTAGATCCCTGTTTTGCAACATCATACTATTTACAAAAAAAAAAAAACTGGGAATTCTCAATGTAGCCTCCATTAATAGAGGATATATCGATAGAAACAGCATTGCCATGCAAATGTGTTCCAGTGAAAACTGAATGACTAACTACCCTATTGGGGATGCTAATAAGAGCCGGCTTTGAATCATGTCATAATTTTGCCGTTATTAGCAATTTGTGGTATCTAATTACTTGGTACTATTATGTGGTTGGTTGAGTTAAGTACTTTATCTTTTCTTGCGGTGCAGGGTAGGTTCTACTTTGGGGAGCTATTGGAGGATGAGGCTGGTTGTGATGAGGATACGTCAGCGGTAAAGATATCTGTTCATTATTTCACTACACTTGGATGAAACTTAAAGAGAAAGTTTTACCATCTGTGCAAAGATATGCTTAAGTAGTTTTGGTTGCTTTTCAGCTGCATGCGGGTATTGCAGAAGTGGCTGCTGCTAAGGCTCGGATGTTTGTGAACAAGCCTGATGGAAGTATGTTTTCTGAAGGCTAGTAATAAGTGTTTTCATAAGGAGTTTTAGGTTCAATGTTGTATTCTCTAATCTGAAGAATCAACTGAATTTTTAACATTGGAAGTTTCATAACGGAGGTTAAAACGAATATAGTCAGGAAAGCAATCTGCATATTTTATTTGGAAGTGCACGAGATTTTGTTTGAGGGATCCTGATTTGCCTTTGGCTGACTTGTTAGAGTTAGGAAGAGAAAAAAAAAATAAAAAACATGATGCAGAAACATATTTAGAGATGGTTGTCCCGGACATTTATATTTTTCCTTAGGAGTTACCAATAGCATTTGTCCAGGTGCACACGCTTGTTTCTCTGCTTGATTCTTTGGGTTCTTCTTCCATATTCTTTGTGATGCTCTGTCTGTTTGATTCTTTGGGTCCTAAGTCTCTCTTTGTTGTGTTTGTCTCATCAAATTCAGCCTTAGTTGTTTTTGGACATTTATCAGTACTGGGAGTTGCAGTTAGTATAATTAGTTATTCAGAAATTTCAATTCTTGCTGATCTGGGTTAGATTTTTATGACCTATTCACCTTTTCGATACTCTTTGATCCCTTCTTGGTTCATGACTATTGGAATTTTTGTTTCCTTTATAGTGGTTAGGGAAGAGAGGGGCCCGTATAGTGATCCTCAACATCCCTATTTCTATGAAGAAGAAGATGTTTGGATGGCACCAGGCTTCATAAATCAATTTTATGAAGTAAGCTATAATCAATTATTTATGACTTTTGAATTCTTTTTACATGAAGAAATGAAGATGGTTCAGTTAGCCAGAGTTCAGTTTTTATTCATTTGAATTTTTTGGCAGGTCCCTGATTACTGGAAAACATATGTGCATGAGGTCGATGAGGAAAGGGAAATGTGGTTGAACTCCTTCTATAAAGCTCCACTGAGAATACCTATGCCTGCTGAGCTTGAATACTGGTGGAAAAATGGTATTAATTTCGTAATCTATACCTCCCCTTTCCCATCGAGTTTTCACTATCTATTCAAGCACTCATTTACTTCACTTCTCTTTTTCCATGTTATTCCCAAAAACAATTATAATTGAGCTGCACCAATGTGTAATATTCTCCCAATGTTCAAAAACCTCCCCTCCCTTGAACAAATTTTCTTCCCTTTTAAGTTTGGGAGCTGTCCTGCTGGGTATGTAGGGTGGTTGCTTCTTGACGTAAGTTTGCCCCCTTCTCTGTTGATCAGGTTATTTTGCTTTTATCCAAATAACCAGAAAAGACATGCACCATTTGTTTCTACGCCGAAAACAACAACTTATGTGTCTTACTGTATATTTATTTTGCTTGATCAGAGGAGACTCCAGAATTTCTTGTTGTTAACAAGGAACCAGAGCCTGATCCTGAAGACCCATCTAAGCTTATATATACTGAAGATCCACTTATCCTTCACACACGAACTGGACGGTTAATCAACTATATCGAAGATGAAAAATACGGGGTTCGCCTATTTTGGCAGCCGCCTCTCGAAGATGGGGAAGAGGTGGACCCAGAAAAAGCTGAGCTCCTTCCACTTGGTTATGACGAGTTCTTTGGACACAACGTTGGTGAGAAGAAACAGAACTTATTGATGCGACTTGTGTCAGCAGTTGAAAATACGTGCAAGCCTGTTTTTGATAAACTAGAGAAATGGACTGAAGAAAAGAAGAAAGCAAGTGAGGTGAAGATGAAAGTGATTGAAAAAGAACTTGAACTGATCGAGGCTGAACTGCGCCTGGAAGAGTTTATTGAGGATATGGATGAGGAGTTGAAGATTAAAGAGAAAGAGGAGGAGAAGAATGTGGAAATGGTCTCGCCGGAGGAAGAAGATACTTCTCCATTGGCTAACCAAGATGATAAATTAATTGAAGAAGATGAGGAGGAAGAGGAAGATGAAGATGAAGATGATGCCGCACCATCAAGTTTTGGTTCTGTAAGTGCAGATCAGGATGCTACTAAAAATGGCCAGAAGGGTAACAAACCTGGGCGATCTCCATTTTCCACTTCCTCATTGGCATTCGCATCAAGTAGCCTTGTCTCTGGGGTGAGTTTTAAACTTTCGATTTGTTTTTGTTCTTTCTTATATTATAATATCATTATACAAGTCAACATCAATAAAAAATAATACAAGTCAACGGTGTTGCAGAACAGAAAATAGCTTAGGATATTATGACGTATATGCTATCTGATGCCTGGGATCAAAATGTCTGGGCAGTCTTCATATCCACGTATATTATTCCTTTCCTGCATTTGCAAGCAACTTTAGCAGACCAATGCTCTGTAACTTTTACATCATAAGCTTGTAGACCAAATAATCATTTATATAAAAGATTTAAACTTAAGAGTGGAAAGTGTGCACGCTAGCAACTGTACTTCTGCGTTTTTTTTGCGACTGGTACTGTGTTAGTGGAAAGTAACCTTCTGGTTCTATTTCTAGTATTCACTTTTTCCCTTTTGTATAAGTTGGATTGTTTGATTATATTATGTTATAAAGGGTAATCTGAGTAAATCAAAATTGGATGGAGCCCCCTGAAAGAGGGCCTGGCTTTTTAATGTTTTATAGTAAAGACAGCTATAGATAGATACATACATAATAGTCTATAAGCTCTGTATATAATCAGAATTAGATTACTTGAAAATGACTATGCATCTTTAGTAAAAAGCTAATATATGTTGAGTTGTCTGATTAATTGCTGTACTAATTGAATTTCAACCGTCGTTTTCAACTGGTCTAAGTCGCTACTTTCGAATGTTGATTTGAATTCCATATCTTGTTAAGGACAGTTATTTGCATAATTGCGTTTATGAAATTCTTTTTTTTTTTTTGGGCCTTGTTCTGTGTGTAAAGTGACCCTTGAAAAATCACAATGGCTTACCATGATAAGAAGAAATTCATTAGAACAGACAACTGACTGGTCTCTTTGCTACTTCAACTGGTGTCTGTATTAGTTTCTACTTACAGCGTATGCTATACTAATCAATAAAGAAAGCATGGTTAAGCTTTCATGTTAATTTATGTGTTTTAAAAGCTCACTTCATATGAGTAGACAATGGGGAACTGGTATCCCGCAGTTGTCAGCATATTAGTATAATTATAGGAGTACACCTTTAAATTTTCAACCAAAGAATGATTATTTGTTTATTTATTTATTATTATTATTAACATTTAGGAGCTTAGCTGTAAATGCTTCAAGTTGTTATCAACAGAACATCAGTAGTCCTTTGGGTTTAGTAGTTGCAATTGCAATATTCACTGTCATCTTGCAATCTTAGTAGTTTTACTATGTATCGGTTTGGGTGAAGTTGATGTCATTGATTTTCTTTGATTCCTTTTACTAGAATTGGAAAAATGCTCTGGCAAGTAGCGAACTTGCCTTGTGTATGAATTGTTTTCAAGCTCAAAGGAAAGAGTTTGAGATTTGCATATCTCAGAGTTGATACTGAAAACACGAAAGAAACAAACATGAGCTCAATCTAGCTAACACATGGTCAGATCAGGTTCTAACGTGGGATCAAAATCATGTTGACTCAGCTTCCACGGTGGATTACAACCACAGATAATAACAAGCAAACAAACAAAAAAATATGGAAATAGTTTGCTAAAAGTAGTTTGCGCAGCTAAAGTATGTAGTAGGAATTACTTAACACTCACTGACGTAATTGAATTGTTTTGGAAAAATTATCTGCATCTCCATTACCTTCATTATTACTATTACCTTCATTTTTCCCTTGTTTCACCGAGTATATTGAATGTCGATGATGCACCCAGGTGATGTCAACTGTCTTTTAGTTTGGAGAGACTAATTCACGGTGATAAATTTCTAAACAACTGTTGACACATGTAACCATTACATGGTGATACTTGAAGTAGTTCAAATGTTATAACCATTACCAAGTTGTGAATATTCAAAATAAGTATTGGAGCTATGTTTTCCATTTAAAGCTAACTGCTAGAGTGCCATTTACCCAAGAGTAAGAAAAGATAGCGTTCGATATATGTGTTAATTCAAAACTTGGTCTAGAATCTTATGTTTACATGGTGATACTTGACGTAGTTTCCGACAGCAAGTTGTGAAGATTCAAATTAAATATTTAGCTATGTTTTATATTTAGATCTAACTGCTAGAGGGCCATTAACCCAAGAGTGAGAAAAGATAGTGTTTGCGATTTGTGTTAATATTCAACTTGGTCCAGGATCTGATGTTTACTTTTCTGACTTTGCAGGTTCCATCCAGGCTGCAACAGTCATTTTTAGCATGGAAGAATAATAAAGCAATACCAAAGACAGCTACTTCTTCATGCAATGAAGCCTCTTGTTGCAACTTGAAAACAGCTGATTTGGTGAGTTTCCATCCATTGCTTGTCCCAAAAGTGAACTTGAAAGCCAGAAAGCAAGAACAATTTAACTTGCAAGCCAAAATCTCCTCAAATAGGATGCTATCTCAGTTGTGGCCTTCATCCCAAATTAGCTCACGTCATTCAGCTTCTATAAACACCAGAATAAACCCAGGAGAAATAAGATTGAGGAATAATAGTTGGCTGCATTCAGCACCGGAAAGGGTGTCGGACAGTATATTGTCTTTGCACACACCATGGTATCATTTGGAGCCAAATGAAAAAATCATACATTGTGAGCCGCACCCTCTCCTTTGTTAACAGAATACTTGTACTCCAATTTGAAAAGGGTCAGTTTTGTAAGCGCGACATTCTTTTGTAGCTATATTTGTTATATATACTCGAGCTCTCCTCTCCAAGCCCTAAGAAAAAGAAAAAAAATAATAAAAAAGAGGTAGAAAGGAAGATGAAGGTGCCATGAGTTTAGTTTTCCTTGTAGGTCTTATGAAGAGGGCAAGAGGGTCTGTGTATTGACGTTCATTTTTATTAATCTTTCAATCTTAGTTTTGTTGTATCTCAGTTCCCCAGCGGTTAATAAGCACATGGAGGATGGGAAATGTAACTCTTCTGGTACAATTTGCATATTCTGCATCCTACATGTTGATTGAAGAATACCTACTGAGCTCATCTTCCAGCTACAATTGCTTCTGTTTTCTACTTCCCTTTTCATAATTATGACTGGCTTAGTGATGAAATCTATAAGCTGAACATTCATCCATCTGGGAGTTGGATGGTTGGGAGTACAAACTGGTTTAGTGATGATCGGTTGTGAAACACAAACCAATCCAACGTCAGTTTTGCCTTCATTGTTCCCCCTGCATGACCATCCATAAGACTACTTGCAGAATGAAAGCAGTACGTCCCCGGCATAAACTGAGGTCATTCTGGTATATGGTGTATTTGGTGCCAATGATCATAGGGTCCTCAAATGTGGAAAAGGTTTCCAGTTTCTCTTGTTCAACTTTCTATTATTTTTTAGGTCTGAACAGCTGACGATTAAACTAAGAAGCATTTTGTTAGTGCTACAGCTGACAGTGTCCATTTGCTTTTTAAACTCAAATTTCCTATCATAATTAAAAAGATGATCCTATGCTCAAGCATCACCTCTCACTTCTCCTTCTCCCTCAATCCACTCATACATCACATCGACAACCCCATTTGAAGTTAGTTGCATATGTGAATTCTGATCGCCCGCTTTATATCTGCTCATAGTGCTTGAAAAATCTCATTGCTTGAACCTCTAATACATGTGTATGATCTAATGTTAGGAAATATAAGGTGGCTTCGTATTGCTCTTGTGTCCAAAACTGAGTCATTTCCTAAATATTGCCTCTGAACAACTAAAGGATTTATTCCTGGAGGCTATTTGTTGTCTTTCCTTTACATTCCAATTACTCCCAAACTTCTCCAATAGCTCTTTATCTCTACCTACTATGTTGCTGAATACTTGAACAGTGTGGATATTTAAACCTCCCGGAAGGAGCTAGATTGCCGTAATGGGATATGCATAGTGCAAAATAAAATGGCTTACTTTTACTCATTTCATGACAAGTCGAATAAGTTTTGAAGGGTGGCCATTTTTTTGGATTTTTCAGAGCAGCATGTCTATGCTGGACAACCAGAAAGACACTGCTCCTGTGATGCTGGCAGAAAATTCTATGCGTGGTTCTTCTGAGTTTGATTATAAAAGCAAAAGGAAGAAGGCATTGGAGATATTGAAACACTATTACAAGTATGGTGGTATGGTGGTACATGTCACTTTCCCTAGTTGAGTATGAGTTATGTTTACCACCATGCTTTGTGTAAGTGTTGGTGTTGTAGAATCATGATAGTCATGTAGTTGGTCCCTAATTTAGGGATTAGGTAGAAGGTAGTATGGGTGGCAGCATGGCTAGTTAAGCTTGCTAAGTTTGTATATATATTCTTGCTGTAATCTTTTGTGTTCAATACAAGAGTTTACATTTTCTCTTCATCTTTTTCTACATGATATCAGAGCAAGAACGATAGGGTTCTCTTTGCTCTTCCATCCCGTTTTCTTTCTCTTGTAATTCTATCTCTGTTATTGTTCCATCCTGTCTAAATGACAGAGGAGCAAGAGTCTTTTGTGTCACATTCTGTGACCAATACTTTCTCTATTGAGACTGAAGGAAATCCAAATCTTTGTCTAGTTTTTGTATTACTCAATGAGTTCAACTATGTCTCTTGGTCAAGAGCTATATCTCTTGCACTTGGTGGAAGAGCAAAGCTTGGATTCATCAATGGAAGTGCTCAACAACCTGAGAAACTTTCTGCTGGCTATGAAGCCTGGCTGGTCAAGGATCATCTTGTCATGTCCTGGTTACTCCAATTCTATGGAGCCTGAGATTGCTGAAATCTTCAACTTCTCAGTATCAGCAGTGGATCTGTGGAAAGCCATTGAAGAAATGTATAGAAACCAAATTAATGGAGCTCAAGCATTCCAACTTCAGAGGGACATCTCCAACCTTCAACAAGAAGGAAGCTCTTTCATTCAGCATCTTGGAAAACTGAAGAATAAGTGGAATGAGCTCAATGTTTACAGGCCTCACACCACCATAGCAAACGAGTTGCTGCAAAGGGCTGAAGAATATAAAATCTTCCAATTACTGGCCAGCCTAGGACCAGAATATGAAGACTTGAGGAGTCATATTTTCATGAGCACTGAGCTTCCTACCTTGGCCAATATATGCTCCACCATTCAAAGGGAGGAAGTAAGAAGAAAAGTCATGAATGCTGACTCAAAGTTCATTGCTTCTGAATCCAAGGCATTTGCTTCAAGCTCAAGGAATTTTAGAAACAAGGTGTATAAAGGAAAGAGGCCTGACCTGTGGTGCGCTTACTGTGAGCATTAAGGACATTTGAAGGAGACTTGTTGGATTCTACATCCAGAGCTAAAGCCAAAGTATGATAGAGAGCAGATAAACTCAAGAGAAACCACAAGCCTTCTGAAGAAATCTCCTCCTAATCACACTTTCAAAGCCAACCATGCAGTTGCTACAGAAGGATTAATGGATTTCATAGAAAATTCAACTGCATTGATCAATGAATTTACAGCTTATCTTAAACTTAAGGGGGTTGGCAGTGAAAGTAATGATGAAGAAGGAACTCAAATGGCTCTATTAGGAAAGTTTGCTGGATTTCTAGCTGAGACAGAAGGACTATCTCATGATGAGATTCCAGGTATTCTCAAGGCTTTTTCAACTGCTCTTAATGTCAATCTTATGCATGATTTTTGAATTATAGACTCTGGTGCCACATACCACATGACAAACAAAAACTCTAATCTTCATGATTTTGAAACTCTTTCAAAACCTTCTAAAGTTTATGTTGCCAATGGAAAGGGAGTAGGTGTGTTAGGAAAAGGGAAAATTAATTTGCTGTC
The DNA here is from genome assembly GCA_963682095.1 of Potentilla sterilis. NCBI lineage: Eukaryota > Viridiplantae > Streptophyta > Magnoliopsida > Rosales > Rosaceae > Potentilla > Potentilla sterilis. The sequence goes on along the minus strand of OY821755.1, from coordinate 44,196,271 downwards.
AAAAGACATCGACTCCACAGCTCTATATGTTCCATCTTTTCCTTTTAAGCTCATGTCTGTAGGAAGAATCACAAATTCTCTCAAATGTATAACTATTTTCTATCCTCACAAAGTTTTTCAGGATCTAGCAACATCCAAGGTGATTGGTGAAGGGTTTTACCTGGATGGACTGTATTACCTGTCAAAAAGTTTCAATGGTCCAAAGGTCCTTCAAACCAGTCTGAGTCTAGATCAAGAACACAAGCTATGGCACCAACGTCTTGCACATCCCTTAGAAACTATTTTGTCTACTTTATTTCCCAGTTTGTGTAGGAATTCTCTCACTTGTGAGATCTGTCAATTAGCAAAATTTGCTAGACTTCCTTTTGATGTATCTTTATCTAGAGCTAGTAAAATGTTTGAGATTGTTCACTCAGATATTTGGGGCCATGCTCCATTTGATTCTTGGGATGGCTATAAATATTTTGTTACCTTTGTTGATGATTATTTTATAGTTAATTGGGTTTATTTGATGAAATTCAAAAAGTGGCCTCTTTAAAGCATTTCAAGACTTTCCATAACATTGTTATGAATATGTTTTCTTCAAAAAATCTTACCCTTAGATCAGATAATGACTCAGAGTATATGTCCAAAACCATGTCACAATATTTGAGCAATCATGGCATCATGCATCAAACGAGTTGTGTTGGTACCCCTCAACAGAATGGGGTTGCAGAAAGAAAGAACATAGATTTGTTGAACAAAACTAGAGCTTTGTTGTTTCAAATGAATGTTCCCAAGAATTTTTGGACACAGGGAATTCTCACTGCAGCATATCTTATTAATCGTCTTCCTAGCAGAGTCTTGCATATGAAATCACCTCTAGAAATCATGAGGGATAGAAAGATGGACTTGTCCCATCTCAGAGTTTTTGGATGTGTATGTTATATTCATATTCAAACAATCCACATAGATAAGTTGGATGCAAGGGCTGCTAAATGTGTGTTTTTGGGGGTACTCTTCAACTCAGAAGGGGTACAAGTGTTTTAATCCAAAAACAAGGAAGTTAGTGGTTTCTAGAGATGTTAGATTTGATGAAAACTCCTTTTTCTTCAGCCCTCTTGCTAACACCACTTAGGGGAAGTTTTTCAGTGATTTTTTACATCTACCTCTTCCCACCATGATCAGGAATGATGCAGCAGCAATCTCTCCTCCTATGCCAATAGTCACTCCTATGCCTACTCCCACTATAGTACAAGAATGTCAAAATGATGCTGGTTCAGAGGAGAATGAGTGGTTAGCTGAGGAACCTCCAGCAGTGGAAGGTGAACAAGATGCTAATGTGGATCAACCTCAAAGAAGATATCCAACTCGAGTCAGAGAACTTCCAGCAAGGTTGAGAGACTACAAGTTTTATAGTGCAAGATATCAAATGGAAAATTTTCTCTCCTATGATAAAGTATCAAAAACTCATGCTGCTTTTCTCACCAACATTTCCAATGTGAGTGAACCAAGAAATTTTCATGAAGCTTTCTTGCAACCAATATGGAAGCAGGCAATGGAAGAAGAACTACAAGCCTTGGATAACAATAAAACCTGGAGTGTTGTGACTCTTCCAACTGGGAAGAAGGCAATAGGATGTAAGTGGATTTTCAAGACCAAATTTCAGTCAGATGGCAGCATTGAGAGACATAAAGCAAGGTTGGTGGCTCGAGGATTTACTCAAACATATGGAGTAGACTACAAAGAGACGTTTTCTTCAGTGGCTAAGATGAACACAGTGAGAGTGTTGTTGTCAGTTGCAGTGAATCATGAGTGGCCTCTGTTTCAAATGGATGTGAAAAATGCTTTCTTGTAAGGAGAATTAGAAGAAGAAATTTATATGCAGCTCCCTCCAGGTCATGCACAAGCAAGTGTTCCTAACAAAGTGTGCAAGCTTCACAAGTCCATTTATGGCCTAAAAAGTCTCCACGAGCTTGGTATTCAAAACTTAGCTCTGTGTTGGAAGCCTCTGGCTTCAAAAGAAGCAATGCAGACTCGTCTTTGTTCATCAGAACATGAGCTGCAGGGAAATTGTGTTTTCTTATCTATGTGGATGATCTCATCATTACTGGTGAGAATATAGATGAGATTTGTTTCTGCTAGAATCCGAGAGGACTCACAGAAGCACAATAATAAAGCTATAAATAGACACGGGTGAGTATAGTGGTTCACCGTGCCATCGGAGGGCACGGCTACGTCCACTTGGAATATAGTATGATCGGCCAATAAGCCATCAGGTGGTTACATGCCAAGAGTAGCAAGTATCCAAGATCCAAGATCCAAGATCCCTAACTCTAAGGGGGAAGCCTTCTATTTATAAGGAAGGAGGCTTCCCACCTCTACTTCATCTCCAATGTGGGATGCAAACATACTATTACACATTTCCCTACTCTGGAGGCTACTTCAGGTGCCCGGTGGCACGGTTTCCGGGTGCGGCACCGGTGATCTCTGACATTGGGGATGTAGTCGGGGTACTGGTCTACCCGATGCATGCCAGAGTTGGGTCCCACCGCGCCGGTTGCACAGTCCACGAGGTCGCCGAACATGCTTGGCGGTGCACTATATATGTCCCCAAAAAGTCCCCCAAGTTCCCGAGTAAGAGTGCAATCTTACTTGGGGAATTAATCATCATGTGCCGCCAAGCGTAGGTGGTGACCGAGTCACCTCTACTACCACCAGTCCCCCAAGTCCCTAAGTGAGATTGGACTCTTACCGGGCGTTCGAATGCCGAGTCCCACCCCTCCGCTCGAGTGTTACTAATGTGTTCCCAGTAATAGTCCCACAAGTCCGTGTTGGAGATTTGACTTGGCCGGGAGTGATGTTTCCTTGCTAGTGACCTCTGTGTTTAGTCTTGCTTGGGGGTGTACTGAGGTGCCGGGTTCTGATCCGCACTGTTTGTGCCGGGTTCTGATACGCACTGTCTGTGCAATATTTCCCGGAGGTAAGCTGATTGGATCATCGAGTTCCGGAACGGCTGTGGGTGCCCAGGGAGGATCCGGGTTTGACCGGTCCTGACTCGTTGAAGCTTGATCGGGCAGAGCCGCTGCTGAACAGAGTTGGGCCTGTTGAATCTGGGGTGACCCGCTGGCTGAGGTGAACCGCTGAACAGGACCGGGCCTGCTGAATCTGGGGTAACCCGCTGGCTGAGGTGAACCGCTGGCCCGCTGGCCGAGTTGACTGTTGAACAAGACCGGGCCAGAGGGTGAGCTGATAGACTGAGCGGCCGAGCTCACGAGGCTGGAGGTGAGGTGCTAGCGTGAGCTGTGGTGCAGGGGTCGAGGCTCTGGCGCAGCGGTGCGGAACCGGGGTGCCCAGAGAAGATTCGCCCCGAGGTTGACCCGTTGGAGACCTTGACCCGCTGACCATGATTGGGCTCATACTGTCGGTTGGGATAACTCGGTTGGTGCAACCGGTTATGCCCTAGGAAAGTGAGCGGTAAGCTGGTACCGGCTCGATGGATGGAATGCGCAACCGTTAGTTGGAATATGCTCTACCGTTGGAATGCACTTGGATTACCGTTGGAATACCTTTCACTGATGGAATGCCTGTTACCGTTGGAATGCCTTTGGAATACCGTTGGAATGCCTTTTACCGATGGAATGCCTGTTACCGTTGGAATGCCTTTGGAATACCGTTGGAATGCCTTTTACCGATGGAATGCCTGTTACCGTTGGAATGCCTTTGGAATACCGAAATGTGGTATATATATCGCTTCCAATAAGTCCCCCAACTCGAAAAGGAACTCGGCCGAGAGTTCGAGTATTCCCTTTTGTTCGTGGTGGGGTGTTGCGGCCATGTTATAGCACCGGTCAACATCCGCTCATTCTTCCCAGCCTGAACGTTATGGGCGTGGGGTGCAGGGTTTCTAGCCTGCGGGGAGATTTGTTCTGTGTTAGAGAAATAATCTACCCGGTGGGGTGGCGTAGAGATAACAAGTCTCCCATGGATCCCCAATTTTTTCACAGCTTGGTGTGATGCAGGGTTTCTAGACTGCTGGAAGAGTTTGCATGTGTTAGAGGAAAAATCTCCCAGATTTATAACGCCCATGTGTTTGAAGCCTTAAGTTCTTGCTGGCTTGTCAGTGCCCGTAGGCGCGAAGGTGGTGATTAAACCAATGGAGTGCCTTGGAGCCGGTTGAATGTTAAATAACCAGTGGAATGCCTGTGAACCGGTGAAATGCCTGTGAACCGGTTTATAAAGCCCAATGGTACCGAAAGCCCGGAGGCTTGTCCGTGGGAATATGTCGATTTTTCAACCGGTTTATTCCATAAGAATGTGTGCGGGAGCTTCGTGCCGGACTGACCGAAGGAGATCCGCAGGCGCTGGACTAAAATGGAATGCGTGCACTGAAATGCGATGTATTGTAATGCGATGCATACTGATATGCGATGCATTGTAATGTCATGCACTGAAATACGTGCACCGTAGTGCGATGCATATTGATATGATCATGCACTGAAATGCGTGCACCGTAGTGCGATGCATTGTAATGTGATGCATTGTAATGTCATGCACTGAAATGCGTGCACCGTAGTGCGATGCATTGTAATGTCATGCACTGAAATGCAATGCGATGCATTGAAATGCTGAAATGATTGACCGATGCATAATGATATGATCGTGCAATATGTTGTTTATGCAAAGACCTTGTTGTTATGCACCAGCAAGCTATAATTGTACCGTTCTAGCAGATAATTATGCGCATATGTATCGTATGTTCCCAAACATGTTATGCACAGGTGAAATATGTGTTGAGTGGTAAAAAGAGTACTTATCTTTGGAGAAAGCTGCCGAGTGTTTGAATAGCCGGTGGGAATGGTTCCCGGGTTGCCCGGTGCTCGCCCAGGCACATAATGGGTGTAATGAGCAGATTGGTGGGCTGCTGACCCGTTGGGCCTGTTGACCGGGCGGTTGACCTGCTAGGCCTTTGACCGGGCGGTTGACCTGCTGGGCCTTTGACCGGGCGGTTGACCTGCTGGGCGGTTGACCTGCTTTCTTTTCTTTTTGGCTTTCCTTCCTCTGGTTTTTTCTTTTTCTTTCCTCTGGTCTCTCTTGCATCTCTTCTCTGCTCTGCTTTCGTCTCCTTACAGGAGAGGAGAACGGCCGGAAAGGGGGGACCAGCGCGCGGCTAGAAGCCGAACCGGAGAGGAGGGGTTGTTCGAGCCCGTTGGGGGGGGGGGGTCGTCTGTGCTGGAGAGGAGCCGCCGGCACCAGGAAGAAAACCAGGCCTTGCCGGTGCCCACAAGTACCGAGAGAGAAAAGAAGAACCCGACGCGTGCAGTCCTCTACTAGGGTCACCTAAAGGTGATTTTGGGCTGCCGGTCACCGAGAGGTGACTTCGGGCCGCTGGAGGCTGCAGGTCACCGGAGGCACCACGAAGCTGGGACTACCTGCTCCGCTGGCTCGCTTGGACCGGGCGGTTTTCTCTCTCGTTCTTGCTCTCGGATGGCCCGGCCGTTGCCCATAGCAAATTCCAAAGTTGGCTCCGAGTTTGATCTTCACCATGGCCCCAGGTGCCAAGCTCGGGCTGGACCTAGTGACTGAACCGGGCGGTGGTCATGGTCCGGCGAGACGAGAGTCTTGAGGCCGCCATCTGGACATGCTGACCTTAACTGGGCGGTCCGTCGGACCGTACGGGACAGGGAGGCGCTCACCAGATGCCACCAACGTGCGAACCCGGACGAGTTCCCGGTGCTTCACCCAGCCACCGCCGCAGGAGGCCTCGAATCCCCGCGCCCTAGAGTTGACCAGCCCCGCCATGCCATCCTCCTTCGAGCACCACCGGAGGCACAGAAACGCGGCAGCCGGCTTTGAAGTTTATTCTGCCGGTTTGACTGTCTTGACCGGATATCTTTGACTTCTTGCTTGACCGGGCCGACCCGTTGGCTGATTGGACCGGCCTGCTAACCCGGGCGAAAAACTGCTGGCCTATTAATTATCTAGACCTACTGTCCGGGCAGCTTGCTGGTTAGAACAACATAACCTTTTGTAACAATTCCCACAGACGGCGCTAATTGTTTCTGCTAGAATCCGGGAGGACTCACAGAAGCACAATAATAAAGCTATAAATAGACACAGAAGAGTATAGTGGTTCATCGTGCCATCGGAGGGCACGGCTACGTCCACTTGGAATATAGTATGATCGGCCAATAAGCCATCGGGTGGTTACATGCCAAGAGTAGCAAGTATCCAAGATCCCTAACTCTAAGGGGGAAGCCTTCTATTTATAAAGAAGGAGGCTTCCCACCTCTACTACATCTCCAATGTGGGATGCAAACATACTATTACACATTTCCCTACTCTGGAGGCTACTTCAGGTGCCCAGTGGCACGGCTTCCGGGTGCGGCACCGGTGATCTCTGACATTGGGGATGTAGCCGGGTAACTGGTCTACCCGATGCATGCCAGAGTTGGGTCCCACCGTGCCGGTTGCACAGTCCACGAGGTCGCCGAACATGCTTGGCGGTGCACTATATATGTCCCCAACAAGATTAATCATCTCAAGTAGTCTTTACATAAGACCTTTGCCATCAAACATTTGGGAAGGCTGAAGTATTTTCTTGGCATCGAAATGACTACTTCTAGCAAGGGATTGTTTTTAAATCAGAGAAAGTATCTTCTTGATCTTCTCCAGGAAGTAGAAATGGCTGATAGTAAACCTTGTGCTACTCCTCTAGATTGCAAACTTCAAGTGGAGACTGCAGGTGAAACTCTTACTCACATCCAAAAATATCAAAAGCTAGTTGGTAAGCTCATCTACCTCACCATTGCTAGACCTGATATTAGCTTTGCTGTGAGTATCATCAGTTAGTTCATGCATGCACCTACAGACTTTCATATGCTCATTGTCAAGAGAGTTCTTACATATCTCAAAGGTTATGTGAGAAGAGGCATTCTCATGAAACGAAATGGTCACAACAATATCTAGGGTTTTACAAATGCAGATTGGGCTGGTAACAAGCTTGATAGAACACCGACTACTGGTTTTTGTACTCTAGTTGGTGGAAATCTGGTCACTTAGAAAAGCAAAACACAACATGTGGTTGCTAGATCAAGTGCAGAAGCCGAGTACAGAGCCATGACATTGACCTCATGTGAATTGATTTGGTTAAAATGTCTCCTAGCTGAACTAGGATTTCCCCATCCCCAACCAATGTTGTTATTCTGTGACAATTAGGCTGCAATGCACATTGCTTCCAATCTTGTCTTTCATGAGAGAACAAAGCACACTGAAGTGGATTGCCACTATGTTCGACAACAAGTTCAAAACAAGGTGATCTCCACTGTCTACACAAGAAGTCATGATCAGATTGCAGACCTCTTTACCAAAGCTCTACCCTCTGCGCATTTTCTCAAACTTCTATCCAACCTTGGATCAATCAGTATCCTTGATCCAGCTTGAGGGGGAGTATTGAAACAGTATTACAATTATGGTGGTATGGTGGTACATGTCACTTTCCCTAGTTGAGTATGAGTTATGTTTACCACCATGCTTTGTGTAAGTGTTAGGGTGTTGTAGAATCATGATAGTCATGTAGTTGGTCCCTAATTTAGGGATTTGGTAGAAGGCAGTATGGGTGGCAGCATGGCTAGTTAAGCTTTCTAAGCTTGTAAATATATTTTTTCTGTAATCTTCTTTGTTCAATACAAGAGTTTACATTTTCTCTTCATCTTTTTCTACAAGAGAGATGATCAATCTAACAACTTTGGTAAATGGTGAACAAAGCAGTTTAATGTGTGATGTCTTAACTCTTGACTTTCATGTTGACAAGCAGTTTTATACTATTGGTTAGGCACATCTTTTCTAAGAGATTCATATAAACTTATACACGAATAGGAATTTGCAATTCTCACTTGTTTAAAAGTAGTCTTAGATGCAAAAGGGAAAGCAAAAGAACCAGTCAGACTCCAATGACTCGATGATCTAGTTAAAGTGCTCTGGACTTCTGCATCAATGAGAGTAAAGAAATGTATGTGCTTCTGAGGATTGTAACTTTCATAAATTAACAATCACATATTTCATACACATTTTCTCTTCTTTGTCATATATGTTTCCATGGGGATTCCTTCTCTATCTGTAGCAGCAACTTTGCCCGTGCAGATGAGCCCTACATGCAAAAGCTAGCAACTCTTCCATTGAGAAAATCTAGTGGAGAGGTCAATTATGATTATGATTCTTATCATGTAATGGAATATGCTCGTAATGAATAAGTATAATAAAAAAAGGACAAAATAATGGTCACTCCTTATACTTTTAGAGTCTCAACAGTTTAGTTATCGTGCTTTCAATTTCAACTGGTCACTCCTCGTAGTCTCAATTTTCGACCAATTGGTTCAATCTGTCCAAAATGGTTATTAACTATTTTCTAATTTCCTCAAATGCCCTTATGTGTTGTTTTATTATTTTTCTTCTTGTTTTCTTTTCCTTTTTCTTCAAAACCAAAACCGAAGAATACACAACCCACCATGAATGGCTATGTAGCCCAATTAAGTTTGAGCCTTATTGGAAAAAAAAAATATTAAGAGTGTTGTTTGTAAGCTTAATTATATGAAATGGTAATTATTTATGCAGTTTCATTCGTGGGAGCTTAGAAAGTGTTGTTAATGCTAAGAATGATGATGAAAATTTATTTTAATCTCATTTTGGTTTAAATTGATATGATGGAGATTTGATAGAATTTTATTTCATCGTGATTATGGTGATGTTATTTGATTTTGCTAGCAGTATGTATCAAATCAATTTGCATATTTTTTTTCCCAATTGCAATCAGTTTGCAATTGTAAAATTCTTGGATTGAAGATCGACAATCATAAACCCAGATATTCTACAGCTTCTCTCGGTTTTGGTTTTGAAGAAGATAAAGTAAAAAAATAAGAAAAATAACCTAAGGGCATTTGAGGAGTTGAAAAATGGTAAACAATAATTTTGGATGAAATGACCAATTAGTAGAAAATTGAGACCACAAGGAATGATCAGTTGAAATTGAAACCACAAGGACTAAACTGTCGAGACTCTACAAGTATAAGGAGTGATCAATAATTTATCTTTACAAAAAAATACTACTGATGAATTGATCACAGGTTCTGAATCACCAAACGCGTATAGGTTGAAAGAAAAAGGTATTGAATTAGTGTCTATGATGCTAACATACTTCTTTGTATCACTAGATGACTCTTCAATTCGATACTATATTGGCATCAAATTACTCTTCGCCTCTCTTTGCATCCCATCCTTCAAATTTTGACAGATTAGGCTTGGTTGTTGTCGTGGTTTTTCCTTATAACTTGTCAAAAAGAGGATGCATGACTCTTCAATTTGCTGATGGTTGTATGGTGAATGCAATAACAGTTCAAGCCACTTTCTCCAACAAGATGGAGGTCCAGTATTTCAGCCTTTCAGGTGTGGATGAGGAGGTCATCTTAACATATGCTGTCTTCTTTTCTCTGTAGCTAAAGAAGTGTAATCTATCTGGCCTATGAATAATGATCAATTGTTCCCATCATCTCCAAGACAGTGACATATGTATCTGTCTAGGATTCTAGATTATTCAAGTAACAGAATTGAATTTTTTTTAGCAGTTTATCTTTAATCTTTGGTCATTTCTTAGTCTCTGGTTTCTATTTAGGAACTCACTAGCATAATCTCCGTGTGTTGCCGCGGGTGACAATATCACGACTTCGTTTAAGTGGATTCTCAAATAGGATGAAACAAAAACATTTACTTAGAACATTGTCGTTGTAAATGTTGGAGAGGAAAGAATCATGGCACCAAATCTACCTGATATTATAAAAAGCTGATTGTTGTTTATAATTCAGGAATAACTCTTAGCTGTTTAGAATAGAGGCAGCATAACACATTAACTATTGTCACATGAGCGTACTATTGAGGAACATTATTACTTTTCTAAAATTGGTTGATATTTGTCTGATAATTCATCCGAGCATTGCAATCCAGAAAATTGAAAGAACAATATAACATATGCGGCATTGCATGTAGTCGAGTAGATGGCTTTTAAAAACCTACTTCCTGACTTGATCCCAAGTCACTAATCCATCCCCAATATCTATCTGACAAAGGATCCCTAAGGGGAAAATTGCGACGCCAAAGAAAATTTAAGTCACCAAGCTGTTAAGAACAGAAAATAATAATACACAAGGCAATAGAATATGATAAAGTACAGAACTAAAAAACCAATTAGCAAAAGATAATCATCTTAGAAACTAATCCAAAGATCTCAAAGTGCTACATACTCCCAACTCTCCTCACTTCCTCACATCTGAGGTCGGCAAAACGCGAATCCCTGCCCTGCATAGTAAAACCAACTCATTACAAATACAATACAATTCACTAAAGCTACATGTTATAATATAGAGCCAACAATATAATTTCTCAGATCGAACGAAGTAAATGCTAACTTGTAAACTAACTAACAGGTAGGATTCGAACTACCGAAGTAACTGTAAGAGGCTTTCAACTAATGCATAGCCTCATATTAGTCCAAAAAGAATAGAGAAAATAATAGATACCATAGAACTTACATCTTTTTCTGATTCTGGTGTATTACGAAGGTTTTCCAAACAACTTTAAGATTTTTCGCTTTCCCAGGTAAGTTAACCTCTTTAATTTTATCAAAAAGAGGGGAAGGAACCTATTAACTGGCAGAAGCTAGCAAAAGCCATACTCATTGGCTCCAAGATAAGAATCTCTGCTTTCTCAAGTAAGTCAACCTCCTCAAATTTAGCTTTGATTACCTATATTCACATGAACGTACATGTACAAAAGGAGAAGAAGAAAATGAAAAATATGGCCATTAAAAGACCAACACAATTCAACTTATAGGATCAAAAACTTTTTTATAGTAGAATTGATCAATATTTGAAACCTGCAACAGCAAGCTCCTTCTATTGCTTGAATTCATAATAGAAGGCTCCACTGTCCTCATTTTTTCAAATGGACTGTAAGGCCCCTTGGACCTAGTTCAAAAGAATTAATGCAAAAGAGCCCCAAACAGCAATATAACTTTCACTATTAATCTACATGTTAAAAACATTGCCGATATTGAAGAGAAAGGCACTAAAATCAATGTTATTATTCCACAACACTGTTTTTCCTGAATTGAAAGATAATAAACTATAATACCCTTGACCAATCTGAGATAAAAAAAAAACCACATCAGCACGGTTCTGAAGCAACGCGACCGATAGAGGCCCTAAACACCCTATTGACGCTCGGCAGAGCAACTTCACCGAAATTAGAGCAAGCAGCACACGTAGTCATCCCAATTCAGCTATCAAGAACCCATTAGAAAAAGAACTAATCGAAATCTCTCTCTTTATTAAGTTGTTTCAGTTTCAGATTGGAAATCGTACATTAATAGGATTATTCACTCAATCACTCTTATCTCTGCAAAGTCGAAGACATGCAACTTAAAAAACCCAAGATCAAAATTAAAACCAAACAAACCTAAAAAAAAAAAAAAGGGAATTCCTCACCACATACCAGCAGTCTCCAAGAATTCCACTTCCACTCTTAAATCTCCTAAAACTATTGCTGACGTCCTTGATATGACTACGACCTCTTATCTCTGGAAGAGGGAAGCATGCAGGGTCGCCAAATGAAACAATGAAAAGAACTCTGGTCTTTAAACCCAAGGCCAGGTCACGCAACAACATGCAACACCAGAGCTTGACAGTGGGAAACTAATGGCAGTTTCGTAAATAATCCTTCAATAGGGGCAAAATAATCATTTCACCAACAGAGCTTGACAGTGGGAAACTAATGGTAGTTTCGTAAATAATCCTTCAATAGGGCAAAATAATCATTTCACCAGCTGAATGAACAGTGTACGTCTGGTTTTGATTTAGATGTTTTAAATTTATAGGCAGATATTTTGTTTTGGTCAAAACACAAAGCACATTACATGAAAGATGTAAGTGCTACACCTGCGAAGTGTAGAAACGAATATTTAGCTGACTTCCCAACTGTTTTAAAAGCTCCAGATGCTGAAACATAGTAAATATTGCATCTGAAATCTCTCTCTAAATTTACTTACCCTATCTTCCTAACTGTTTAATCAATGTCTAGGTACCCCATAATCGCGTACCCATACTCTAAACCTATATATGGCTTTAATTTTTACATGTAACTTCAGTTTTCAGTCTTCACCAAGATTATATAACAGAAAACAATTATAGACTTAGGCTTTACTAAATTATCACAACAGAGAACATAGAGGTACATACAATTTAGTACGTTATTCATATCTGCACTTAGAATACTGTAACACTTCCATTCTTGCAAAAGGAAGAGTCTACAAACTTACAATTAATTAACTTGATCTAAAAGAGTGAAGGCTAGCTGGTTAAGAATTACAATAGAGAGCAGATTATATTGAATAATATGAAGCTAGCTAGCTTCAGCATCAAGGCTTCTGGTGCTGGGTGTAGATGTAGTCCAAGTGAACTTCTGCAAGTACCCTCCTCTTTAAACAGTCCTCATCTCCATCAACACAGGCTTCCAGTCCCATTAGCTGCAATTAATTATCCCACAGAAAAATAGTATAAGATATTGGTTCCAACAGATGAAACAGATCACAGCAAGTCAGCAAGACAAGATTACAACTAAAGCGTACATGCATGATGTCACTGCCTTCCAGCTCCACAAGTGACTCCCCATCACTGATTTTCTTGATCTTTGCCTCCTGTTGTCCTGAGAAAGATGACAAGATTTAATTCATCAGTATAGCTAAACAAAACAACGTAGTGCAAATTGAAGAAGATGTTAAGGCACAGCTGGTAACCTTCTTTGTTCTGTAAAAGCCTGGCTGATATTCTTGAGGAAGAAATGATGAACAAAATGCACAGAACAATAGCTGCAGTTTGAAAGCTTGGCTTCATTGTTTCAACTTAGATAAAAGAGGAAAGATAGAATGAGGGGAAGATGGACAGAGAGTAAGGGAGATAATTTTAAAGAGTTAGAAGTTGGGGGTTGTGGAGAGGAAGATAGGACATAAATACATGCAAAGAAAGCAGAGGGTGAGTCTCTGTGAGTCACATGAAGGTCCCCTCCCCCACTCCAAATAAGGCAGTTCACAATTACCTCATCAGGTTGGGACCCAACTTCCCCATGATGCTCTTATTATTATTATACTGAACTTCCATGCCTGGGTGACACAACAACAGCAGCAACAGCACCACTATACTTGAAATGAGAGAGAGCTTGGTCATTGTCTGCCATTGTGGTCCAGAAGAGAGAAGAGTAGTCCTCTCCAGACCCTCCAAAAGACTCCTACAATCAGTGTGTGAGGTTTTGACAGTGTCCACAAGTCAACCTTTATTTTTGGGACAATGATGACAGCTGCAGCCCATCTATATTTTGTGGTGTTTGCTTAAACTAGGGAAAGAGACATCATGCTAAAGCTTGGCAATATATTGCTCTTGCTCCCACATTTATATGCTATTGGTGTTTGCAGTGGCAACACCACCCATGTTAGTTGCATCAGTGACCAGCCCAAACTCTATCCAACTAGTTCTTAATTAAGGGGAGAGAGTATATGCTTTTCTTTTTGCAAGATTTGAATCTGTATATTACATCTTGCTAGAGTATTAATAAGATTAATCTAAGCATGCCACTATTGGATTGGATTGTATTGTATGTGGAAACATAATAATCATCTAATTCTATGGGGAATTGAGTTGGAATTTTGAAAGATTATGTCTGCTAGTCCCAGACAAGTGTGATTGGAAAACATGATCATGATCTAACTCATGAAATGATGAGAATGATCATGTTGACCATGCCTTAATTTGACCATGTTTATGTGACAATGGCATTGGAAGCTGTTCATGTTGATGTACATATAAATCATAACACCCCAATGGTCTGTCTGCCAAAACATCATATGCTGATAAGTATTAGCGGTAAAGCATTAAAAAAAAAAAAGGAAACGGAGCCTCTCTCTCTAAAATCTAAAGAGAGAAACTAGATCTGATTTTATTTCTCATTCTCCCCCCTCTTTCTCACCTAGATCTTGATCCCCTCTGGATCTAGATCAGAGGATGAAGAGTGGGGGAGGTTTGTTAAGCTTTGGCTTCCCCTTTCTTTTCTCAATTCCGGTATTGTTCATCTTCTTCTGCAAGTTTTGCAACTTTTCCTCACCCTTGTGGTGGTGGCTTGTTACCCATTTGGTGGTTTATTTGCGGCTATATGTCTGGCACGGGAGGACTTTGTTCCTCGTTTTCCCTCATAGTGGAGTTTCTCCATACAATCTCATACGTTTCCTGGTCAAAAATCAATCAACCACACAACTCATCAACCTGCTCTACCCACCATCTCCATGGAAGTTCCTATAGCAGCGACCACAAAGTGCATGTCACTTCTCTATTCGAGTATGGGTGCTCACGCATGGGTTCATCACCCCCCATTCTCTATGGTTATGGTTACTGTCCTTGTTCTTGTTCGGTGCTCGGGATCTTAGATCCTTGTCGGCTGCCATGGCTTCCTCTTGGTCTTGTTGATGGAGAAAATGATGATGTTGTGGAGGTACTCATCCTTTGGGTTGGCGGATCACTTTTGTCTGGTGTTTTGGGATTGGGTTGGGTCATCTGCTGGGCCTTTGTATTAGTATTAGTTGTATTTGTAATAGAGATTGTAATCTGTGGCTATACCTTGCTCTGAGTGTAGTAGATTTGCATTCTCTTTGTTTCCATGTATTGTTGAGTTCGATATTTGTCGGGCTTATGTTTGGATTTTTCCCTCAATGAATTTATTTCATTACCAAAAAAAAAAAAGATAAGTATTAGCGGTATGTTTATATCACTATTACAAACAAAGAAAGGATTTTCCTTGAGACTCACAATTGAAGTTGTTGAAAAGTTTGCGGGTTTCACTTTATTCTTAACTTACACTTCAACTACTATACAGGATATGATCAATGTACTCATTAATATATACTGTATTATCAATTTAATATATTCTTTATTAGTGTTAATTTTATTTTACAATAAAATTATTGAAACACATTACTTTGAAACACCAGAGGTGCCATACATCCTATACAGGAATTTGGCCAAAACTGTATTAGAAACTATTACACTCAAAGCTAAAACTCGAAGAATCTGGCCATGTAAATTAAGCTACCACAACTCAATGCAGATCGATACCCATTTCATGATTTCATCTAAATGAAATTTTCTTTAAACTGGAAGTTTTATGACTTTATGTTAAGCTCAACCTCTTTTCCAGTCTACCCCTAAAGTATATATAGATTGATAAAGCCTACATATGCCCAATTATTTGGCCATATATGCCAATTATGACCTATCGTCTTTTCCTAAGAACTTTTATCGGCCTTCAACTTTCACTTATACACTTATCTCAACAACAACAAAAAAAAAAAAAAAAAAACTCACTTGTATAAAATTAGGGGAACTACTAGCATCTTCAGTAAGATTCTGTTTCTCCCCCACCTTATTTCTTTCTTTTGCCAATCAACAACTGAGATAAGCTTTCTCGTCTTTTTTTGTGTTATATTTTTGATAATGTAGATAAACTTTTCTCTCCTGGTTAACGAAGTAGTGGAATATGTAGATGTGGCCAATGTATCGGGAGTAGCCCCATTATCCAGGCCACCAGTATATGTCGATCTTTTTTGTTCTTGCTTTGCTATTGACATTGACTTACCAGTCTGCAAGACTATAGACTTGGTGTCTTTTTGCATCCATGTCTTCATCACAATCCAGTGTTTTAATTTGACTGATAGGAGAGTTCTGCATAGAGTTCTGCTTTCAAATGGCTACAACGATCTGGGGATGAATGTCAGATATTTATATCACGGGCTCGTCTAGCTACTTGCATCTGACTACGAATAGTCATATATATAGGGTTTTATGAGAAAACCTTCAAAACTTCATATTCAATCCATTTGCAAATATGATCTTTAAATAAATTTTGGAAAAATAAACAGTTCGAAACTAAGAATCATCGGAAAAGAAAATATTGAGATAAAATCGCAGTGTTGGTTTATGCAAGCATGTAATTCCAAGTTCAAATAATACTTCTTACATAATTCAAGCTAGGTTATCACTACGCCATGGAAGCAATGAAGCGACGGACCTCTGCTGTCGCTTAAGAGAGTTTGTTCGTCCGTCGCTTACACCTTAAGCGAGGAACAATCTGTCGCTTAGGTGACGTCGCTTAAGTTTTGTCGCTTAAGCACTTACGCGATGGATATTTCATACCTCGTCGCTTAAGTTTTCTCTTAAAAGACGTACATAAAAATCTGTCACTTAAACACGTCCATCTTAAGCGACCAACAAATCCGGTCGTTTCAAAATTGGAGCGACGAACATATATTCAAGAAATTGGTTTTTTATTCTGCTTTTAAGCGACAGAGATATCTTTGTACGTCACTTAAGTACTATCTTAAACGGCGGGGTTTGGTGTTTTACCGTCGCTTCAGACATACCTACGCGACTAACAAACCCGGGGGACTAACATATATTCAGGAATTTGGGTTTTTATTCTAATCTTAAGCGACGGAGATAGTTTTGTACGTCACTTAGGTACTATCTTAAGTGACAGATTTTGTTGTTTTTTCGTCGCTTAAAATGCACATAAGCGACTGATATACACTATGTCTGTCGCAAATCTACTGGTTTCTGCATTTCCAAAAACAGGCTCTGTATTGCCCATTTACAAAACCAAAACCAAAACCTGTAAACCAAATTCATGCACTGCCAAAACATCCCAAATTCATACATACACAACTCATATCATGAACCAATTCAAACCAACACATTATATTCACAATCCGAGTGTATAAAATTAATTCCAAAACCAATTGTGCAATATTTATACATAAACTGTTCTTCAAACTTAAACAAAAGCATACATATACATAAACTGTTCTCCACAGCAGCAGTAGCAGCGGTTGCCGAGACGTCAAGGATTTTGAGAAGAAGTACCTCCACCCCCTAACTGTTGTTGCGATAAGATCATCTCAATTTGAGCCTCCATCTACCACATGCGCTCGTCTTGGGCTGCTTGTTGCTGACAGAGACGCTCTGCTTGGGCTGCTTCTGTCTGGCAGTGCCCCTTCTTTCTCCTTATACTCCGCCATCAGTGCATCTTTTACTTGACTAACTAACTCCTCCACGAGTTTGTCTATTTCGATACGCCGTGCGCCTCCTCTCTTCTTCGGCTCCCGATGCATGCACATTCCCACCCCTCGGATGTCTGTGCCTCTCTTCTCCCCAATTTGACTCACTATCACATTGATTTGTGATTCAATGGGGAGAGGTTCTTCGGGGGCAATATCCGGGTATTTCTTCTCCCTCCTTTCCCCTACTAGCTCGGACACACGTTGTTTAATCGCCTCCTACAATAACACACATAACCAATGTTAATAAGAAATACGGTGCATAATTTCTAAAACAAGAAATGGAACAAAAAAAATATCTCACCACGTGTGGAGCGCCCACAGAGATGCATCCTCGAAGGCACGGACGAAAGGGGCTGGATGTCCTTGCACCTCATACTGCTTTGCCCGGTAACTGAAGACGGTCGTCCCCGAGTGGTGGTTCATCATTTTAGGACTCGATCTGATCTCCTTCATTTTCACACATAAGGCCTGTAACAAATAATTAACAGAACCATTACATATTCAACAATAACTAGAATACACTATCAAAAGGATTGAAACAGAAAGAGACAGATTGATTACCATATGATATGGGTCCTTAAAGTGAATGCACAACAACTCCCACTCGGTCGGACGATGGAGAAACTCAAGAGGAACCTCTTCCTTCCACACCAGCCAGTGTTGTCTGCAATCGGACTTCCAGTCCTTGTACCGATCGGCTGCAGTATCCTGAACATAACCTCACAGGCCATCATGATCTAGTGGGATCGCGTAGTGTGGCTTCATATACACAAGCGACGGACATTAGTAACAAAACAAAAGAAAAATAAAATCAATAAGATAAAAAAAAAATTATTAAACAACAAACTTACAGAGATGTAGTTAACTACGATCCCTCAGTCTGTTTTAGAGAGCTCCCTGCAGGTGGGCTTTATCATGGGCACCAAGTCTTTCACACAACTTCCTATGTCCCTAGAAAGCATGCTTCGGACCTCCGGATTCTTCGGGCCATGGTGGTACTCATCATACTCCACCACGATCTTCCCTCAAGTGGTCCGGACCAGCTGCTGGGTCTTAGCACCAATCACCACACCTATCTTCCTCTTTGCTGGTGTATCTACACACAAAAACCGAAACATTAATATAATCATTAAATCCTTAATTACCAAATCAATTCTAAGCTTTCATATCATCTATATTTATCTTTAATGAAATGAAAGACAGTAACTGAAAATTAGCCGTCGTCACTAAGGCCTTCCAGCGAATGCTGCGCGCAGTCGTCGAAGCACGGGTAGATGCAGAACTGGTACTCTAGCTGGTAGACGTCACTGGCGCAATTGCTGGGAGTGGGGGAGCCCTTAGCTGCAAGGCCGGTGACTCAACAGCAGGAGAATGCTCCACCAGATCAGGAGCAGAAGGAGCAGCAGCATTCGGAAGCTGAGGTTGTTGCATCAGCATTCGGCGTTGGTAGTGGTGGTGCTCGTAGTGATCGTCTCATGAACTCCTGTCGTAGCTTACGGTCCTCAATCTCGACGATCTTCTTCGTCTTTCCGTATCGAGGTTTTGGAGGCATCACTACTGTTGGAGGTATGTAATAATCAAAAAAAAAATTAAACCAAGTTATAAACCAAGACAAATATCCATTGTACAGTATATAAGATGTACATGAGTATATAATATATATATATAGATTGCAAACCCTAAGTGGAGATTATATGAACAGATAGTTGCACATGCATGATGAGAACTTTGTAGACCAAATCACATATAATAGGAACAATTATATTTCTAACTACAGCCTCAAGCCCTCAAGTTATACCACTACCATGTCCTACTTTCAGATTTTCATTCAGGGGGTTTTCAAAGCATTTATCACCTTATCCTCTATGGTCTAGTGCTCATCTTATGTTATACTGATTCCTATCCAAACAGGAATAATGATCTGAAACAAAGCTAAATTTATTAAACTATGAAGAAATGGCAAAGACAGGACCAGCATTACAACATCACAATTGATCATTTACCTATTCCATAAACCAAGTGCTACTCAGAGATAGAGAGGACCAAACAGAACTTCAATAGCTAACTTCTAGCTTCTGAATTCGGCTTATCATGTCAAGGATCATGAAGAAATGGCAAAGACATGACCAGCATTACAACATCACAATTGATCATTTACCTATTCCATAATGCAGATGATATCCAATTAGACACAATCTGTGATTTTGTATCTATATAGACAAGATAGTAAGCAATCTGTATACTGTGATTTTGTTTTGCAAGACATGAACAGCTTGATAATCTTCTAAAATTATTAACTTGATATAAAATCTTTCAATGCATTACAGTACTCTTTAGCTGTTACAATTTTTATTATTTGATAGATCGAGTATACCCCCTTTCCAAAGTCCAGGTATTTTAGAAAAGCTTACTCTACACAGAAGCATATACATAACTGCACAATGGCAACCTAGAATTAAGACCAGTAACAGAAATCGAAGGTCATAACTAATACTGTAGTTGCAAATACTAAAGATCAATAATAAACCAACAAAGTAGAACGACAAAATCCTAATATCGCATCACAAAGAGTCAATATACCCTAAACAGTTCGATAATCATAGTCTTACCTGTGCAAAATTGAAGCTAAGAAATATCAATCCACAGCAGCACAAGAGACTAGATCAATTTCAAAAAGACCTGAAGACAAAGAGAGAAGAGATTATGAGCAGAGCGAAGGAGAGAAGGGGAGAGAGAGAGGTAGAGAGAGAGACAGAGAGAGAGGTGTACCACCTGCGGTTTCTGAGAGGGTGGAGAGAGGTTGAAAAAGGGCAGGAGAAGATGATTCGGGGGAGGGTGGTGGTGGAGTCGGGTGGTGCAGAGATGAGGAAGAGATGAAGAGGAGAATTTGGGGACCGCTAGGAATTAGGGATTTCTAATAGTTTCGGCTTTTATAGCTCTCACTTAAGCGACCAGTTTTGTTTGGTTTAGGGTTCCGTCTAGGGGTGGACGTTTGAAGCCGAAAACCGAAAAAAATCGAACCGAAATTCGAACCGAAGTCGAAAAAAACTGAACTGAAAAAAAACCGAACCGAAGTCAAAAAATCGAACCGGACCGATTTTGTTCGGTTCGGTTTTCGGTTTCAATTCGCTGGAAACCGAACCGAACCGAACCGAAGAACCGAAGTCAACTTAAAACGACGTCGTTTTGACGTTTTATTATTATTATTATTATTATTATTATTATTTTAAAAAAACACAACCTAACAACTAAAAACCCTACACAAAACAAAAGTCAAAGTCTGAAATCAAAACACCCAAACTTTCGCCGTCTCCTCGCACTCTCGCGTCTTCTGCGTTCTGCCTCTCCAGGCTGTCTCTCCACCGCCGTGCCATCCGCCCCCTCCGCCTAGCCGTGCCCTCAGCTCCCTCCACCTAGCCATGCCCTCAGCTCCCTCTGCCTAGCCGCGCCGCCGCGCCATCCGCCCCCTCCGCTCCCTCTGCCCATCTGTGATCCGCGCCATCCGCCCCCTTTGCCTAGCCGCTCCAGAACCGACGTCGTTCGATTTACCAAAAAAAAAAACCGAAAAAAACCGAACCAAACCAAACCGATTGGTTCAATTCGGTTTTCGGTTCAATCTCTTAAAAATAAAAAAACAGAACCGAACTGAACCGAACCGAACCGAATGTTTAATTCGGTTTGGTTTTCGGTTTAGAGTCAAAACCGAACCGTTTTGAACCAATTCCACCCCTAGTTCCGACGCTTAAGAAGTTCTAAATTTTTCGTCATTTTTCAAAAAATACTTAAGCGACTCACTTTTTCATAACCCGTCGCTTTAGTGGTTCTTAAGAGACGGATATAATAGTTCGTCGCATTAAAACCTACTGGTTTATTTGGTTTTTCTGACGATCGGACGACCAAACGATGTCTGTTACATATGAATTTTAAACCATGTACCATAATATACATACATTTAAAATCCAACGTTCAGTTACTCTAAAATGATTAACTTGCTAATTGAAAACCTCAAGTATCCCCCTATGTTGCTTAACCTTTGTACTAGGTTGATTAAAAAGTTGCTAGTTCTTGAACGTGTTATTTGGAATGAACCTTTATTAGCGAAAATGACCGTCGGATGTGTCATGTACTTAGAATAAGGGAGACGGTAAAAATTTAGGACGGAACGGGCGTGGATCGGCAGTCCGATCGTTGAAAAAACTGAAAACACCACTAATATGCTCTATGCGTGGACCCCATCCCGAGGGCCTTTCGGGAGGTGAGGTTGTCATATTCCCGACCCCGTGGTCATGCCCATCTACAGTGTCCTACCCCCTGCAGAAAAAGGTTTTCGGTGGAAGGCGGTCAAAGGGTATTTGTGTGGTCAAAGTGTTTTTTTTGGGTTTTTCCAACAATCGGACGGTCAAACGATGTCTGTTACGTCTCGATTTTTAACCACGTACCATAATATACATACATTTGACATCGAACGGTCAATTAGTCCAAATGGATTACTTTGCTAATTGAAAACTCAAGTATCCCCCTATCTTGCTTAACCTTTATATTAGGTTAACAAAGAAGTTGTTACTTCTTGAAGGAACGATTTGGAGCGGACCTCCGTTGGCAAAATTGACCATTGGATGTGACATTTATGTAAAATAAGGGGCACAGTTAAAATTTGGGCCAGAACAGGCGTCGTTCGGCCTTCCGATCATTGGGAAAACCAAAAACACCACTAATATGCTCTATGAGTGGACCCCATCTCGGGAGCCTTTCGGGGGGTGAGGTTGTTATATTCCTGACCCCGTAGTCATGCCAATCTACCGTCCGCATGTGCAAGAACCGATCATGCCTTCAAATATTCCAATTAAGCATAAATCCATTCATCTCTACAATCTGTAAGAGAAATAAAGCGACGTACTTTACTAAATCAGTCGCTTTAGAGAATTTAAGTGACAGATATACTCTAAAACCGTGGCTTCAAAGTATACTGGTTTTGTTTTTTAATTAATATTCTGTAATTAAATTTAATTTTAATAACCAAAACTAAAGCGACGAATATAGTAAGTTTGTGTCACTTTAGAGTCCCTAGTCGACATATATACTTAGTCGACAGATATACTCTAAAGTCGTCGCTTCAAAGTATAATGGTTTTGTTTTTTAATTAATATTTTGTAATTTAATTTAATTTTAATGACCAAAACTAAAGCGACAGATATAGTAAGTCTGTGTCGCTTTAGAGTAGTCCCTAAGCGACAGATATACTCTAAAGCCGTCGCTTCAAAGTATACTGGTTTTATTTTTTAATTAATATTTTGTAATTAAATTTAATTTTAATAACCAAAACTAAAGCGACGAATATAGTAAATCGACGTCGCTTTAGAGTGTCTAAGCGACAGATATACTCTAAAGCTGTCGCTTCAAAGTATACTGGTTTTGTTTTTTAATTAATATTTTGTAATTAAATTGAATTTTAATAACCAGAACTTAAGCGACTAACATAGAAAATACACGTCGCTTTAGAGGACTTAAGCGACTGGCATAGCTAAATCCGTCGCTAACCTACTGATTTTTTTTTTTCTTTTTTTTTTCAAAAACATTAAAAAAATACAATAAAAATTGAATTTTAATTACCAATCGGTCATGCATGAAATTAGGGTTTACAAATTATAGTTTACATAAAACACTTAATGAAATGATCAATTTTCATCAGATAGTTCTTCCTCATAATCAGCATAATCATCATCTCTATCTTCCTCACTTTCACCTTCATCTTCCTCACTTTGGCCTTCATCTTCGTCATCGTCGTCCTCATCATCGTCAAACTCGGTTTGATCGTCATCTTCATCATCCTCTTCCTGTTCATTATTGTAACAGTGAATGAGAACATCTATGTGTGGAAGAGAACCGAAGTCGATGGTGAAACCAGATATAGGGGTGTAAATTGGGATTGAGTCCGCAGTAGGTTCTTGATAGGGTTCATCAACTTGATTCCTCGTAGGAGGTCTGTTAGTTTCATCTATTGCAAGTGTTCTAGCACTGTACATACCTCTGTGTGACATCACATTAACAACTTTCCAAGGTTCACCAGCCTACGGGTCATCTAGATGAAACACTTGTCTTGCCGTGGCGGCAAGAATAAATGGTTTTTCCTCAAATCAACTGGTAGATGTGTCCACTGATAAAAGACAGTGATCAAACTTTATGCTCCCAGAAACGGTAGGGTCAGTACTGTACCATTTACACTTGAACAAAACAACCCGCATGCCTTCTAAATATACCAGTTCGACAACGGCTTCAAGAATCCCGTAGTATGTGATGCCTGCCGTCTCTACCATGACACCACTATTTTGAGTCTTCAATTTCTAGTCTCGCTGCCACGTGACAAACTTAAGTCCGTTCACATAACATTGTGAATAAATACTGTGTGCTTGAGGGCGGCATGCCAAAATGTACAGTTCAGGCATATAATACTGACTTCCTTCTCCTTGCAGCTGAATGATCTGAAACATTAATATAAACTATTAGTGCAATGTAATATAAATGTGCAACTGTAGATATTGATCAAAATATAGTGATTGTATACCCAATCTTGAAAGTATGGAAGAAAACTCTGAATACGTTGTTCATCATTCATGGTTGGATATGTTTGAATCCATTGCTCTCGATGAAGCTCAATGAAGTGAACCGCTTATGTACAGTGTTCCATCACATTCCAGTGAACCTCATACAGTTCTTCCCTACTTAAGTGAGCATTTTCTACGTAACCTTCGGGCTTCACGAGTTCGGAAACAACAGAGATATTTAATGAAGGTGCATTGGCGACGTTTGCATCTACTGTAGCATCAGCAAGATAAAAATTGCAGTATTCACACACTCATGTGCAATGTATTGCTCAACAATACACCCCTTTGGGAAACCTGTATTTCTAACAGTCTTTTCATAGTCCCCGGGTTGCCTGTAAAATATTATAGTTAGTACAATATATATAGAGATTCATGTAGTTAAAATGACAAAAATAACGCAGCACCTTTGCATGGGAAACATCCAGGTAAAATGTACTGGGCCGGTAAGCAGAACTTGTTCGGGAAGGTGAATCATGAGATGAACCATGATGGTGAAGAAAGCGGGAGGAAAGATCATTTAAAATTTACTAAGAATCAGAACAATTTCTAGCTTCATTTGGCAAACGTCTTCTTTCTTCAACTCTCTAGCACATAATTTCTGAAACCATCTAGACAGTGCTATTAACGGCTCAACGACACTAGTTGGCAAATATGGACGGATAACCACTGGAAGAAGACGTTGGAGCAGTACATGGCAATTATGTGTCTTCAGTCCATAAATTTTTTTATCATCCACGTTGACCTTACTCTTCAAACTTCCCGCATAACCATAAGGATACTGAGCATCTTTAATCCATTTGAAAATCTCGCTCTTTGCCTCAGGGAGAACTGTATACGGTGCTTGAGATACTTTTTCTTTTCTTTTACTTGACCAGGGTTTGAATTTCTTCTACAGCTTCTTCCGTATCCCTAGTTGTTCTAGACCTTCACGAGCTTTTGGATCGTCCTTGGTCTTTCATTCGAGACCGGAAATGGTTCCACTGATGTTGTCGTACACATTCTTCTCAATGTGCATGACATCTAAAGTATACCTTATTCTCGATGTGCTCCAGTACGGCAGCTCCCAAAATATACTGACATGAGTCCAACACAGTTTCTCTCTAGTTGTTCTGGGCTTGAACTTGGGATGCAAACTCTAAACAGGGTAGTCATGAGAGATGATACTGCTATAAATCTCATCCCCAGACCAAGAGCGTGGTGCTTCCCTTAACTCAACAATCTCATTAAACTTATCTGCTGCTCGAAGCCATGGATGCTTCCGGGGTAGCCATCTGTTGTGACCCTGGTATGCCATTCTCCCTGTCAAGTTATTTGAATCAATATCTTCCAAACAAAGGGGACATGCTTTGTAGCCTTTCGTCTGGATGCCTCATAACATCTCTAATTCGGGAAAGTCGCTAATGGTCCACATTACTGCTGCTCTCATTATGAATGACTTTTGCTCATGTCGGTCATAAGTCCGAACTCCAGTACTCCACAACATCTTTAGCTCATCGATCAATGATCTCATAAACAGATTCAAACACTTTCCTGGAGACTTTGAACCAGATATTAACATAACAAGTATGTTAAACTCTTTTTTCATACACATTGAAGGAGGCAAATTGTAAGGCATCGCCACAATACGCTAAGTTCTGTGAGAAAGACTGGTTGCACCGTAAGGATTACTTTGCATGAAGATCATTACATCATCTGCAAAAAGGACATGCGAAGGAGGACTGACCTTCTTAGGAGCCGCAATATGAGTAATTTTACCTCTAGAAACCAGTTGGGACAACCCCCTACTCAAAACCTCCTCAGCCAAGCAGAAAAATAAAGATGATAACGGATCTCCCTGATGAACCCCATGAGAGCACTGAAAAAACCCACATGTTTCTTCTCAAACCCTGGGGCCTGGTAGATACAGAATAATAAAGATAGAACATGAACACAAAGATCTATAGTGGTTCACCGTGCCATCGGAGGGCACAGCTACGTCCACTTGGAATTCACTATAGCCGGCTAATAAGCCATCGGTGGTGGTTACATGCCAAGAGTAGCAAGCTTCCAAGATCAAAGAGATCCTTAACACTAAGGGGGAAGCCTCCTATTTATAAGGAAGGAAGACTCCCTCCTTTACAACTTCTCCAATGTGGGACACAAACCCACATTACTACACATTTCCCAACCCACGAAGCTACTTCGGGTGCCCGGTGGCACGCCCTCCGGGTGCGGCACCGGTGATCTCTGACATTGGGAATGTAGCCGGGGTTGCGGTCTACCCGCCGGATGTTGGAAGTATGACCCATGACGCCGGTTGCACGACCCACGAGGTCGCCGAACATGCTTGACGGTGTATCATATATGCCATCAACAAGTCCCCCAAGTTCCCGAGTAAGAGTGCAATCTTACTTGGGGAGTTAATCATCATGTGCCTCCAAGCATAGGTGGTGACCGAGTCACCCCTACTACCTCCAGCCCCCCAAGTCCCTAAGTGAGATTGGGCTCTTGCCGGGCGTTCGAATGCCGAGTCCCCCAGGCTTCCCGGTGGACTGCCTTTTGCCTCTGGATGATATGTACCTTAAAAACAAATAAGAATAAACAAGTGATCAGAATTTAAGCCACTTACAACAAGCACCGGATTGTTATTCGTTACCGCTCGGTGATACGAATACTGCCTGGGGATACCAATGATATGTACACAGATATCAATGGAACACATAAATCATGATCACGTATAGAATGAAGGCATGTGTAGCTTGAAGATGTCATGCAAAGTCTTTCGTTAGTGTTGGCTTAGCCGTTGGAATGCCCAAGAGCCGGTTGAATGGTACATAACCGGTGGGCGGATCTCGACCGGGCGTTCTGCCATATCGAGACGAGTCCCCCAAGTGAGATGTAGCTGGGTGGACCTCGACCGGGCGTCCTGCCATATCGAGACGAGTCCCCCAGTGGAATGCCATGAAGATCCGACCAGCCACACATGAAAGACTATATGCTATGCACAACAAAGCTAAAAATTACCGATGTAGCAGGTAATCATGCACATTCATTATCATGCGGGAAAAACAATTCACATGCTTGCCAAATATATAGTACAGTACTCGCATAAGGATGGAGTAAACATAATTGTAAGAATTAAAGACTTAGCTTTGCTGGAAGCTGCTGCAGGTTGATTTTGCTGTTTGGAGCAGTGGGTGTCCAGAGAAGATTTCTGGGTGCCCAAGCTGCTGAAAACTGACCAGGATTGCTGCTGAAAACTGACCAGGATTGCTGCTGGACAAGCCCGGACTGCTGCTGGACAAGCCTGGACTGCTGCTGGACAAGCCCGGCCCAAGATGCGGATCGGTTGATCTTGACCGGGCGGGCTCTGACAAGATTTGAACTCTCCTTTCCCGCCTTTTCTCTTCTTCTCTCTGCTTCTGGTTTCTGCTTCCTCGGCCGGACCCCCTCGGCCGACATCTCCTCTCGGCCGGCATCATCTCTCCCGGCCGGCACCTCCTCTCGGCCGGCATCCTCTCTCGTCCGGGGTCCTCCTCTCGCCCGGGGACTCCCGTCCGACTAACTCGTCCGGGTAACTCCAACTCGTCCTGTGGCTCTCGTCCGGTCGCTCCTGTTTGGGGACGAGCTGCACCGCACCGGACCGGACCCTGCTGGAAGCTGCTGCACCGAGGACGAGCTGCACCGGACCTGCTGCACCGGACCTGCCGCACCGGAGGACGAAGCCGGGCCGGACCTGCTGCACCGGAGCTCACCGTGCACGGAGCCTCGCACGGGTTGAAGGACTGGCTGAGCTGCATGGGCCGCTGACCGGGCGGTGCCGTCCGGGAGGCTTGCCGGGCGAAACAGGGTCGGATGATGCTGACTGGGCTGCGGATGGAGGATGCTGGCCGGGTGAAATAATTGGCGCCCAAGTCCGACCGTACCACACCGGAGCCTCGCGCGCGAATTGTTCCTGGGTTGACCGGGCAGGGCTGACCGGGCTGACTTGCCAACCGGGCCGGGCTGCCAACTTGAACTGGGCTGCAGCAGGGGTTTTTTTTTTTTTTTTCTTCTTGCCGATGGAATAACTGACTGATCTCTACCCGCTGGTAGAGCAACACAACTTTTTGAACTGATTCCCACAGACGGCGCCAATTGTTTCTGCCTAAACCCGGGGGCCTAGTAGATACAGATGAATCCAACTCGATCTCCTGCAAACCTGCTTACTAAGGGGAATACCGGGCCGGCCGGCCTTCTCCTCTCCGATGCCTAAGTTAGTATAGTTGGAATATATATAACTTGAGCACGTATGTAAGCGGTGAGAGAGATAAGTTACCTATTAATGAGGGTAGTTGGGGCCCTTATATAGGTGGTTGGGGGTGAGGGCTGGCCTCACCCTTCGATGTGGGACTGGTTCCCTCCGAAGGGCAGTTCTGGTGACCTCTTTGGCAGGCAGGCGCCCCCGGTCCCAAGGTCCCTGGCGGCCGGATTGACTGCTGGACCCCGAGGCCGGGTGCTGGTGGTTCGGTCCCGGGCCTCGGGCCGGGCCCTGGTGCACCTGCTGCGGGTCTGTGGGCCTGCTGTAGCCTCTCTGCTGCTACTGTCAACACCACACGACTAACTATTCACTTGAACTGACAGCCAAGCAGATTGCAGGACTTTTTCAATCTAATTTATCAATACCTGAGCAAACCCAAAAGCTTTTAGGACACAAAGCAGAAAGCTCCAATCCAAGGTGTCAAAAGCTTTGCTAATATCCAACTTTAAGGCTATGTTGCCCCAATTAGATTTTCTGTCTAGGAGTTTGACACACTCAAGAGTAAGAATAATTGGGTCTGCTATTGATCGGCCCTTGATGAACCCACTTTGATTTACAAAGACAATGCGTGAGGCCACTGCACCCAGCCTGTCAGCTAAAATTCTCGTGATAATCTTGAAGACAAAATTACCCAAAGCAATCGGCCTGAAATCTGAAATACTGTCTGCCTCTTCTTTCTTGGGAATGAGAGTTACCAGATTGGAATTAAGATGCGGCAGAATAAAACTAATCTAAAAAAAACTAACAACCGCTGCCACAACATCCTCATCAACTATCCCCCAACAGGAATGGAAAAAACACCCATTAAAACATCTAGTCCTGGGGCGCTAGACCCATCCAGACTCATAACAGCCTTGTGGACCTCCGCTGCATCAGGCTTACTAGTAAGACAATCATTTTCCGCCACAGTCACCAGAGAAGAAATAACATGATCCACCAGCCCAGAATCTATAATATTAGAGTCCCTAGAGAACAAAGAGATGAAATGATCAATCACGTGGGAGGCAATCTGATCATGACCATGTAATCTCTGTTGTCCCACCTTAAGAGAGAGTAAGGATTTATGAACCCACTGGACTTTCAACATATTGTGAAGAAAAACAGTATTCTTATCACCCTCCACTAACCAACGCACTCTTGTTTTACTTCTCAAAAAAGACTCTTGCATGGACAAAGCACTCTGATACTCCACAATAGCCTCATCCTCTCTTCTCAAGCGATCTTCTGTTGACCCCAAATCTGAGATTTCCATCTGCACATAATCCAGCATTTGCTTCGCAGAATTGACCCGAATGTTTATATCCCCAAAAGAGCTTAAATTCCATTCCTTCAACCACCCCTTCAAGGCTCGCAGTTTTGCAGTCAAGACATACAAAGGGCAACCAGAAACAGATTGATTATGCCAAAAATCTATTACCATGTCAATGAAACCTGGGTGCTTAAGCCACATACTCTGAAACCGAAAAGAAGCTTTGGGCACGAAAGACAATCTGGAGCAAGTCACCAGGAGAGGATGATGATCAGAAGTGGCTTTGGTGAGGGTCCGACATTCAACTGACATGCATGCATCAAACCATTCTAGATTTGTAAAAGCTCTGTCCAACTTAACATCTGTAATGCGGTTCGTCCAAGTTAAGAAAACTCCCTTAGTGTCCACCTCCAACAAACTGCAAGACGGACACATCTGCTGAAACTCACGGCAAGCAGTAGCATTAGGCACGTTGTTACCTCTCTTTTCATGAGCTCCAAGGACACAGTTGAAGTCTCCTAATACCAGCCATGGGCCCTAAAAAAAATTATGCTTAACAGTCATTAATTCATCCCACATATGTTGTCAATCTCTAATAGTTGTTTTAGCATAAACTGCTGTTATCAGACACTGCACCCCATCGATAGAGCATGCCACACTCACTTGTTGATTAGTGGAGGAAAGCAACATAGGCATGATACTGACATGACATAATAACCACAGATTGGGGTCTTGCAATCCCCGATCATTAGCAGCAAGAAAAGACAAGTTCAAAGACCTCCAAAACGAGGCTTGAATAGCACCCGACAAAATAAAAGGCTCAGATATACAAGCTAACAAAGGTGTACACTACTACAAAAAACTCAATACACAACGGTGCTGCACCGTTGTGTAAGTTCGAAAAAACCGTCGTATATCTCGAGCTTGTGTGATGAAACGTCCAACAACCAACTTATAATTTCTGTTGTACAACTTATATGCCATGCCATGGCTGGCTTGGCATTCGCTGCACTGACATGTCTAGTTCATACAACAGAATATACATACTTTTATGTTGTGTAAGTTTTAAACATACAACAGAATATTGCAATTTTATTCTGTTGTCTCATTCGCACAACAGATTTCATCTCCCACTTATTTAGTTGTCTGATTCAGACAACTGGTTTCGTTTCATATTTATTGAGTTGTATGATTCTACAAATCAAACAACAGATTTGAGGATTTTGTGACACAGGTTTGATGTGGCTTTTAGTCATATTGTACAACATATGATATTTTTACAGTTGTATTATTCGACAACCAGACAACAGAATTGAGCTGTTTGTGACACTGGTTTGATTCGGCTTTTGGTCATATTGTACAACACATAATGCTGTTATATTGTTGTATAATTTTCTATCACACAATAGATTTAAGCATTTGGTCATATGACCACTTTGTTGTCTGAGCTTCAAATACACAAGAAATGAGGTCTCAAAAAGCATGTAAACTGTTGTACATTGAACTATTACCATTTCCAGAAGAGCAGTTTGTGCAGATACAATAATTATACATAAATTGAACCATTCTACATATCATTCAAGTGGCCGGAGCACACTAATGTACCACATAGATGCATAGAGCAAAAGCAAACTAAAACTTAACTAGCATTTCAGCTGAAACCATGAAAGGCACAAGCTGATATTGTTCAAAATTTGCTAGCAATAACCCGACGTACCTAGCTAGCATTTCAGCTGAAACCATGAAGGCACAAGCTGATATTGTTCAAAATTTGCTAGCAATAATCCTACGTACCTAGCTAGCATTTCAGCTGAAACCATGAAGGCACAAGCTGATATTGTTCAAAATCTGCGAGCATTAGTCCTATATATACATACATACCTAGCTAGCTTAAACCGATAAGTTTATAAAACATAGTCACATATAAACATCACTGCCAAACCCATTTCAGAAGCCCTATGAACATTCCTACACCAAATTGCTCACAATGAACTTCGCCCACTCATTCCTTACCACATCTATTTCATCTTGTGTGTACTGTAGGCCATTGTCTCTCCTGCCCCACTGAAAAAGAAATCGAATGTATAAAATATTAGACGTCAACATTATCCCAAAAAGTCATTCAAACACAAAGCAGCAGAAGTCATTCAAACACAAAGCAGCAGAAAGCAGCTGAAAACTAACAGTAAACTTCCCAGCCAATAATAAAGACATAGCCATACTCCACAAAAGCCCCAGATTATAAAGGCAGATAGTTCAACCCCCCCTCTTATGGAGAAAGATGCAAGGTGAATACCTGTTCCCTCCCCTATGGGATAGAACAGCAGCATAACACAAGAATAAGTGCATATACCAGAATAGAAAAAAATGACCAAGCAAACCCTCTATTAAACAGATAAAAGGGGAGTGAAAAAATTGAAATGGTAGTTAACAACATCTAGTAGACAGATTTTCTGACATGCATATTTAGTTAAAACAAAGTAATCAATATGCATGAACATTGCATACAATGAGAAAGC
Source organism: Potentilla sterilis (assembly GCA_963682095.1). Taxonomy (NCBI): domain Eukaryota; kingdom Viridiplantae; phylum Streptophyta; class Magnoliopsida; order Rosales; family Rosaceae; genus Potentilla; species Potentilla sterilis. The sequence goes on along the minus strand of OY821755.1, from coordinate 44,164,440 downwards.
TAGCTGAAAGGATCGAGATCCTAAGACTGTGTGATTACAGAATTATTAGGAATGAACCAGCATCCTAAATTCCTAATACAAGCAATTCAATTAAACACAAAAGCAGCAGAAGGCAGTGATTATACCTTAGTCACAAAAATAGATTGGTCCTTGTCCTCTATGATATCTCGCATGAACCGCATGACATAATAGCCGCACTCAATAGTGTTGGGTTGGTGGGGAACACCCTAAAAGCAGTGAATCAATTAATAATCACTCTCCCAAAACAAGTAACATAATCGAAATGTACATATATTAGCCAAGAATCTAGAATCCACCAAAAGTAACATATACATACCGTAATCGGTTTCCAGTCAACAACTTAGCATACAAGTGAAGTAAAGAGGTTTTTTTTTTATTATTATTTGTCTTTGTTATCCCTGGAAAAGACAATAACAATTCCATTAGGCATTTTATGTCCGGCTAATACCTATAAGTATCTTTTGCCAAAACTAATAAAAATAATGGTCCATATGCTGACAAGAAGACATCTCAAACACGGAAAAGACAAATGTGTTGGCAAGGATAACAAAAACATGAATGGAAAGAAAATCTTAAGTATCTAAATGACTGAACGAACGATAGCATAAGCAATTGGTACAATCAGCAAGACAGTAAAAAACAAGCAGCTCTAAAATAAATTAACAAATGCATTAAACTAATGCATAGGATCAAGGTATTACTAAATGTCCATGACAAGACATCTGTGTTCTGGTTACCAAGCGCACTAACCCCTAGATGTCAAAAAATACACACACCAATTAGCAGTTCATATAACATGCAATAACAGTAGCAAAAGAGTTGAGAGATAATCACAACCAAAAAAGGAAGCACGAAGACAAAAAAACCATACCAAAACAGATTATTACCTGCTTCTGTGCGACTGGAACTTGATGTTCAGATCAGTGTGCGCAGAATATGAGATGCGCAAGTGACATGAACCGACATGCTCTGGAAGCAAGTACCTAAAGGTGAATGATCACACCACAAAGTTAACAACTCTGCAAATATAGAAATCAATGAGGGAATATATGATTGGAGGACGCGGAAATGGAAAATTTCTCTAGTCTATTTCTCTAGTCTATTTTCTCTCAATAAGGAAAAACCATTTCTGATCACACATCATATCACGATTTGATTGTCATAACCAGTAGTAAAGAATTTCTTTTTCATGACAGGATTGTAGTGTTTCTTGGAATCAGAACAGTCACCTTAGCATCAAAATCAGTCTCAACGCCAAGTGAGAAAGGGGTGGCATCCAAGAGAGTGAAATCTTGAAGCTCCTCATTTCAATTCCCACTTAATACAGCAGCTTCAAGTGGGAATTGAAGCTCCTCATTTCAACACAAAACACAACTACAATCTCAGAAACGCAAAACAACAATGACAATGGCAATGCATCAGTAGTGTAACGTTGAGCAAGCTTACGTGTGAGCTCCGAGCTCCTTGTCATCATGCTCGGCGGTGCCATCAATCAGAGCTAGGAGAAGGTTCTTGAGGTCTCCGGAGGTGTGTCGACCGATGTCGTGTTCGAGATGGGTGTTAAAGAGCGTGAGATATTGGTGTTTAAAGAGAGCGATCTGGGATGGGGTGCGGGAGCAGATGACTTCGGTGGCGGCGCGGAGGTCGGAGGCGGTGAGGGACTGGCAGACGATGGTGGCGTCGCGAGTGGCGGGGTCGGGGGTCCAGAGGAGGAGGGCTTTTTTGGTATTTCCGCTGAGCTCGGAGGAGAGGCGCTTGAAGAGGTCCTCGGTGTCCATGGTTTTGTAGTCGCGGGCGATTTGGGCGCGTTGGGTGGAGTCGCGGTGGGCGAGGATGGTGATGACGGCGGAGGTGTCGCAGCCGAAGCCCTTGAAGGCTTTGTGGAGGGCGATGGCGTCGTCTCCTGGGATGGTTGGGGTTTGGGGAGTGGTTAGAGTCGCCATTGTTGGTTTCAGATGAGAGAGAAAATCAGTTATAACAAGGGAAATAGTGAAGAGAGGTTTTTGAGGGACTAATCGGTTAGGATTAGGAAGAGAGGGCTCGGGGTTTCGTATTTGGGACTTCGTCGGAGAGCTAGGGTTCCGAGAGGTGGGAACCTAGAATTGGCGGTGTCGGCGGTGCTAGAATCTGCGGCGAAGGGGTTCGATCTGCTGGTGCAGTCGCCGAGCTGGACTGGGAAGGTGAGAGGAAGAAGAGTCGAAGGTGAAAATTGGGGGAAATTTAGGGTTATGACGAGAGAAAGAAAGCCTTTGAGTTGTTTTTACTCTTGAGAGGGCTCGGGGCTTTGAGAGAGAGAGAGAGAGAGAGATGTGAAGAGAGGAGGAGGTGTTAAATATTTTCTAAGTTTATGACACAACAGAAAATATATGAAATGTCTTATATTTTTCAGACCCAATTTAAAAGAGAGGGAATTTTGCCGCCTACTACAAATTTGGAGAGTTTGACATAGCATTAGGTTTTCCTTCATACAATAGAAAACGTTTAAGCTGTTGTACTAGTTTTCTTCACTTTGCACTTGGTATTCCACTAGGTGGTTTCTTGTAGAAACTTCAAAATAGTTGCACAACAGAGAAGATACAAATTGTTGTGGGATTTTTAACACACGTATGTTTCAAAAATTCAAAGTCCATGGAGGCAAAGTTCCCGCTTTGAAGGGGCAGCATTTCAGTCATTAGAGCCAAAATGAATCTAGCCCAAACACAAGCAAAACAAGTCATACAACAAAACTACAAAATTCTGTTGTACAAGTATTTGTCACCTTGCACTTGGTGACACCTAATGCAGGATGTGACATTATCACACAACACAAAACAATAACTTTGTTGTCTGTCCATCTAGACCTTGCTCAAATTTGAGTTTCAATGTCGGAGGGAATTCTGCCGCCAAGATTTTCATTAATCATACAATAGAAAATGTGTCTCAGAGTTGTGTGACAAAATCTGGAAAAATGTTTTTCAGAATATGGAAAATGTGTACCATCATACAACACAAATTATTCACTTTAGGTTGTGTGAAACAGTTCAGTGATTCACACAACATGTAACTTTCAAAGTGTTGTCTGATTTGTATTGTGTATTGAGTTTTTTGTAGTAGTGGTATGAGTACGTACCAACTTCTTAAAGGCCCTATGTGTGTCCTCATTACCGAAGCCATGGGCATTCCAGTAAAGAACTGACATTAAAATCAAAGATGCTTTGCACCCTGCTGAACACCAGCACGAACTGATACTGTTCTATGGACTTTACGCTTCGATTTTTCACTTTTCTCAACTTTTTTCAACTGTTTCTTCAACTTTTTGGAAACAACCGGAGTGAACACCCCTTCTTCTTTATCCACTTCACAATCATCTTGATTTGAACTTAATTCAATTGCTTCATGTAAAAGTGGAGTTGAACTTACCTCAGTAGCTTCATGAATCTTTTTTACTTCAGTAGCCAAATCGCTATGCTTCCTCTGGAAACCAGGTGGGACACTGTCAATAGAGGAAGATTGGTCATCTTGTATCTGTATTGGCGCAATAGGTTCATCTAACCTCACCAAATTCTCTAGCACATGCTGTGACTCTATGATCTTTTGCACCTCCTCCAACATCGGCTGATCCTGTACAGCAGAAGTAGGAAAGCTGAGATGAGCAGCCTCATTATTGTCATCCACCCCATGGGACGACAAGTGGTGCTTCCTTGAGACTAACTTTCTCTTTCTAACTTTGGAACGAGTACGCACTACTACAGAAATAGATTCAGATGACGGTTTTTAACCGTCATCTCATATGCTGCCAAACTGTCATCTATCGCAATGACATCTGTTGAAAACGCATTCAGATGACGGTTAAGACCCAAAAAAAACTGTCATCTACCAATCATAAGGATGACAGTTGTGTATTCAGATGACGGTTGGCATTCATGGTGCCAACTGATGCCAACTTACGTGCGCATTTTCAGTGATGAATGGCATATATTTAGATGACAGTCGACTGTCATCTAATGCTACTTTTTATGTCAGTCAATATATCAAAGCAAGCGTCGTGTGATATCTTCTCAGACGTCATCTTTCATTTTTAATGACTGTCATTTACATCTTCTAAGGATGGCGGTTGTACGTTGTTCAGATGACGGTTGGCATTCATGGTGTGCGCATCTTGTGTCTGATGGCATGTAACCTGATGACACTCAAACCGTCATGTAAAGTGCAATGTAACGTCGGTCATATTGTCAAGGCGAATGTCATCTGAATTTTGAACAGATGTCATTTACACTATCATATAGTATGTCATCTGAGCTCTCTTAGATGTCAGTCTTGCATAATGTTGTTTGTGTCATACGATTTTGGTTCAGATGTCACTCGTTTGTGTCATATGAATGTGTTTCTAACGTCAGTTATTTTATGACTGAGTCTGTCATTTGAGTTCTGTCATTTGAGTTCATTTGATATGTTACCAAATGAACAGTACTGACCAAATCCACAGTACTGGTTCATCTCCACATATAAAACCTGAATTCATGCAAATAAACCAAAACTGTAGGATAGTACTCAATAAACCTGCCATATTTATATGTCTCTACTTAGATCTGTTTTAAACCATGAGTAATACAATCACTTCTAAAAACACATGCATTGGCAGCAAAACCAAAATCAACTTCTTCCATCACAATTGTAGCTGCCAGTAGCAAAAAAATGACCAATTCAAGTCCACATAACTGTAATAGGATTGGCCATATACTATAGGTACCACTAGAATTCTGAGCATCCTATATACCAAAACATTTAACCTGCTTGTTACTCATTCAAAGCTTCACATGGTTCTTCAATAGATAGCTTGCAATCTCATCCCTTACTTGGTCAATATCTTCTCGAGTGTACTCGTTTGCACGTCGATCTCTTTTTTCCCACTGATATCATTACACATATATATATCAAAACTGAAACTCAAAGAAGGTGGCAGTCATCATATGCAAACAGAAAAATAGGTACAGATTTTACCTTTGCAGCAAATGCAAGTTCTGTGTCATAGATAATATCTCGCATTAAGCGCATTACATAATAGCCACATTGTATGCCATCAGGTTGGTGTGGAATGCCCTGTACCATAATTTGATGCACTGAGTAATCCAGAAAAATCTAATAGATAGCAAAGGTACTACTTTGTACTATTAAAATACGTAACATACCCCCATGTTCTTCCATTTAGCCTTAAGGCTTCCCTTCCTTTTCCGGTGATCATTGAACTTTGATAATGCACTGCATAGTAACCAAGTGATCATATTAAACAACCATTTAGAAAACTCCAAATTAGACCCTGATGCCTAAAATGTAAGTTTTAATATCAGGAAAAAGGAACCTGTCTACGATAGTACGGCCTTCTCCAGTGAGCAGTCGCCTTGTAGCCGGATCCATAAAATAAACCACCTCCTTGTCTGGATGAATCAACATTAACATCCAATGTTGACTACAAGGACACATAATATTTAAAGTTTAGACCCAATCAGTTTACAATATACGGTATCCAGTGATAGGGTTATCAAAAAAAAACAAAAATTATCAACTTACTTTGCAAAGTAAGGCATCAAGAACATTTGACCATCCTTTGCTGAGATGAGTCGCTTCTTTAGTGCATTGCCCCTACTTGTCGGGGAACTATCAGCACCAACAGTTGCTGGGTCAATGTACCCTATCATGTCCTCCATTTTTGAAGCCTTAAGAATATCAAACAGGTACCTACATTGACATAAACACACATAACCTAAAGATATTATTGTTTCTTACATAGAACTAGATGCATTACATATACAGAGACACATAAGAACATGATATAGGTAAATTTACAAAGTCATACCTCATGTACACAACTATACAGTTCTCTGTAACCATTTCCATCTTTGCAAGCCTTAGAACATCAGTGTCCATCATGTAGGTTTTACGGATACTGCCAAACACATTCTCTTCAATCTCAAACTGAATACTTTGCCGCTCTGTGAATAACTGCTTACCCCAATCACAGAGTTGTTTCAGTGATGGTGTAAGTGTGTCAGCGATTGATCCCAAGTCGAATGGACATGAAGACTTGTCACATTTCTTTTTGAACTTATCCTTTGCAGGTTCCTACAAAAAATATATATATATATTGAAGCTTAGGATAATTGCAGTAATGATAGGCTTAGGATGATTTGCAGGCTCCAACATAGAAAAAAAAATTGTGACATTTTTCTACACTACATTACCTCTTCAGTAGCTAGCACCTCCTCATCCTCATCTTCGATAACTATCTCCTGATCTACGTCCTCATTTACGTCCTTATTGACTACGTCCTCATCAAATATGATAAACTGTTTTGGCCATGCCACCCAGCTTCCACAAGCTTGAACCACAGTTCTGATTTCTTCTCCAACTGGAACTGGAACCAAAGCTCTGTCTTGAAGAGGAAAGGTCACAGAAACACGCCAATTTTCTGCTCCCAACGGCTTTCCATGACAAACAAGTGAAGGATCATTGGATTTAATCACGGTTGCTGTAGCAACAATGTTATCGATGGAACCCATTGCCAATTTGCAGTTCACCTCAACATTGCTAGCCTGTTTAAGAAAACACATAATAATGCATTAGATCAATTCTTTCATCAAGCATTAGAATATTTCAAGTACTTATCCATGGCTATTTAAGAAAACACATACCGTTGGACTTGGCATTTGTACGAAGCATGCCATGTCTGTAGGTGGGTCTTTACATCTATCACCACAAGGCGACTCCAACTTCTCATCGTCAATGTTCCCAGCAAGTGTTTGACCTTGAATTTCATCTTTCTTGTCCAAAACAGCAGCCTTTTTCTTGTCTAATTTCTTCTTCTTGGTCACAACACGGGAATTGTCATCATCATTTTTATCCTCCTGTACACTATCCATGGAAAGATGCCTCTTCTTTTTCCCAAGCCGTAAAGATGTTTGTACACCAACTGCTCCCTCTTCAGCATGTTTAGAACAACTTGCTTCAGCAGACTGCATTGGTGAAGCAACCCCAAGAGCAGCATTGAGTCTTGCTTCCATTACTGCGAGTTTACTCTCCCAAAACCTTTCCTTTTTCGCAGATTTTTTCCTTTCTTCTTCTCTAATCCTCGTAATTATATCTTCCAGCATCTTCTTATTATTCTTCTCTAAAATATGCTCCATTGTATCAGTAACAGTCTTCACAATGCTCTTGTTCTTTTGGGAAGTTGAGAGATCAAAGAAGGTGGACGGCGTAACCACATATCCGCCCATTCCACGAACACGGCCTGTATGTTCTGAAGTCCCCAAAGCCAAAGTCAGCACATCTTCAGTGCCATGGATTTCCAATTCCCCTTCCTGTTCCTTTTGTTTTAGTTCTTTCTGCCATAAAGAAAAAGTAAGGTTGTAATTAGCACTGAATCTAATTCTAAAAGTACATAAATGCAAGTAAGCATTACAATTCTTACTATTTTATCAGCCGCTTGCAGAATCCGGGGATCTTTACATGAACCATCTTTACCTAAGTGCCCTTTTACCCACAACGTAGCTCGGTCAATGTCTTTTTCATCCATGGTCGCACACTGCAGAGACAATGTAGAAGTATGTACATTACAATAAGAATAAATCTATAAACAACTGAAACTGTAAACACAAGGCATATGTACTGTAATTAACAAGAACATACCAATTCTTCTTTCAATCCAACATATCCTTTACGCGAAGTACGATGGTCGTATTCATTTTCATATCTTCTGCCTCTGTTTACTTTACTCAAATTCTGAAACAAATTATATCAAGTTATGAACTGGGAACCATAAATATGTCATAATATATCTCTACAAGTAGAATGACATGTCCAGCTAGCTACCTGAAATTTAGGGCATTTCCTCTGTGCCACAAAAACATCCCATTGAGCTTGCGTTATAAACCTATAATCATCTGGGGGAAATTTCATGCTTTCCTCATCATCCAGAAATGGCCAAACATAGTGTTTGGTGAGCGTCCCCTTAAAATTCCTCCATTTGACGCCAGCAGATTTCAGCACCATGTCCCGTTTATCACTTGATAATACGAATGCCTTCTGCAAGAAACATATGAATTAGAAAATTAAGATTCCAAAGCATAAACAAGTGCCTTCAACATTTATATTTTAAATATTAGAACACCAAAATACAAACAAAAAAAAATTTACCCTGATAGTATCCCAGATTGTTTTTTTATCTTCTTTGCTCACCAACCTCCAATCAGAAACTGTGATTGGGACTCTAGTTCTTGCTAGCACACCAATGTATGACTGCAGCGTACTTCGCTCCTTCCCAGATGGATTCCCATACATATCATACAAAACCTTCAACTTATGCCTAAGTAGCTTTGCAGCTGTCAGCTTAGACATGGTAACTGGCTTACGTTTGAGCCGCTTCAGACCTCCAGTACTCCCTTCATCTTCCTCAAGTTGCTTTCTTGTCTTCGATGTTGATGACTTTGCGTTTGATAGTGTCGACTCCATACCCGACTTGTCAGACTTGGTTTTCTTTACTCTCCGAGCATCTTCAGACTTGGACTTGTGAGACTTGGACTTCCTTATAATCAGAGCATCTTCAGTCTTGGACTTCCATGCATGTCCCTCTTCAGCATGCAACCTTCAACCCGATTAGGATTGCGAATATATCCTTTGCAGACCTTCATGTATCGTTCAAATGGATACATCCAACGAAAATACACAGGTCCACACAATTCAATCTCTCTAACTAGGTGAACTGTTAAATGAACCATGATGTCAAAAAAGGAAGGTGGAAAATACATTTCAAGCAGGCACAATGTCTCAGCAAGATCGCTTTGAATTTTGGGTAGCCTGTCCACCTCTAATGTTTTGCTGCATATCTCAGTAAAGAAAAGACACAATCTGATCACAGCAACCCTAACTGGCTTGTCTAGTACTCCCCTCAATGCAACAGGAAGAAGTTGTTGCATTAATACATGACAATCATGCGACTTCATACTACTAATCTTAATATCATCCAAGGTAAAAAGATTTTGAATGTTAGAACAATAATCTTCTGGTACTTTCATATTAAACAGGCTCCCACATACACATTTCTTCTCATCTAGAGTCAAATTCCAACTTGCCAATGGCAACTGATCTTTCTTGGGAGCATCCATGTCAGGATGTAGAGCCGGTCGTATCTTCATCTCAACCAGATCCAGCCTACAACTAAGCCCGTCTTTTGTTTTCCCCGGAATGTTCAATAAGGTTCCTAATAAACTTTCACACACATTTTTCTCAATGTGCATCACATCAAGGCAATGACGTACAGGGAGAAATTTCCAGTACTCAAGCTCAAAAAAAATCGACCTCTTTTTCCAGCAGGGTCTATCTTTGTTCTCCTCACCCCTATAAACCAGCATAGGCTTGCTCTTCCCAAATGGCCAAGGCGAGACATCTTCCTCCATTCTCTGTAACACTTCTTCACCAGTCAATGGTACTGGAGCAGAGTCAAGTTCTTGATGACCATCAAACTGAGATCGTTGCTTCCTATAAGGATGGTTTTGTCTAAGGAACCGGCGACTACGCATGTAAGCCATTTTCCTGGAATGAACCAGTCGCTTAGGCGACGTTTTATCCACACATATCGGGCAGGCATTGTACCCTCTAGTAATGCTCCCTGACAGGTTGCCATAGGCTGGAAAGTCATTGATTGTCCAAAGAAGGCATGCCTTGAGTGTAAAATACTCATCCCTAGCTGCATCGTAAACCCCTTTAATCTCAGCCCACAAAAGAATCAAATCATCGATTAAGGGCTGAAGGTAAACATCTATATCATTACCGGGCTGCCTAGGTCCAGATATCAACATGGTTAGCATCATGTACTTCCTCTTCATGCAGAGGAAAGAAGGAAGATTATAATTAACAAGAATTACCGGCCAACAACTATATGAGGCCCTACCACATATCCCACTGTGGGGATTGAACCCATCGGATGACAAGGCAAAGTGTAGGTTTCTAGGCTCTGCCCCAAACTCAGGCCACTTCTCACTAATAAGCTTCCATATAACTGCATCGGCCGGATGACACAGGAATCCATCATCAGGCCTCATCTCTGCATGTGATGTCATTAACTTGGATGTTTGGGCAGACTCAAACATTCGGATAAGCCTAGCAATCAAAGGAAAGTACCACATCACTTTCGCAGGAACACCTACTCTCACCTTCTTATCTCTGCCTAGTTTCCACCGTGACAAGCCACAAGTGGGACAACTCTCATCATCTGCATACTGTTTCCTATACAGTATACAATCATTGGGACATGCATGGAATTTAATATACTTTATTCCTAATGCACTTAAAGTTTTTTTTTGCCTCGTAAACAGAGGCAGGGATTTCATTATCATCGGGTAAAATGTCTCCGATAGCAGCTAGCCACTCACCAAATGCTGCATCACTCATTCCCTGCTTTGCTTTCAGATTAAACAACCTAACCATCACTCCCAATTTGGAATGGTCTACACATCCAGGGTATAGTGGCTTATTAGCATCATCAACATATGCTTTAAAAAGTCTACACTTCTCAGATAAATCTAATTCTCCTTCCACCTCAATTTCCTCTTCCGCATTAGTATCCCCCTCTACACTAGAGTCTTCCCCTACAGAACTAGAGTCTTCCCCTACTGATACAGATCCAGACTCCTCACTTCCCGAGGAATCACTGACTACCTCCCCATGTTCCTTCCAAACAGTATACGTAACATCTATCCCATTAAAATACAAATGATCTTTAATCATAAAAATTGGAATAACTTTCAGATTTCCACACTTAGTACAAGGACAGTAAACATTTTAGAATCCTTAGCATTCTTCAAGGCAAACTTCAGAAAACTAGTGACCCCTTGCTGATAAGCTAATGATGTCCTACTAGCATACATCCAGGACTTATCCATAGCTAAAAAGAAACAATAACAACAACAACAAAAAAACCAACCAGCATACATTACTAGCATTCAACCAACAATAAGCAACCTATTTTCAATCACACACACACACACATATATATATAGAGAGACAGAGAGAGTATGTGTACCTACTGCAAGAAAAATCCCAGCAAAAATACTACGCTCCAAGCAATGTGTGCCTTATGCTGCAAATCCCCGGCTTATTACCTTCACCCAACCTCGAACATAGAAAAATCACAGATATTAGATTCACAAAATAATGGAAAGCAAAATATTTCAGGGATAACATCAGTTTTGGTATCATAACAGTCAAAGGATAACACACAAAAATAAACCAGTTCTTAAATTATCACAAAAATAAACAAGTTCTTAAAACCACATATCAACAAAAACAACTTGAAAAGTCAGTAACCCCAGTACCGATATAATTCAGCATGTTTCATATACAACATCCATTCAACAATAAACCAATTCTGAACAAAATAAATCCATGTCCAAACACCACTAATATATATTTGTCAATCAGATACACCACAAGATCAAATTGAAGTCTCATACATACCACAGCACCACTAATCCAGGTCCATCACACAACATTTTACTTCTTCAAAGACAACAGACACAGAGAACAATCGAGATGAAAAGCATAATCACACAGAGAACAAGAACAAAACCTAAGTCGCAAAACCCACCATATGAACAAAACCCAAAACGAAAATGAATCAATCGAGATGAAAAGCCCTAAACCATAAAAACCCTAAACCAAAATCTCATTTTTCATAAAACCCAACCATATCAAAAACGTAATCCAGGCTAAACCAACTCAATCGAAAATTTGGGGCAAAAGAATATACCTATTGAGATCTGTGTTAGGGATTTGAAACACGACGGAGGTAGCTAGGTCCTTCTTGCGGTTTAGTTTTGACAGCAGATGGGTCTTTGAGATTCAGTTGAAGCTGAGATTTTGATGAGGTTTGATTTTTGACGGATCAGAGTTGGGGCTGAGAAGAGGTTTCAGACTGAGTTAGGGTGTGAGTACGAAGGAGTTGGTTTTTTCACTTGTTTTGTTCTTTCCTCTCTTTTTTTCACTTAAGACGCTTTTGAGACAATTGGTTGGTGTGGCGCGCTAGCTATAGGTTTCCCAAAATTGGTTGGTTTTCGGAGGTAAAAATGCCGCCATTTGTTAAAATTTCAGCCGTAAATACAGACGACAGTCGAACCGACATCTGATTGAGTGCATTATTCTAGTGAGCCTACTAGGAAAAATCCCAAAACCTGTGCCTTCAAGCAAAATTTTAACAAATTTCGCACCCAAACATTAGATGACGTGCAACCGTCGTCTGATGTTTCAACCTTTCAATTTTTGATGGCATACCTAGGCTGAGTTTGGGAGGAAATTTTCCCGCTTATAACTTGGTAGAAACCCTAAACCCTCAGATGACAGTCAACCGTCATCTGAATTAAGTATAATTTTTGAACGATGAGTTTTTAAGATGTCTACTATTGCCAATACTAAATTTTGGATGTTTTCCTCATAAACTGAGAAAATGTGATGTCTAAAAGCGATTCAGATGATGGACAAACTAGAACCGACGTCTGATTATTTCAAAATCAATCAGATGACGGTTAATTTTTTTGCATCATCTGAAAGGCGTCATCTGAAGGTGTTTTTGTAGTAGTGACGAGACCGAACACGAAGTGTACCCTCCAAAGCTTCCATAGATTTGACTACCCGACAAGTATCTTGCACGTGACCAACCAGACCACACTGAGAACAGACATTTGGTAACGCCTCAAACTCCACACTGACAAAAATGTGATCCCCATTCTGACGATTGACTTTTATCTGCTGCAACAATGGTTGAGATAAATCAACGTCAACTAACACCCGGGTATACAAACCTACACTTTTGTCATCTGTTCTCGGATCAATCTTTAATGGCACCCCCGGACTTTTGCAATCTCAAACAAAGTTTGGGGTTCCCAGAAAGCAAAACTGAGGTCCCATAGCCGAACCCACACCTGTGCAAATGTGTTCTTATAGGTAGAAGGAGAAAAACTTGGAGTCCACTTGATTAACCTCAAGAAACCCTTAGTCAAATTGAACGAGCCTGACGCCCAAACTGATTGCATGTCATCTATACTCTGAAACTAAACCATGAAAAAACCGCGACCCAAAGGAGAAAGCAACCAGCCCTATAAACTCGACCATCGAACCTCCAATTGTGAGACCAATTCATGTGTTTTGATTAATACCGAGTTGCGTGGAAGCACTACCTTGGCGACTAAACAAGATTTGCACCTCTCCAAACCCCGAAGAAAAGGAGCCTCAGATATACATACGGAAACAATACCATTCTCAACGTATGGCGAAGGAAGATCATCAATGCTAAAACCAAGAAGAGGACTAGGTTTGGGCACCGATACAGAAGCAAAAGGCGGCCTCAGAGGAGGTACGGGTACCGCAGAGACATCGGTAGGAATGGCGGCAATAACAAAAGTAGCAGCATCAGGGGCTGCTGTGGCAAGGACAGCGGCAGCTGCATTGGAGACTACGTCGGCGGAAACAACATCGGCCGGGGCTGCGACGGCGGCAGAGGCGGCGATAACCTGTTCAGGAGGAACACCAAAAGCAGAAGCCAATGTTGAGGACACAGAAGCCAACTTCCAGGTCGGCGGCTTCAATATAGGCCTGATCATGGCATGAGGGACTGCCGCGCCGGAAGTAGCGAGCGACGCCGGGCTGGGCTTTTGCAGGCGCGACACAGACAACAACACAGACGACGAACCAGGGCCTGGGGTCGAAAGGAGGTTCGCTGCAGAGGCAGCCGTGCCTTCTCCGGAAGTGACGACCGCCATCGGAGGCGGAGCGAGCGTCGGAGGCGAAGCTTTTCCGTCGCGATCTGGAAAACCTAGGTTTCGCGCGTGAGACGACGAACCAGGGCCTGGGGACGAAAGGAGGTTCGCTGCAGAGGCAGCCTTGCCTGCTCTGGAGGTGACGACCGCCATCGGAGGCGGAGCGAGCGTCGGAGACGAAGCTTTTCCGGCGCGATCTGGAAAACCTAAGTTTCGCATGAGGCGCGTTCTTGTTTCCCACCCGTTCACTTACTGGATATTGCATATCTGATTCCTTTGAGGGTTGATACTGTCACTAAAAGTTTGTGACTTTACAGGTAGTTTTAATCCCTCACGCAAAACCCAGAAGCGGGACTCCGAGGTTTCTACCCACCAAAAAAAAAATGATATATATCTGATTCTTCCAACTTTCTACTTTTATGTATATTTTGTTATGTTCTTTTCTTCTATATCTAGTCCTAGCTTGTTTCATTATGACCTTTTTTTTTAGAAGAAATAATAGTAAACTCAATTGATGTTCAGTGGAAATTGTTGGAAATTTAATATTATTTTAATATTAAATTTCTATAATGAAGGGAAATTAGACTTATAATTGTCCATTGGGTTAATGACTTAAGTTTTGAGAACCGGCCCACTGTTGAAGCAAATGGGCAGAAGCACAAAACAAGAGTATGTGTTTGTTCAGGTTGCTTCACGGCTCCTCAGAACGAGAAACCTTGTGACCTTTCGATTTGGGTGCAACACATTCTCTTCCTCTTCTCAGACAACCCATGGATGATAGAGTCGTGTCTTCTCAATTCGAAGGGCTGCGGTGGTTGCCTCTTCAAATTGGGACGCGATCATTCACAAAAGGTTCTTCAACATCTATAAATTGGGGGTACTCTCCCTGCGTGTAGCACAGATCTGAAAATTCTGAGTTTTCTATTATTTATAAGCATTCATACATTAGAGAGGATCTATTCATTCATTTGTGAGAGAGTTCATACATAAATTGGTTCAAAGGAGCCTTGAGAATTGGAGTGCTTCATTCACAAGGAGGGAGTCGTTGTATTCTGGGAGACGAACGCTAGCAAACCATAAGCACCGTAGTGGGGCGTAATTCGTCTTAAGGTCAGAGCGTCGAACGCTTGCCTCGACTCAATTTGAGGTTTTTCTAATCCTATCTTGATGTATTTGCATGATTAGTTTTAGTTTGTTTACCATAGTTTATAGCAATATAGCATACTATTTTCTAACAATCTTAAGACGAATCATTGTGTTATATTGCGTTACACCGAAAGTTTGAATCTGGTTTGTGATCGTATTTCGTAGTGGCTTTGTGATCTTGTTTCAACTTTTGCTCAGTTCTGCATTTTATATGTTGTTTGTTTTGGGCAATTAGTTGATTCGGTTCTGTCCTATATTTGTTTACTGCAAGTTACAGTTTATTGTTTCTATTAAATTGCTAAGTTATCTAATATACCAATTGGCAGTTAGTTATAGTTTCCATTTCAGATTTGCGAGCATCAGTTTATATCTTTTGTTCCGCTGTATGTGATAGTTGTTTGCTGTGATATTAGTGTTGTTACTTAGTTCATTGATATTGAGATTATATATTTCATTTCTTAAGGAAAAATGTCGACTGAGAAATCAAGCTCTTCTGTCAATCCAAGTGCTCCTGCTGTGTTTTCCTCCTCTAGTCATGGTCATGTGGAGAAGCCTGAAAAGTTTAATGGGGTGGATTTTAAGAGATGGCAACAAAAGATGTTATTCTATCTCACCACTCTCAATTTGGCAAAGCTTCTAACAGAAGATGCTCCAACACCTGGAACTACTACAGAAACAGTTGCTGCTGCAGATGCATGGAATCATTCTGATTTCCTATGCAAGAACTATATCCTGAATGGATTGGATAATGCATTATACAATGTGTACAGTCCAATAAAGACAGCCAAGGCCTTATGGGAGTCACTTGAAAAGAAATATCGAACTGAAGATGCTGGAATGAAGAAATTCATTGTTGGTCGGTTTCTTGACTTCAAGATGGTGGACTCCAAGACTGTCATGAGCCAAGTCCAAGAGCTCCAACTTATCATACATGAAATTCATGCAGAAAAGATGGAACTCAGTGAGTCTTTCCAACACTACCAGAAAAGGGATTATAGCCGACGATATGGGAAAAAACGGCCGACGAAATAGTATCTCGTCGGCTATAACCCCTTATAGCCGACGAATTACTATTTCGTCGGCCACATCGTCGGCTATAATATTATAGCCGACGACGGCCGACAACTCGTCGGCTATAACTATAGCCGACGAAACGTTTTTGGTTATAGCCGACGAGAATGGTATTCGTCGGCTATAATAGTTATAGCCGACGAAAAGTTTTTGGTTATAGCCGACGAGGAGGGTATTCGTCGGCTATAACTCTTATATCAGATCGACCTTCTGCATCAGGGAGCTCATTCGTCGATGAAATCGTCCAAAACGCTCTGAAATCGTCCAAAACCTCGGCCATAAGCTTGAAAGGTACGTATATTGCTGTGTGTGTTGATTTAGTTGGTTATATGCAGAGGTGTGTTAATTTAGAGTTTAATTAGAATAAATGTGTGATTAATTTGATATATATATATATGTGTTGAGATGAGATTATTAATGGGTTGATATATATGTTGTATTGGTTAGATAGAATTGAAGTTTTGTTGAAGATTAGTGATTGATTGTTGATTTATAGGTGATTTTAGATGAATTTGATGAAAAAATGTATATATATATTAATTAATTTAATTGTAATTAAAAATATATTGTTGGTATATATAAAAAATACATTGTGTTTAATTAATTAGGGAGATTGACGATGTTTTAATTAATTTAGGGATGCATGTGTATATATATATATATATATATATATATGTGTGTGTGTAATGATGAATTTTTTAATTAATTAGTACGTGCGTACGTACGTAGTACGTGCATATATACATATCTATATATAGCTATATTTATTTCTTGAATTTACAGGATGGACAAGAGTTGGATTACCCTTGGAAGATGGGATCAGGCGTATCATGATGGAGTTAGGAGTTTCCTGGATTTTGTGATGGCTAACTGTGGAGACACTACACTTCATTATTGTCCGTGTAAAAAGTGCAAGTGTGCCACCCCACGACACCGGTTTTCCATAGAGACAGTGGAGCAACACCTGGCTAGATATGGATTTTGGGTCCTATACACTAATTGGATTTATCACGGTGAACCAGAGTTTGCGGGTCGTCATGATCATGGACAATTTGCCGAGAGAGGGAGTTCCTCCAATGATCCGACAACGAACTGGATCAACGATATGTTTCCTCGTGAGAGCGGTGTCTTTGAGGAAGCACCAAATGTGCAACTCCCACCTCCGGAGATGGAGTGTTTCCCTGATATTGAGCCACTCGAGCCATTACCCCGATCTCCGGTCAACACAAGTGGTATGGAAAAGTACAACAACCTGATCGCATTGCAACAGACTCCGTTGTACCCCGGATGCAGTAAGACTGTCCTTGAATCTGTCATGGGAGTGATGAAGATCAAAACGGAGAACAAAGGCACTGTCAAATCGGTTGATGATTGGCTTCGGCTATGGGGTGGGGCGATGCCCCCCGGACATCGGCTTCCTACCAGTCATCATAAGGTGCGACATATCCTTAAAGATCTCGGCCTTTCCTACATCAAGATTCATGCATGCAGATACGATTGCGTTCTGTTTTACGGGGAAGGACTTGCAGATCTTGAATACTGCCCATTATGCAATGGGAACAAGAAAGCTGTGAAGATACTTCGGTACTTCCCGCTGATTGATAGGCTTGAGCGGTTGTTCATGTGTGCTTTCACGGCCGAAGCTATGAGATGGTGGGCTGAGAGGAATGTGCCTGACGATGACACCCTTAGACATCCCGCCGACGGAGAGGCTTGGAAGAAGAACGTGTTGGAGTTTCCTGAATTTGCATCAGAGGTTCGAAATGTTTGGCTAGGGCTATCATCCGACGGTTTCAACCCTTTTGGCAAGAAAGAGCTTCAGTACAGTGTGTGGCCAGTTATTTTGATTCCATACAACTTTCCACCGTGGATGTGCATGAAGAAGGAATATAACATGCTCACATTGTTGATTCCAGGCCCAAGTTATCCGGGAAAGTGTCTCGATGTGTATTTGAGACCCGTAATTGAGGAGCTTCGGTACTTGAGTCTGAACGGCCACCTGGTCTACGACCGGTTCAAAAATGAGATGTTCCGGATGCATGCCATGCTTGTTGGCACGATCAGTGACTTTCCTGGGTGGGGTATGTTGTCGGGCAGCGTCACCAGGGGTTACAGGGCTTGTTCAGAGTGCATGACTGTTGATTGCTCCAGTCCTCATTGCAGCAAGATTGTCCAGATGCGTCACCGTCGTTGGCTTCCGCATGACCATCCATTTAGGGACGATGCACAGGCTTTTGATGGGACTGAAGAAAGGGGCTGGGCACCCGAGCAATGGACAGGGGAGGAAATATTGGCAGTGTTGAATGAGTATGACTTTGGTCCGCTTAGCAATCATCCCGATGTGTTGCGCACGATTCCAGAGAGGCCGGATCGGTATAGGTTCTGGTCACACAAGAGCATCTTATGGGAACTTCCTTATTGGGCCAGGTTGGCTACCAGATACTACCTGGATGTCATGCATATAGAGAAGAACGTGGGTGAAGTCGTGGTTGGCACAGTTTTGAATTGGGAGAAGAAAACAAAAGACACCCCCAAGACACGCGTTGATCTGAGAAATATGGGACTGCGGGACCATTTGTGGTTGAGAGAGGGCAGGAGCAAAATGCCCCAAGCTCCTTACACCGTCACCAGGGACCAGAAACATGAAATCTTTGGATGGCTGAGTAATGTCAGGTAACTTTTTATTAGGCATGTATTCCCTAAAGAATCCATCTGTTGTTGGACGACTATATATGCATGAAATCTAATTGTTGTTAATGGCTATGCAGGTATCCTTATGGCTATGCAGGTAACATAAGCAAGTGTGTTAACTACCGAGACAACAAGATGTACGGATTGAAGAGTCACGACTGCCATGTACTGCTTCAACGCCTCTTCCCTATTTTCATTCGAGCATACTTGGAGGATGAAGTGGTTGAGCCGTTGGTGGCGTTGTCAAGATTCTTCCAGAAGTTATGCGCTAGAGAAGTTAGAAAATCAGACCTCATGAGAATGCATGAGGAAATCGT
This sequence comes from Potentilla sterilis, assembly GCA_963682095.1. Taxonomy (NCBI): domain Eukaryota; kingdom Viridiplantae; phylum Streptophyta; class Magnoliopsida; order Rosales; family Rosaceae; genus Potentilla; species Potentilla sterilis. The sequence goes on along the minus strand of OY821755.1, from coordinate 44,145,413 downwards.
TTTTATCTTGTGCAAGTTCGAGAGGATATTTCCCCCAAACTTCTTTGACATCATGCCTCACCTGATGATCCATCTTCCCCAACAATTGTTGCTTACCGGTCCCATACACTACACTTGGATGTATCCCATCGAAAGGTACATGTTATTCATAAATTTGATTTATACATGTTTTTAAATAAAAGTTGCATGCTCTTAACATGCACTTGTTAACCTTGCAGACAACTTGGAGACTACAAGAAATATGTGCACAATAAATCTGCGCCTGAGGGGTGTATTGCTGAAGCTTACATTGCGCATGAGTGTGTAACATACGCCAAGTTGTACTTGGGAGCGATGGAGGACCCCCCACAACATCCAAGTCGAGATGACCCCGAGTTCAACCTATCTATCGTCGCCAACTCTGTTGTACCATACAGAAGCTTCAAGAAAAAGGGTGTGAACAAGTTGCCTGACCATGAGGTAGGGATTGCCCACTGGTGGGTTCTAATAAACTGTCCGGAGGTACAATATTGGAAACGTCACCATCTTCACTGCAAGGAAGTTCGCGGTGATGTCGACTACCACAACACGACGTTTGCAGACTATTTTCCACAATGGGTAAGTGTATAAATATATATATTAGATGGCTTTCTTTTACAGTTCCCTATTCTTTAATCATAAACACACCGAGTGATTTGAGTTATATTTTTCAGCTGATGCAAGTGGCTGCGAGTGGTGGTCATACAAATTACTCAGAGGAATTGAGGCTGTTGTCGATGAAGCCGATATCTTCCACAGTCCGCCCAATGTGTGATGTCAACGGCGTTAAGTATATATGTGAAGCTAGAGACGGGGAACGCAAAACACAGAATTGTGGGGTGATGGTGGATGGTGCAGAGGGGGGCGTGGATTTTTACGGTGTCCTACAGTCAGTTGTTGAACTCATTTATGGGAACCGCATGAAAGTCCACTTGTTCAAGTGTCGATGGTTTGATACTAGGCCGCACCGCATACGGATCGATCAGTACGGCATACTTTCGGTGAATACCGCCACTAGTGTGTATGAAGACGACCCCTTTGTTTTCGCCACAGCGGCCAAAAAGGTCTTTTATCTTGACGATCCTTTGAACAAAGGCACGTGGAAGGTAGTTAACCATGTGTCTCAGCGAGACATATACAGTGCTACCACACTTGGTGTGAGCACAGAGTGTCAAGAAGCGACCGCATACCAAGAGCCGGACGCCGGCGACATTCCAGAATCCTCCACCATCCGCGATAATAATGTGACGCCGGGCAGAGTGGTTCGACTTCCTAGGGGTCAGGTGTCCATGTATGATGTTAATCCGAATCGTCTATATCAGGCAGACGATGACTCAGACGACGAGTACGAGCACCGGTTGCCAGATATTAACTACTATACTACGTCTGACTCAAGTGATGAGGATGATTCTGATTATCATCCTTAGTATACTATTTATGTATGTATTTGTGTACAAAGGTGCATGCATGTATGAAAAAAAATTTTGTCCTTAATTACCGTTTTCCGAATTTTTGGGCAATTGTATTGAATTGTTTGTGCGATATTCAGGAATTTATCAGGTGAAATAGGCAATTTTCAGGCCCTAAATGGCAAATTTTCAGAAACATCAGCATTATAGCCGACGAAATGGACTATAATTCGTCGGCTATAATGCCCATACTGTAGCCGACGACTTACAATTCGTCGGCTATACTGTAGCCGACGACTTGCAAGTCGTCGGCTAAAGTATATTGACTGAAACCATACGTAGACCGTTCAAATGCAAAAGTGTCGTGAAATAAGATACGACCGAAATATTGAAATACGACTATGGTTGAAAAATGGGAAGATTCCGACAAAATATGTGTGCCGAATGTTGCGGTTAGGTGTTTTTTACTTCCGTTTTCCTATGGGTAGCCTGACGGTCGGTAAATATTTGGAGGAAAATTTTTATACGGTTAGTTGCGTCGCATCGATTTGAAACTATTCTCTGTTGAAGGTCAGGCCAAAACACGTCATTTAGACGGGCCAATTGCCGTTTTAAAGCGTTTAGAGGTTTGACCAAAAGTTTGACCGTCCCGATCGAGCCTTTAACGTTGTCAGATGTAGTTGGATTTTTTTTCATACATGTATTTAATCTTAACGGTGATATCTGACGGTTGGAATAGATTTTCCAAACTTTTAGATTCGAAATCGGAACATATGCACTAATGTTCCTTAACTTATTTACTAAGTGTTTAAGTGAATGTATAGTTTCAAATAGTTACCATACGTAGACCGTTCAAATGCAAAAGTGTCATGAAATAAGATACGACCGAAATATTGAAATACGACTACGGTTGAAAAATGGGAAGATTCCGACAAAATCTGTGTGCCGAATGTTGCGGTTAGGTGTTTTTTACTTCCGTTTTCCTATGGGTAGCCTGACGGTCGGTAAATATTTGGAGGAAAATTTTTATACGGTTAGTTGCGTCGCATCGATTTGAAACTATTCTCTGTTGAAGGTCAGGCCAAAAAACGTCATTTAGACGGGTCAATTGCCGTTTTAAAGCGTTTAGAGGTTTGACCAAAAGTTGACCAGGGAATAGCCGACGAAATACTTAACCTCGTCGGCTAAACTCTTGCGATCCGCGCCGTTTCATTGTCCGCCGTTGGATGGGCGAGATCTGACGGCTGCTGAGAGCGTAAAGTATAGCCGACGAGATTCATATTATAGCCGACGACATGCATATTATAGCCGACGATATACCTAACTTCGTCGGCTATAACCCGCCCGCAAAGCCCAACTTCGGCCCGGCCCGGATTTTGGCCCGGCCCGTAAGAGTATAGCCGACGAATTTCGTCGGCTATGACTATAGCCGACGAATTAAAATTAAATCGTCGGCTATAATCCTTCGATTTAAACCGAGCCCTAGGCGCCTCTCCCTCATTTTCTGCTTAGAACCAAAATTTCCCAATCGTTCCCCACCCCTCCCCGACGCCGACCGACCACGACGGAGCCTCCCCGACGCCGATCGACCCTCCCCGGCCCCACCCGATTCCTCCCCGCCCCGGCCCCCCCTTCCCGAGCCCTCCCCGACCCGAAAGCCCCTGCCGGAGCCGCCCCGAGCCGCCCTAGCCGCCCCTACCGCAGCCTCCCCTACCCGCCCCTGCCGCAGCCCCCCTGCCCGCCCCTGCCGCCCCTAGCCGCAGCTGCCCCTGCCGCAGCCGCCCCTGCCGCCGTCGCCGCCGCACCGCACCACCGGTCCTCGTCCAGACTGCACCACCATGTCAGGTAGTCCCGATCGAGCCTCATTTAGGGTTTTTATTAATTTTGTCGAATTTTGTGAATTTTAGGGTTTTTGTGATTTTTTTGTGGAATTTAGGGTTTTTGTGAAATTTATGGAATTGTGTGGATTTTTTGTTAAATTTGTTAATTTTGTGGAATTTATATACTAATATTGTGGATTTTTTGTTAAATTTACGGTTTTTATATACTAATTGTGGAATTTTGTTGAATTTATATACTAGTATACTAATTTATATACTAATTTATATATAATTAGGTATATATATTTTTTTTAATTTTTAGGACGATATATATATATATATATATATATATATATATTTTTCGGAATATATATATATATATAATTAGGTATAAATATAGTTATGTATATATATAATTAGGTGTATATATATATAATTAGGTATAAATATATTTAGGTACGTATATATATAATTAGGTATATATACATTGAATGAAGTTTTTAATTTTTTTGTGGAATTTTTGTGCAATTTATGGAATTTATATACTAATTGTGCAGGAAACCGGCGCTTTGTAGACCGATGGCTTGGCAGACGGACCGAGAGCGACCCCGACGCTCAGGCAGGATCCAGCCGTGGGGGGAGCGGATCCAGCGGTCGTCGGGGCCTAGGCCGGCCTATGAGTCGACGAGAGGAGACGTTGATGGGATTGACTCCGAGCGATCCACGTGGGGGCTCCTCGTATGAGTCGACGGGAGCGGGCCCTGACTCGAGTGTCGGAGGAGGACGCAGAGCCACCAGACCCCAGTGCACTTCAGCACTGTTCCAGGATCCGCAGCCGACCCCACCGCGCGCCGATCTGGACCCTCCAGAGATGCTCCCTGTCCCCCCACAGCGACAGCGTCCACAGCTACGGGGCCCACCGTCAGGGGGAGCAGGCCCCTCAGGGTCCACGCCCCGTATGTCTCCGCCATCGGGGATGTACATGGTCCAGTTCCTCCCTGCCATCCCTGAGTACGACGCCAGGGGGAGGCAGATTTGGAGGCACGACCGGCCCCACGAGATTCCCTGGGAGGAGGCCTACTTCTACAGTCCTTTCGACTCAGAGGACTGCCGCGGCCTGTGGGCCGTTCGTGAGAAGGACAAGCAGTACAACGACGCAGGTAATTGGTTAGTTTAATTAATTATTTAGATTGTTTAATTAATTATTTAATTAGTTAGTTTAAATAATTATTTAACTATGTATTCATTTTAATTATGAAACAGGCGTCCTCGTCAATAAACCCGCGGGGACGAGACGGACTAGAGGGCCAGCGAACATGTCGACCCTGGAGAGGGAGCTGGCCGGTGGGATCAGAGAGATCCTGCCCGGTCCCGGTGAGGATGGACGCCCGATTGAGCGGAGAGACACCACCACCAAGTACATCAAGGCGACGGGCATGCTCGTGCGGGACAGGGTCCCACTATTGTGGCCCGACTGGGGCTCTGTGCCCGATGAGATCAAGGCGCGAGTTGATAGGAGCACAATGTGCGACGATATTATATGCTTATGCCCTCATTTATGCTTTGTTTAACCCTTATTTATCTAAGATAGAGTCATAATATAGTTAGTGTCAATTTTGGTAGAGTTTTGGTGAAATGTGCTTAATTGTCCGAAAAATGACTAAGTATGAGAAATCTGGAAAATAGTGCAAAACATGTCTTTTTCGCGATTTTGTGACGAGTACAAATATGATCTATCCTTGTCCGAATTCTATGAAATTTGGCGTGCTTAATATTCATATGCTGAGGAATGTTGTGTTAAAATTTCGCATCAATCAGAGCATTGAAGAAAAAGTTATACTCGACTGAAGATGCAAAGAGCTCATCCGCCAGCTCATCCGCCAAGTCTCATCTGCCGGATTTCATCCGCCAAGTCTCATCCGCCGGATTTCATCCGCCAAGCTTCATCCGCCAGCAGCTTCACCAGTACTTGTCCGCTCGCCAACCATCCGCGCATGCCTGCATGCATGTTCGCGCGACCCGCCAAAAAGCCTCGCTTGCACCCGGTACTAGCAAAGTCTATACTCGCGAGCAGAGTGGAATTTCCGGTAATAACTTCAATTGGCGGCAAGCATGCCAAATCATTCCAAAGAGCTATGAAACGGCCAAGAAGAAATTATAAGTTGACCAAGCAAGGTTTCTTTGTTCGATACGGAAAGAAAAACCTATGCCAACTTGGATTGGGAAACCTTATTTACTGAAGATTTCTTTGCCGATTTGAACAAGGAAAGGCTTCAAACTGCACAGACCTTTTCTCCTATATATAGAAGCCTGCTCCCATCATAAAAACTATCTCATCTCAAGCATAAACACAAGGCCTAAACTCTACCAAAATTCACCAAAGATCCTAGACAAAAACCCTAAACCGAAAACCACCACCACCACCAACCAAGTTCCTGCCGACATACCTTACTGCCGTGCAGCCTCATCCCATCATCCACACATCGCCGGATCCACACCAAGTGAAGCTCTCAAGGTGTCTCAAAGTGTGATCCACTCCCTACTTCGGTTTAGTATTTTTGTCTAGTTATGTTTAAGTTTTGTCTATGAAACACTCATGAATTTTTGGTGATGATTTGTATGTCTATGTATGAATCAATTTTGGTTTTATAAATTGTGTGTTTTGCATGTTAATTTATGATATGTGACTTGTAGATTTTTATGTTTGATAACTAGGACAATAGGTATGCGATGTTGTTTGAGGACTTAATTCGATTAGTAATCTAAGGAGTATGCCTTATAAACCGAAACATTAGTTGTGCTTAAGCATTTGTTGTTTGCATGTAAATCTAGGTGTTAGGTTTCATCAAACTTGAAAGCATGAATAATTCATACTCGTAGTTGTCTTGGTTTGTGTTTTCGCAAAGAGTTTAAAACCCTTAGAACTTGCATGTTAAATAAGATGATTGACAACCTTGCTTGTTTGCATGTCTTCGATTTGTGATTCATGTGCTTAATTGTTGGCCCAGTAAAATCGGTTAACACATACCTTAGGATTATACTCGTAGTTAATCTTAAGACTCTAGTAATCAACGATTAGATGACCTCGTAGGCTCTAATTGGGATCGAAATTGGTTAAGTCGAAACAACATTCATACTTGTTCCTTACCTTCTTGCATATTAATCTACATGTTAAAGAGTCCTTTGTGCTAAATGTTTTGTGAGAGATGATGATCACTTGTATATAGTAGTTTAGGTTTATTTTCGTGTCTTAGATATAGAGGCAGTCCTTGCTGCCGAACTTCATCTTTATCCCCCATGATAAATTCGTATATATGTATATAAGTGTGACAATTGTGTGCATATATGTTTGTGAATATTTGTGTTAACATTCTCATATTTCAGGTACCCTTAATCCCCGGCTAGAACGATCCCTACTTATTCTATACTACTAACGATTGTAGGGTTATTATTGCGTGCGAGCTTAGGCTCCCGATCAATTTTTGGCGCCGTTGCCGGGGATTATAAAATCTTGATTTGTTTGAATGTTAGCTTTGTAAATTTTTGAAAATATTTTTGAGTCTTTAAAGTTTTGAGGTATATCGGATAAAGCATGACCTTACCGTGGGCTGCACAAGTCCATTGCACAGTTTGCTCCTCTGCTCCACGTACCTTGAATCTTTGATGTTGTGTATAGCTTGAAAAAATTCTTGTAATACCTTGAAAAATTTGTTTAAGTATAGAATTTGTATATTCTTGCATTTTAGTTTATTGTATTTGTTCGTTTTGATGTGTTTTGTGTGTGTGCAGGTCGAACTTGGAAGAAAAGTGCAGGAAATACGAAACTTCTGCCCAAAACAGAATTCGGGCAGTGCAGTGTATCAACTTTGGAAGGCTGCGGTTTGCAGCTCACAAAACTTGGGAAAGTGAGCCATACACCGTTGGAAAGATCCCTGCGTCTAGTTTCCGTAGGATTTTACAGAAGTGGATTTGGAGTTTCGAGCTGCTCCCAGTTTCAATTTGAGTGCACGAAGGTCAATCTGGCGGACCAGAGAACTGGGCAGATCAATAGGTCCTATTCATGGCCAAACAAAGAGTACTTCTGCTGGTCCGATTGAGGCGAATTTTATACCGTTGGAAAGCTCTATGTGTCTGCTACAAAATTGCTTTATAACACTTTTGCATTAGGATACTGGAACACACCCAAATTCGAGCCGTAAGAGGAAGTGTACGCTGCCAAACATTCTGCCGAGCTGCCAGGCTGCTGCCCCTGCCTCTGTCCTGCAGCCAGTCCTGCCTGCCGAGGCCAGCATACAAACCATCCTGCCGATACACTGCCCCTGCTCATGCCGCAGCTAAGTTGCAGCCTCACGCTACCAATCATCCTGACGAGCAAGCTGCTGCCGCGCAGCCTATGCGTACACGCTGCCCACAAGCTGCCGACGTATCCACGTATCCTGTCAAGCCGTATCCTGCCGTATCCATGACCAATTCCGAGACATATCCAACCAAGTAGCCGTATCGATACGCATGTCGATACGCCTGTGCTACTGTTGACCGAATCCGATACGGACACGGATACGCCATCCGATACGCTGCAATGCTGCTGCCCTGCTGCTGTTGCCCTGCTGCTGCTGCAATGCTGCAGCCTACGAATCCTGCTGACACGCCGCAAAGCTACTGCCCTGCTGCTGCCTATCTTTCCACCTATGCTGCACTTTCCAAGACCCAGCACACAAGCTGCTGCTCCTGCTGGCCCTGCAACCTGCTGCTGCCCCTGCATGCAGGCAATGCTGCTGCACATGCTCCTGCCGAGAGAGCCTGCTGCCCCTGCCCCTGCATACTGCCGAGCAGCCGTGCAGCAACGCATGTGCACACATTGCACATCCTACCGTGATGCAGCCCCTGCTGCTGCCTTTCCTTCCGGAAGCCACTGCCGAGAGCTTGCCTGCCAAGAACCTGCTACTGCCGAGAGGGGCTGCTGCCCCAACTGCGGAGCTGCACATGGCATGATGAACACACAACACACATGGTGAGAAGTCTAGGCTATGGACTATAAACACAAAGCGCTAATTGGGAGGCAACCCAATTCGATCAAAGAAAAGTGAAGGAGCCATCACCGAGAGTTTGAAATTTCTTAACTCTTCTCTTTTTCTTTGATTTGTGATGACATGTTGGTATATGTTAGACTATTGCATGCTTAGGAAATTCGTTGATATAGATTTGTGCTTACATTGAGGACAATGTAATTTTCTAAGTGTGGGGTGGGATAACGTATTCCGTTTATGTTTTTGTGTGCTTAGTTTAGGAAAGAAAAATTCAGAAAATTGTTCCACAAAAAGAGAGTGTTTTTATTTGTTTGTTTCGAGGCTTAGGATGCTCCTAATATGTCAATGATGTTTTTCTCCTCTTTGCATACATAGATGATGGTTATGCATACAATTAAAATTGTGAGTTTCATGGATTTTGTGCATTGGTAGGAGCATGTAGGGCTTGTTGATTAACGAAGCATGCATGTTTTAGCTAGTTTGTTTCCATAATAACCTATGTGAGCTTTAGAGCCAATTTGCTTTCTTCTTGAGCGATAAAAAGATAAAATTCGATAGATTCGTAGGAAGCATGAAACCTCATAATTCTTTGATTATTCGATGACTATGTGCCATAGCTTTTTAATGAACTCTAGTATGCTAGAACTTACTCTTGTTGATTTTCGAAACGTTTATATCATAAAATACCTTGATTTTGAATGTGATTGAATAAAGATCATTTAGGTTTACCACCATTGCCAAATAAAGCATGAGCCCTATTGGAGCCCGTCGTGGGACACCTTAGTAAACCCCTTTGAGCCTATGTTGAGCCTTTTCTTTCATTACCCTTAAACACTTTCCATGAGCTTAGTATAATGATGCCTCTACCTTGTGTGTCGGCAAAGCTTGATTTTTGAAAGCGTTTTCGCGTGTGTGATGAAGAAGAACAAGTGTGGGGTAGACTTAGCCATGAATTTATATGAAAAATGTATATGCATGCCGTACCTAAAAAAAGAAAAAATGCTCGAACAAAATAAAAAGAAAGAAAACCGAGAGCAAAAGAAAAAAAGAAGGGTACGGCATAGGCATGAAAAGAAAAATTTTGTGTATGGCTATTGTCTAGATTATTGTTGTAATGTTGTTAGGGAAGAAAAGAATGAAGTATGGGTCCAACAAGATGAAATTTGACCCTTTCGGCGAGAAGACATAAGGAGATCGAGCTTTGCTAAAGGCCTTAGTGACGTTTTGAGCCTCCTTATCCAAATAGCGAATACCTCTTAGCCTAGCCCCATTACAACCCGTTTATTGATCTTTTTCATGATTCTTAAGATGGTTAAACTTGATTTGTGGAGATTATCTCAAGAGTAAGCATATGGTTTTGGTTCATTGGTGCATATAGTTATCATATGAGGTTTTTTCATAAAAATTCACAAAGTGCTTTCGTTTCTTTGATATATGCAAGTCACTCTTTGTAATTCATTATCTTTCGCTTGCATATACTTATGAGTGAATTACCATGCTTCGAGAGAAAAGAAGAGAGTATGCCTAGTGAGGAGGATTGGATTAGTTTTAACGTGCCTACATGCTTACTTTTGCTCGTATATGCTCATATTGATGTCACATGTTTATGAAACTTGGAATTTTCGTGCTAAGCATTCTCATGCATTTAACTTGAAAGCTATGTGTACATACGAGCCTGAGACAAATTGTTAGGGGCAATAGTTTGTTTAGAGTCGTAGTGTAATTTAGTTTGCTAAGGGACTAGCAAAGGATAAGTGTGGGGTAGTTGATAGGAGCACAATGTGCGACGATATTATATGCTTATGCCCTCATTTATGCTTTGTTTAACCCTTATTTATCTAAGATAGAGTCATAATATAGTTAGTGTCAATTTTGGTAGAGTTTTGGTGAAATGTGCTTAATTGTCCGAAAAATGACTAAGTATGAGAAATCTGGAAAATAGTGCAAAACATGTCTTTTTCGCGATTTTGTGACGAGTACAAATATGATCTATCCTTGTCCGAATTCTATGAAATTTGGCGTGCTTAATATTCATATGCTGAGGAATGTTGTGTTAAAATTTCGCATCAATCAGAGCATTGAAGAAAAAGTTATACTCGACTGAAGATGCAAAGAGCTCATCCGCCAGCTCATCCGCCAAGTCTCATCTGCCGGATTTCATCCGCCAAGTCTCATCCGCCGGATTTCATCCGCCAAGCTTCATCCGCCAGCAGCTTCACCAGTACTTGTCCGCTCGCCAACCATCCGCGCATGCCTGCATGCATGTTCGCGCGACCCGCCAAAAAGCCTCGCTTGCACCCGGTACTAGCAAAGTCTATACTCGCGAGCAGAGTGGAATTTCCGGTAATAACTTCAATTGGCGGCAAGCATGCCAAATCATTCCAAAGAGCTATGAAACGGCCAAGAAGAAATTATAAGTTGACCAAGCAAGGTTTCTTTGTTCGATACGGAAAGAAAAACCTATGCCAACTTGGATTGGGAAACCTTATTTACTGAAGATTTCTTTGCCGATTTGAACAAGGAAAGGCTTCAAACTGCACAGACCTTTTCTCCTATATATAGAAGCCTGCTCCCATCATAAAAACTATCTCATCTCAAGCATAAACACAAGGCCTAAACTCTACCAAAATTCACCAAAGATCCTAGACAAAAACCCTAAACCGAAAACCACCACCACCACCAACCAAGTTCCTGCCGACATACCTTACTGCCGTGCAGCCTCATCCCATCATCCACACATCGCCGGATCCACACCAAGTGAAGCTCTCAAGGTGTCTCAAAGTGTGATCCACTCCCTACTTCGGTTTAGTATTTTTGTCTAGTTATGTTTAAGTTTTGTCTATGAAACACTCATGAATTTTTGGTGATGATTTGTATGTCTATGTATGAATCAATTTTGGTTTTATAAATTGTGTGTTTTGCATGTTAATTTATGATATGTGACTTGTAGATTTTTATGTTTGATAACTAGGACAATAGGTATGCGATGTTGTTTGAGGACTTAATTCGATTAGTAATCTAAGGAGTATGCCTTATAAACCGAAACATTAGTTGTGCTTAAGCATTTGTTGTTTGCATGTAAATCTAGGTGTTAGGTTTCATCAAACTTGAAAGCATGAATAATTCATACTCGTAGTTGTCTTGGTTTGTGTTTTCGCAAAGAGTTTAAAACCCTTAGAACTTGCATGTTAAATAAGATGATTGACAACCTTGCTTGTTTGCATGTCTTCGATTTGTGATTCATGTGCTTAATTGTTGGCCCAGTAAAATCGGTTAACACATACCTTAGGATTATACTCGTAGTTAATCTTAAGACTCTAGTAATCAACGATTAGATGACCTCGTAGGCTCTAATTGGGATCGAAATTGGTTAAGTCGAAACAACATTCATACTTGTTCCTTACCTTCTTGCATATTAATCTACATGTTAAAGAGTCCTTTGTGCTAAATGTTTTGTGAGAGATGATGATCACTTGTATATAGTAGTTTAGGTTTATTTTCGTGTCTTAGATATAGAGGCAGTCCTTGCTGCCGAACTTCATCTTTATCCCCCATGATAAATTCGTATATATGTATATAAGTGTGACAATTGTGTGCATATATGTTTGTGAATATTTGTGTTAACATTCTCATATTTCAGGTACCCTTAATCCCCGGCTAGAACGATCCCTACTTATTCTATACTACTAACGATTGTAGGGTTATTATTGCGTGCGAGCTTAGGCTCCCGTTCACGAGTGTACAATGCACTGTCGGTGAGTTAAATATGATTTTTATTATAGAAAATAAATATTTATGAATTCAGTCCTTATAACTATATAAAAATATTTTCTAATTAATTTATAATATTGCAGCAATGGTTTAGAGTCCATCCTACCTTGGACTGGTGGAGAGACGAGCAGCTGAAGAACAGGTTATGTGTTTTGCTTTTTTTTGTATAAATATATTTATTGGCAGTGTACGAATATATCTAACAGTTGTGTTTTGTTAATATAGGTACTCCGAGTGGAAGAACGAGCTGTCCACGCACTACAGGACGTACCATGTGGAGCAGCGCTTGGGGCGAGGTGCAATCCCCCACGAGTTCCGGTACAGGGAGTACGAGTGGCTATGGCTGGTAGCCTACTTCGGGAGCGACAGGGTCTCGGTAAGAAAATTTAGCCTGCTAGTATATAACTTTTTAATGTTATTTAATAATTAAATTATGTAGTTACTTAATTAAATTAATTAGTTAGTTAGTTAGTTATTAGTTATTAAATTAAGTTAGTTGGTTAGTTACGTAGTTAGTTAGTTCGTTACTAAATTAAATTAAATTAAATTAAATTAGGTAGTTAGTAAGTTAGTTAGTTACTAAATTAAATTAGTTAGTTAAGTAGTTACTAATTAAATTAAATTAGTTAGTAACTAAATTAGTTAATAATTTTATTTTGGTTAGTTCGTAATATTTTAATTTAGTTACTAATTTATATTTGCGTTTATATGTTCGTTCTTATAATACAGAAAATCTCGCGGACGAACAGCGACAACCGCAGGAGGAACGAGCACCCCCACCACGGCGGCGCCCGCTCCTGGAGGCAGTGGGCAGAGATGGCGAGGAGGGACCGACCGCTGAGGCCGTTGTCGTGGATTTATGCGCAGATGTATCCGGGGCGTCCCGACCAAGTGGTAAGTATTCGCCCATCTTCAATAAAAGTGTTTCATTAAATTAATTTATATATATATTTTTTAATTCGTTTATTATATTTTCTTGTCAATTAGGCGGAAATCGATGCGGAGACCGACGCGATCACCTTCGGGATCGCGCGAGACACCCTGGGAGACGGGGCGTCCGACGAGGCGATCGCGGAGTTTGCCTCCACGATCGACACCCTTGAGCCGCGCTTGGCCTCTCAGATCATGCACGCGGCGGTAGGGACGGGGAACAACTACTTCTACCAGAGAGGCCTAGGCGCGGCGGGAGATGGGGTTCTCAAGTACACGCCGGCCAATCCCAGCACGCAGCGTGCGGCTTCGACGAGAGGAGACTTGCAGACGCAGCTGCAGAGGACTCAGGCGGAGTTGGCGAGGGCGGTGGAGGCGCTCCAGCAGGCGGAGTTGGAGAGGGCCGTGGAGGCTTCGGCGCAGCAGGCCAGAGACGCATCTGTGGCGGAGATGTACCGATGGATGCAGCAGTCTTGGGAGGCCCAGCAGGCTGGACTCCAGCCCCCGCCTCCGCCACAGATGCCCCAGTTCGTCGTCCCCACTCCCCCCCCGCATCGGAGTACGCCAGCCGATCAGGACAGCCATAGCCACCGGAACTCGAACGATCCGGTCGACGACGCTACGCGTTTAGGGGGTGATGATGAGTAGATAGTGGGTTAATTTGTACAGTATGTAGGATATTAGGGATGGATTGATGTGGATATTTGTTGGATATTTGGATGTTTGTTTGTGCATTTTCTGCAGCCAAACCGAAGACGAAGTGAAATTGGGCCCGAGTTAAATTTTTAAATTTTTTTAAATATTTAGGGGTTATAGCCGACGATATAGGCATTATTTCGTCGGCTATAAGTGCTATAGCCGACGATTTTTACCAAATTTCGTCGGCTATAAGTGCTACAGCCGACGAAAATGACATATGTCGTCGGCTATACCCTCCCGGCTTCAGGCAAAAAAAAGCCGTTCCTGGTACCGGCGATTGTTATGGCCGACGATAGTGTCGTCGGCTATAACGGACGTATAGCCGACGATAGTGTCGTCGGCTATACTTCGGTTTAGGGGCAATTACGTAATTGTTAAAGCCGACGATCTTGTCGTCGGCAATGTTCGAAGTATAGCCGACGACGCTTTTTTCGTCGGCTATACCTGGTGTTTCATAAGCCGACGACTTACCCCGGGTGTCGTCGGCTATACTATAGCCGACGGAGCATTCCCGACGAGAGAATAGCCGACGATACGTCGTCGGCTATGACTATAGCCGACGAATTAATGGAAACGGCCGACGAGATGGCGTCGTCGGCTATGACGCCTTTTCTGGTAGTGCAAGTGGCTACGGTTATTGAAAAATTGCCACCCTCTTGGAAGGATTTCAAGAACTACCTTAAGCATAAGCGTAAGGAAATGGGACTTGAAGATTTAGTTGTGAGGCTAAGGATTGAAGAGGACAATCGCCGTGCCGACAAGAAGTCTGGAATCATGATGGAGGCTAAGGCCAACTTAGTGGAAGGTGGGCATAAGAGCAATAAGAAGAGGAAACACAATGGAGGAGGATTAGGCCAAAACAACTCCAAGAAAGCAAAGGAGTTCAAGGGAAAGTGCTACAATTGTAACAAGATTGGTCACCTAGCAAAGGATTGCCGTAGTGGAAAGAAGAAGGGCAAATCTGAGGCACACATGGCGGAAGAAGACAAGCTCTCCGTTGATTTGGCAGAACTTAATTTGGCTGCAGTTGTGTCTGAAGTCAATATGGTCAGTAACGCCAAAGAATGGTGGGTGGACACAGGGGCCACACGCCATATATGCTCTGATAAGAGGATGTTTACTACATATGAAGCACTTAATCATGAAGAGCATATGTTCATGGGAAACTCCTCTACTTCCAAGATTGAAGGCCAAGGAAAAGTGATGTTGAAGATGACATCTGGCAAGGAAGTAACTCTCAACAATGTGCTTCATGTCCCGGACATCCGCAAGAATCTTGTTTCTGGCTCGTTGCTAATTAAGAATGGGTTCAAATTAGTCTTTGTATCTGATAGTTTTGTACTTACTAAGAATGGAATGTATGTGGGAAAAGGTTACCTTAGTGGTGACATGTTCAAGATGAATGTAATGACAGTTGTACTAAAGATTAATAATAATAAAGTGAGTTCTGCTTATATGCTTGAGTCATCAGATTTATGGCATGGAAGGTTAGGCCATGTTAATTACAATAAGTTGCGCAAGTTGATTAACATGGATCTAATACCTAAGTTTCACGTTGAAGTAAATAACAAGTGTGAAACTTGTGTTGAAGCAAAACTAACTAAGTCATCATTCCATTCTGTAGAAAGAAGTACAAAGCCTCTAGAACTAATTCACACTGATATCTGTGATTTAAAGTTCATACAAACTAGAGGTGGGAAAAAGTATTTTATTACTTTTATTGATGATGCTACAAGATATTGTCAAGTTTATTTGCTAAGAAGCAAAGATGAGGCATTGGAATCATTCAAGAATTACAAAACTCAAGTTGAGAATCAACTTAGTGGAAAGATTAAAGTATTGAGAAGTGATAGGGGTGGTGAATATGAAGCACCATTCGGTGAGTTTTGTTCCTAACAAGGAATTATTCACCAAACTACCGCCCCATATTCTCCTCAACAAAACGGTATCGCCGAGCGCAAGAACCGTACATTGAAAGAGATGATGAATGCTTTACTTATAAGTTCTGGTGCACCCCAGAACTTGTGGGGGGAAGCATTGCTTTCTGCTAATTATATTCTCAACAAGTTGCCTCACAAGAAGTTAGACAAAACACCCTATGAATTATGGAAAGGCCATAAGCCTTCGTATAAATATATGAAAGTGTGGGGGTGTCTAGTTAAGGTAATGGTCCCGACCTCTAAGAAGGTTAAAATAGGACCTAAAACCGTTGACTGTATCTTTATTGGTTATGCTAATAACAGTAGCGCGTATCGGTTCCTTGTACACAAGTCTGATATCTCAGACATACATGCGAATACGATTATCGAATCTCGAAATGCATCTTTCTTCGAAAATATATTTCCGTATAAAGATGCACAAAAGAGAAGTTCACTTAAGAGGACTTATGATACTGTTAATGATGATAACCATGGAAGTCATCAAGATGGAAATGAACAAAGCTATAAAGAAAATGAGTCTGAACCTAGACGAAGCAAGAGAGCAAAGATAACCAAATCATTTGGTCCTGATTTTCTAACTAACTATATGTTAGAAAGTGAGCCCCAAACTTACAAAGAAGCTATGTCATCTCCCAAAGCTCCATTATGGGAAGAAGCCATTAATGCCGAAATAGAATTCATCATGCAAAACCATACTTGGGAATTGGTGGATCGATCTTCCTCCTGGAAGTAAACCATTAGGTTATAAATGGATTTTTAAGAGGAAGATAAAGGCTGATGGATCTATAGACAAGTATAAAGCAAGACTTGTTGTCAAAGGTTACAAGCAAAAGGAAGGCTTGGATTACTTCGACACTTATTCACCAGTTACAAGAATAACATCCATTAGAATGTTAATTGGTATTGCTGCATTGCACAATTTTGAGATACATCAAATGGATGTTAAAACAGCTTTCTTGAATGGTGATTTAGATGAGGAAATATATATGGACCAACCCGAAGGATTTATTGTTCCTGGACAAGAGAAGAAAGTGTGCAAGCTCGTTAAATCGCTATACGGTTTGAAGCAAGCACCCAAACAATGGCATTTGAAATTTGACAATGTTATGAAGTCAAATGGTTTCCAAATCAATGAGTGTGACAAATGTGTTTATACAAAAAGCACTCAAGATGGTTTTGTCATTGTTTGTCTCTACGTGGATGATATGTTGATTATTGGAAGCAAAATTAGTATGATCAAATCTACCAAGAAAGTGCTTACCAATAATTTCGACATGAAAGATATGGGTGTGGCAGATGTGATTCTAGGAATTAAAATTTCTAGAACTTCGGATGGACTAGTGTTATCTCAATCACATTATGTTGAGAAAATACTAGAAAAGTTTAACAAACTTGATACTAGTCCAGTAAGAACACCTTATGATCCAAACCATAAACTTGTGAAGAACGAGGGTTATGGTGTATCACAAAAGGAGTATGCCCGTATCATTGGCAGTCTTATGTACCTATCTAATTGCACAAGACCTGATATAGCTTACGCAGTAAATAGATTGAGTAGATATACTAGTAATCCTAGTAATGATCATTGGATAGCTATAGTCAGAGTGCTAAGATACTTAAGATACACAAAAAACTATGGACTGCACTATACAAGATATCCTGCTGTACTTGAAGGGTATAGTGATGCAAATTGGATATCTACTGATAAAAATTCAAATGCCACAAGTGGATATGTCTTTACAATTGGAGGCGCAGCTGTATCATGGAGATCTGCTAAACAAACGGTTATAGCGAGATCTACCACGGAATCTGAATTCATTGCATTAGATAAAGCTAGCGAGGAAGCAGAATGGCTACGAAATTTCTTGGAGGATATTCCATGTTGGCCAAAGCCTGTGCCTGCCATAGATATTCATTGTGATAGTCAATCTTCGATTGCTAGGGCACAAAGTGATATATACAACGGGAAGTCTCGACATATCCGTCGAAGACATAATACCATAAAGCAACTGCTCTCTACTGGCATTATCACCATTGACTATATAAAGTCAAGGAATAATTTAGCGGATCCGTTTACCAAAGGTTTGAATGGAGAGCAAGTTTATAGATTATCAAGGGGAATGGGGTTAAAAGCCCATAATTAAGAGTCATCATAGTGGAAACCCAACCTAGCTGACTGGAGATCCCAAGATCTAGGTTCAAAAGGGCCAACTAAATTATGATAACTCGGAGTAGCACTTCGGAGTTATACTTCTTTACCCATGTCCCGTAATGATTAAAGTGCTGCCTGCCATTGAGATAAGGTTAAGCTTTGCTTTTAATGATTCTTATAGCTTGGTTATCCAAGTGGAGTATTGCAGGGTACTCTCAATAGGAAGTCACCTATATGAGTGTGAAATGAGGCCGTTTCTATGAGAATTTTCGAAGGGCTTAATTCTCTAAAGCACTCACGAATACCAGGATTTGTTCAAGGCCGAAATGAACACAACCGATCGAACCAAATATGTCTAGGAGGGTACTGTGCGAGTATTATTGTCTTGGTTTACAAGAACGGCTGAACAGTTCAAGACATCACGTTCACTGATTAGCCAAGTAAATCCGATAGTACTTCACTACGGAAGGTTCAAGGCCACAAGCTACCTATCCCGATGCGGTATCTTTCTAATTTGAACTCTCTTTAGTGTCTGCATTTACATTGCATATCATTGAGCCAATTTCCATTCATGTGGGGGATTGTTGGAAATTTAATATTATTTTAATATTAAATTTCTATAATGAATGGAAATTAGACTTATAATTGTCCATTGGGTTAATGACTTAAGTTTTGAGAACCGGCCCACTGTTGAAGCAAATGGGCAGAAGCACAAAACAAGAGTATGTGTTTGTTCAGGTTGCTTCACGGCTCCTCAGAACGAGAAACCTTGTGACCTTTCGATTTGGGTGCAACACATTCTCTTCCTCTTCTCAGACAACCCATAGATGATAGAGTCGTGTCTTCTCAATTCGAAGGGCTGCGGTGGTTGCCTCTTCAAATTGGGACGCGATCATTCACAAAAGGTTCTTCAACATCTATAAATTGGGGGTACTCTCCCTGCGTGTAGCATAGATCTGAAAATTCTGAGTTTTCTATTATTTATAAGCATTCATACATTAGAGAGGATCTATTCATTCATTTGTGAGAGAGTTCATACATAAATTGGTTCAAAGGAGCCTTGAGAATTGGAGTGCTTCATTCACAAGGAGGGAGTCGTTGTATCCTGGGAGACGAACGCTAGCAAACCATAAGCACCGTAGTGGGGCGTAATTCGTCTTAAGGTCAGAGCGTCGAACGCTTGCCTCGACTCAATTTGAGGTTTTTCTAATCCTATCTTGATGTATTTGCATGATTAGTTTTAGTTTGTTTACCATAGTTTATAGCAATATGGCATACTATTTTCTAACAGAAATACATCAAAACAACATGCCCCTAGGGCTTTCACATAAAGCCATAACCTACGTATTACATGATGAACTTGTGTGCAATTAAATACCCAAAACAAAATGCAATTGCAAATGTATAACTGCTATTTCGATCGAGATTAATAGCCAATGAAAAGAATTAGAATTAGGAGTAACACCATTTCATATATTCAATTGATCGACGAATGTACTCCACGTATCCGCAGAATAACTAGGCCATACCCCTTTCTCTTCTCCGATACACTAGCAAATAAACCAGATATTAGAACTCGGGTATTTTCCGTAGCTGCAACTTTGATAGTTTCTTTGTCTATCTGGTCATCTAGACAGTAGCAGACGCAGAAAATTATGTGAGTGGAAGCAAAAAAAAAATAAAGAGTTTTATTTGGGCGAAGTGCAAACTTTTTGTTGTTGCGAATTTCAATATAAGTCTTTACTTTCCTTAAAATATGTGTACGTGTTGAGATTTGTCATAAAAAATGGTGCAAATGAATGCGAGGCCAAGTTCTTGAGGTGTTTAGGGAGTCGGAAAGTGGGAGGTTAATTAGAGGACTCACAACAATAAGAGTGGTAGTATGATTAGTCGATTAGAGTATGAGATTAATATAAAGATTACAATTCAAGGAGACTAATGAACAAAGACATGTATAATTTTGCATATATTATCAGTTAGTCTAATATACACATATACACCAATATGTTTTTATGTAAATTTTTTTAAGCTATAGCTCTAATAGTGGCTATGTCTAGAACTCTTCATTCATTTTTCTCTTATTCTCTATTTAATTATATCATATATTGAATAATCAATAATTAAAAGTAAAAAAAAAAAAAAGAACACTGAGTGGGGGCCAGTGCCCCCGCCGGCCCATGTGTGTCCGCCACTGCATCTTGAAACCTCAATCTGATACCATACCAGGTAATAATGCAAAAGAATTATATAAAAGAAAGATAATAATCATTCATAAAACAATGAAATATTATCATGAAGTCATTGGATCATCCAATTTGGATGTACATGTAGTGTCCATAGTCAATTCAAGAATTGGATCATCCAATTTTGATGCACATCGATCTGATTGTTTAACTCAAGAAATAATAATTAACATGTTGCTAAACACGTAAATAATTCTTGGGTGCAAGGCTTAAGGTTTCTGAATGAACACCAGCCTCAAAGTCCTCCAAACAAATAGCACACGACCACAATCTCCAATATCTCTTTCTCCAACTTCTTAACGGCATATATTTTTGTTGCAGGAATCGATTTGGGTACATTAACAGAAAAGTTTCTATTGCTAGCTGCTCGGTTGCAACGACCAGTTTTTCATATATCTTGGCGATAATAGTTCGCTGCTCACGTACCGAAACACCCATGCTTCTATGAATCCTAACGATCATCACATAAGATTGCTGACTGGTACGAGGTAACTTAATGATGACTTGTTCAGATTTCTGGTTAACCGCTCCTCTTTCACGAATACGTACCATGTTCTCGATCAGTCAAAAAGTCTTGGGATGAGAAGTGGAGATTGAATATATTGGATCGGATCTGAAACGTATCATAGCTCTGCGGAAACACGAAGAAGTGAACCCATCTAGTAGCTGGCCTTAGACCTTAGTACGTAGTGCCTTACTATGCTTTCAATTTCGCTGCATCAGAGTTGGCTACCTTTCGTCACAGTACCCGAGTTTGACATAATGGAAGTGTGAGTGAATATTAGTTACTACTTAATTTACTGCATATCAATAGTAATATATAAGTTTAGTTTGGTATTAAGATGAAAAAACTTAAATATAGAAAAATTGAGTTTTAAATAAAGGACTATTGATAAAATAGAAAATGCCCATTTAGTACTAATTTGGTCCCCTCATTACCCATTCCAATGACCATCTTATTTTTCTCCTCTATTGAACATAAGATTACAACTCTATTGCCCATTTGAACAAATCTTTTTCAACCCTAGTACAATTTTAATTTTTTTCTTCCTATTTTGTCATTCTATCTTATCTAACAGATTTTTGAATTATAATATGCTGAGAAAGTGGAAAATAAAGAAACTTTGCAGAAAGGTCACCCAACTCTTCCGGCCTCTCATGGCCGGTCGTCGGATTCCTGTCACCAATTTTTTTATTTTTTTTTCGCTGGATTTTTTTTATTTTTTATTTTTTATTTTTTTTATAATCAGGTTATTGGACGATGGTTACTGACCCCCAGTAAGCAATTTGCATATTACAGATTTCTAGTAATCAAGTTACTGACCCCCAGTAATCGATTACTGACCCTCAGTAATCAATTACTGACCCGCAGTAATCAGATTACAGATTCCATATTTTCCAGTAACCATGTTACTGACCCCCAGTAATCAGGTTATAGATTCCATATTTCCAGTAACCATGTTACTGACCCCCAGTAATCAGATTACTGACCCCCAGTAATCCAGGCATGAAGTTGCAAAACTTTAATCACCAAACATCCACATTATACTGGTACTAAGATTTCATTGATAACTTGATAATAACAGCAGATCTGGGCACGGTATTGATGTGAACCAATTGAATTGAAATCCAGATCATCTAGCCAGCATCACTAGTCCAAAAAAGAGAATAAATTTCAACTTCAAACTTAAAACTTCAATTTGAAAAATAATAGACAAATGATGATGCAAGGCAGGGTAGCCAGGACCACAGCTCCAATTATATGATCCAAGAATAGTGATGCCAATCGAAAAGAAATTGCCAAAAATCTGATGACCTGAAGCTAGCTGAGAAGAGAATACCCAAGCCCAGTCGAAGTGCCAAAACCTAAACCATAGAACGTCAAACGCGAATCAACCTTCAAAGCACCTTCTTCTTCGCACACCGCAACCGAAGTAGCGACGACGGTCGCAAAGACAGAAGACGACGATGACTTGAAAAGGAAGGCTGGGCTTCAATGAATGATTTGAATTTGAGAACTGCTCGGCTTAATCAACAGGACATGGCATAAAATTCAGAGGTTTGAGACTAGGGTTTTGAAATTTGGGGAAACTCGAATCTATGAAATTGAAATTGCGGAAGCATAGAATCTCAGAAGCACACAACCACAAGAACATGACCATGGCTACGTGTGGCTCTCTCACACAGTGAAGTCCTGGTCTCAGTCGGCGGAGGAGGCGCAGGGGATGTGCCAGGTGTGGCTGCGCTTGGGCTGGCCGCAGCGGGGTGCTTGTGGTTGGAGCCGCGGTGGGTGCGTGGGGGTAGGAGGATGTGGAGAAGGTCTGGTGGTTGAGGGTAGCGGAGGAGGAGAGAGAGAGAGAGAGAGAGAGAGAGAGAGAGAGAGAGAGAGAGAGAGAGAGAGAGAGAGAGAGAGAGAGAGAGAGAGAGAGAGAGAGAGAGAGAGAGAGAGAGAGAGAGAGAGAGGTGAGGTCGGGTGATTAGAAAAGAGGATATTAGGGTTTAATATAGGGTAATTAGGTATTTTTGTCAAGATTCATTGGAGTGGGCAATAAACATTGGAATGGTCAATTTTTAACTCATTTTTGTGCAAATGATCATTATCCCTTGATAAAAAGGGGCATAAAAAGACCTAAATTTATAAAAAAATGCACTAAGTTTGGCCTGATTATAATTAAGGGCACATGCTAAACTACTACCCTAAAAGGTTGGAAAAATTACAAAATGTACCACTGTAGTAGTTATTCTCCAGTGAATTTTGCAAAGCCATAACCACATTGGAGCCAGATCCATTCACCTTCTTCCTCTCCACAATACAATCCAAGCTCTTAGTCATACACGTGTCCGGCCTCAACCTCGTCGACCACCGGTACAGCCTCAGCGTATGCGGGGTCGGCATCGGACTTGCTGCGGAGGTTTTGGTCACCACCGGCGACGGAGACCGCTTCGAGTTGGGTCAAGTGGGGGACGACCAGAGGAGGCGGAGGGTAGAAGAGGAGGCCTGGTTCCGTTCTTAGGACGACCGGAGGCGGCGGCGGCAGCTTTGGGGTTCTTCCGAGACACCAACTCCTCCTTCTTCGTCAACCTCTACCGCCTCCGCTCCGAGATCCCGATCGCCTTCCCTCTCTTTCAAAACAACCCCTTCAACTTCCGCGACGACATGACCACCGGCGTCCGCAACCTCTTCGACAGGATGGTCAACGCCGTCTCCACCATGGTCGTCGCTGGACAAGAGAGCATCCCCGTGGTCGTCACCGAGACGGGCTGGCTCAACTGCAGCTCCGACCTAAGAGAAGTCGAGGCCAACCCGATTGAGCCCTAGCGACGACGGCAACATGATCGGTGTGGTCTTTCTACGTTCCCCGAGCCTAATTTTTGAGGTGCGAGGAGGCGAGGTTTTATGGATCGAGAATCAAAGGCAGGTGTTGGGTTGGGGCACGGTAGCTTTTCTGATAGAGTAATGGAGAAGCTTTTCTCTAAAGGCGGGACCGGTTTTGTTTCGGTTGTAATGGGAAGCTTTGCGAGGAATTTGATTATGGGTTTTTTCTTCGGTGAGAATAATTTGAGTTCTTCAAGTGGAAAGTCGAGTTCTGTTTTGGATGTGCCGAGATGGGTTGATGTGGTTTGTAGTGATGGAATCAAGGAGCTGATAGCGAATTGCATACAGGTTTTCGTGTCGACTACGGTTGCGGCTTATTACTTAGAGAAAACGAAGGATATTAATGTTTGTGATGACTTGTTTGGTGGGATGACCAATCCCAAGCATGAGGAGAAAGTGAGGGAGCTCTTGGTTTTGGTTTGTAATGTTGCTGTGGAGACTGTTGTGAAAACTTCTCATCAAGTTTTGACGAGTTCTGGTTCGAATTCGGGGTCAAATTCGAGGTCTTTGGCAGTTGTTGATCATGATGAAGGTGTGAGTGGAGCTAGGGATGAGTGCCTTGAGGTAGAAGCATGTTCAATGAGGCCAAAGGAGGGTATTCAGAATGGCAGATGGATTGGGAAGGTTTCGTCTACATTGGCAGTGCCGCGGAATAGGAAGTTTGCTCTTGACGTGACTGGGAGGGTGACATTCGAGACTGTAAGATATTTTGTTGAGTTTATGATGTGGACACTAATAGAGGGGTTGAAAAGAACTATTAATGTGGTTCATGGGGAGATTGTGGGTAGGGGAATGCAAGTTATCAGATATTTTGGTGCAAAGTCTTCAGCTATTCTTACCATATGTCTTGCATTGCATTTGTATGTCCTGGGTGGTACTAGAGTTCTCTTGATTGCTTAGTTTGTGGTTTTATATAACCCTCCCCTGTAAGAAGCTCTTGTCAGCTGGTAGATATGGCTTCTTTTCGCAAAGGTTCTGTATGTAAATATTTGAATCTTATGACATATATTGATGCGAACTTTAGCTTTAGGAGAAATTACTCAGCAATTTGTGCATGTACATATATGCATGTCTGCATGTTGCCACTTGCCAGCACCCAGAGGCTTAGAAAATCCTTACTTCCAGGTAATGTTATCGACTAGAACAATCCAACGTTGAAAGAAATATGTTGTTGTTTGACGTTTAATGTATATCAACAATTCATCATGCCTCAAAATACCAATTGGTCAATCAGAACTAATCTGATGTGAAAGTGTTCGTGGCAGATTTAGCACCCGGCGAACAGTCAGCACTTAGGGGTGGCGGACGTAAATTCCTTTGTGTGTCTTCTGTGTGCTTAGGCGTGTCAGCAACTTCGGAGTGGTGCAACTCGACTGCGGATGACCCCTGGCGAGTCCTCTCGTCTGCTCCCAATAGACTCTGACTTCCTGACCAAGCAACTGTTACGCGGGCGCTGACTAAGCCGGCGTACAGGGCTCGAACAAGACCTGAATAGAACTGGCTAACAGGATTTTCTTCTCAACCCCCGACGGATTGAGGATCTTACTTTGATCCGGAGAAGCAAAGCAGAGCTAAACCAAGATCACGGGTGTTTGTTACCGGGGTAACGACTCGATTGCTACCCGAGTAGCGGACTGACTCGATAGGCTCAGCAACCGCTCGACACGAATGCGAGACGTGGTCGATCGCAGGTGGAGGCAAATTGCGTGAGACGCTCAGCAACCGCTCGACACGAATGCGAGATATGATCGCAGGTGGAGGCAAATTGCGTGAGTTGCTCCAGAGAGGCTTTGCAAGTTAGCGTTGCGCTAGAACTTGTGTTTGTTTGTAGATGGTTGTGAACCCTTCTCTAGTTACAAAAGAGTTATATTTATATGGTTCACGAAACCCTAGTGCTTGAAGATCCAGACTGGCGGATTCCGGGATTGACTAGGATTGTCCTTCCTTAAACCGACTCCAATTAAATCAATTAAAATAAATTGAGACCAGTCTTTCCCTTTACTTAGGAAACTCATTCCACACCGTATATTGCCCGGATCATCACTCAATTACAGCCGAGATAAGCCAAATCGACTCCAAAGAGAAATCAATCACTGATTTGGCTTAAGATACCTTTCGGAAATAGATTGCTATCCACAACAATCCCTAGTTATCCCAATCAGCGTTTACACCTTATTATCTGTTAAGGTAACACGTGTATTGTATAATTGGATTACTACAAAATAACCCCAATCTTGATCGGGTAGCAAATCAATACTTTCGTTCAAAGCAATCTTTCCCAAAATGGAATAGGAAGTGCTCATATTGGTTTCGGTTTAACCTAAACCCCTCTGGACCTCGGGGTAAAAGCCCAATTGAAGTAAACTCCAATTGTGGCCCAAACATTGGCCCCCAGTCTCCGATATTGAAAGTCCAATGAAATAGAAGGGAGACTGAGCCCTAAACGTCGGCCCATCCGCAACATTTAAATATTTGGACTGTTGCGCCGTTTCCACACCAATCACAGTTTTCCCAAATTGAAACGGTATCACTGTTCATCTAAACCCTCAATTATCGCAAAACCCAACGTTTCAAAAGCTCAAGAACCCCTTTCGGATTCTTTATAAACCTAGCTGAGACCCTTTGGTTTCTCCTTCAGACCGTTCTCTTCCCTTCCTCAGCTCAATCCTAGAAGAAACCCAAATTCGAATCCAATGGCCTCAATAATGAATTTCGCTATCCGCTGCTCTACAGCGAACAACGCCAAAAATCAACTCCTCCCTCTCATCACCTGCTCCGGGACCGATGACCGGACCTGCCTTAGTCTTCCCCAAGAGCAACAAGCCTCTTTGGATCCCTATGTAGTGGGCTATAACGCTGACGACGACGGCGGAGCACACAAGATAATCGACGGCCCGGCTCGCCCGCTACCGGTAATTTTCCGCTCTGAAGACCCGGTGGAATGCCCCAACTTTCAATCCAATCACCACCAAGCCGCCGTTAACCATGCCGCCTGGCCTCTGGTAAAGCCCTGGATGAAAGAATGGTACGCGGCAAGGCTCCCCCTCGACA
Organism: Potentilla sterilis; assembly: GCA_963682095.1. Classification (NCBI taxonomy): domain Eukaryota; kingdom Viridiplantae; phylum Streptophyta; class Magnoliopsida; order Rosales; family Rosaceae; genus Potentilla; species Potentilla sterilis. The sequence goes on along the minus strand of OY821755.1, from coordinate 44,118,977 downwards.
AGGAAATCTGGAGAAAGGCTGGAGTTGCCGACGTAATAAAACTATGCTTCAGCCTCAGCCCAAAAGGAGGAAACAGATGCGCTCTCGTCCCGCTGATCACCCTCTGGAACCCCTCGGTCAACGCTTTCGAGTTTAAATTCGGCCATGCTTCAGTCACGTTGCTGTACCTCTATGCCGGCATCGGGTTCCCCCTCGGCACCAAACCCTATGATGAGAGCGACTATTCTGAGAAGGCGTTCTCCCGAAGCACTATTGGTATCGCTGAAGCCGCTGGGTTCGAGAAGTGGGTGAGGATGTTCTCTAAGACCGACAATGCGCTGGGTGGAGTAGCCTTTCTAGCCTTCTGGCTCAACAAGTAAGACTCTCGGCAAGCATGCAACAAAGTATTCTACACTCGACTTAGTTCCAACCTAATTAGCTCCTACAAGGTATCACTAACCTATTAAGACTTCTTAAGCACTCTAAGATTTTCTATTAAAGTCTAATCTTAAAGATTTATACTAAACATATTTGAGAACACTTACAAAGTCGAAAAAAAACATGCAAAGTAATTAAGCGCAAAGTCTTTTTAGTCGGAGACAAGTTAACAAGCAAGGCGTCACTCTTCTTATTACCAAGTAAGTTCTTTTAAACCACTCTAACCCTTTTAAATAACTCAAGCTAAAACAATGACACATTTGAATTAACCTAAGTTTATTTTGGCTAATGAGATCGATACCCTATACATTGCAATTATATAAACCATCAATCTTTAAGGCACACGGATTTGAAAGAACAAACCAAGTTGAGAAATTAATCAAATTGTGAACATGCTTCCCTAAAGAACTACCCACGATTTCTACATATTAAGTTTACATGTTTTATCTTTTTAGAACAAATAAATTTCGACATTTAGAGTTAACAAATAAAACCAAGTAACGAAATTTAACCAAAGTTTTAAACATGCAAAACCAAATAAACAAATCATTCATACATAGACATACAAATGAATACCAAAAGAACAAATGTTTTACATAGACATAAAAGCATAAAACCATAAGATTACAAGCCGAAGGGAGTGGATCACACATTTTGGTCACCTTTGGAGACTCTAGAATGTGTTGATCGGATGAAGGTTGATGGGATTCGGAAAGAATTTTTAGGATAGTGGTGGTAAGGTTTCGGCTTATTTTCTTATGTAGGACTAAGGGTAAAATATTTGGTAGAGCATGTGATTTTGTGTTTTGGCCATCGCATGGCGGAGGTGATTTATGCTGGCCAAGAGGTTGGCCTTGGCCAATTTGTTCTAGCACACCTCTACCGCTGCCTTCACCAAATATCCGCCCAGCCCATGGACTGTGCCCAGTCTGGCCCGCTCTGGATCTTAGATATCTGGTGCCAGATGCACTTTCCCCAACTCATTCCAGCCATGAAGGGGAAATCCAAGCCTGATCAGGTTGTAGGGCAGGAATACGTTGGATGCACCCCCAACCCAGACCTCAACTATGCCGTCTGCCTCGATATCTTCTTCAACACAACCGCAAGCGAGTTCTTTGCAGAGGCACATCAGCTGATCCATCTAAAGTACCCACGCGGGCTATCACGGGGCTTCCTCCCGTCCAGTGAGCTAGGAGTAAAAGGTCGGAGGATCTTCATCCATTGTACTTCCATGGCGGACCTGCCCCTCTTCTGCAGTGACAAAAGGAATCTCAGCTATGAGGTCTATGCGCCTCAATTCTTTGCCCGGCAGTTCAGACTCATTCAACTCCTACCATATCCGTCGTTGAAGAGCGTGAACCTTTTCTCGACATGGCGGAACAGCAGAGAGTTCCCACCAGTGTCCGCTGTCAGCCAAAGACCCTGCCTGGAACTCCTTGGCATGCCGGGCTAGGAGCATTATCTCAACCTGCAGGCCTCCATGGATGCCACTGGCTCCTACCAATGCTGGTGGGCGCATCAAAGAGATTCGCTCTTTGATCAGCCATCCGTCTTCTACTTCCGGAGGCTCTTTCGAAACCAGGGCAAGCACCTTCCCCAACCTGATCAAAAGGTGCTAAAGGGCGATCCGCTATATCTCAACCTGCCCCCAGGAAAGGTAATAAGCTTCTGCTTTTAACTGCTGTTTTTGGTTTACCAGAATTCTCTGTATAACCCTTAATTGTTTGATGAAAACAGGCATCTGGCCAAACCTCAACGGATAGAGGAAAGCGGAAGGCTGATTGTGAGCTTCATCCGCGCCCAAAGAGGGGCAAGACCGTCATCGAGGCGGATGAAGAGCCTGATGAAGTGGAGGATGACACACCCGTAAGTGATTTCAACCACCCCCACCCCCCCCCCCCCCCCGTCTCTTTGTGGTTTTTAATTACCAGCTTATAAATGCATATGTTCTGCAGATATCCAAACTCTATCCATCCCTGCAGACCCTTGTACTCCGGAGAAGGAGCTCCTCATCCGCTGCAGCCGCCAGCCGAGGCCCTGAAGTGATTGAGCTTTCATCTGGTGAGTCCTCTGACTTCTCTGAAGATTCCACAAGTTCTTCTAGTTTCGAGGAGGATTATCCGGACCTCTTCCAAAATCTTCAAGAGATTTGTGGCGACTGTTTTCCTCAACCCGTTCCTCTGCGCTATCTTGATCCTCATGCAGGTACCTCCCCCAGTCTTCCACTAGCAGTTGGTCAGAGTTCAATTAAGCCAACCCTGACAACTTCTGCCGATGCGGAAATTGGGCCGGAGGTGAGGGAAAACCCTGAAGTCAATGTGGCGGAGGCCACAGCAGATGAGCCTCTACCACGGCCAAGTGGTGCGTCCAACAGCTCTTCAATTCCTAATCCGCTGGCTTCCTGCTCGTCTCCTGGATTGGAGCTAGAAGAAGGAGAGCCAAATATCATCGCTGAGCAACCAACTGCCCAAGCGCCCTCCTCCCCTCCACCTGATCTTTCATTGGCGGAAGAAGAAGCTATTGCTGGTGTAGAATCATTGGCGGATGCTGCCCCCCAAGTTGAACATATTCCAACCCCAGCGGATGACCGGCCTGGACCTGATCAGCGAGAGCAGCAAGGGCTTCTTCTGGACCAGCCAGAAGTAGTCCCTCAGCCAGAGATTGTTGAGGTATGTTATAAATCTGCCTGAGTTGCCACCCTCCTTGGTTAGAACTGCTCCTAACCCTCTTTCCTATGAACAGGTGGATGATGATAATGTGGCAACCAACAGTGCCACTCCGCTGGCGGCGGATCCTGGTCCAGTGGAATCAGGTATGGTGCCGATCCCCCTGCCACAGAATCAAGCACTCACGGGCTTGGTCGTCACTTCTCCATCCGCCCAGTCCTCTGCGACCCCTGGCGGATCTGGCTCTGGAGTTCAGGACAAACCTGCCCCTTCCTCCACTTTGGCCGAAGACTTCTTCCTCCCGCCACACAGTCTTGAAGGGGAACCTGTGGAAGTGCAGGAGGCATGGGGATTCCTCGAGTGCCTGGGAGAAAAGGATCCTGCTGACGCCTGGGTAGCGGACGAACTCTTCTCCGCCCTAGAAGTTCTTAAGGGCCAGTTCCAACAGTTGCCTCCCGAGCTCCAAACTGAAGCCAATGCCTCCCTTCTTCGCCTCCCAACAGAACTAAAGAGTCTGCAGGAACGTCTAGCTGCCCGGTCCCCCCAGCATGCCAAGCTCCAAGAAGCTGGCGTGGCCTTTGCCAACACTGCCCGTGCCTATAAAGATTTAGTCGCTGCGGCCGGCAACGATATGGAGGCGGCCGAAATAGCCAAGCTTGAGGCCATGAAGGCGACCATAGAGCAGAAAATCTCCCTCCTCCGCCAGAAACAGGCTAGTCGCACGGACCAATTGAACCAACAAAAGCTCTTAGCGACCAAACTACAAGAGGAAGAGCACCAGGCGAAGAAGGCCAATGCAGAACTGGACCGTTGGATCAGCAAGACCAAGGCCAAAATCAAGAGATTGGGCCTGCACCTGTATGAATTTAGGCCCAACCCATAATGAACTGGCTTGATAAATATATATATATATATATATATATATATATATGTATTTTGTTTATTTTATTGACAACCAAGCCCACCAACTAATCCCAACTTAGTCTGGTTCAAAAATCAGACCCTCTGCACGTCTGTCTTATCAATGCTGGCAAGCTGCAGAACCGTTTTTCAAAAATTTGAAATTCAAACGCAAACGGTCCCCAAACCCAACTGTCTAATAACTGCGCAATTCCAACTCAGCCCTTGGATTGCTTCCCAACGAGGCTATAAAAGCAACACCCTTTGGCTGAAACTGAGAACCCCAAATTGCCTGATAATGTTGTTCCTTATTTCTTTCCTTAGGTTCCCTTACCAGCCGCTATGGCTTCCTCAATCCTTTCCCCCAGATCTAATTCAGATGTTCCTCCGAACACCCCTGAAACATAACACCCCATGTTAAACAAATCCTAAAACATAACATCTCATGTTATGTCCTGGGCGAATGTGATCATAGATTGGTAGCTGCTGACTGAGCGCCCTTCTATTCGCATCTGTCGGGGGTCTAATATGGATGCAGTTTTGGGTACCATCCCCCTGCCTCATGGGACCATTTGTCCCCACCTGAATTGAGGCCACGCCGGTGTGGGGGTGGTAATGCCTTAATAGACCCGTCGTCTTCTTCGTTATGAAGGGAATTCTGTCTCAGTGATCGTCTTCCGGACCTGAGATAGGCCCTTCTTCGGCGGAAATAGATGGCGCTCGTCTATTGGGCTCTTGGAGCAACAAGAGATTCAAGGCAGCGAGTCCCTATTCGCCACTCTGCTCCGAAAGGAACCAATACTGACTCTGCCAAACAATCTTCATGCTCTATCCGCTCGGCGGAATTCCAGATTGAAGGACTGGCGGATATGCCCTACGCATCGGGATGGTATCAGAGATAGTTGGCGGATATGTGTCTTTATTTAATTTTTGCCTTTGTAATAGCCGCGGCCGCAAAGCCCCTTAATTTGCAAATAAAACATCACTTTAAAATCAAGACTTGCACTGAATGTCCTATTACCAAAGGCGAGAATTAGGGCGTACCCCAAACGGATGCTCCTGAAAACCCTAAAGGGCCTAACCCTACAGAGTGTTCAAGAATTTTCAAAATTCTGCCCTCCGAAAAAATCCGAAAAATATAGCGGATCTTGCCCTTAGGTTGCCCCCCTAGTTCACTTGGCTGCGCGGATGTGTGGAAGACAAAGCAAACTAAATAGTAAATATAAATGGCTCCCCCAAAGTGGGTTAAGATCCAACGGTTGGGAAAAACCCGTCCGCCGTGAGGCAAATTTGGCCTGCTAGAAATAGAAAACAAGCCCAAAGACCAGCGGCCCAACCGGAGCTTGGAATAGGCAAGTTGTCATTAATACGAGATTGGACCAACGCAGCATCGAAAGAGGGGCAGAAGCCCGAAGATTTGTCAGTCAAACCCCATTTATCACCCTTAGCGGTTCCCAACCGAACGGGCGACTGAAACGGGCAACCTCATAAAGATGGGCGAACCACAGCAATAAAGTCATGGCCACCCCCAACCGTTGGATTCCCCTGAAAGGCAGTATAAAAGAAAACCCTTGTTGAAGAGGAAATGCACTCGGCTGGCCATCTTAGAGCAACATGGCAGCAATAGTAACACCTGCAAATGGCCAAACCCCCTGGTTGCCCCAAGCCGTTCCACCAGATATGCTGATAGTCTGCTAGACACCCTATAACCTCGGTCACCTAGCGTTAAACAAACCCTAACCCCGGTCACCTAGCGTTACGCGCCCTGGGTAAGAGCTTCGAAGTGGTCAGGGAAAAGCTGGCCACTCTTGGCTGTTCCCCGAGGCCAGTAACACTGGTGACCTGGTTAGGTACCACTCCCGGTGGCGGAAGAGAATCTCGAACCCAAATTTGGCAGCTACGGAAGGGCACATGGCAACAATGAGGGTAGTGCGTTAATCACCGCTGCCTCCAGCACGCGGTCGGGTGCTGCCCCATTTCCATTTGCCCCACATCTGCTGCACGTCGCTTCCCAAAGCGGGGGTGCCATGAGTCCCCTGGTACGGGTCCGTCAACCGGTGATGGTTCCAACAGTGCATTGGAACCCCTCTCTTTAGGCCTCCTCTAGCGGATCTAGAACGGGCTAGAGATATCCGCCAGCAGTGAGGATTCAGAAATGTAGATATGGTTTCAGAGCTAGTTAGTAGCTCTTTGTGTTTTCCTTTCCCTGTAATGCCTTTGGCCGCAAAGCCTTATATGAATGTAGCAAGTTGCAATTTCAATACTTATAGTCAAGAATCAGCAAAGATGGGAAATCTATTGACAAATAAAAGTACAAGAACATAGCCACCCCAAACGGATGTCTAGAGAAAACAGGGAAAACACAAAACCCTAACAGTTTTGCTATGAAAACTAGCAACCCCAAAACATGGCGGAAGCACCCCTAGCGGATGCGGCGCTCTGACTTGATGCCCCCCGAGCCCTGTGGACTAAGAAGAACTTGGATCAGTGTCATCATCCGCCGGGGGGATTTCATACTCCCAAACACTTGGAAAGTATTTCTTGAGATAGCGCCCATTAATTGGGTTTCTGTGAACTTCTCCTTCCAAGTCTCTGAGCTGGTAGGCTCCCTTGCCCACAATACGATCAATGACAAACGGACCCTCCCAGCGAGCACTCCATTTGCCCCGTCCTGGCTCATCAAGGGGCAAAGCTACCTTCCAAACCAAGTCTTCCTCGCCATAGGACTTGCCCTTGGTCCGCTTATCATATGCCTTGGCAATCTTCTGTTTCTCCAGGATTATATTGTCCAAGGCCTCGAGCCGCTTCTCGTCAAGGTCTTCATGCTCTTAGAACATGGCCTGAACATAGTCCTCACCAAGCAACTGGTGTTGCTCGCGAACCCTCAAAGAAGCTACATTGATTTCCAATGGCAGAACAGCATCATGGCTGTACATCAACGAATAAGGAGTAGTACCAGTAGGAGTCCTTTTGGAAGTCCTATAGGCCCACAGTGTGTTATCAAGTTGAGTGTGCCATGACCTTGGGTTATCCGCGAGCATCTTCTTCATGATGGATATGATAACCTTGTTAGTAGCTTCTGCTTGACCATTGGATTGAGTATAATAAGGAGACGAATGCAGGAATTGAATACCGTAATCCGCTAGCCAAGTTTGGGTTTTCTCGACCATGAAACCTGCCCCCCTGTCCGCTACTATGCATTTCGGGATACCATATCTGCAAATAATATTTTGAAACACAAAGCGGATGACGGTGTCAGCATCACAGTTCCTTGTTGGAATAGCCTCGACCCACTCGGTAAAGAAATCAGTACCCAACAAAAGAAACTTGTGCTGTAAGGATGAATGGGGGTTAATCTCCCCTACGAAATCCAATGCCCCGGGCCAAGGTTTGATAATAGGTTGCAGATGAATGTTTGGGATCCGCTGAACTGGTCTATGTTTTTGACATTCCTGACAACCCCGAGCAAAACTATGACAGTCTTTCAAAACAGATGGCCAGTGGTATCCATATCTTCTAATGAGCCACCTCATTTTGGGTCCGGATTGATGAGAACCACAGACCCCCTAAGTGTACCTCCCTCATGATCTGCTTGGCCTCAATGCAAAGATACACCTTAATAAGACTCCATCTTCCCCTCTCCGGAACAATTCCTCACCCCTGAGAAGGTAATTAGTCGCAAGGTATCTGATTCTTCTTTCAGATGGTGCAGATGGGTCCTTCAAATATGCGATGATTGGCATCCGCCAGTCAGTGTCAATAGGCTCGACTGTAGCGACCAACACTCTCCGCGGTCCTCCCGGCGGATGGCAAAAGATGGTAGAGTTCTGCGCTCTACCTTAAGGATTCTTTCCTTTACTCCATGGGCTAGGCTGACTCCTGTGGCCAACTGCGCCAACTCATTAGCTGCAAAGTTCATCTCTCTGGGAATATAGTCTAAGGAAACATCAATGAACCGGTCCAGCAACTCAATAGCCCGCTCGTAGTAGTGCAGCAAATGGAAAGAAACACACTTGTAGACCCCCATAAGTTGATTAATGACTAGCATAGAGTCTCCAAGTACTTCAATTTCTTGTGCCCCCAGGTCTAGCAGTAATTCCAGCCCAATGAGAAGTGCCTCATACTCTCCCTGGTTATTGATGCACGTCCACTTCAGCTGAAAAGAGTAAAGATACTTGGTACCTGCTGGATTCTGGATACAAATCCCTGCACCCGCCAATTTACTGGTACTGCTACCGTCAAAGTGTAAAGTCCAAGGCTTGTACCGGATCATGCTAGCAAACTTTGGCGGTTCTGTGAATTCCTCCTCGATAGGATGGTGTAAAAGAAAGTCTGCTATCGCCTGCCCGGTCATAGCCTTCAGCGGCGCATATTGCAAGGAAAATTCTGAAAGGGCTAACACCCACTCGCCAATCATACCCCTTAGGATAGGTCTCGTTAGCATATACTTCACCAAATCCGTCTGTGCCACCACTATTGTTGTAAATGAAAGCATATAGTGGCGGAGCTTAACACCAGCAAAGTACAGGGCCAAACACAGCCGCTCGATTGGTGAATACCTGGTCTCTGCATCTAACAGTGTCCTGCTAATGTAGGAAACTGCATATTCAATCTTCTTTCCATCCGCCAGAGTCTCATCTTGAGCCAGCAGACCTGCAATGGAAATATCAGATGCAGAAATATATAATTTGAGGGGAATACCAGGCGTGGGCGGTCGAAGGACTGGCGGACTAGCCAAGTATTCCTTGATCCTGTCAAAAGCAGCTTAGTGCTCAGGACCCCATTTAAACACTTCTCCTGGTTTGAGTTTGAGCAGAGGAGAGAAAGGCGCAACCTTGCCTGCTGAGTTGGATATAAACCTTCTGAGGAAATTAATTTTACCCAGCAAGCTCTGTAACTCCTTCTTGTTCCTTGGCGCTGGTGCATCCAACACAACCTAGACCTTGTCGCCAGCCACCTCAATGCCTCTCTCATGCACCACAAACCCTAGAAAGTCGCCAGCACAAACCCCGAAAACGCACTTTGCTGGATTCATTTTAAGCTGGTGCTTTCTCATGATAGTGAACACCCCTCGAAGATGATCAATGTGGTCTTCCTTTTTCTTTGACTTTACCACCACATCGTCAATGTAGACCTCCAGGATGTCCCCCAATATCTTGCTGAAAATAACGTTCATTGCACGTTGGTATGTAGCTTCTGCATTGGTTAAGCCAAATGGCATACTAAGATATTCAAATGCTCCTGTGAACCCGGGGCAGCGAAAAGCCGTTTTAGGGATGTCCGGCTCGTATATAGGAATCTGGTGATAGCCCGCCGTTCCATCCATAAAAGATAACAACTCATGCCCCGCTACTACATCCACTAACATATCCGCTATAGGCATAAGATAGACGTCCTTAGGTGATGCAGCATTCAAGTCTCTGTAGTCCACACAGACTCTAATCTTGCCATTCTTCTTCCTAACAGGCACAATGTTGGATAACCATTCTGGATAAAGAGTCGGTCTGATTATCCCAGCCTCAACCATGCTTTGAACTTCTTGTTTGACTGTCATTGCAGTTTCAGCATTCATCCGTCGTTGCTCTTGCTTAACTGGCCTGCATCCTTCCTTGATGGGAATACGATGGCAAACCAGCTCCTTTGACAAACCCGGCATATCTTGGTATTTCTCTGCAAAGCAATCCTTAAACTCCTGCAGCAACCCAACCAGTTGCCGTCTCAAGTCTGGTTCAAGGTACTAACTAATCCTCACCTCCATGGGCTCTTTTTCTGTTCCCAAGTTAACTTTCTCTACGGGATCACGTACCTTGGGTGGAGTGTCATCCAACGCTGCTGGAGCAGGCTGAATTACTTCCACCCCTGTAAAAGCATCAATATCTTCTTCCTCAATGCACTCAACCAGTGCAACCCCTTCCCAGGCCATTTGCTCTAATCTATAGATAGACAACTGTTGCATTAATAAAGCAAAGGCCTCTGACTCCTCTTGTGAGAGGACGTCACTCATTGGATACGTCGGGAAGAAGCTCAATGAAAATTGGCCGGCTGTAATCCGCCATAGCCTGGGAAATTCCCCATTGAGACAATTCATTCTGGGTCACCCCGATTGGATGCCCCCTATGATCAACCCCTTCGATTCTGAGAGGTCTCATGTTTCTTGTGTAATAGCTGGCCTCCAACTGGACGGCCGCTATGGAATAAGGACGCTCATCCGCCTTGATGAGCACTGGTAAATCCGCGACTGGATCCCACATAATCATCTCTTGATGAAGAGATGAGGGAACTGCTAGTGCCTTGTGGATCCAATCCCTCCCTAGAATCATGTGATAGGGAGCGTCCGCCTCAGCAACGAAAAACCCTTGGTAGGCGTCTGAAGGTCCTATCTTCACCTTGAGCATGACCACCCCAGCAGTAAGAGTAACATTCCCCGAAAACCCCTTAACCTTGGAGACGGTATTGATGAGTTTCTCCTTTGGAATTTTAAGTTGTTCCTTGGTGGTGGTGGTGGTGGTGATAATACTCACGGCAGCTCCGGTGTCTATTAAGACCTTGCGGACCTTGATCCCTTCCACCTCTGCCGTGACATACAGAGGCTTCATATGCTGCGACATGTTAAATGTCGGCTTGGCGAACATCATGCATTGCTTCAAAAAGTCTCCAGACCCCTCAGGATACTCGTGGTTGGACTGAAAAACCCCAGGTTCAACCTCCGCTGCACTCTCATCCTCAGGTTCCTGTACTAAATATACAGGCTTGGCTGACTCTTCACTATCGATAAAATGAGCAGTGGGCATAGGCTCTGGCAGAGCATAAGCTGACGAGAGTATAAAATCCATGTTGCAGTGGTGTACCATAGCTTCATCCTCAACATGTTCTTCTACCATTGGCACCTCCTCCTCATCCGCCAACTCTGGTTCATCCTCGTAGTCGACCATTTCGTCCTCCTTGTCGAGGTCTGCGTCTCCTACTTCAGAGTCAGCCCTCACGCTAGAGGCGACCGACGATGGTCTTGTTGGCACATGCATCTGCAGCTTCTTGGCTGCATATTCCACAAAGTTGGTCGGCGCCTTTGGCTCCTTTGCCTTGGCCTGTGATAAGATAGTGAGCGGCCTGCTTGGCTCCGCCAATGCTAAACTGGATTCCTTGGGAACAACGCCTCCCGCAGGAACCCCCACGCTACTCGTGCTTGCAGCCACTGATGTACTGCTCTCCTTAGGCACCCACCTCATAACGGTGGAATCCTTCCTGGTGTCAATCACCATCACGTCCTCCTGAGCTTCTGGCACCACCTGCTTCCCGGCAGCCTCTGGCTGTGCCCTCCTTGGGGGAGATTGTCCGGCTTTTGATCGCTCCGGAGAAAACGCCAGCTTCCTCCTTGGCCTTGATTGAGGTGCTCCAGTGGATCTTGGCAGATCCGCCAACCTGTCATGAACGTTCCTCTGGGGAGCAGGTGGAGCTTCCATGGAGCGCTGCCGCCTGGAATCCACATAGGACTTAGTCCTGACTCTGTACCGCCTGTGAACCTGCTCCACATGCTCTACAGGTACCGACAGCTCTTCCTCAGTTACCTTCCCGGAAGCCAGATCCGCCAAAGTCTTCTTCGCCTTGCCAAAGCGCCTTCTTTCGTTCCTAGTGGTCACGGCAGCAAGCTCGACTGCCTTACCGGCACGTTGGGTATACCATCTGTCCGCCTTAGGATCATTCCTAGAAGGTGGCGGAATGTACACTTTCACAGATGGCTCTAGATTCGCCGCATTGTACGAACCCCCAGCCGTGGCTGACTTCACTCCGGAAGGCCCTGGGTCCTGCCTGGGCCTCGCCCTACTAGCATAACTGTCCTTGGACCCATGGTGATGCTTCACCCGCTTGTGACTCTCCCTTCCTGACCTTTCGGGAGGCGGATGATCCAACTTAGCCTTTTCGAATGCCCTCTTTTCAGCCTTCTCCTCTGCCTCCTTCACAGCCGCCTGAAATTCCTCGTAAGTAATCGGCTGCCCTGTATTCAACCTACAGGTTAAGCAAAGTTTAGACCGACGAACTAACACCATATCCTCTTCTTCAATAGCCCCGACCCAGAACTCTGGGCAAGGACTAGGCCTGTTCTCAGCAAACTCCATATTTCCATCGTTCAGCCACTCCTGCAGCTGATCCTTAATACCTACACAATGAGAAGTACAATGATCAGATGAACGATGAAAAATGCACGTGTGACCGCCATCCCCACTATTGGGATGGCATTGGTAAAACTCCCGAATCTCCGGTGCCCCCTGGTGCACCATAGCTTCCCAGATTTCCTCCGCTTTGCTTGTGTCATACGTGTACTCCTGAAACTTGGAAACTTGCTTCCCAAGCTGCTGCGTCGGGCCCAGACCGACACTGATTTCAATCGCATTCACCCGCGGACCGGTCTTAGCTGCTGCCCATTGAGGCTCCTTGGGAAACTCCAACTGCAAGGTTTTGTCATTGATCCAGGTCTGTAGCTGATCCTTCAACTTCACACAGTCCTTGGTGTTGTGGTTGTTCATATTGTGAAAGCTACAGTACGTCTTTCCAGCCATGTAATCCGGTTAAGGAATGAATCCGCCCTCATGCTGTAGACGCCCCTGGTTGAACAGCTCCTGCAGAATTTCTGGAGCCTTGTGAACATTATAGGTATACGAATCAACAGCTGACTTGGTTGGAAGTGGGGTCACTATCTTCACAGTCTCCCTGACCAACCTTGCGGTTTTGGACTGCAAAGGTCTCTGATCAGTCATCTCTATAGCCGCCACTTCGTGTTCCAATTCCTCACCATCAACCCATGTTAGGATTGGTCTAGGCAACGCATTCGCCTGGATAGTCGCCACTGTCTTAGTAGCGGCCGGAAGCGGAGCCTTGGGCTTTAGAGTTCCCGGATAGTAGGCACAGCAGTCTCCTTCCTTCTTTCATTCCTCTCCTTGGACCGATCAACATAGTACTGCTGCTCTTAACCTAGCCGATTGGTCAGATCCGCCATAGTGGTCACATGAACCTGCCTGAATCCCTGGCGGATCTCATCCACTAAACCATCGATCGCCATCTTGACTGCGTGTTCTTCTGGAATATCCATCTCGCAACGGGTTAACTCCAGCTTAAACCTTCTCAAATAATCAGTGGCGGATTCGTCAGGCCTCTGCTCAGTTTCCGTTAGGTCCTTGACCCCAATCTTTGCCTCCACAACACTAAACATAGTTCTGAAGAGAACCTCCATAGTCTTCCAGTCTGGTATTGATCAAGGCTTCAACCGCTTGTACCAAATAGCTGCTTCCCCCACCAGCGATGTGGGAAAAAGCTTTAGCTTCATAATTGGGTCTTCAGCATATTGACCCGATTCATTGGTGTAACGCATAATGTGCATTTCAGCATCCTCCGACGTCTGGCCAGTAAACGGAGTAAAGCGGACTGGCTTAAATCCAGCAGGGAACGGTATTGCATTGATCTCTCTAGTTAATGGATTCTCATACGTCTTGTAGACGTCGGGCAACCCCTGTAGTTCCCTAAGCTTCTCAGCAAAAACTTTGCCAATATCCTCCATGATCAACTGGGCCACGACATCCGCTGGTGGCTCTGGCGGATTGTTGCCACCCTGTCCATTAGGAGGGATATTGCCGCCTGCTTGGTTGTTAACTGCCTCGGCATTAGATCCGCCGGTCCCGCCACGACCAGCTGCTCGTCCCCGCCTGTCTTTCGGCGGATTTGTACGGTCAGACCCCTCAGACTGGTCGAACCGATCATAAAGCTGCCCCATCAAGGTGTTCATGTTCTCGAGCGTGGCATTGGTAGCCGCCAACTGCTCCTGTTGCTGTCGCCAGCAATTATCAGATTTTCTGACATGGGCAGCCATGTTATCCACCAGTAGCCTCTGCTGTCCGGCGAGATAGTTGAAATTAGCAGTGAACCCCATTTGCTCTGTCTCCAATCGCTTAACGGATTCACATAGATTAACGACCACATTGTTGGCCTTCTTCAGAATTTCATCTGTACGACAAGATTTGTCGATCAACATCCTCAGAGTGTCTGTCACCTCTGTGGGAGATGCAGTCTCCCCAGTAAACGGTGCAACAGGTGACGCAGGCGGATCCGCGGACTCGTCCGTGAATCCCTCCTCTAAGAAACCAAATGAGGCTACCCGGTTGGTAAGGCCAAAAGAACCATTATCAACCTGAGAAGCAGCCGTCACCTCTACTATCTCCCCCTCATTCGCGACAACTGGTGCCACGGATGCTGGGGTTTGATTCTTCCTGTCTCGCACGGCCATGAGGGCTGCAGTAATAGTTGCTTCATCCCCCAGGGTCCCGCCAAACACTTCCTTAGCTTTAGCGTCAGTTAATCCCCTACAATCAGTTGTTCCATGCTTGATCAGCTCCTTATGGGAATTCTTCAAACAATTCATGGTTATCCTTTTGTAAGAATCACCCTTCGTAGATCTCGCAATCTTGACACTAGTCCCACCGGCTGTGCCAAAATGTTCGTGGCGGATTTAGCACCCGGTGAACAGTCAGCACTTGGGGGTGGCGGACGTAAATTCCTTTGTGTGTCTTCTGTGTGCTTAGGCGTGCCAGCACCTTTGGAGTGGTGCAACTCGACTGCGGATGACCCCTGGCGAGTCCTCTCGTCTGCTCCCAATAGACTCTGACTTCCTAACCAAGCAACTGTTACGCGGGCGCTGACTAAGCCGGCGTACAGGGCTCGAACAAGACCTGAATAGAACTGGCTAACATGATTTTCTTCTCAACCCCCGACGGATTGAGGATCTTACTTTGATCCGGAGAAGCAAAGCAGAGCTAAACCAAGATCACGGGTGTTTGTTACCGGGGTAACGACTTGATTGCTACCGGAGTAGCGGACTGACTCGATAGGCTCAGCAACCGCTCGACACGAATGCGAGACGTGGTCGATCGCAGGTGGAGGCAAATTGCGTGAGTTGCTCCAGAGAGGCTTTGCAAGTTAGCATTGCGCTAGAACTTGTGTTTGTTTGTAGATGGTTGTGAACCCTTCTCTAGTTACAAAAGAGTTATATTTATATGGTTCACGAAACTCTAGTGCTTGAAGATCCAGACTGGCGGATTCCGGGATTGACTAGGATTGTCCTTGCGTAAACCGACTCCAATTAAATCAATTAAAATAAATTGAGACCAGTCTTTCCCTTTACTTAGGGAACTCATTCCACACCGTATATTTCCCGGATCATCACTCAATTATAGCCGAGATAAGCCAAATCGACTCCAAAGAGAAATCAATCACTGATTTGGCTTAAGATACCTTTCGGAAATAGATTGCTATCCACAACAATCCCTAGTTATCCCAATCAGCGTTTACACCTTATTATCCGTTAAGGTAACACGTGTATTGTATAATTGGATTACTACAAAATAACCCCAATCTTGATCGGGTAGCAAATCAATACTTTCGTTCAAAGCAATCTTTCCCAAAATGGAATAGGAAGTGCTCATATTGGTTTCGGTTTAACCTAAACCCCTCTGGACCTCGGGGTAAAAGCCCAATTGAAGTAAACTCCAATTGTGGCCCAAACAGAAAGATGATCAACGATTAATGGTTTGACCTCAATGGAAGAATTTGAACTTCTTTTTGTTGCTATTTTTCTCGTTTCTATAGAAACTTGTTCCAATCAATATTTATTCTGATACATTAAGTAGAGATGATAAGACCGGTTGATTCTGCAGCATAGATGGGACTTTCAGGTGGGACTGTGGGAGGGGTAATGGTGATGAAGGGTATATAGTCATGCTATCGTATGATCATATGTTTTCATGATTTGATAATTCTACTAATCATGGGAAAGATGTCTCCTTATGAACTAATCTATCGAGTTGATAGCATTAACTTGTACTCTTAGAAGTCATTTACTTTGTGTTAGCTGTTTATCTGTGACAATTGGAGATTGATTAAGTTCCAGGATCAATGTTTCTTAAAGTAACTATCCAAGTAACAGTTTTTGTTTCTTCAAAACTGAGATCTATATAAGTAACTACCAAAGTGACTATCCAACTTACAAGTAACTATCTAAGTAACTACCGAAGTAACTATCTAAGTAACTATTCAAATAACTATCGGAGTAACTATCTAGCAGAGTAACTATCCAAGTAACTATCGAAATAACTAATTACTATCGGAGTAACTATTTCAATAACTATCAGAGTAACTATCCCAGTAACTATCTTACTAACTATGTTACTAACTATCTAAGTAACTATCATTTAAGTAACAATCTTACTAACTATCTAAGTAATTATCATTTTAGTAACTATCTTACTAACTATCATCTTAGTAACTATCTGACTAACTATCAAAGTAACAGTTCTTGTTTGTTCAAAAGCTGAGAACTATCAAAGTAACTATCACAGTAACTATGAAAAATAAAAAAAATGCAGAACAGAAAAGCAAGAGCTTAAAAATCGAAAACAACTGAACCAACAATGAAAAATGCAGGACACAATGCAGCGGGGCACGCTGCACGGCACCAGGGCAGCGTAAATATCAAAGTAACATTTTCTGTAACTATCTTACTAACTATCTAACTAACTATCATCTTAACTATCTTACTAACTATCATTTAAGTAACTATCTTACTAATTATCTAAGTAACTATCTAAGTAACTATCATCTTAGTAACTATCTTACTAACTATCTAAGAAACTATCATCTTAGTAACTACCCTACTAACTATCATTTAAGTAACTATCTTACTAACTATCTAAGTAACTATCATTTTAGTAATTATCGTACTAACTGTCTAAGTAACTATCATTTTAGTAACAATTTTATTAACTATGTTACTAACTATCTAAGTAACTATCATTTTAGTAATTATTTTACTAACTGCCTAAGTAACTATCATTTAAGTAACGATCTTACTAACTATCATTTTAGTAACTATCTTACTAACTATCATTTTAGTAACTATCTTACTAACTATCATCTTAGTAACTATCTGACTAACTATGCTAGTAACTATCAAAGTAACAGTTCTTGTTTGTTCAAAAGCTGAGAACTATCAAAGTAACGATCACAGTAACTATGAAAAATTAAAAAAATGCAGGGCAGAAAAGCAAGAGCTTAAAAATCGAAAGCAACTGAACCAACAATGAAAAATGCAGGACAAAATGCAGTGTGCCGCTGCACAGCATCACGACAACGTAAATATCAAAGTAACATTTTCTGTAACTATCTTACTAACTATCTAAGAAACTATCATCTTAGTAACTATCTTACTAACCAACTAAGAAACTATGAAAAATAAAAAAAATGCAGGACAGAAAAGCAAGGGCTTAAAATCGAAAGCAACTAAACCAAGAATGAAAAATGCAGGACACAATGCAGCGTGCCGCTGCGCTGCAAGTAACTATCCAAGTAACTAGATAAGTAATGATACTGGTTTTCCTACCACAGTAACTATCACAAGTAACTGTCATGGTAAAAACGCAGGACAAAATTGAGTAAATGAAGTAACTAGAATGAAGATGCATTCCACCGTTTTCTTTACAAATCAACTCCAAATTTTGGTTCATTCAACAAATCCAAACTCTCAAATTTCAGTCAACATATTACAAGAAGTTGTAAATGTCATATCTCATAGTACCAATGATACAATCCTGTATTGAATCACTTCTTGCAACCACGACAGTGATAAACCAATAACTCAATTTTTAGAAAGAGTATTTTTGTGGTTAAACCCCAATTAGAAAGTAACGCCCACACACAGAGTTCAGATCCACTACCCAAACGTCCAAGTCCAACTGTAATCCTATGTTTTTCAATGCCTCCTCTAGCATCCCAGATCCTTATCATGTTGTGAAAGGAGAACAGGGATTAGATGCATAGTATATTGGTATTAGTTTGAGCTCACAACCAGTGCAATCAATTGGCAGTTTCATATATACTTACCCATCAGTACACCTTGCATAGATAAACTTTGCATCGGGACTCCATGCCACACTCAAACACTTCCTGGAAATACAATAACATGAGCTCTAAAAAGAAAATTACAAAGTAACAAGAGCAAAAATCTAGAAAAGAAACCAGAACTCCAAGAAACAAAAACAAAAAGCAGATATCTCACCGCTGACTCTTGGCAGTGACTTAGTGTACACAAACCACTAGTTTCAGGATCACCCCCATTATCATTCAAATACCCGTTCTCTGTATCATTAAAAAAAGGCGCCACGACCATATCAAAGATGGAGACCCCAACAGAATCCAAAACAGTCTGCAACAAAACAAAACTTAGTTACCAATTCTAGTAATCCATCACCAATTTCACTACAAAAAAGTAGTATAACTGCCAATGTTAAACATATACAGCTACACCAGTACTGATTTTAGTTCAATTTAACTAAAGCACAACTTCCAAAAGCCAGGAAATGTGAGTAGCTCACCGTCTGCTTCAAATTGAAAAGATCCCAATGCGTAATCGAGTCGTCGATGCTCGAAGAGAACAACCTCCCATAAGGCAAGCCATTCGAGCCGGACCGACACCAAATGAGCGACGAAACACTTGTAGTCTCCATGAATCGTCTAAACACATCACATCACATAACAGTTCCCATACGTTCCAACTGTGAGAACCCCCGATCCTTGCTTGTATGCTTCTTGACGGTTGGAATGATTATTGTATCATAGATAGGAACCCAGATAATAACACTCACGAGATTAAAAAATGAGATAGGTGCAGAAGGAATGGTGACAGAACCGACAACTCTGTCCATGAGCTTGCCTTGTACCACAAACAATGTAGACATTTGAGCATAAATGGCAGAAAACACAATTCTTGTTGCCCAGATTGGAAACATGCGAATCAATATCTTCAGTTCCTCTACCTGTGTGACAGTACAAAGCCTCCATGGGTTTGAAAAGTCGCCACCTTCAATCTCGGCATCTGACCCCAAAGCAGCTTTATCAAGGCACCTGCAGCAAAGGCATAGAACAATTACATCAATGCATTAGCAATGTGTTGACAGTAGCCATAAAGAGGCTACCCAGACCCCCAAACTCGCAACCAAGCCTCCTGGACCCGGCCTAGTGCCCAGGAGCAGAGCATGGACACCTGGTCCCGCACCCAGGGAGGTCTTACTTGTGATCGGGGCCCGGGAACCGGGGACGGCAGCACCCCAAACAGGGGCCGAAATAGCCCAGCAATATGTGCAGAAGGGGGTCAGTCCCACATCGAATGGTGAGGCCAGTCCTCGTACCCAGCAACCTATATATGAGTCTTAACTACCCTCATTAATAGATAATCAATACTCCAACTATTTATTCCCACTTAAGTTATCATTTTATCCCAACTATACTGACTTAGGCATCGGAGCGGAATAAACCGGCCCCGCCCGGTATTCCCTTAGTTAGCAGGATTTGCAGGAAGGTCACACCAAGATCCACCGGTCTCTGTTAGTCTAAGGATTCTGACAGAAACAATTGGCACCGTCTGTGGGAAGATTTTCAAAAAGTCGACGTGTTGTCCTACCAGCAGGAAGGGAATCGGTCAGCCAACGGATCGGAAAAAAAAAAAAAAAAAAAGGTTTACGCGGCAAGTATGTCTGTAAGTGCATAAAGGAGGGAAAGAAGTCCAGAGGACGACAGGCAGGTTCTGGAGCCAGTACTGGTCAAAATCCCGGGGGCGAGGCAAGAACAATCTGTTGGCGGCTGCTACCAACCGTGATCTGGGCGGTACAGTCGGCGAATACGACCGCAATACGCACGGGAAAGGCCCGGAGGAATCCCACCAAGTCTGGGACCTGGAACCCGCACCAGTGATCCCCGGTGCCCCGAGCAGAGAGGAAGATAGGCTAGCCGCCAGGAACAGCCAGGACGATGTTTCCAGTCCCGGCCAATACGATATGGCGGGGGAGTAGAAGAGATGAGAGCGGAAGTCAACCGCTTGCCAGCAGAGAGCGACCGGGACAGGGCATAAGCCAATACCCGGTATCAAGACATGGAAGCAGTGAATGCCGCACTGGTGGCTGCCCTGGATAGGGGACAGCTGCGCAATGCCACTCTGACAAAGTCATTCGCGTTGCCGCTAAGAAAGTCCCCACACCAGGAGATGGGACAGTCATCAGGGAGAGAGAGAGAGAGAGGCGCCGATGTGGCGGGAGAGGAGTTCCCAACAAACACAGCGCCACCGAAGATCGTCCCCAGAAATCGGCGGGCAAGTGGTTCATTCGAGGGTGATACTATAAGCCCGACCGCACGAGCAGTCCAAATACTATCTGACTCAGTGTCAGATATGAAGGCCAAGATGGTAGCCAATGAGAGGAAGGCAGCGAGACCGCCGGAGAGCGCGCGGTTCAATGAGCGAGCCGGACCCTTCTCACCCCGGGTTCTGGAATCCAGAAAATCAGGCACCCAAAAATCACTAAAGCTGACGCACTCTGGGGCCGGTTGTCAATACCAACACCTGGACAGCTTCTGATCTCAAACATGTGCTAAGAGTTACTCCGACGCCGTCTGCTGTAACATATTCCATGAGACCCTGTCCGGAGAGGCACTCAGCTGGTTTTACAAGTTACCGTTGAACTCTATAGAGGCATTCGAGCAACTGGCCGACAGATTCGTAGGCAGGTTCATCTTAAGGCTCGAAGTGGCCCGGACCTCGACAGTTCTCTTTAACTGCAAGCAAGCCGACGGTGAAGAGCTGAGAGCCTTCGTTAACAGTTGGTAAACGACCATTGCTGGGGTCAGGAACCTGGACAAGGGGATTGCCGAATCAGCTTTCAAGCAAGGTCTATGGCCCGGAAAGTTCTTGTATGCAGTGGCCAAGCTCTCACCAACCGATCGGCCGGTGAACGTAACAAGTGCGGAGACCGGCATCTCCCGAGTCCTCCTCCTCTTTTCCCCCAGATCAACTTGTAAGGAAGAAGATCGGGCAGCAGACAACGGGGACCGGGCGACAGTAGACACCGGCCCCAATCGTCGAGGAATCGTTCCAGCACAACCCGGGGGCTTGGACGGCCCACCGGGGGTCGTCCTTGATCCAGACGCCCCTGGGCGTCCTGCTGCAGGAGTTTTTACGCGTTTTAAGACATAATCCTCGTCCGCAACATCCAAGGCTACGGGTTCATCATCTATGGTCAACTCGCCGGTTTCCCGGTTAACCGTGGCTAGCGCGGCGGCGTCTCCCTTCTCCTTCAGTTTGGAGACAAGATCCCGGTTGTCCATCGACAGCATTTCGTGGGCTTTAATGGCCGTCTGGGCAGATACACCTACATTACACCAAGCAAAGGGGTTAAACAAAACACCAACTAAGTCAACAGGAACCGGTACAACCACTCCACATTCCACCACCCACCGGGATTCCCCCCCAGGCTACACAGTTCCAGCACCTCCTGACGGATGAAGTTGTAGGACCTACGCACCTGGTCGGACCAGCACCCAAATACCCAGACAATTCTATCCCTCTCTAGGTCAGACAGCTGGTACGACTGATCGTCAATCGGCTGAAAGGCCCCTGGAACGCGGTACTTCTTACTCCTCTTCTGCCAATTACCCCCGCCATCACCACCTTCTTCCTCCAATTGTTATTAAGCCAGGAGGGCAGGCAGGTTATCACCGGCTTATAGTCCCGGGCAGAAAAACTCACACACACCCGAGCCTTACTCTTCTTCGAGTACGTCAGCCTGTATAGGGCTCGAAACTCATTCACCTTTTTGCAGTACAGAGCCAGTAGAGACATCCTAGACCCAGTAATTTCCTCCACTGGTTCCCGGGAAGTTGTGCCGGTGATATCTTAATGGCACTAAGCAAGTACTGCACAAAGTTCGGCAGCGGGAGAGAGAACCCATGCCGGAACTGGTCCTCGTGAATCACAACCCAGCATTCCTCCAGGTTGCAGGCCGACTCTCCGGTATACAGTGGCCGGAGATCTATCTCTTCGGGAATACTCCACCTGGCCCGAAAAGCGGCAATCTCCCCGGGATTTAAAGATCCCTCAGGCACGTCACAGCCTATGGTCCTATTCCCGTCCATAAGTGTGTAGCGCGGGGCGCCCGTTGGGTGGGTCGTGCCTAGGGACACTCCATAGGGAGCATCCTCCTGTCCCAGAGACCCAGACGATGACGCCTCACCAGTCGAACATGCGATGGCATCTGGCCCCGAGGACGAGGAGGCAAGTCAGTCCTCCATCCTCTCTTAGTCGTCTGTCATCGGTCGCCGGGCGGCCTATTCAGAAGTTTCACTGGAGCTCCTATAATCCATGTAACCTAGGGGAAAGAAAAAAAAGTTTCAGAATCACAAGGGCATAACTCACCAATTGGTATGCACCAAGACGGAAACTCAACAACTGGAAAACACCGAGCAATTTTGTTGAACACGCTGAACAGGGGCACAGTTCTTAGCCAAAAGCAACAATGCACGAAGCAGCAGGGGTTTATATACAGGTCAGTACCCTCAGCACCCCTTTAGTTCTCTCCCCCCCCCCCCCCCCCCCCCCAAACTGAAATAGGGCAAGTAAAACGCCCTCAGATCCAGGCCATCCATCCCTGACCGTCCCCTCGCGGCACGTGTTCTAGTTTTGGTAACTTCCCACGCCATCATAACTGATGGGACTGATGGAATACCCCCTTCAATGCATGTCAGACACTTGCCTCGCATGCAGAGGGTAGTTGAACCTACAACCTACTCCAACCTATGCCTGCGATCTCCCAACGGTACAGGCATTCGAACTTCTATTCACACATGTTTGCAGTACCCTAACACATAAACCCTACGGTACAAGGCATTCCACCGGTCTAGCTTATTCCACCTCTACGGTCAGCAGCAACGGCAAAAACCAAGAGATTAGTTCCTCTCATACATGACAAATCTTCCAGCAGGCTAAAAACCCTGCACATGTACCGCCGGACTTTATAAACCCGGGAGATTTGTTCCTCTCATATAGGACGAATCTTCTCGCAGGCTAGAAACCCTGCATATACCTCATGCATGTAAGAACAAAGGCTGAGAAACAATCGGGGATGTGGGTCGATACGAACTCAGGGCCGCTTCACCCCACCGGGAGATTTGATCCTCTCATACAGGACAATCTTCCCGCAGGCTAAAAACCCTGCACATTATTCACGCCTGTAAGAACATGGCAGTGAAACGTGGGGATGGCGCCCAATGCACTCTTGGCCACGCCACCCCACCGGGAACTCCTCTAACACGACACCTTTCCCTCTGGTACTGAGTCACCTCATCACACAACTTCTCAAGGCAACCGATGCCCTAGGCGGCTGCGGTTCTAAACTTGGGGGACTCGTTTATCCTCTGACACTATATTCACCGGGATTCCCTGGAACATAGCATGGTATGACGGATTTCAACGCCACATTATCCTCATACACTATATTCACCGGGATTCCCCGGAACATAGCATGGCATGGCGGATTTCAACGCCATATTCATCATCTCATGCACTACATCTTATACCCGTATGCAATTGTCACCATCAACATCATCACCATGCACCCATCACAGTATGCATCATCATAATAGGTTTATCCAAATGCCCGGCCAAGCCCACTCTTAAACGCGGACTTGGGGGGCTATGACACCATTGGGTTCGCATCCCTGCGGGTCTGGGGGCCTGTAAAGCAAGACATATTTAAGTCCCCATTCAAGATGGCACTTGACCGGAAACTTGGGGGACTTGTTGATAGTAGCTATAGAGAGGCTACCCAGGCCCCCAAACCCGCAGCCAAGCCTCCTGGACCCACACTACCAGATCGGAGCGAATAGCCGACGAAAAAATTTTCGTCGACTATTCCTTCTGCCGACGAAATTTTCGTCGGCTATACGTCGTCGGAAAAACGGCGTCGGTAATACCAATGGCCGACGAAAATAACGAAATCGTCGGCTATTCACGGGTATGGCCGACGACAGTGCCGACGAAAATTAATTTTGTCGACCAAACCTGGGCAAAATATCCGACGAAATTCGTCAGCTATGCTCGAGCATGGCCGACGATATCGTAAACTATAGCCGACGAAATTCGTCGGCTATTTGTTCTGAAATATAGCCGACGATTCCATCTATTTCGTCAGTTATTTCGTAGGAATATATTAATATTTTAATAGGCATTAATTAGTTATAGCCGACGAAATAATGTCACTTTCGTCGGCTATAAAAGTTATAGCCGACGAAAATTGGTAAAATTCGTCGGCTATAGCACTTATAGCCGACGAAATAATGCCAATATCGTCGGCTATTTTTACATTTGGGGGAAAAAAAATTAAATTAATTTCTAAATTACCATTCCAAGCAACCTGCAAATCACAAAGACAATCCATGCATTTGCACCAACAAGAAACACGTCTAAATGATTTATTATTTAATTTGTTCTAATATACATAAAATATAACCCTAATCATCACCTAAAGCACTAAAGTCCACCACGTCATCCCCAGCATCCTGCTCGTCATCATCGGGAGGTTGAGGCATTGGAGGTTCAACTAACGGCTGAAACGGGGGCGGGGGTTCAAGGGCGTGATTTTGTGCCGCGAACATATCACACCACCAGTTTTGTTGGGCGGCGTAGTTGTGTTGCCAAACTCTGTCGCATTCAGCATGCCAACTGGCCAGATCCAAATGATACTACTGTGTTCTGCGGCGTAGCTCCTGTGATCTCTGGGACTCGGCCGCCAATCTTGCGGCCAATCTCTGCACTTCCCCCCTCATCTGTTGGCTGTCCCCGTCTCCCTTCTTTTGACCTCCCTTAGTGGTCTTCAGGAGCCCTATTCCAGAACTTCCCAAACCCCGGCAGTAGTATTGGTTTGACCGGTGTGGGAAGGCTGCGTCGAACATCCTCGCTGCCGTTTGGACATTCGATCGGTCGACCTGGCGCAGGGCTTCTTCCAGATCTGCCTCTGAAATGTTCGGTTGTGTCTCCCGAACTACTTGCTGGAACACCTCTTTTTCGGCCCGGTTCACCCTCTCCTAATTGAACGGGAAAAAAAAAATTAATATTCTAACAAATATATAATTAAGTAAAATTAATAATTAAAATTTTAAAATCGTAATCAACGACTTACGAGCTGTTCTGTCGCTTGTGGATAAGCGATCTTGAATGTCTCCACGTACGGGTTGCTATCAGGATGATCTCTAAGCGCCTCCTCCTGATATTGTGCAAACGGCCTAGAACCACCATGATGGGGGGTTGTGTTACGGCGGCGGTTCGCAGAGTTTACCCGAGACCGTTGCTTCAAACAAATAATAAAATATTAGAAAAATGCATCAAAAAAATTTAGTGTAATAATTATAAAATAATTAAACTAATAATTAAAATTTTAACAAAATAAACATTTATAGTTAAGTTTAGTATTTACCTGCATAAGTGGGTTGTTGAAGTCTACTGTCTTCAACCAACGCCACTCGTACTCCCTGAACATGAACTCTCTGGGAGTACCCATACGACCACGGTTGTCGTATTGGTTAAAGTGGGAACGGAGCTCGTTCTTCCACTCTTTGAACCTACGGAAAAAACAAAAGTGCATTAGAAATATTATTAATATCATAAAATATCTCAAATTATAAGATAAGGAATTCCCAACGTACCTCAACGACTGCATCGCGTCCGCCCAATGCTGCTTATGTTCTGCAATCTCGAAGTATGTCTGAAAGATAATATTTTATTAGTTTTACAATTATAACAATACCGAAAATTATTAAATATTACGTAAAATAAATTAAATTTTTTAAATTACTCACCGACGCGGCGTTGTTCACCTCCCTCTTGATCTCTTCGGGCACATCAGCCCACCGCGTCCACAACATAGGGACTCTGTCCCTAATCAGTGTCCCCACGCAACCCGTGTAGTCGCGGCGTTTTTTCCCCTGAACCTCCTGATTAGGAGGTTCGTTGATCCGGATCCTCCCGCTGCTCTCAACAGTTCTCCTGAGCGTGTCAAAACATATGACACCTCTCGTATTCCTCGTTGAACTGCTAGCGGCTGTCCCTATCACATAAACGACGATTGGTTAATAAAATTAAATATTAGTGCGTTAATTTTAATAAAACATTTAATTAATAAAATCAAATGTTACCTGAACTTGATGACTCGTCTGTTGACTTTCCTTTTCTCCTCGCCGAAATCAGGAGGTCAGGGTTCTCAAATGGCTGCTGCTGGTATGCCTCCGCAGCACTCACGTACTGAGGCATAGCAGGCCATATGAGCACACCTCGAAAGTCGACCTCAGGTATCGCAGGAATGTTGTATGGGAGGTAGAGCTGATTTGAGAGAGTAGGCCCCTCAGTCGAGTCAGCAAAAGACGTCGTCGGCTCCCGATGAACCTCAGGCATACGGACCTGAGGAACGTCTGTAGCTATCTCGTCCTGAAATAGCTGCGTACTGAACCTCGGAGCATCTGGCCCGACAGGGGGACGTGAACTTCTCGACGGCCACCCCGCCTGGAGAAGGGTCTGGTGCCGAGAACTCACACTCCTCCGCCGCTGGGATGAATCCACAGGCCTCCGCGGCTGGGATGAATCCACACTCCTCCGTGGCTGGGTGATGGTCCTCTCAAGCTGGCTAAGGGTCCTGTCGGACTCTGCGGAACCGGCAGAACTTCCAGAACCCCTAGATTTAGAACGTCGGCCTCCGAAGAACTATCTGAATGCATCGGCCATCTGCAGCTTGAGGCATTAATACATTAATTAATATTAAATTATATTACATTAAATAACAAATTCTAATTAATATAATAACCAATAATACTAACATATTTCAAAACATACTAACAAATTAATATTTAAATTTGTACTAATTTTAAATAATACTAACCATTAACCTAAATATAACTATTTATATACAAATATAACTATATTTCATTATTAACATATATATAAATACAAATAACCATTTATATATTAACAAAAATATATAACAATTTATATAATTAAAATTAAATATATAACAAATATATAACAATTTATATAATTAAAATTAAATATATAACAATTTCTATACCTAAATTATAACAAATATATAACAATTAAATTTATTAACAAATATATAACAACTTATATAATTAAAATTAAATATATAGCAAATATATAACAATTTATTATATAACAATTTATATAATTAAAATAAAATATATAATAAATATATAACAATTTGTTAAAATTAAATTTATTAACAAATATATAACAATTTATATAATTAAAATTAAATATATAACAATTTATAAAATTAAACTAAATTGAAAAAAAAAATTAACCGGATAGGAGGAGGAGGCCGGAGGAGGAGGGGAAGGAGATCGGACGAGGAGGGGAAGGCGGAGGGGAAGGAGGAGGAGGAGGAGGAGGAGGCCGGAATTGGAGGAGAGTTTAGGCGCCGATTTGAGGAGGAAGAGGAGCAGCGCGGCGGAAACGAAATTTTTGCGGCAGATTGGAGCAGCAGGAGGAGGAGGAAGAGAGGAAAAAGTCGGCTAGGGTTCGACAGTTTCTGATTTATACCAGAAAGAATAGCCGACGATTAAAAAAGATTTCGTCGGCTATTCTTTACTATAGCCGACGAAAACTTTAACATCGTCGGCTATATTTTGAATGTCGTCGGCTATAATTTAGGAGATCAGCAGCCGTCTGATCTGAGCCATCCAAAGGCGGACAATGAAAAGGCGCGGATCGCAAGAGTTTAGCCGACGAATTAAAATATTTCGTCGGCTATACTTTGGAAAATCAGCAGCCGTTGGATCTGAGCCATCCAACGGCGGACAATAAGCGGATCACAAGAGTTTAGCCGACGACATATAATTTTCGTCGGCTAAACTCTTGGTCAAACCACTAAGTCAAACCTCTAAACGCTTTAAAACGGAAATTAGTCTAGTTAGACGACGGTTTCTGTCCTGGCCTTCAACATATAATAGTTTCAAATGGATGAGACGCAACTAACTGTTTAAAAATTTTCCTCAAAATATTTACCGAACGTCAGGCTACCCATAGGAAAACGGAAGTAAAAAACAGTTAACCGCAACATTCGGCACACAGATTTTGTCGGAATCTTGTCATTTTTCAACCGTAGACGTATTTTATTATTTCGGTCATATCTTATTTGATGACATATTTGCATTTGAACAGTGTACGTATAGTAACTATTTGAAACTATACATTCACTTAAACACTTAGTAAACAAATGAAGGAATATTAGTGCATATGTTCTGATTTTGAATCTAAAAGTTTATAAAATATATTCCAACCGTCAGATATCACCGTTAAGATTAAATACATGTATGAAAAAAAATCCAACTACATCTGACAACGTTAAAGGCTCGATCGGGACGGTCAACCGGGTGAGTCAACCCTTTAAACGCTTAGAAATGGTAATTGGCCTGTCTAAATGACGTTTTTTTGCCTGACCTTCAACAGATAATAGTTTCAAATCGATGAGACGCAATTAATCGTTTAAAAATTTTCCTCAAAATATTTACCAAACGTCAGGCTACCCATAGGAAAACGGAAGTAAAAAACAGTTAACCGCAACATTCGGCACACAGATTTTGTCAGAATCTTGTCATTTTTCAACCGTAGACGTATTTCATTATTTCGGTCATATCTTATTTGACGACATATTTGCATTTGAAGAGTGTACGTATAGTAACTATTTGAAACTATACATTCACTTAAACACTTAGTAAACAAGTTAAGGAACATTAGTGCATATGTTCCGATTTTGAATGTAAAAGTTTGGAAAATCTATTCCAACCGTCAGATATCACCGTTAAGATTAAATACATGTATGAAAAAAAATCCAACTACATCTGATAACGCTAAAGGCTCGATCGGGACGGTCAACCGGGTGAGTCAACCCTTTAAACGCTTAGAAATGTTAATTGGTCTGTCTAAATGACTTTTTTTGCCTGACATTCAACAGATAATAGTTTCAAATCGATGAGACGCAACTAATCATATAAAAATTTTCCTCAAAATATTTACCGAACGTCAGGCTACCCATAGGAAAACGGAAGTAAAACACAGTTAACCGCAACATTCGGCACACAGATTTTGTCGGAATCTTGTCATTTTTCAACCGTAGACGTATTTCATTATTTCGGTCATATCTTATTTGACGACATATTTGCATTTGAAGGATGAAGCAATGGTTTGTCGATAGTGATAGAAAATGGAAGGTGGTCTTTTTTTGTTTTTTTTTTTAAATCATAGCCGACGAAATCAAACATAATACTCGTCGGCTATTCTTTTGTCGTTTTCTGTCTAAAATAAAATATGTATTTTTCAATATAATTTTGGCCGACGAAATCACGCATTTTTCGTCGGCTATAATTAGTATAGCCGACGAAAGAATGCATTTGTCGTCGGCTATTCTTTGAAAAAAATAAAAAAATCAGTGGTGTTACACCTCTCGTATTCCTATGTCATGTTCATATATAACCAAAATTGAACATAAAAAAAAAACAGAAACCCAACAGTCAACATATTTCAAAAAAAATTTTAAGGGGTTTGGAACCCAGCCTATGCTGGAAGGCTCATCCCCACGCCCGTTCATTAGAAAAGAGTGGATTATAAATGAAAGGATTACATCATCTAAATTACTTAATCCGTCGGATTGTAATCGGAATCATCGGATGAGTCATCTTCGGTTTCTGAATTGCTCGATAGGGGTAATCTATGTCGTTCCTCACCACTAGAGTCCTCGTTAGTTTCTTCAACAAGCAGTGGCTCTTCACGTCGAATTCGCACCGGCGTGTCTTGGCGAATAAAAGAGGAGTCAGGAATACCGTTTGAGTTGGGCTCTTGATACGCGGTGCCCCCTTCCTCGTTCTATTCAGCCACTCCAAGTGTAGACGCCCTGTAAATGTTGCGATGGTGGATAATGTTGACTACTTTCCACGGGTCACCCTTGGCGAGATCATCAAGATAAAACACTTGTTTCACCCATGTGGCTAAAACGAACGGGTCGTCCTCATACCATGATGTACTAGTGTTCACAGAAGTTATGCCGTATTGATCGGTTTTCATACTCTGCGGCCGTGTGTCAAACCATCTACACTTGAAAAGGTGCACTTTCATGCCTTCCCCATAATGCAGTTCCACAACTGAATGGAGAACACCGTAATAGTCAACTCCATCATCCCCACCTTGTGCCATAACCCCTGAATTTTGTGTTTTCAGTCTGAGGTCTCTCTCTTCACATCGAAATAACATACCATTCACCTTGCACATCGCATAAACTTTTGAATAGACCGGCTTCATCGCCAAAAGTCTGAGTTCGTGCGACCAATTTGGGTGATTATCATTTTTAATAAGGTCCATCTGCAACCATCAGAATCAACTATAAATATGAATAATTATACACAATAATATATAAATACGTATAGAATAGTGTTAAAGTTACATACCCAGCGGCCGAAATACTCTGCGAATGTCCGGTTGTGGTAATCGAGATCACCTCCTACTTGGTCACAGTTTAGATGCATGTTCTTCCAAAACTGAACTTCTGGACAGTTAATTAGTACCCACCAATGTGCAATGGCTACCTCATAATCTTTCAACTTGTAGGAAACTGGCATGTTTCCACCGAGTACAACATCGTCGGAGAGTATGGAAAGATTGAACTGTGAAGGTACATCTTCCGGTATGCTTTCCTGTAACGCTCCTAAATACAGCTTCATGTAGGTGACGCACTCGTGCGCAAGATATGCTTCAGCTATACATCCTTCAGGTGCGGATCTGTTTTGGACAAAATCACCGTATTGTCCAAGTTGCCTATAAATCAAGTTTTTAAAGTGTTATGATAATACATTAATACTATATCACATATATTGATGAGGAAATTAACAGAAGGTGTAAAATACGTACCTTTCCATCGGATACATCCAAGTGAAGTGCACAGGACCGGTAAGCAACAACTGCCGAGGAAGATAGATCATGAGGTGAGGCATGATGTCGAAAAAATTTGGAGGAAATATCATCTCAAATTTACACATGATATGAACGATGTCTTGTTGCATTTCCCGGAGGTCAGATTTTCTCACTTCCCGTGTGCATACCTTCTGGAAAAATCTTGCCAACGCTACTAACGGCTCCACAACGTGACGGGGAAGGAACGGTCGAATGAAAACAGGGAAGAGACGCTGTAGCAAGATATGATTGTCATGACTTTTCAACCCGTAAAGATTGTTGAATTGTCTGTTCACACACTTGGCTATATTTCCAGCAAAGCCTGAAGGATACTTGGCCCGAGTTATCCAATGAAAAATTTCTGATTTATGCTCAGGCTTGACGGTGTAAGGAGCTTGAGGCATTTTTCTCTTCCCTTGTTTCAACCATAGTTGTTTTCTGATATTCATGTTTTGCAGATCAGTGCGAGCCTTAGGACCGTCTTTCGTCTTCCCCTCCAAGTTCAGCGTTGTGCCCACCACACTTTCAGAAACATTTTTTTCTATGTGCATAACGTCTAGGAGGTGACGGATCAGCAACTCACACGAGTACGGGAGTTCCCACAATATGCTCTTATGTGTCCAGAATTTGTACTCCTCAGGCCTTTCAGGTATTTCCGCTACAATATCGGGATGATTGCTGAGGGGCCCAAAATCGTACTCATTAAGCACTGCTAAAATTTATCTTCCCATCCATCTTCTGGGGGGACCACCGTGTTCTTCGGTTCCATCAAATGCGGCGGACTCGTAACGCCAGTGGTGATCCGCCGGAATGAACACACGATGACCCATTCTGCATATCTTGTTGCAATGAGGGGTGCTCCCATAATCGCTGAGGCACTCTGGATAAGCCTTGTATCCCCTAACAACGCTGCCCGACAACATCCCATAAGCAGGAAAATCACTGATGGTACCAATAACCATGGCATGCATCTGGAACGTCTCCTCCTTGTACTTGTCAAAAGTAGGATGACCAACGTCCCACAATACCTTAAGCTCTTCAATCAATGGTCTCATATACACATCGAGACATTTTCCTGGGTAACCAGGCCCCGGAATCAACAACGTCAACATATTATATTCCTTCTTCATGCACATCAACGGAGGAAGGTTGTAAGGTACCAAAACCACCGGCCATATACTGTATGAAAGACTCATGGTGCCGAAAGGGTTGAACCCGTCGGTTGAGAGCCCGATCCTGACGTTTCTGACATCTGACGCAAAATGAGGAAACTCGTTGTTTATATGCTTCCAAGCCGCTCTGTCAGAGATGTGTGTCATGATATCTGCGTCTCCCGCGTCCCGCTCACCGTGCCATCTCATAGCTTTTGCGGTGGTTTCTGACATGTACAACCGCTCAAGCCTATCTCTCAACGGAAAATACCGAAGCACTTTCACAGGTTTCCTATTGCCTGCTCCCGTCAACTTATATCGGTCAGACTGACATATCGGACATGCGTCAAGGCTAGCAAGGTCATTCCCTTCTGCATCTTTACCCCATAAGAGAACGCAGTCAAATGCGCATGTATGGATCTTAATGTATGAAAGCCCTAGATCTTTGAGGATACTTCGGACCTTACGGTGATTGGTAGGATTACGATGACCCTCCTCCAACAACGAAGAAGTGTACTGTAGATATTCATCCACTTGCCTGATAGTCGATTTTGTCTCGACTTTAATCCTCATTACCTCCATCACACTTTGAAGAACTGTCTTCTCAGAACTTGAAGACACAGGGGTCTGTTGCAATGCAATCAGTTTGTTGTACTTGTCAAAGGCAGCAGTGTTGACAACTTGTGGAAAGGGCAGCACCGGGTCATGCATATATTGTTCCCCACGTACACCGCTTTCAAAAGGAAACACGTCGTTGACGAATGCCATTGTTGGATCGTTGGATGTCACTACCAGAAAAGGGGTTATAGCCGACGATATGGGAAAAAACGGCCGACGAAATAGTACTTCGTCGGCTATAAGGGGTCATAGCCGACGAATTACTATTTCGTCGGCCACATCGTCGGCTATAATATTATAGCCGACGAGTTGTCGGACGTCGTCGGCTATAACTATAGCCGACGAAAAGTTTTTGGTTATAGCCGACGAGGAGGGTATTCGTCGGCTATAACTCTTATATCAGATCTATTCTGCAGCAGCGAGCTCATTCGTCAAAAATATTTCGAAAACGCTCTGAAATCGTCCAAAACCTCGGTCATAAGCTTGAAAGGTACGTATATTGCTGTGTGTGTTGATTTAGTTGGTTATATGCAGAGGTGTGTTAATTTAGAGTTTAATTAGAATAAATGTGTGATTAATTTGATATATATATATATATATATATATATATGTGTGTGTGTGTGTGTGTGTGTGTTGAGATGAGATTATTAATGGGTTGATATGTTGGTTAGATAGAATTGAAGTTTTGTTGAAGATTAGTGATTGATTGTTGATTTATAGGTGATTTTAGATGAATTTGATGAAAAAATGTACATATATATTAATTAATTTAATTGTAATTAAAAATATATTGTTGGTATATATAAAAAATACATTGTGTTTAATTAATTAGGGAGATTGACGATGTTTTAATTAATTTAGGGATGCATATATATGTGTGTGTAATGATGAATTTTTTAATTAATTAGTACGTACGTGCATATATACATATCTATATATAGCTATATTTATTTCTTGAATTTACAGGATGGACAAGAGTTGGATTACCCTTGGAAGATGGGATCAGGCGTATCATGATGGAGTTAGGAGTTTCCTGGATTTTGTGATGGCTAACTGTGGAGACACTACACTTCATTATTGTCCGTGTAAAAAGTGCAAGTGTGCCACCCCACGACACCGGTTTTCCATAGAGACAGTGGAGCAACACCTGGCTATATATGGATTTTGGGTCCTATACACTAATTGGATTTATCACGGTGAACCAGAGTTTGCGGGTCCTCATGGACAATTTGCCGAGAGAGGGAGTTCCTCCAATGATCCAACAACGAACTGGATCAACGATATGTTTCCTCGTGAGAGCGGTGTCTTTGATGAAGCACCAGATGTGCAACTCCCTCCTCCGGAGATGGAGTGTTTCCCTGATATTGAGCCACTCGAGCCATTACCCCGATCTCTGGTCAACACAAGTGGTATGGAAAAGTACAACAACCTGATCGCATTGCAACAGACTCCGTTGTACCCCGGATGCAGTAAGACTGTCCTTGAATCTGTCATGGGAGTGATGAAGATCAAAACGGAGAACAAAGGCACTGTCAAATCGGTTGATGATTGGCTGAAGATATGGGGTGGGGCGATGCCCCCCGGACATCGGCTTCCTACCAGTCATCATAAGGTGCGACATATCCTTAAAGATCTCGGCCTTTCCTACATCAAGATTCATGCATGCAGATACGATTGCGTTCTGTTTTACGGGGAAGGACTTGCAGATCTTGAATACTGCCCAGTATGCAATACAGAGCGGTATAAGTTCACTCCTAAAGGGAACAAGAAAGCTGTGAAGATACTTCGGTACTTCCCGCTGATTGATAGGCTTGAGCGGTTGTTCATGTGTGCTTTCACGGCCAAAGCTATGAGATGGTGGGCTGAGACGAATGTGCCTGACGATGACACCCTTAGACATCCCGCCGACGGAGAGGCTTGGAAGAAGAATGTGTTGGAGTTTCCTGAATTTGCATCAGAGGTTCGAAATGTTTGGCTAGGGCTATCATCCGACGGTTTCAACCCTTTTGGCAAGAAAGAGCTTCAGTACAGTGTGTGGCCAGTTATTTTGATTCCGTACAACTTTCCACCGTGGATGTGCATGAAGAAGGAATATAACATGCTCACATTGTTGATTCCAGGCCCAGGTTATCCGAAAAAGTGTCTCGATGTGTATTTGAGACCCGTAATTGAGGAGCTTCGGTACTTGAGTCTGAACGGCCACCTGGTCTACGACCGGTTCAAAAATGAGATGTTCCGGATGCATGCCATGCTTGTTGGCACGATCAGTGACTTTCCTGGGAGGGGTATGTTGTCGGGCAGCGTCACCAGGGGTTACAGGGCTTGTTCAGAGTGCATGACTGTTGATTGCTCCAGTCCTCATTGCAGCAAGATTGTCCAGATGCGTCACCGTCGTTGGCTTCCGCATGACCATCCATTTAGGGACGATGCACAGGCTTTTGATGGGACTGAAGAAAGGGGCTGGGCACCCGAGCAATGGACAGGGGAGGAAATATTGGCAGTGTTGAATGAGTATGACTTTGGTCCGCTTAGCAATCATCCCGATGTGTTGCGCACGATTCCAGAGAGGCCGGATCGGTATAGGTTCTGGTCACACAAGAGCATCTTATGGGAACTTCCTTATTGGGCTAGGTTGGCTACCAGATACTACCTGGATGTCATGCATATAGAGAAGAACGTGGGTGAAGCCGTGGTTGGCACAGTTTTGAATTGGGAGAAGAAAACAAAAGACACCCCCAAGGCACGCGTTGATCTGAGAAATATGGGACTGCAGGACCATTTGTGGTTGAGAGAGGGCAGGAGCAAAATGCCCCAAGCTCCTTACACCGTCACCAGGGACCAGAAACATGAAATCTTTGGATGGCTGAGTAATGTCAGGTAACTTTTTATTAGGCATGTATTCCCTAAAGAATCCATCTGTTGTTGGACGACTATATATGCATGAAATCTAATTGTTGTTAATGGCTATGCAGGTATCCTTATGGCTATGCGGGTAACATAAGCAAGTGTGTTAACTACCGAGACAACAAGATGTACGGATTGAAGAGTCACGACTGCCATGTACTGCTTCAACGCCTCTTCCCTATTTTCATTCGAGCGTACTTGGAGGATGAAGTGGTTGAGCCGTTGGTGGCGTTGTCAAGATTCTTCCAGAAGTTATGCGCTAGAGAAGTTAGAAAATCAGACCTCATGAGAATGCATGAGGAAATCGTTTTTATCTTGTGCAAGTTCGAGAGGATATTTCCCCCAAACTTCTTTGACATCATGCCTCACCTGATGATCCATCTTCCCCAACAATTGTTGCTTACCGGTCCCGTATACTACACTTGGATGTATCCCATTGAAAGGTACATGTTATTCATAAATTTGATTTATACATGTTTTTAAATAAAAGTTGCATGCTCTTAACATGCACTTGTTAACCTTGCAGACAACTTGGAGACTACAAGAAATATGTGCACAATAAATCTGCGCCTGAGGGGTGTATTGCTGAAGCTTACATTGCGCATGAGTGTGTAACGTACGCCAAGTTGTACTTGGGAGCGATGGAGGACCCCCCACAACATCCAAGTCGAGATGACCCCGAGTTCAACCTATCTATCGTCGCCAACTCTGTTGTACCATACGGAAGCTTCAAGAAGAAGGGTGTGGACAAGTTGCCTGACCATGAGGTAGGGATTGCCCACTGGTGGGTTCTAATAAACTGTCCGGAGGTATAATATTGGAAACGAACCCATCTTCACTGCAAGGAAGTTCGCGGTGATGTCGAGTACCACAACACGACGTTTGCAGACTATTTTCCACAATGGGTAAGTGTATAAATATATATATTAGATGGCTTTCTTTTACAGTTCCCTATTCTTTAATCATAAACACACCAACTGATTTGAGTTATATTTTTCAGCTGATGCAAGTGGCTGCGAGGGGTGGTCATACAAATTACTCAGAGGAATTGAGGCTGTTGTCGATGAAGCCGATATCTTCCACAGTCCGCCCAATGTGTGATGTCAACGGCGTTAAGTATATATGTGAAGCTAGAGACGGGGAACGCAAAACACAGAATTGTGGGGTGATGGTCGATGGTGCAGAGGGGGGCGTGGATTTTTACGGTGTCCTACAGTCAGTTGTTGAACTCATTTATGGGAACCGCATGAAAGTCCACTTGTTCAAGTGTCGATGGTTTGATACTAGGCCGCACCGCATACGGATCGATCAGTACGGCATACTTTCGGTGAATACCGCCACTAGTGTGTATGAAGATGACCCCTTTGTTTTCGCCACAGCGGCCAAAAAGGTCTTTTATCTTGATGATCCATTGAACAAAGGCACGTGGAAGGTAGTTAACCATGTGTCTCAGCGAGACAAATACAGTGCTACCACACTTGGTGTGAGCACAGAGTGTCAAGAAGCGACCGCATACCAAGAGCCGGACGCCGGCCACATTCCGGAATACTCCACCATCCGCGATAATAATGTGACGCCGGGCAGAGTGGTTCGACTTCCTAGGGGTCAGGTGCCCCTGTATGATGTTAATCCGAATCGTCTTTATCAGGCAGACGATGACTCAGACGACGAGTACGAGCATCGGTTGCCAGATATTAACTACTATACTACGTCTGACTCAAGTGATGAGGATGATTCTGATTATCATCCTTAGTATACTATTTATGTATGTATTTGTGTACGATGGTGCATGCATGTATGAATACATTTTTCGTCCTTAATTACCGTTTTCCGAGTTTATGGGAAATTGTATTGAATTGTTTGTGCGATGTTCAGGAATTTATCAGGTGAAATAGGCAATTTTCAGGCCCTAAATGTTGCCGGCGTCGGCTAACGACAAAATGTTGAAGGTCGTCGGCTAAAGTATAGCCGACGACCTGTAATTTGTCGGCTATAACCCCTGGCCCGGATGTTGACCGAAACCATTGCTTGATCCTTCAAATGCAAAAGTGTCGTGAAATAAGATACGACCGAAATATTGAAATACGTCTACGGTTGAAAAATGGGAAGATTCCGACAAAATCTGTGTGCCGAATGTTGCGGTTAGCTGTTTTTTACTTCCGTTTTCCTATGGGTAGCCTGACGGTCGGTAAAAATTTTGAGGAAAATTTTTATACGATTAGTTGCATCTCATCGATCTGAAACTATTCTCTGTTGAAGGTCAGGCCAAAAAACGTCATTGAGACGGGCCAATTTCTGTTTTAAAGCGTTTAGAGGTTTGACTTTACAGTTTGACCGTACCGATCGAGCCTTTAACGTTGTCAGATGTAGTTGGAATTTTTTTCATACATGTATTTAATCTTAACGGTGATATCTGACGGTTAGAATAGATTTTCCAAACTTTTAGATTCGAAATCGGAACATATGCACTAATGTTCCTTAACTTGTTTACTAAGTGTTTAAGTGAATGTATAGTTTCAAATAGTTACTATACGTAGACCCTTCAAATGCAAAAGTGTCGTGAAATAAGATACGACCGAAATATTGAAATACTTCTACGGTTGAAAAATGGGAAGATTCCGACAAAATCTGTGTGCCGAATGTTGCGGTTAGCTGTTTTTTACTTCCGTTTTCCTCTATGGGTAGCCTGACGGTCGGTAAAAATTTTGAGGAAAATTTTTATACGATTAGTTGCGTCTCATCGATCTGAAACTATTCTCTGTTGAAGGTCAGGCCAAAAAACGTCATTTAGACGGGCCAATTGCAGTTTTAAATCGTTTAGAGGTTTGACTTTGTAGTTTGACCAAAGAATAGCCGACGACATACTTAACTTCGTCGGCTAAACTCTTGCGATCCGCGCCGTTTCATTGTCCGCCGTTGGATGGGCGAGATCTGACGGTTGCTGAGAGCGTGAAGTATAGCCGACGAGATTCATATTATAGCCGACGAGATTCATATTATAGGCGACGAAATCCATACTTCGTCGGCTATAACCGGCCCGCAAAGCCCAACTTCGGCCCGGCCCGGATTTCGGGTCAGAGTATAGCCGACGAATTTTGTCGGCTATGACTATAGCCGACGAATTAAAATTAAATCGTCGGCTATAGTCCTTCGATTTAAACCGAAACAGAGGCGCCTCTCCCTCATTTTCCCGAGTTCAACCGAAATCCCTAATCGCCTAAACCCCTCCCCGACGCCGACCGACCACCACCTAGCCTCCCCGACGCCGACCGACCCTCCCCGGCCCTACCCGACCCCTCCCCGCCCCGTCCCCGTGCTTCCCGACCCCTCCTCGACCCGAACCGCATACGGATCGATCCCCTCTAGCAGCCGCCCCTAGCCGCCGTCGCCGCCGCACCGCACCACCGGTCCTCGTCCAGACTGCACCACCATGTCAGGTAGTCCCGATCGAGCCTCATTTAGGGTTTTTATTAATTTTGTGGAATTTTGTGTTTTTGTGAAATTTAGGGTTTTTGTGAATTTTTTGTGGAATTTAGGGTTTTTGTGAAATTTATGGAATTGTGTGGATTTTTTGTTAATTTTGTGGAATTTTGTGGAATTTATATACTAATTTTGTGGATTTTTTGTTAAATTTAGGGTTTTTATATACTAATTGTGGAATTTTGTGGAATTTATATACTAGTATACTAATTTATATATAATTAGGTATAAATATATTTAGGTCTATATATAATTAGGTATATATATATTTAATGAAGTTTTTTATTTTTGTGTGAAATTTATGGAATTTTGTGGAATTTTGTTTAATTTTGTGGAATTAACAAGAAATTTTTAGGAGGATATATATATCTATATATATATATATTTCGGAATATATATATATATATATAATTAGGTATAAATATATTTAGGTATATATATAATTAGGTATATATATATTTAATGAAGTTTTTTATTTTTTTGTGAAATTTAAGGAATTTTGTGGAATTTTTTATAATTTTGTGGAATTAACAAGATTTTTTAGGAGGATATACATATATATATATATATATCTATATATATATATATTTCGGAATATATATATATAATTAGGTATAAATATATTTAGGTATATATATAATTAAGTATATATACATTGAATGAAGTTTTTAATTTTTTTGTGGAATTTTTGTGAAATTTATGGAATTTATATACTAATTGTGCAGGAAACCGCCGCGCTGTAGACCGATGGCTTGCCAGACCGACCGAGAGCGACCCCGACGCTCAGGCAGGACCCAGCCGTGGGGGGAGCGGATCCAGCGGTCGTCGGGGCCTACGAAGGCCTATGAGTCGACGAGAGGAGACCTTGATGGGAT
The DNA here is from genome assembly GCA_963682095.1 of Potentilla sterilis. Classification (NCBI taxonomy): domain Eukaryota; kingdom Viridiplantae; phylum Streptophyta; class Magnoliopsida; order Rosales; family Rosaceae; genus Potentilla; species Potentilla sterilis. The sequence goes on along the minus strand of OY821755.1, from coordinate 44,079,100 downwards.
TGACCCCGAGCGATCCACGTGGGGGCCCCTCGTATGAGTCGACGGGAGCGGGCCCAACCTCGAGTGTCGGAGGAGGACGCAGAGCCGCATCCTCCAGACCCCAGTGCACTTCAGCACTGTTCCAGGATCGGCAGCCGACCTCACCGCGCGCCGATCTGGCCCCTCCAGACATGCTCCCTGTCCCCCCACAGCGACAGGGCCCACCGTCAGGGGGATCAAGCCCCTCAGGGTCCATGCCCCTTATGTCTCCGCCATCGGGGATGTACATGGTCCAGTTCCTCCCTGCCATCCCCGAGTAGGACGCTAGGGGGAGGCAGATTTGGCGGCACGACCGGCCGCACGAGATTCCCTGGGAGGAGGCCTACGTCTACAGGCCTTTCGACTCAGAGGACTGCCGCGGCCTGTGGTGTGTTCGTGAGAAGGACAAGCAGTACAACGACGCAGGTAATTAGTTAGTTTAATTAATTATTTAGATTGTTTAATTAATTATTTAATTAGTTAGTTTAAATAATTATTTAACTATGTATTCATTTTAATTATGAAATAGGCGTCCTCGTAAATAAACCCGCGGGGATGAGACGGACCAGAGGGCCAGCGAACATGTCGACCCTGGAGAGGGAGCTCGCCGGTGGGATCAGGGAGATCCTGCCCGGTCCCGGTGAGGATGGACGCCCGATCGAGAGGAGAGACACCACCACCAAGTATATCAACGCGACGGGCATGCTCGTGCGGGACAGGGTCCCACTGTTGTGGCCCGACTGGGGCTCTGTGCCCGATGACATCAAGGCGCGAGTGTACAATGCACTGTCGGTGAGTTAAATCGTATTTTTATTATATAAAATAAACATTTATGAATTCAGTCCTTATAACTATATAAAAATATTTTCTAATTAATTTATAATATTGCAGCAATGGTTTAGAGTCCATCCTACCTTGGACTGGTGGAGAGACGAGCAGCTGAAGAACAGGTTATGTGTTTCGCGTTATTTTACTATCATACTATTTATTGGCAGTGTACGAATATATCTAACAGTTGTGTTTTGTTAATATAGGTACTCCGAGTGGAAGAACGAGCTGTCGACGCACTACAGGACGTACCATGTGGAGCAGGGCTTGGGGCGAGGTGCAACCCCCCACGAGTTCCGGTACAGGGAGTATGAGTGGCTATGGCTGGTAGCCTACTTCGAGAGCGACAGGGTCTCGGTAAGAAAATTTAGCCTCCTAGTATATAACTTTTTACTGTTATTTAATAATTAAATTATGTAGTTACTTAATTAAATTAATTAGTTAGTTAGTTATTAGTTATTAAATTAAGTTAGTTAGTTAGTTACATAGTTAGTTAGTTCGTTACTAAATTAAATTAAATTAAATTAAATTAGGTAGTTAGTAAGTTAGTTAGTTACTAAATTAAATTAGTTAGTTAAGTAGTTACTAATTAAATTAAATTAGTTAGTAACTAAATTAGTTAATAATTTTATTTTGGTTAGTTCCTAATATTTTAATTTATTTACTAATTTATATTTGCGTTTATATGTTCGTTCTTATAATACAGAAAATCTCGAAGACGAACAGCGACAACCGCAAGAGGAACGAGCACCCCCACCACGGCGGCGCCCGCTCCTGGAGGCAGTGGGCAGAGATTGGGAGAAGGGACCGACCGCTGAGGCCGTTGTCGTGGATTCATGCGCAGATGTATCCGGGGCGTCCCGACCAAGTGGTAAGTATTCGCCCATCTTCAATAAAAGTGTTTCATTAAATTAATTTATATATTTTTTTTATTAATTCGTTTATTATATTTTCTTGTCAATTAGGCGGAAATAGATGCGGAGACCGACGCGATCACCTTCGGGATCGCGCGAGACACCCTGGGGGAAGGGGCGTCCGACGAGGCGATCGCGGAGTTTGCCTCCACGATCGACACCCTTGAGCCGCGCTTGGCCTCTCAGATCATGCACGCGGCGGTAGGGACGGGCAACAACTACTTCTACCAGAGAGGCCTAGGCGCGGCGGGAGATAGGGTTCTCAAGTACACGCCGGCCAATCCTAGCACGCAGCGTGCGGCTTCGACGAGAGGAGACTTGCAGACACAGCTGCAGAGGACGCAGGCGGAGTTGGCGAGGGCGGTGGAGGCGCTCCAGCAGGCGGAGTTGGCGAAGGCCGCGGAGGCTTCGGCGCAGCAGGCCAGAGACGCATCTGTGGCGGAGATGTACCGATGGATGCAGCAATCTTGGGAGGCCCAGCAGGCTGGACTCCAGCCCCCGCCTCCGCCACAGATGCCCCAGTTCGTCGTCCCCACTCCCACCCCCCCCCCCCCCCCCCCCCCCCCCCGCATCGGAGTACGTCAGGCGATCAGGGTAGCCATAGCCACCGGAACTCGAACGATCCCATCGACGACGCTACGCGTTTAGGGGGTGATGATGAGTAGATGACTAGTTAGGGGGTTAATTTGTACAGTAGGTAGGATATTAGGGATGGATTGATGTGGATATTTGTTGGATATTTGGATGTTTGTTCGTGGATTTTCTGCAGCCAAACCGAAGACGAAGTGAAATTGGGCCCCAGTTAAATTTTTAATTTTTTTTAAATATTTAGGGGTTATAGCCGACGAAATGGACCATATTTCATCGGCTATACCCTCCCGGCTTCCGGCAAAAAAAAGCCGTTCCTGGTACCGGCGATTGTTATGGCCGACGATTAATTCGTCGGCTATGCCAGACGTATAGCCGACGATAGTGTCGTCGGCTATACTTCAGGGTTAGGGGCAATTACGTAATTATTGAAGCCGACGATTCTGTCGTCGGCAATGTTCGAAGTATAGCCGACGACGCTTTATTCATCGGCTATACCGCGTGTTTTATAAGCCGACGACTTACCCTGAGTGTCGTCGGCTATACTATAGCCGACGGAGCAGTCCCGACGAGACAATAGCCGACGAAGTATCGTCGGCTATGAGTATAGCCGACGATTTAATGAAAACGGCCGACGAGATGGCGTCGTCGGCTATAACCCCTTTTCTGGTAGTGTGTACTACTACTGCCCGCCTCAAAAAACTGCCCATGATCATGCGATCCATCTAATGATGGCTCACCGTGATATATCCAACGTTTGTACTTCGGCCAAAACCCATTACTCTTTAGGTGCTCTCATACTGTCCTAATCGGAAATCGACACATATCACTGCGACACTTACATTTCTTGCACGGGCAATAATGGTAAACATTCCTGTTTGCATTTTCCTCGACGAACTGCAAAAAATTCACAACTCCTGTAGTGTATCGTCGGTCATGCCTTGGAAGCGAAATCCAACTATTATCCAGATCCATATATAGCCTGATAATAATATATATGTATAACTTTAATTAATAAGAAATTAATTAACACATACATATATATATATATAAATCCTTAATAATTAATTACATTACAATATATATTATTATCAACATCAACTCATATATATATACCATTAATTAACAACCATTATTTAAGTTACACTATATATCAACAACTATTAATTAACATATATATATATATATATATATATATATATATATTTTAACACTAATTAAAATAACATCAAATTAAAACACATAATTAAACTAAAACTCAAAATCAACTCAACTAAAACTCAAAATCAACATATATACATACATTCTAACACTAAAACAACAACAAATTAAACAAAAAATCACTTAATAAATCAAAATCACTAAAACTTAATATCAACTCAACTAAAACTCAAAATCAACATATATACATACATTCTAACACTAAAACAACAACAAAACAAAAAATCACTTACTAAATCAAAATCACTAAAACTCAAAATCAACTCAACTAAAACTCAAAATCAACATATATACACATGTACGTACCTATATATAGCTCCACAATGTAAGAGAGGACGGATTTCAACAATACCCACAGATTTTTCACTCTTTCTCCCGTTTTTCCCCTTTTTTTTGAAATGAGCAGCTGCTGCCCAGATCTGAAAATATATAGACTTATAGCCGACGAAAATGTCAACTTCGTCGGCCATACTTCCAAAAATTTTCGTCGGCTAATGTTTCGGAGAAAGGCCGACGAAAATACAAATCGTAGGCTGAAATACGAATATAGCCGACGATTTTTTGAAAATACCAACGAAAAAAGGTTTCGTCGGCTATGGTTAAACTATGGCCGACGATTTTGTTTTTTTTACCGACGAAAAATAAAATCGTCGGCTATTCCTTAGAATTACCGACGAAAATTTTAATTCGTCGGCCGTTTTTTTTTTTTTCGTCGGGAAAACCCTTTTTTCTGGTAGTGCCAGCCCAGGGCCCGGGAGCAGAGCATGGACACCTGGTCCCGCGCCTGGGGAGGTCTTTCTTGTGATTGAGGCCCGGGAACCGGGGACGACAGCTCCCCAAACAGGGTCCCACACTACCAGAAAAAACACTTTTCCCGACGAAAAAAAAAACGGCCGACGACCTAAAATTTTCGTCGGCTATTCCCAAGAATGGCCGATGATTTTTATTTTCGTCGGTAAAAAAAAACAATCGTCGGCTATTCCCATAGAATGGCCGACGATTTTTTTTTTCGTTGGTAAACAAAAAAAATCGTCGGCTATTCCCATGGAATAGTCGACGATTTGTATTTTCGTCGGCCTTTCTCTGAAACTTTAGCACTCGAAAACTTTTGAAAGTTTGGCCAACGAAATTGGCATTTTCGTCGGCTATAAGTCTATATAGCCGATGAGTACTAGGTTTGATTTCGTCGGCTATGATTAAAATTAAATTTTATTTAAGTGAATGTATAGTTTCAAATAGTTACTATACGTACACTCTTCAAATGCAAATATGTCGTCAAATAAGATATGACCGAAATAATGAAATACGTCTACGGTTGAAAAATGACGAGATTCCGACAAAATCTGTGTGCCGAATGTTACGGTTAACTGTTTTTTACTTCCGTTTTCCTATGGGTAGCCTGACGTTCCGTACAAATTTTGAGGAAAATTTTTATACGATTAGTTGCGTCTCATAGATTTGAAACTATTATCTGTTGAAGGTCAGGCAAAAAAACGTCATTTAGACAGGCCAATTACCATTTCTAAGCGTTTAAAGGGTTGACTCACCCGGTTGACCGTCCCGATCGAGCCTTTAACGTTGTCAGATGTAGTTGGATTTTTTTTCATACATGTATTTAATCTAAACGGTGATATCTGACGGTTGAAATAGATTTTCCAAACTTTTAGATTCAAAATCGGAACATATGCACTAATGTTCCTTAACTTGTTTACTAAGTGTTTAAGTGAATGTATAGTTTCAAATAGTTACTATACGTACACTCTTCAAATGCAAATATGTCGTCAAATAAGATATGACCGAAATAATGAAATACGGCTACGGTTGAAAAATGACAAGATTCCGACAAAATTGAAGAGCAGATTGACCGTTGTAAGTGAAAACCCGGTTTACGGCAGATTTGGCGTCCGGCGTCCGAATGACGATTGTGATACCATTCCGGAAAGGGAACGACGCCAGGAATCAAACTCGTTGCTTTGCCACGACGTGTGGGTCTTTTCGGGCTTTCGAGTTCGTTTAGGGCCTCAAAACGGCAGTTTAATATGTTTTCATAGATTAGCCAACGAAATATTGTAAATCGTCGGCTATTCTCTAAGTTTAGCCGACGAAAATTATATTTCGTCGGCTAAACTCCTTCGATCCGCTTATTGTCCGCCGTTGGATGGCTCAGATCCAACGGCTGCTGATTTTCCAAAGCATAGCCGACGAAATATAATTTTCGTCGGCTAAACTCTTGCAATCCGCGCCTTTTCATTGTCCGCCGTTGGATGGCTCAGATCCGACGGCTGTTGATTTTCCAATGTATAGCCGACGAAATATATTAAATCGTCGGCTATTCTCCTTCTAAATCTTTTAAATCGCTTCCTCCCGCCTTTTTTCTCTCCTCCTTCCCCCCCCCCTCTTCCGGCCTCCTCCTCCTCCTCCGGCCTCCTCCTCCTCCTTCTCCTCCTCCTCCTTCTCCTCCTCCTCCTCCTTCCCCTCCTCCTCCTTCTCCTCCTCCTCCTCCTTCCCCTCCTCCTCCGGCCTCCTCCTTCTCCTCCTCCTTCCCCTCTTCCTCCGGCCTCCTCCTCCTTCCCCTCCTCCTCCTTCTCCTCCTCCGCCTCCTCCTCCGGCCTCCTCCTTCCCCTCCTCCTCCTCCTCCTCCTCCTCCGATCCGGTATTTTTTTGTGTGCCCAAAATGCAGTTATAGCCGACGAAATTGACATTATTTCGTCGGCTATAACTTTAAAATATTAATATATTCCGACGAAATAGCCCAAATCGTCGGCTATACTTCAGAACAAATAGCCGACGAAACCAAATTTCGTCGGCTATAACTTTAAAATATTAATATATTCCGACGAAATCGTCGGCCATACTCGAAAATAGCCGACAAATTTCGTCGGATATTTGACCAAGCTTTGGTCGACGAAATCATTTTCGTCGGCCATAATTCGTCGGCCAAGGTTGGAATGGCCAACGATGTCATTTTTTTCGTCGGCCATTGTATTACCGACGGGGTTTTCCCGACGACTTATAGCCGACGAAAATTTCGTCGGTAGAAGGTATAGCCGACGAAATTTTTTTCGTCGGCTATTCACTCAGATCTGGTAGTGCGAAATAGCCCAGCAATATGTGCAGAAATGGGCCAGTCCCACATCGAAAAGTGAGGCCAGTCTTCGTACCCGGCAGCCTATATATGAGTCCCAACTACCCTCATTAATAGGTAATCAATACTCCAACTACTTATTCCCGCTTAAGTTATCAGTTTATCCCAACTATACTGACTTAGGCATCAGAGCGGAATAGACCGGCCCCGCCTGGTATTCCCTTAGTTAGCAGTATTTGCAGGAATGAGTCACACCAAGATCCACCGGTCTCTGTGAGTCTATGGATTCTGACAGAAACACAATGTGTTGTAAAATATTTAGTGGGATGATACAACCCTATCCTATACAATGAATAAGAAGACTACTTCAGCTCATTGTTGTGCTCAAGTTTATGACTCCCTGCAATGGCTGAGCTAATGCCTTGTGTTTCATAAAGGAGATTATCATCTTCAGGCACCTTTAGATTTCTTTTATGATATGATGCAACCAAAACCTGGCATATTCTTGTAAGAGGACTGACGCCTGGTTTCTGAAATCGGTATAAAGAAGTACCTAAAAATAAACTTGATGTGCAAACTACCATAACCGCAGCAGGAATTCCAAATCCAATTCCCCACCTAACATCCTCTTGAATCCACCCCAGTAAACTGCTTGCTATAATAGCACCAATGTTTTGAGAAAAGTAAAACCAGTTGAAATAGAATTCCTTCTTCACTCTTTGCTTCGGATCGAAATCATCAAATTGATCCGCCCCGAAAGGCCATATACAAGGTTTGATGCCTCCAGTCCCTAATGCAATGAGATATAGTCCAGTAATGGATACAACATATTGTGCAGTAGTAGCTTTGGGGCTTACAGAATCGACACATGCAGCAGGCTCTAGTGCAGGAACTGATGCAGAAAGAGTCAGTGTACCCATTGCCTGCAGGAAATAACAACCATTCACGATATGAGGGAGATACATAAAAGTGCATGGCCTGTGATCAAGTATTATATTTTCATTTCTATATCGCACTTTTGTCAACTACTCAGTCTATTGTGCTGCACTGTGCTGCTCATACTTACAAGCAATTAGACTATGGTGAAACCGGCGATTGTCCAATATCTTCCCCAATAAGTATCAGCTATGATGGCCCCAATAAGAGGTGTAAGATAGCATGTTCCTTTCCAATTGGTAATAGCTGTTGCAGCATCGACAGTTCCTTCATGTAGTGTGTCGAGAAGATAATTAACAAGATTGATAGAAATCCCATAGAAGGCCAATCGTTCACAGAAAAAGGTACCTGCGTTTATATTTTAATTTATCAACTTCTCAGTATCTTTATTTTATTGTTGAGTTGATTCTCAACCTCATTCTTATAGAGCATAAATATCTCTATAGCCTCATCTTTGCTTTTCTACAAATACACATAGCAGTACTTCGTACTATCATCAATAAAGGTGATAAAGTACTTATTACTGCCTCTTGATTGTGTTGATTTCAAATCACACACATTTGAATGAATTAGATTAAGGGGTTCATTATTTCTTTCAACATTTTGAAATGATGATTTTGTTAATTTTGCCTCTACACAAGTTTCACACTTATGTTTTGTGTCAATTTGGAATTTTGGTAAGTGGTCTATGTTGATTAATTTCCGCAAGGTATCGTAATTAACATGTCCTAGTCTACCATGCCACAAATTGGAAGACTCAAGCATATAGGTGGAAGATGAAGCTTCATTCATTTTCTTGTCTATAGTCATTACATTCATTTTTATCATCCCACCGGTTACATAACCCTTACTCACAAACATTCCATTCTTGGACAAAACAAGCTTATTAGACTCTATCACTATGCGGAACCCATGAGTGTTCAGCAATGCACCAGAAATTAGATTCTTCCGGATCTCTGGAACATACAGAACATTGTTCAGAGTCAGCTCTTTCCCAGAGGTCATCTTCATAGTCACCTTCCTTTTCCCTTTGATAGCAGAGGTGGCGGAATTCCCGATGTACAGAATCTCCCCTTCCTCAGATGGCTCGAAGGTGGAGAACATCTTCTTGTCAGCACAGACATGTTTGGTGGCTCCAGTGTCCATCCACCATTCCTTGGGGTTTGAATCCACCATGTTCAGCTCAGATATCATAGTACAGAGATTCATCTCAGCAACATCTTGAGTGACATCATCAATCAAGTTGGTCTCCTTCTTCTTGTACTTCCTTGGTTTGTTGCAATCAACAGACTTGTGACCAGCCTTGTCACATTTGTAGCACTTGCCTTCAAACCTCTGTTTCTTGGAGACACCACCTTTTGGTCCTAACTTGAACCGTTGATTCTTGAACTTCTTTTTCTTGGATCTCTGGCCATGTTCCATGACATTTTCCTTGGCAGAATACCCACTGCCCCATGTCTTCTTCTCAGATCCTCGGTTGTCTTCTTCAATGCGAAGCCTGACCTCCAGATCTTCCATGCTCATTTCCTTTCGCTTGTGCTTCAGGTAGTTCTTGAAGTCTTTCTAAGCAGGTGGGAGCTTCTCAATAGCACAAGCCACTTGAAAGCTCTCACCAAGCACCATCCCTTCAGCATGAATCTCATGCAGGATCAGCTGGATTTTTGAGAATTGACTCATCACAGTCTTAGAATCCACCATCTTATAATCAAGGAAGTGGCCCACGATAAATTTCTTGGCACCGGCATCCTCTGTTTTATATTTATTTTCAAGAGATTCCCACAGCTCCTTGGCCGTTCCAATATAAATGTACACATTGTACAACGAGTCAGCCAGACCGTTCATGATGTAGTTCCTGCACAAATAGTCAGAACTATTCCATGCATTCACAGTAGCAATCTTAATTTGCTTAATCATCTTGGTCACCTTCGTTGAACTCAGGAGCATTCTCAGTCAGGAACTTAGCCAGGCCAAGAGTGGTAAGATAGAACATCATATTTTGTTGCCACTTCTTGCAGTGCAACCCGTTAAACTTCTCAGGCTTCTTCCCGTGGGAGACTGAGACGGGCACAACCGCGGCAGGTGCTTGCATGATTGGTATTTGAACTGGTCCCTTACCAGCATTCATAGCATCCAAATTTTCTCCGTTAGTAATGTTTTCTTAAACTGAAACACACACACGTACAAGTGCAAGAATATGGAAACTCAAAGATAACGAGTATTCACAAATTATACAAGCAATATCAGATAGCTTAAGATTGTAAAATATATTGGTATGATATTGCATATATAAATTGAGATAAATATTAACTTGAATTTAGAAATTAAAATTTCATAAATAAATAAAAAAGTATGAAGAAATATTCAACCAATACCGAATGAGTTTACAGATGGATTAGGAAAAGTAGAGTCATGTGTGTCACACACTCTCTTTAAGACAACTACTCCACCTCTACGGGTGCAAAAGGTCTGTTGGCGCTCGTCTCACAGAATACAACGACTAACGAATTTCTGAAGCTGCAGTGCTGCAGGAAAGCCTGCGAACTAGAGAGAGTACCCTCTTTCTATCACCAGAAAATGAACACAAGAGCAGAAGAGAGAAAGTTTTTGAGAGGAGAAGAGCTGATTGTTGTTGGTGTGTTTAGACTGAGGAATAGGAGGCCCTTTTTATAGTGTGAGGAATGACCATAGCTATTAAAATAAGTAATGAATATAGGGAACTCAATAGCTATGAACAGCCTACTGAATGGTCATAAAATTCCAGTAGCAGCTGAAGAGTCCAAAAAGAATCTGGGTTGAGTGCAAAAAGGAGCCTGCGTTCTGGAGCCCAAATCGGTGTTGCATTCGTGTCCGCAGGTCTCGCAGGCACACACAAGTTTTTGGTGCTCCAGCCCGAAATTTGCACCCTCCCCCCTGCGCGTGAGAGTGTATAGTTTGTGTTTACACAACTATACCTCATAGGAAGAGGATTCTATATAAAGACTCTTGTCATTTCCCTTTTCTCAATGTGAGACAAACTTTGTTTTCCCATTTTAAATAGCCAACTTTGGATGACAATTTTTCATTCATCCCAAATCCAGATTAGACAAATGAACACATAATCTTATAGTCCCCATTATGAATAATACAAATCCAAGTTCATATTTCATTAATAATAAGTGTAACACACTTTAATTAACCCATTTAAATTTGGTTTCATAAAGGGTTTTTAACCCATTTTTCCAACATAACTGACTTACTGTATCTATGCCATGTTTTGTGATCATTAATTGTGTTTCTTGGAGATGTTTGTCAAGTGGACTAGGATCCACTGCTCATAAACCTCTGTTCATATTCCCTTAAATCAACGGTCAAGATGTAACCTCTCTAACTCAAAAATTATTTTCTCATCTATTTCCTTATATCTTTGTCGATCAAATTCTCGTCCAACATATATTTTCTCGTCACCACCATCTCCAGACCCTTCTTCTCTCCTTGGCGCCGGCTATTCCAAGATCACCCTTCCTCTCCCAGACCACCACCACAATACTTCTTCACACTGCATTTCCGACCCCTAATCCGCTCCTCCGCCGCCGACAGAAACAACCACGAACCCAACTAGACTTCATCGCCGTCGCCGATCACTCAACTCCTCCCTGTCAAATCTTCATCGCCGTCGCCGATCACTCAATCTTTGATTCATTATGAACTCCATGTGTTTGTTAAATGCCTCTTTCAGATTCTTGGGTTTATGAAAATGAAAGCTTCTTTCTTTACCTACCTAGGTTTATGAAATTTAAGCTTCTTTCTTCATCTATTTTGGCCCAGATTCTTCAATAGATGGTAGGAGTGAAGATTGTGAATTTGTGACTAGTTTGGCTTCAGTCATGGAAGATGAAAATGAGCCATAAAAGTTTATGAAATTTTTATCTTTGTTTTTTGAGTATTAGAGAAACCAATATCGTATATGCCAATATGTTCTAATGAGAATGTGGTGAAGAAGCTTTTGTTGCAGTCGAAGCTTTGCAGTTTGCAATACCACACTGAATATCTTAGGCGACGAAATATTTTCGTCACCTAAGAGGTTTTTTCGTCGTCTAAGTTTCGTCATTTAAAAGTGGTGACCTAAGTACTTAGACGACGAAAATAATAATGTTTCGTTGCCTTACAAACTACTCAAGTGAACGAAACATTTTTGTCTTCTAAGTATTCTAGTGACGAAATATCCTTTTTAAAGGACGAAATTTTTTCGTCGACTTGAGTTTAAGTCAACGAAGACTTAGAGAACCCCTTTTTCGTCGCCTAAATGGACCACTAAAACGACGAAACATTAAATTTGTGTCGCCTTAGTTGTTCACTATTTTTTTTTTAATTAAACAACTTAAGTTACGAAAAGGTAAAAAGTCGTCGTCTTAGTTGTCCACTTAGAAGACGAATATCTTTATTTTCGTCGCCTTAGTGGACAACTTAGACGACAAATTTTTACCTTTTCGTCCCCTAAGTTGTTTAATTTATAAAAAAAAATTAGAAAATTGAGACAAAATATAATTAATATATTAAAAAATTTATTCATACAAACTAAATACTTAATATTAATAAATCTGTTCATACAAACTAAAACGCTAGGGATAAAGAAATTAAGCGACATTATCGAATGGGAGGGGGAGGAGCCTAGCTACTTTTGGGTTGACTGAAGACTTGCAAACAGGGGTAACTGTTGCTCCAACCGACTAAGACGGTTTTTACCTTCTCGATTCTCGTCCTCCATACGTGCGAGCCCATCTTTACTTTCTCGGTTCTCCCGCTCAAGTAGTGTGATTCGTTCATTGGCTTCTCGGGCCTCCTCTTTGGCCTGTTGTGCCTCCTCCTCTGCTCGTGTGACACGGTCTCTAACCTCTCAGGCCTCCTCCTCCGCCCGCTTGATACGCTCCACATTTGAAGACCGACAGCGTGACGTGGAACTTTCTCCTTGAGATGATTGGGAGCTGACACCAAAGGTTACTCCTCCTAACCTCCGAATCTCACCGCTGTTTCGCGGCCCTAATGCATTTACACGCATTTGGGTCTGAACCGGCTCGTCAAAAAAGTGAATGATTTGATCCTCCGGAACGTCTAGGTGCTGCTCCCTCACATCAGTCATCACCTTATCGACCTCGAGTCTGATCTTTAGCTGCATTTGAAAATGAAGTGCATTTATATCATAAATCAACTAGAATTATCAAAAGCCAACTCATACCACATAAAAAACCAACAAGAAAATTCACATAAGAGCCAGCAAGATGATGAATTTAAACATAATAGGAAACTTACTATATTATTTGCCGCTACCGGGTGCTCAGGAGGGTACACCATCTCATAATTCTTCACCAACGCCAATGGTTCACCCTTTTCCTTCAACTCGAGCGCCCATAGATGAAAGGCTTTGAACAGGACCGATGGTGTAATGTCTTCTTCTCCCGGTTGAGGCTGTTGGCGGCTGATCGTCTCTGCAGAAGTTTATATTTGGGACAAATGAACATTCAAACAAAACAAAAATCAAGAATGTTTACATTTGGAAGCGCAGACTAATGTTAGAAATTGTATACCTGGAACTCATCGCTCTGGAAGTGTTGAAGCAGCCAAGACCACTCATCTTTCCTACTTTTGAACTCTTTTGGGATTTTGTTAGGGTGCTTAATCCTAAGTCTGTTGAGCTTGCTTTTGAACCTTGTGTAGGTCTTGGCAGCATGGTTGTCAACCCACTTTACCATCTTCTTATCACCCAAAAAGATGTCATAAACAAGCTGTTACAAAAAAAAATGAATTAATGTGGAAACTGACTTAGGAATAGAAAAATAAAATATTAAAAATTTGAGTTGTTTTCTTCTTACTTTGAGTTCATTGACAAGCTTTTGCTTATCCTCCTCATCCAGTTCCCACCAACTGCATGCAGTCATGGGAATGATGTCCCGAACAATATGGCCAATATAATGAGTCAACCAACTGTTTTGTGTACTGGTGTGTGGTCCGTGCAAAAAAAACATCATCCATGATGATTTTCACTTTCTCTTTGTGTTGCATCCAAAACTGATAGGCTTTTTAAGCCTTTGACCAACCCCCGTTTGCGTTTGGGGGGAGGTGCTGCCAAAATAATAAAAGTTTTATTAGGGAGTAATAACAAATTTATAATTGAATTACTTAATTAAAAGTGTTGTCTTTACCTCCATCAGGCCGAGGACGAGGTGTGCGCCGACAACTGATCTATTCACCATCGTCGTCTTCGGTTTGAGATGCGGTTTGTGTTGATGGAGGGGCTGAACTATCTTCCACCGGCAATGGGGGAGGGATAGACGATGCTGATCCACTCGCAGGCGCGGCCGTAGTTGGCTGCGACGAACTCCCTTATGAGGCATTTAACCTGTAAAGGCGGTCAAATGCCTCCTGCCTCTGCTTCAGCTTCCCATTACTCGGCGGCATATTTTTTTTGTCAAGAAACACGAATTTGTATCACAAACACAGCAAATATCAACATCATGTACGAAGACTTGGACTTGATATGGATAGTAAATGCTCGATCAGATACACCAACCGACATAAACAAATTGACAATTCCTACTCTCTATCTACCACCATGTCTATGATGTATGCCACTTTAGGGTGCGTTTGAGGGGGCTTTTTAGCTCCCCTGCTTATAAGCCCAGCCCCAAAAAGTGTTTGGTAAAACTCAGCTCACCCAACTTTTCAGAAAAGCTATGGCTTTTTTCCCTTAAAAGCAGAAGTAGGGGAACCCCAGCTTCCGGAAGCCAGCTTCTGCTTCTCCACTGTAGCGGGAACACTGTACCTAAATGAAATTTTCAAAATACCACGCTTGCCCTTGCCCTCACTCTCTAACCTGCACTTCTTCTGGTTCTTCTTCTTCTTCTTCACCCCAAACCTCCTCTCCTCCGTCAACTCCCTGACCTTCTCCCCCACCGCCCCTCAATCCTTCGCCGCTGCCGCCCACTCCACCTCCTTCACCCTCCAAAACTCCCTCTCCCACTTCTCCCCCTCCTCCACCTCCTCCCTCAACGACGTCATCTCCTCCGCCTCCTTCCGCTCCGACAGCCTCCTCCTCGCAGCCGCCGACCTCTTCGGCCTCATCCAGGTCTTCGATGTCAAGACCCGCACCCCTTCCGCCGCCTCTGCTCCCACACTCGCCTCGTCCGCTTCCGCTTCATCAAGGCTGGTGGCATTGGATTTTCATTGTGGCATTGGATGGATACTTGAAGGTTTTTGGGTTGGGCTGGACGGGGTTCGGATTGGCGACGTCTTCGGGTTGCAGAGACAATGCTGCTGGGATTGCCGGTTTTGGGGCGGCAGCGATCAACGACGTTGGAAGGGTGTCCAGAGCAAATTGAGTATTAACATTCTCTGCCGACAAAGTTTCGTCGGCAGATTGCTTGGCCTTTCTTTTACCAGCGAGGAGGGTGTCGGGAAAAAGAGTTTCTGGGGAAGGCCTTCTCTGCCGACAAAAATGTTGCCGGCAAAGAATTTCTGGTATTTTTTTTTTCGACGTTAAAGAGATATAGCCGACAAAAAATGAATGTTAACTACTTAATTCTCTCTCGTCAGTTACATCGACGAATGTACATAATGTGTTGTCGGCAGAATAATTTCTAGGGTTTTTTTTTATTCTTTTGATTGAAACCTCAAAATTTATGAATTTTTCATGACTATTAGACGAATGATAGATCCCCGCCTCAGTCAGTACTACCGGATGGCTAGTTCAATGCATATATTAACAGCCATAAAATTTCAAATTAATCGGTATTACCAATCAATTAAATTTAAAATTTCTTTCATGTCTAAATTGGTCATTTACATACAAAAAGCACAAGCCAGCTTTCAGTTTACCAAACACTTTACCAATGTCTTTTCCACTAAAAGCTCTAAAAAAAAGTCAGTTTACCAAACACTTAACCAATTTGTTTTTCAGCCGCTTATTTTAAAAAATAAGCAGAAGCCAGCTTTTCTGAGAAGCTCAGCCGCACCAAACATACCCTTAGCTTCATTTGGTGCTTAACTAAACTCTCCACGTCTCTGCCAACACCAAAACATTGCCAAATGTATCAAAATAGTAGCTTTAATAGTTTCGCAACCTCTTAATTTCACCCTAATTAAGCGTTCTTTCACCTCAATTATTGATATCAATGGACAATCATATAATCCCCCTCGTTTCCTTTCATGTTGATATATAATTTTTTTAAATTTTATATTTTATGCTAAACTTTTCATTGTGAATTAATTAGTAGTGTATTGTACCGACGAATTTCATATCTTTAAAAGATATTTTACCCTCTTCGCGATTTGACTATAAATTTTCTAATCTCACAAGTTAAGGTACCAAGATTATTTTATGATCGGTTAGTACTAGGCAGGTACATACAAAGAGTACTAGGTAGTATAATGCAACTTCCTAACAAAGATATATCATCAATTCCTAGTTCACAATAATACAAGCTAAGCTAGGAACTGCCCTTTCGTTATCTCCTACCACTGTATAGCTAGACAAGGTTGACATCCTTCATATATGACACTTTACAAGATGAAGCAATACGAGAATGAAAACCTAAATTTCTTATTTCCTCAATGTAATTAAGAAACAAATAGTTATATATCTAAGGTTAAAACTTAACATTCTCGACATGGGAAAGTTCGAACAGGCTTCTTACTGAAACCTAAGGTGATAGAATTAAAAATGAAACTTGTAATAGCCTCCTATAGGTGGAACCGGATCTATGGTATGGAAATTGAGGGTTGCTGAAGGCTGTGCCTTGGTATCTATCTATTATCTTTCCTTTGTGTTTTTTACTATTACAACCACCCTAAGAAAATTGCTATTTCTTCGTGTCCCTATAACTGTAAGCTCACCGCATCAAACACTCGAATACTAAACAGAAAGAAACCAAGAACCAAGTAGCAGCTGCATTGACTTAGAAAGAACGACCATGCCAGGAAAGAGTAATCCCTAAACTCTGAAGAAACTGATGCCCAATCTCTTACTGATACTGTTCACAAGAGCATTTCTAGCACAGTCATAGAACAATATACAAGAACAAATAATACCAACAGATTCAAGAACAATCTACAAGAACATTCATAGAGAGAGAGAGGGAGAGGGACAGGTCGCGCGGGAGGAGACGGGGGCCACGGCGGAGGCTGGGGCGGGGGCCACGAGGCGGAGGACACGGCGGGGCGGTGGCTGTGGCGGAGACGGGGTTTAGGTCTTGGGAAGACCGGACTGATGCCCAGGGAAATAGGAATTTGGGAGGATCGGACTGAACTGAAGCAATTAGGGATTTGAGATTTATATGCAGCTTATTTAGGCGACAAAATAAACTACTTCGTCTCCTAAGTAAGTCCTAAGCGACGAAAATGAAACTAGTTCGTCACCTAAGTATGACAGAATAAACTCTTTCGTCGCCTAAGTTAATTTCGAATTTTGACAAAATTTATTGGCTGAAAATTAAGCCGCCAAATGTGTTAAAACTTTTGCAACGAATTTAATAGGTGCAATTCGTCGATTCGGACCTCAAATATATATATATATATATATAATTAATACAAACAAATTTATTAAAATATTTAAAAACAAAATTTAAATAATCATGTTTCTCCATCATAATCGTCATCGTCTGTATCATCTGCATCTTCAATTATTTCAGTGAAGTCATCATTGGAATCCTCATCATCGCCTGCTTCCTCATCATCCTCGTCATTAATGAAGTCGTCATTGACCCTGTTTGAGATGTAGATGTATTTGGGACTGCAATGAATTCATCAGAAGTGATGAAATGTAAGAGGTTGTTGTCGCGAATAGCGTCTACATTATGGATTTGAGAAGGCGAATGCTCTTGATATGGTTCATCAATGTCGCCATCATCGTTATCACCATGTTCTACGACCCCTTCAATTGTAGACGCACTCTATATATTCATATGTGACATCGGGTTAACCACTTTCCAAAATCCACCGGCCTTAGGATCATGAAGATAAAACACTTGTTTTGCCATGCTGGAAAGAATGAAAGACTCATTTTCATACCAGATTGTGTCTGTATTCACTGATAACATGCCGTAATCCATCTTTGTACTCCTAGGAACACTTGGATCAGTATTGAACCATCTACACTTGAACAACACAATGCTCATATTTCCATATACTAGTTCGACAACGGCGAGTAGCGCTCCGTAGTAGGTTAAGTCGTCACCATCATGACCCCGTAATTTTGCATTCTACGGTTTACATCTCGTTGAAGTGTCACAAACTTGATGTCGTTGACAAATCACATCACTCACACACTGTGGGAAATCGGCGTTTTAGCCAAATGGTGCAATTCTGGCGAGTACCAATCACTCTTCTGTTTTAGGAGATTTTCCACCTGCCATGCATGTTATGATAAATTATTTCATTTTTTTTTTGGGTAAGCGTAAGAGAGACTAAATTAACGTCTCCGTACGAAAATTTATTGAATAAGCTAAAAAGAAGTACAAAAAGAAATGGGAACTCAACCAGATTCCTTCCAACATAGATGAAAGAGAAAGAAAATAAAATATTAACTGAATCTATACTCTGGAAAACTAGAGAGGTTCCTGCCATACGAAGTTGTTGCAACATAAGGGCAAATATCTCACCAATGAAAGCCTGCATTGTCCACACCGTAGTTTGCTAGCCTGTCTGTTGGTTGATTACCTTCACGAAATATGTGAGAGAAACGAACCACCATCAAAGATAATAAATTACAACAATTATGCCAAGGGACTTTTAATTTCCAAGGTATCCGTGAACGCGAAGTTAAAGACAAAAAATGAATTGCCAGGGAAGAATCACATTCAATCCAAAGTCTTCGCCAACCTCTTTACAAAGCAATATCCACCGCATAGCAAACTGAATATAGCTCAGCCTCCAAAGCGGTGGCTAAGTTAAGTGAAACTGCAAAGCAACCAATAGAGATACCCAAATGATTTCTAAAAATTCCCCTAAAACTTGCCTGGCCCGGGGCACCCCTAGCTGCTCCATCTGTGTTCACTTTCACTTTCACCCCTTGGTGCAAGAGGAAATCTTGCTGAAACACCAATTGAACGAAGTATACAGAGTTCCACTGCAGTGTTATACATAGTACCCTTGCTACGTGAGTTTATCTCAGTATGCTGACAAATCACAATCCGTGCAATAGAAGAAGCTGATATGCATATTTCTCTAAAGCGCAAAAGCATTACGAGCAAACCAAATTTCATAAATGACAGCCTCCATCATGCCCCACCATAAAACTCGTAACTGAGAACTATATGTGTGTTGGATGGGGTACTGAAACATAGCTTCCAAGTCTCCAAAATTTTGGGATACCAAAAATAGATCCAGTAAAACTCCCCATATATTCTTTGCAAAGGAACAATGAATGAATAAATGGGAAGTAGACTCACAACTTGCCGGACAGAGTGAACATAAAGACGCTAAGTTAAAGCCACGAAATTGTAATAAATCATCAATTAAAAGTTTACAGTGGACAAGCTTCCAAAGTGTGACAGAGTTACGGGGGTCGGTAACTTGAGTGCCAAACAAATTTAGCCCAGCTAACTGAAGAAAATGTATGCCGCTTCAACTCATATGCGATAGCAACAGTAAGAGCACCATCACTAGTAGAGGACCACACCAACATATCCTCAAAGCCAACTGAATCTGGGAGAACAATTGACTCAATTGATTGCTTAATTGCTACCCATATTGCAGATGAAATACTAGGCAACGACCAAGACCCATCAATAATAAAATCTGAAACTTTAGAGGACAACTGGGACTTAATTGAGGAGGGTAACTGCAGCTGCGTTATTTTTGGAATATCCAACCAATTGTCAAGCTAAAAACTTACCTCCTTGCCGGTGTCAATTAACCACTTGGACCCCATAAAAATATCATTCATAAGCGGCTTGAAACATGGCCAGATAGAAGACTTCTTATAGTAAGAACATGGTCTACTCATACTATTAACAAAACTAACCCGAAAAAAATTTGATGCCATGGAGGAGGTAGTAAGAATGTCCCAAAACTTCTTCATGAGGATAGCCTTGTTTATAATTGTCAAATGCTTTATACCCAACCCACCTTCACCCCTCGGAGCACAACATCTCTTCCATGCAACTGTGGAGTAACCACGAGTAAGAACATTACCAGTCCAAATGAAATTTCTATACCAATTTCTCAATTGCGCCAATGTGGAAGAAGGCCAAGCATAGACTGTAAAACTGTGGGAACCATGCTAGTTATCACTGAGTTAACTAGAGCAATCCTACCTGCCATGGAAAGAGTAGTACCTCTCCATTGAGAGAAACGAGCTTTGACCTTATCTGCTAATCCTTGAAAATAAATTTTCCTAGGACTACCTTGGAATATGGGAACACCCAAATAAGTGAACGGTAACTCCGCATGGCGAATCTTCAAACAAGAGTAAATGAGAGGACGATGAGCTAAAGCAGACTTTCCCAGAAAAATGTTGGACTTACCTCTACTCACCCGCTGCCCAGAATTAATACCGTACTCTTCAATGAAGTCCCACATTATTCAGACTTGCTTTATCACTTTTACAAAAAATCATTATGTCGTCTGCATACAAAACATGACTAGGAGCAGGTAATCCACGAGGAGAAGAAATATTACGAATTCTCCTAGAAGCAACAAGCTTAGAAATCCCACGACTAAACACCTCCTCGGCTAGGCAAAAGAGAAGAGGAGATAGAGGGTCCCCTTGTCAAACACCATGACTACAACCAAAGAAACCTGTAGGAGAGCCACTAAAGAGAATAGAAAGTCTTGCAGATTCCAAAATCAGTGTAATCCATGTAATAAAAGTTCCATGAAAACCAAAGCAAGAAAGCACCTGACAAAGAAACCCCCAATGTAAAGTGTCAAAAGTTTTAGCAACATCCAGGTTAATGGCAACATTACCGTCCTTGCATGGGTTGTCCAGCAAGTTAATAATACGAGTAATAATTTATCGGCAAAATTATTATCGCTGCTATTGGAGATAAACGACTTGCCATAATACGAGTAATAATTTTGAAACAGAAATTTGCCATGGCAATTGGTCGAAACTGGGTAATGCAATCTGCTTCTAGGACTTTTGGTATTAATGCCACGAAACTACAATTCAAATTTGGAAGGATGTAACCCGTTTCAAAAAAATGAAGAAACCGCTCGCACCACATCCAAGTGAATTACATCCCAGAAAGCTTGGTAGAAACTACCATTAAAACCATCAGGGCCAGGAGCACTATCTGGATTCATTGAAAAGACAGCAATTCTAACTTCCTCCGCAATCGGAATGGCCAAGAGAGAAATATTTTTATCAGCAGTAACCAGAGACGGAATTAACTGTGCAACTAACCCGGTATCAACTATTAAGCCATCCTCACGAAAGGCAGATGAAAAATGCTCCACTGCATGTTCACGAAGAGCTACAATATCACGCTCAACCTTCAAGCCAACTTTCAAACTAGTGATACAATTACGTGCACATCGAATCTTTGCTAGAGTATGAAAGTAACTACTATTTCGATCACCATCCTTCACCCATTTTTCCCTAGCTTTAGTAGCCCAGAATTGGTCCTGGATTAACGATGCCTCAGTCAGAGACTTCTGCATCAAAACCTCTTGATCATGAAGAGCTTCTGTGAGACCACTTAAAGATATTGCACTCTGCACTGCCTCAAGATCCTTGCGGGCATTATCAACTGCCAAATTAACATTTCCAAAAGTCTCCCTGTTCCAAGTCTTTATAATGGGTTTAAGCAGCTTCAATTTTTGTTACAAAATAAACATGGGGCAGCCTACAACTTGGAAAGATGTCCAGGAATCATGAACTACATAACGCAAATGAGAGTGACCCAGCCAAACTTTCTGAAAACGAAAAGGCAAAGGACCCTGAGAGTGATACTTTTCACATGTAACCAAAATGGGATTATGATCAGACTGATGTCGCACCAAAGTGCGAGAACTGGTTACTGGCCAAGTGTCTAACCACTGGAAAGAACAGAAACACCGATCAAGAAGCATTTCAATGCGATGAGAGACACCTCTACCATTTGTCCAAGTGAAAGGAGACCATTTCAGATCAACCGGAATCAAATGACAAGCGTCGATTGTGGCTCAAAATTCATCACAAGATATTTGCCTTGGTAAATTACCTCCCGATTTTTCATGAGCACTAAGAACTGCATTAAAATCACCAACCACTAATAAAGGACCAGTGAAGCTTGCCACCACCTGAACCATAGACAACCAGAGTGCTCGACGCTCAGAGACGGTAGTCTTTGCGTAAACAAAGACTAAACCATGAACAACATTTTGCACCTTAAACTGTAAGAAAACATGTTGACTAGAAGTGGAGGATATCCATGGAGTAGTAAGATTCACAGAGCTAAAAATCCATAAATTAGGAAGCATATTACCTCTGTCATTAAGATAGACTAGCTTCATACCAAGCGACTGCCAAAAAGAAGGTTTGAATTTAGTAATGGAAGTCATTGGTTCCTCTAGACACAAAAAATCAGGGGTGTGTTTTCGGAGTAGATTCTTCAATGTACGTCGAGTTGGGCTATTTGATACGCCCCTAATATTCCAGAAAAGTAACCTCATTGAGTAGAGAGAGCAAAAGCCCCACTTGGGGTTTCATCCTGACCCAGGGTATCTCGAATTTTCTTTCGTAATATTTTCTGTTGAGAGCGCGTGAGGTTCTTATTAGTGACCATGCTAGACAAAGATTGGTCCTCATTGAATTCCTTACCCAACAGCCAAGAATTAACAACTGTAATTTCCCTATTAACATGTTGCGGCAATAAAGCAGTTGAGGTGGAAGAAGAGGCCTCCTGGTAACGAGCATTATCTGGGGTGAAACCAGGAGGGAACTCAGGACTGACACCCACACTAACATTTTGTTCCTCATCCACCTTATCAAACCATAACTTAGACGGAGATTGAATAGTGTTGCTCACATGCGTTCGACTAGCAGATAGATCACTTGAATTAATAACCATGTTCTCTCCTTGAGAAATATTCTAACACAATAAATGTTGTGACATATCCATTTGCGAAAGTAATCAGGAAAAGTTATCTTGTGCGTCTCTTTCGGCCTTAGGTCTCTACGATTTTTTTCAATGAGCTTCAAATGCTCAAGCATGAAAATCGGTGGAAAAATTTTGTGGGAGGAAAATTTTTCAGATTTTTCCCGATCTAGAAAACGAGTGCAGTTTATATAGTCAGGGAAATACTTAGGCGACGAAATATTTCGTCCTCTAAGTGAAATATTCGACGTCTAATTAAGACAAAGTTTGGCGACGAAAATGTATTTCGTCTCCTAAGAAACCACTAAGTTTCGTCGCCTTAGTATTCCACTTAGGCGATGAACAACTCATATTTCGTCGCCTAAGTTGTGTCACTTAGGCGACGAAATACAATTTCTTCGCCTAAAAAGAGACGAAGACGACGACGACTTTTTTCATCGTCAGTGTTCTTCTCTAAGACGACGAAATGCCACTTTCGTCGCCTAAGAAGGTACTTAGGCGACGAAAGTTGCTTCTTAGAGGAAGAAATGGATTTCGTCGCCTAGTTCTGTCTTAGGCGACGAAAAATATAATATTTCGTCGCCTAAGATATTTTTTCTAGTAGTGTTGGTTTATAATATGACTGGGTGAGTTTGAAGTTATAGAAAGAAAAACGATGAGAAAGTAGAAAACGTGAGATGATATATGAGAAGGATGAAAATATCTCCAAAAATTAAATAAGAGAAATCTTGGCCTTTCATACAGGATGGACGGCTGAGATTCACTTATGAAGCCATATGAGCAGAGGTTTACGGGCAGAGGATCCCAGTCCTTGTCAAGTAGACCCAAACCCTAAATATGTGCAACAAATTAAGCTAGAGCTGGATGAAAGAACATACATATTATGGAGCGATGAAAAACATGGCATTGTCAAAACGCAAATGGCCTCCTCCAAGCGAGAGAGAGAGAGAGTTTGTCTCTCTGCTTGACAATTTTTCACAATATTGCAAGTTTGCAGTGTAAATATTTTCCACATGATTCACAGTTTATTGACAATTATCTATCTTTGTTATAAGCTTTTATATCTACTTAAGTTTATTTTCTATTATTTTCAAAAAATGTAGCGAAAATTATTATTCGCTACATAAGGTTGCTCACCGCCTAGCAAAAGAGGCCTTGAAGTGTAGTCAACCATTTTTATGTTTAGAGTCGGGACCTCTGTGGCTCCATCAGTGTGTCAGTATATATAGACTTTGAGTCTGAAGTCTAGTATGGGATATTATGTCCTTTTGTTCTCCACACGAAAGCACTTGGCTATGATCTTCAATTCTTCAACTCATTGTACTTGATTTCATATCAATGAAGTTCTTTTTTTATAAAAAATAAATAAATAAATTTTAAAAATGAAGCGAAACAATGTTTTATTTCTTGATTTATTTTTTAGATAATTACCAATAACTACAATTTTGTACTCATAATTACCAATTACAAGGTCTAATTTTTTTATACCACTAGCAGGATTTAACACTAACAGACTTTTAATCCGTCCAATGTTAAATGACATAATTAACCCTGACAATCTAAAAATTACAACATATGCCATCTATATATATTAAAAAAAAAAAACAAGTCAGATCTCAATCTGCTCCTCTCCTCTTCTCCTTCCCGATCTGGAGCTCTTCTCCTTCCCGATCGCGACGGCGGAGGGGCGAGGCGCGAGGCGGAGGAGCGAGGTCGGAGGCCCAAGGCAGCGAGCAAGGCAGTGAAGGCGGCGCGAGGGCAGAGGCGGAGGCGCGAGGTGGACGACGACGACGAGGAGCGAGGCGGAGGCGAACGACGACAACGACGACGAGGATTGAGGCAGAGGCGGACGACGACGACGACGAGCGAGGCACGGAGGCGGACGACGTCGACGACGAGCGAGGCAGCGGAGGCCGAGCCAGGGGGACCGAGGCGCGACGGCGGAGACAGGGGGACCGAGGCGCGAAGGCGGAGCCAGGAGGGTGACGACGACGACGACGCAACGGAGGCCGAGCCAGGGGGATCGAGGCGCGACGGCGGAGACAGGGGGACCGAGGCGCGAAGGCGGAGCCAGGAGGGGGACCGAGGCGCGACGGCGGACTCCTCTCCCTCTCTGCCTCTCCCTCTCTGTCTCTCTCTCTCTGTCTCTCCCTCTCTGCCTCCCTCTGTCTCTGTCTCTGTCTCTCCCTCTCTGCCTCTCTCTCTCTCTCTTGATTGATTGTTGTGTGTTCTCTCTCTCTTGATTGATTGTTGTGTGTTGGAATTGATTGTTGTGGGATTTTTGCTTGTGTTGGTTATGGTTGAGATACTGAGGATCAATATTATTGAAGCGCGGCGGAGCTACTGAGGGTCAATAGTATTAAGACGGCGGAGCTACTGAGGGTCAGTAGTATTAAGACGGCGGAGCTACTGAGGGTCAGTAGTATTGAAGCGCGGCGGAGGACGGCGGAGCTACTGAGGGTCAGTAGTATTAAGACGGCGGAGCTACTGAGGGTCAGTATATTAGGTTGAGTTCTGAGGATCAGTAGCATTAGGCTCACTGAGGGTCAGTAGTATTAGGTTGAATTCTGAGGATCAGTAGCATTAGGCTTAGTGAGGGTAATTGTGTAATTTAAGACTTAACTGATTCTGTTAGTTTTGGATGGAACTTTGTTAATGGTAATTTAAAAAGAAGACCTTGCTATTGGTAATTATGTACCCAAAATTGTAGTTTTGGGTAAAAACCCCTTTATTTTTGGGAGGCAACCTTCTTGCAAACCACAATTTCTTTTTTCCATTTTGTATGAATATCTGAGACGCACGGAATCAGTGGCGATTTGTGTTGAAATTAAGGGAAAAAAAAAACAAAAAAGGAAGAAGAAAATAAGAAGGTTGGCTATCAATCTGCAGCTTCAATTCAGCTTTTGTTATTAGATCGAAAGGACTATAGCCTTACCTTTCTAGCCTTAGCTAAGTATATCGGATCGGAGAACATATATATTTTGATAGCAGAAGCCTGCAGAGCTCAGCGTGCACTCTGGACTTGGAGCGCAATTGCTTTGCATGGTTACTCTAAGTCTAACGTTCAAGTTGACGAAGTCTCAAAACTCTTTATTGACTGTATCAATGGAAAATTCCTTAATTGGAGCATAAGAACACCGTACTGGTAGCTGAAAAAAAAATTCTGGCCAGATTCTTTCATTTTATCATTGAGTTTCAATCAACTATATATGCTGAGAAGCCAATTTCCTAGCAGATGCAATTGCACATCTTTGTCGTACAATCCATATCTAGCCGATCGAGTAGCCAAATGATCTACAAAATTTCCTATATATATGTTGCAGAAGAAGCCCGAAACAATATATGGTAGGCTGGTAGCCTTGTATTTTTCTTTTTCAATCGAAAAATGGGGTAGCTAGGTAGGCCAAAAAGACTTAGTAAGGAAATGCCGACGTACGTCAGGCAGAGGTAGGAAGCCATCATTGTGGAAGTGAAGTAGTAGCTATCAACCTCTATTAATTAAGCAATTAGCAACCAAATTAAGATGCCTAAGCACAATGCTTAATGCTTCACCTACCACAACCCATTCATTCTCCATCATGCTTCTCCTTTCCCCACCAAACCCTCTCACTAAACTTCTTCGTAGCCTTTCCATTTTATTATTCATCTTATGATCACCATGTAATCCCATTTTATTCCAAATCATCTCTTTTGATATTATTGTTCGTACTACTTTTCATTGAAAAAGAACACAAATATTGGTTCTAATCCAATCATTCTATGAGGAAGCTTTCCTTTTAAGATTGATTTATACAAGAGTATCCAAACCATTGTTCTGGGTTTACATGGAGGCATATCATTCACATGAACTACCTCGATATTCCTTTTATATAGCAATTCGAGCAATAGATATGCAAAGTAATCGTCATATTATTGAGAATTTGAGATCAACACAACAAGTACGTACCATTATTTTGACATAATCAATTGACAATAGGTGAAACGTCTATTTCAACAAATTTGTTCATGAATGATTCCATTGATTCGTTAGAAAATTTCAATGACATTGCAAAACAAAAAAGTGCTACTACATTATCCGATGAACAGATTCAATAAGTGTATACATATATGATGCTCTCTGGGGTATATTGATAATGTTCAAACTTCAAACTCATCTCGGTTGGTTTGGTTGGTGTATACAAAGCAAGAATCTCAAAGTTTCTAGCTTAATCTGTATGATGGACTTGACTTGATGATGCGCACTAGCTTCAAATCAAAGCTTAGATTTACGCTTTGCACTCGGTTTTGGTTGGTGAAAGCAAAATACCTGAAATATCAATCAAAGCTATTTGAACAAACCCAACTCAAGCACGAGCTTCTCCAAACATTCCGATCAATTCACAAATCTACTAACCATGTTTAACTGGAGTTTGAATTTTTGTTCATCTCACCATCATAAGAAGAGCTTTCATTCAGGAGGGCTTGATCAATAGATTTGTCTAATTGGCCAATATTCAACTGTCAAATTAACTCAATTTAATCATTGGAAAGAAATCTTAGATATTCCACATAAAAATAGACGAAAGTTTAATTAAATAATTATCAAAAACTACATTTTGGTGGTGATATTTACCAATAGCAAGATCAGATTTTTTTATACCATTAGCAGGAATTAACAGTAATGAGCTGTTAACCCATTTACTGTTTAAAGACATAAATAACCCTGAAAATTTGTAATTTAAACCCATACCACATATATATATCCACATATTCTCAAAAAACCCTAACCTAATTTCTGAGATCTAATTGGAGGCGGCGAGGGGCGAGGGGCGAGGCTGAGCGGCGGGCGGCGATGGCAGAGCGAGGGCTGAGGCGCGAGGCGGAGGAGCGAGGGCGGAGGCCCGAGGCAGCGACCACTGCTTCATCTTCCTCCCTCTGCCGCCGCTTCGTCCCTGACTCCAGTGGCTCTACTGTGGCTATTCGTCGCACTCCGGTGGCTCTTCGTCCCTCTCCAGTGGCTCTTCCTCCCTGACTCCGCTTCATCTTCCTCCCACTGCCGACTACAACCACGTCCTGGTGGCTCTTCCTCCTTGACTCCGCTTCATCTGAACTCTGAAGCCTCTCTCTCTCTCTCTCTTTCTCTCTACTGATCCTTTTTCAATTTTCAATTTTCAATTCTTCTTCTTGTCCTATTTTGATTTTTAGTTTCCCGATCTGAAATCATGTTCAATGTTGATTCAGATCACTTTATTCTGTAGCTATTTGATTGTTGTGTGTTGGGATTTTTGCTTATGTGTTGGTTATGGTTGAGATTCTAAGGCTCACTAGTATAGAAGCGCGGCGGATGACGGCGGAGTTCTGAGGATCAGTAGTATAAGGTTGAGTTATGAGGATCAGTAGCATTAGGCTCAATGAGAGTAATTTTGTAATTTAAGAGTTAACTGATTCTGTTAGTTTTAGATGGAAACTTGCTAGTGGTAATTTGAAAAAATAATTTTGCTATTGGTAAATACCAATACAAAATTGTAGTTTTAGGTAAAAAACACAAGTTTAATTACTAAGACAATGATAGTAAATAATGTAGTCTCGTTCAATGATAGCAAATAGTGGGCAGAGACGGAGGTAGTAAATAATTGACCGATAAGTTATATCAAATAAATTTTCATAATTAAATAATAATCTTATTATAATTATGAAATTGTTGTAGGAAAATGGAATTGGTCTACTCATTTCATTGATAATCCCCTTTATATAGGGTGAGTATTACAACGGTAATAGGAAATACATTAATGACAATAATGACTACATAATTATCTATCGTCAGTTACATTGACGAAGGCACATAATGCGTTTTTCCTTCAACACTCCCCCTTGTGCCGAGTCAGAGATAAAATGGTGCATGTGGTGTTGCCTCATTAAAAACCTTGCCAAGTAACAAAAACCCAATGGGAGAAAATAAAACTTTGGTCGAAGGAGAAAAAGAGCACAACGCACCTAATACATTTGAAAACAACATGTGTGTGCTAGACTCCCCCTGATGTCTGCACCTCCCCCTGATTTTTACATTAATCATGGGTTTCTCCCTGATTCTTTCATTTGATCAAGGGAGCTTCAGTCTTATTAGCATACTTATGCATTTTCACATGTTTTTCCAAATGTGACTTTGAACAATGATTTAATAACTAAATCTTGTCACATCGTCCTCAGATCCAACTTGATTTACTTTGATCTTGAGGATAAGGTTGTTCATGAACTGAATACATAAGTTTATATTGAACATCAGGTTCACTCATGGTATGACCTTCATATAACAAAATAGTCATAACTTTGTCTAGAGTATGAGTGAACCATTAAGAGATTTGAAATTGATCTGTAATAACAGATTTTCTTATCTCACCTTTAATGCGTTTTTCTTTACGCATAGTTAGCTATGACGTGGATAATTTCTTTATCATGTCACATTCTATGTAGAGATTGAATAAGCCCAAATCTTTCATATCTTTAATGAAAGAACGATTTGCGTTGCGTAGGCGCAGAGCTAAATATAGCTTTACAAATTTACATCGAATGAGAGGTCGAGTCTTACATATTATGTTTAAGTACAATCATGCGTCATTGCACTTGTATAGGAATTTCATTTCCCAATACTTCTTCGTCATCTTCCTTTAGATGAAAAACGGATCTATTGTTAGAGTAAAGACTTCGACTGATTATGGGAATATCTGTAGGCCTCACTTTATTCTTTAGAGTGCCTAAGCCGATTGATGGATGATCACCATCATTACAGTCCTTGAGTTCCGTTTCAAGACTGTGTATTCCCAAAATCTTTTTCATTCTCAACTTAGGATTTACAATACACTGAGTTTCTCTTATTTCATTTAGAGTTCATATATATCCATAATGAAAACGCAAGGGCATAATTCATCAATCCCTTTCCAATCAAGTTGTCACTTTAGTGAACGTTTCAATTTCTTTTGCAAACGTACTCATGTGATCTAGAGTCACTTGATTTGGGTGGATCAAGTCCGTTTAGGATCCTCATGTATATCTCTTAATTTAGATCCCCATAGAGATATATGTTTTGATCACTTTTCGTAAGCTGCATGTTCAGTTTTTTCGGAAACTACCAAACTGACAAGGTAGTGGAGTGCAATGACATCCATTACGAGAGTTTGTCTCATCGTAGTCCATTAGAGAGAATATCTCCTCGTAGTCGATTCCAGTGCGTTTTTGAGAGACCTTGCGCCATAAGGTGAGTTTGCATACTCTTATTCTCATTACGCATTCTAACAAAGATATATTTGATAGGGTTTATATTTGCGGTGTCGGCGTCACCTGCCCAAAAGACCTATTTCTTTGTTTATACTGGATCGCTTCTTTCCATTAGGCCAGTTTACTAAGTTGACATTTTTCAACGAAGTATGGTTCGATAGTAGACTCATTATTCCACGTCCTCATGTACACTAGTGTAATGTGTTTGTAGAGATCTCTATACTTTAAGGATTGGTTCTAACATTTGAGGCATCCCCCAATGATAACCACAATCCATAAATATTCTCATGAGACGGATTTGAGTATCACTGATCAATAGATCAGGTTGTGCCAAACTTGTTTTCTTCCTTTACACAAGTATGTATCGAACTTAAGGTGGCCTCCCCCTCTTCCTTGGAGAGCTACGGCCTGTGACGCCATTTATGCCACTTATGGCGTCACCATGCCACCATCCATGGTGGCAGTGCAATACCCAATTCCTCTTGGGTGGTACGATGTCCTTTTGATAAAACACAATCCTTGCAGGTATATTTGCAGCAGGTTTATATGATCTCGTCACTTTAATGTATAAGATATCTACACACTTTGCTTTGTGTGATTTTGGGGATCGAGATGAGACACAGTGGGGACAAACCACGACAATTCATGTCGTTCCACTTGAACATACTTGTTCTTATCTCCCCCTAACGACGGGAAGACTGTCTCATCAAAGTGACACACCGCAAATCTAGCGGTGAGGAGATCGCCTGTCAAGGTTTCGACATAGCGGACTATAGCTGGAAGTTCATATCCAGCATAAATATTTATTCATCTCAAGTAACCCATCATTGTGCGCTGTGGCGGCGCAATTTTGGCACATAAAACATTTAATAGAGCTCAAGAATTGTAGATCCGTGTCAATCCAAAAGAGCTCAAGGATTACAAGTTCGTTTGAAATCCTTAAAAATCCTCACACATAGTCACTAGCTATGGTGTAAATTGGTTCAATGATGATGGCCATAGATGAAAAAGTAACGCTGCATGCAAAAATTGCATAACCCAAAACGGAAGTATTGGTGTGCTTTACCAATATTAAGACTATTACTGTAGTCGTTTTCCGTGAGACTAATTGGGTTTTTATATATAGGAATATGATGTCCATTACAAATCCCATATAATAAGCCATAAAATCATCACACCTACGGAAATTAACCCGGCCTAAGTGCTTTGACTTTCTAGCATAAGCAGCATAAATTTTAATTGTGGATGGTGTCATGACACGTGACCAGTGTGTCGACACAACAACCAACACCATAAAATATCTATGGTGTCCGCAAGTTGGTTGAATCGATCCACTGAATCCTCTTTTGATTCAATATAACAACATAATGAGAAACTCATGTGTCCTTTGCATATGATGATCTCAATCATAATTGCTTTAACGAATAGGCTTTGAATGATGTAAAATCATGATGGATAAGAGAAGCATAATAAGGTATAAATGCATATGCTTGTGCATCAAATATATTATAATGCCACATTGGGGGAGCGGCGGAATTTAGGAATTGAACATACGTCTTCAACCCTATATGACAATATTTGAGGATAAAAATGTTCATTGATCATCCTCAGATTCGTGTGTGAACCATATTCTTCTGGTGTTTGCTTCTATTTATCCAAAAATATGGGTGTCCATAGTAGTTTCTTTAATGTATGGATCACTATATCAAAGCCAATCTATGTCAGAATTCCAAAAGATCATTTTCTTATGACGTTGGATTTAATTAGCGGTTACTTAGAACCTACTAAGTTGACATATAATCTTGTCTAATACTCGTTTACATTCGCAGTCATTTAGAGGTAATGCAAAGGAGCTCAAATGAATTCTCACTTGTGTCTTTTTCACATGAAAAATCGTGGCGTAAATTTCTTTATAATGTGGAAAACAAAATTCAATTTTCTTTTATCGCATAAATTGTCAATTTGACATATGCTCAATATATACATCGAAACGTAACTCAAGTTCTTTAGAGTAAATCGATGGGTATTGTAATAAAAGGGTATTGTAATCCCAGTTAGGCAAGTGCATTATGAATCCCAAAGGAACATATATTTAGATTCTTATCACTTTCATTATAGTACTACAGTTCTTCAGTACTATTGTGCTATTTTTGTGATATATTAGTACCATTGTCCTTCAGTACTATTATTCTAGGGATCACATGGTGCGTTTCTTTGCCCACAGTTCGTTGTGTCATGCCTATATTATGATATGTTGTTTTACTTTATGCAATACTTTGCAAAGTTAGATGTAGAAAATTGAATTATGTATATTATGAATAAAATTTGAATAATCTCAATTCCTTTAGAGAAATTTCAAAAAAAAAATTAACATGCCAACGATTACATTTAGTCTTGTCCAATTTAGAGAGAGAAACTTTAAGACCAAAAGTCTAATTTAGGACAAAAAATCGTATTTAGGCGTAATAGCCTTTATATGGATATCTTGTAAATTTAAAAGTAGACTAATCAAAGTCTATCTTGGATTGAGCCAGATCCTTTTTGCTCTTTTAATAGCTGCAATGATGAGATGTGTCATTTGACATATTCTTCCCATATGTTATGTCTTCAGTTGTAAATTCATTTTTGATGTTCTTGTTGGATATTGAAGATACTTTTCCAAAATCCGCGTATTTATATGATTCTTCATATTTATTGAAAGTCGTAGCTAATTCTTTGCTAGCGTATAATGTACGTATCAATACTTCATTGATTTACAACAATGACAGAGTGCTTCACTGCACATGACATGTCCCCTATGTCATCTTTTAAATGTTACATTGTTTCCACTTACTTTTGGATGATTATATGAATTTTACGTCCCTGGTAATTACCCTTTGTTTTAGGGTCGTTGCATTACTTTGCCCAATTTGTTCAAGAATATATATATATTTTTCTAAGACCTTACATCGTCATTGCTTTTTGATTTAGGGTTGTTGCATTACTTTGCAAAATGTGTTCCAGAAAATTTCTTTTTCTCATACCTTACATTGTCATTACTCTTTGGTTTAAGGTTGTTGCATTACTTTGCATAATTTGTTTCAGGCAATTTCTTTGTCTAAGACCTTACATCGTCATTACTCTTTGTTTTCTCATAACTTACATCATCATTGCCCTTTGTTTTAGGGTGATTGCATTACTTTGCATAATTAAATTTCAGGGATTTTTTTCTTAGACCTTACATTGTCATTCAAGATATTGAAATTATTTATTTAGCTATTTACATAAAGCAATTTGCATAAATATACCATGCTCAAGCCTTAGTCGGCTTAATAGGGGAATTTGGTACTCAAATTCTTCAGAGTCCAATATGTCAAAACTAAAATGTGATGGTTAAACCATCTTTAAAATAGAGGAAGAATATAATGTATTAATCTCGTGGTCTAAATGACATGCACGACGATTAATATAAACCAATATACATTATGGTAAATCCGATGCTTCGTGAAATTTCGTTATCACAATAAAATTTTGGTTTCTCCATTTTCATTGCATGTGAAGCTAATGAAATTCCATTATCGTTGCTTTCTACACAATAAATAAGATATCCATGTTGAAAAATTTTTAATAAATAAAAATTAGATTTCAAGACCGAAATTTGTAATGGTCATATTTTTCTTACTTCGTGAAAATGCTTTTTCACAATATAGGTTTGTCACTTTTTCTTTATATTACAATGCTCATGAAATTACATCATCAAGGCAATGTTTAAACTAAATAACATGTTAAATAAAATAATTATCTAACATCAAAAATGAACATATAATGCTCTATATTTAACATTTAAATAAATATTAATGCGATTTGATAAAAGCATTATATGATAGAGATTTAACGAAAGCAGCGAAATTCATACAGTCAGTTTGCCAAATAAACTGCATATATAGCGATTGCTTTATCTCCGTCTCCAAGTAATCGTCACATATTCATCGCCACATCATTAAATTGATATGTCACATAAAAAAAATATTCATATGATTAGTCACTTTAATCATACATTTACCATATCAATTAAATAATTTAATATTTACCATTAAATTCATAAAACAGTAAATAGTCACAGTAAATAAGAATTACTATGCGGTAATTTTAAAACTACCTTCAAATTTTATCCCAAAAAGAAAATTCTGTTTTTGTTTTTTTTCGTGGGTCGGGTCACCCAGATCCGGGTCGGGTCGGGTCGATTGCAAGTTCTGCCGACAAAATTTTCGTCGGGAGAACTTCTGAGGCAGCCTTTTCCCGACGAGCTGTCGTCGGTAAAAGCTGATCGGGTTCCTGTGCTTCGGGTTCCTGTGCTTCCGGGGCTGCAGCGGCGATCTGGGGCGGGGCTGCTGCGGAACCGGATCGTCGTCGAGGGCCACGTCGGCTGGGCTAGGCAGGTGGAGGCGACGTAGGCGGGATCAGGATCGGTAGAAGGAGACGTCGTCCTGCGACGTGGCCGGAGCTTGGCTGGGATTCGCCGGCATGGCGGCGTCGAGGGTTGCAGGCGCTAGGCGACGGTGGCGCTGGTGGTCGATCTCGTCAACGAGATGAACTAGTGCCGGATCGGGGGTGGGCTGAAGGAGGTCCGATCTGCAGCTCGGGGAGGATGGGTGGCCGATCTGCAGCGCGTACGGGTGCCCAGAGTAAATTTCTGGGTGTCGGGTCGATGTGGGTTGGCGTCGTCGGCGCTCGGCTGGGGAGATGGAGGCCTAGCGATGCTAGGCTGAGAGGAGGGGGTAGCAGCGGCGCCGGGGGGGCTGCTGCCGGCTAGGGTTTTTTTTTCTTTTCTTTGTTTTTTTTTTCTTTGGCTGCTGCTGCTAGGGTTTTTTTTCTTTTCAGTATAATTTTTTTTTCTTCTTGGCTAAAAATCTCAGCGTTAGGCAAAGTGCTGATAACGTGTTGTAGGAAAATGGAATTGGTCTACTCATTTCATTGATAATCCCCTTTATAAAAGGTGAGTATTACAACGGTAATAGGAAATACATTAATGACAATAATGACTACATAATTATCTATCGTCAGTTACATTGACGAAGGCACATAATGCGTTTTTTCTTCAACAGAAATACACTTATAGATCAGTAAGTAAAAGTCTAACAAGTAAATCGAAGTATTTTATCATTACATGTAATATCGATCTTTTTCATTGAAGCATACAAAAATGTGAATACCATGCATAACTTTCCAATTTCTCATTTTCTTCTCATTTTATTGTTGTGGTTGTACCATCAACGTAGAAAATGAGAGTTATTAAACGGCATATGTATTTAGTCTTCGTTTCTCCTCCATGTCTCAAAAC